>JAILYB010000065.1:2400000-3600000 GCA_021437785.1 Rhodomyrtus psidioides
AGTGAACGAACAAGGCGATAACGTTCACTCGCTAGGTCGCAGAGCGATCATATTTACGTAAAAAAACTATTAACGCACCTAGTCTCCGAGGAAAGCGAACGAATAAGCGAGGAAACTGCGTTCGCCCGCGAGACGATCATATTTACGTAAAAAAAATATTTATGTGTCTCGACTCCAAGAAAAGTGAACAAACGAGAGAGGTGACGCTCGCCGAGCGATCATATTTACGTAAAAAAAAATATTTATGCGCCTCGACTTCGAAAAAAGGGAGCGAACGAGCGAGGCAACAACATTCGTGAACGAGCGAGGCGCGGAGCGATCATATTTAAGTAAAAAAATATTTATGCTCCTCGACTTCGAAAAAAAGGGAGCGAACGAGCGAGGCAACGACATTCGTGAACGAGCGAGGCGCGGAGCGATCATATTTACGTAAAAAATATTTTAATATTTTTTTACTTAAATATGATTGCCCTGCGAGCGTCGCCTCGCTCATTTGCTCACTTTTCTTGGAGTCGAGACGTATAAATATTTTTTTTACGTAAATATGATCGTCTCGTGAGCGAACGCAGTTTCCTCGCTTATCCGTTCGCTTTCCTCGGAGACAAGGTGCGTTAATAATTTTTTTTACGTAAATATGATCGCTCTGCGACCTAGCGAGTAAACGTCATCATCTTGTTCGTTTACTCACTTTTCTCTGTGTTGAGATACGTAAAATTTTTTTTACGTAAATGTTGATCCTCTGCGGCTCCATCAAATATAAAACAACTAAAAAAATTATTAAAAGAAAACAAAAACATATTAAAAAATTTATAAAACTTAAAAAAAAATCAAAGGGGAGGGAGAGGAGGGGGCGTGAGGTTGGGGGGGGGGGGGGGGGGTTTTCCCCACGTGGGCCTGCAGCTTTTTGCTGCAGGCCCCCGTTCCCTCGGCAACTGAGTTGCCAAGGGAATAGGGAGGGGACCCATCGGTGGGCCCCCGCTCTCCCTCAGCTCTGAGGGAGAGGAAGGGGGGCCCGCCGACGGGCCCCAAGGTCTCCCTCGGCAGTAGAACTGCCGAGGGAGACCTAAATTTGTAAAAAAAAAAGTTAGTATTATTTTTGTAAATATTATTTTTTTTGTATTATTTTAAAAAAAATGCCCGCAGAAGAGCCGTATAAATAAAATAAAAGGGGAAATCGTGGGTTTGTCTTCAGAACCGAGACGAGGCTGCATGAAAAGCAGAAGACCGAAGCGAAGCCACAGAAGGGCATTAGTCGATCGAAGACCGAAGTCGAACGAGAGAAAACATACAGAACGTTTTCGTGCTTCACTTGGGCTTGAACACCGGAGATTTTGTGCTTCGTGAGTTTATTATTTATTATATCCAATTGAGTTGTTTTATCTGTAAACACTTGGGGTTTGGGTATAATTTAGGTGCGGGAAACACGAGCGTATTGTGCGTTTGTAATTCCGATTCTCCGATTATAGTGGATTGCTCTTGCTGGCTCTCCCCGTAGATGTAGGTACCGACATTCGGACCGAACCACGTTATATCTGGTGTCCTTTATCGTTCCTCGTTATTTTCTCTAGGCTTTCACATTGATGTATTTGCAAGATCCTGATTTATTTACTCGTTAGTATTACAACAGAAAAAGTGGGATAAAGGTGGATAAGATTTCTTATGTTCATGGTATAAAAGTTATTTTTTCTTGAATAATAAACTTCCTAATAACAAAGTCAAATAATTATTAAATATGAATTACATTTGAATTCTAATATTAAAAATAAAATTTTAAAAAAATTTCTTTCATTTATTGTTATATGTATTTATCATTTTAGTTTCTTTCTACTTCACAATACACATACACACACTTCATATCTATATCATTACATATTTTAGATATGGTAGTATAATTTATTTTTTAATAAAATTTTATTAAAAAATGATAGAAGAACCCAGATTTGCAAAGAACAAATTCGAACTTGAAAATGATCTTTTCAATTCTTGAAGAATGTGGGGCAAAGAAATTTCTAAAAAAGTCTTACTAATTTTTGGTTTATGTTGAAGTTTCCCATTCATTTGTAATTTTCTAGTTCACGTCAAAACTGTTGTGGAAACATTCTTCCTATTTTGATTCTGACAAAACTATCAACATAATCTGTGTAAGATTTGTAATGTTTTATTGCAGGAAGAATGTGTAAACAGAAGTTTGTATTGCTCAAATTCCGTCACTAAGACTCGAGTAAAGAGTAGCCATATAGTTGCTTCTGAAGATGTTCAGAATGAGTGCTTCTGAAGTCGGTCAGATGGAAGTGCTTCTGAAGACGGTCAGATGGAGTGCATCTGAAGACTTTCAGATGGAGTTGCTTCTAAGGGTCAGATGCAACATAATTTCTCTTTTGAATGTTTATACATCTAAAGGACTATATGTAGTGTCAGATGGACTTTATTGAAGCTCAGTATTACCATTCTAAAATATCTGCTCAGATTCAGAATGTCTTCTTCGGACTAGTCAGATTCTGTACCTGTCCACAAAATCGATTCTGAAGACCCACGAATGGCAGGTTTCCGAACAAGGCAAGTTTTATTATGGAAGTATGTGATATTTGATTGACAAGATATTTCTTCAATCAATTAGGAAGAAATCTACGATTGGATATTACCTTCCAAGAATATATTTGGTGACTTGTTTGATTCTACTCCACTTTTGGAAACTGGAGATTTAGTTATATACTAACAACTGAATAAAAAGGTTAGCTAACGTTATCAACAGACTATACTAACAACGTCGCTTCTTCAAGATAACACCATGTTCCGCTTGTTTTTTCCCCCCTCATTACTGCTGGCACCGTGATTTCTAAACTCAGACAGATTGATGTTGATATTCGTAATTTCATGATTCTGATCTTGATAGCTTCTAACTTCATTTTGATCGTGATTGCACATGTCATCATCCAACGAGAGGAACACGGGATAAAAAGGCAATGTGGATGGACGAGGTCCCCGGCCCACTTCATGTTGAAGAAAAGCCATTTCTACGCTGTGCCAGTTTGTCGGCATCAACTACTAAACCTTCCTTTTTAAGGAGTCTCAAACCATTCAATGCTTTTCCCATCGGCAAATTGGTCAGCCACGGAAAAAATATCTCGCCTATATAGCATATGTCGCTAATTTCATTTTAAACTAAAATTTGAGTTCATTGTGGTAGTCAGGATCAAAATCATGATGGGATAAAATTTATCATCTCCTATATTTGGCTCCCGCTCATGACATGATAAATTGGGATATAGCATGAATAATAAAAGGTGGATATGATTTATGTTCATGGTACAAAAGTTATTTTTTCTCGAATAATAAAATTCCTAATAGTAAAGTATCTCCGGATAATATTGAAGTTATACTACTCTTTTATAGTTTTTTAGTTCACATCAAAACTCTACAAAAAGGGATAGAGAGCTAAAGCTTCTTTTTCTTCGTAGGTGTCTAGTTCACATTAAAAGTCTATGAGTCAAAACTCATTTTTTTCCGTAGCTTTATGATTCACGTTGAAGTTTAACGAAATTAGCAAGAGATGCAAAAAAATTCGTAATTGCAAATGTGAACAATCATATTTAAAATTAACAGTGAATTATGAGAGATTCTTATAGTCTCCGTTTGTGTTTGTTTAGGTTCATTTACCTCGATATATGCAAATATCGAAACAATGAACACGATAGGATGTGAACATATCTAGCTTTATTGTCATGATTCACCAAACAACAAATAAGATATGAAAAAATCTCTAAATTTTATTTCCTATCATATCAAATGATGGGCATCGTGCCAATATTAGAGCCTTGATGTACGTGCCTTCTCTCTCTTTTTCTTTTTTCCTTTTCTTTTTTGGGTTCTTTTTTATTAGTTACTTGAATAGAGGATTAAGGTTCCCATCTTCGGTGGTAGACGGCTGGGTTAGGAATTAGGGTTTCCGGAGTTGCAGCGGATCACTGCCTTTTTGGTGTTGACACTTCAATTAGGTCAACGGTCACCACCTGGTCGTGGGATGTCAAGTTTGTCAATGCCCCCCTCCCTCCTCTCAGGGTGACAAAATGACCCCATTTGAAGTTTCAACTCGTTAAAATTCTTTTGACATTATGATGTAGAACAATTGACGTGTGATTATCTTGAGAATTGGATCGCCAGAAGCCGGTACGTCTCGGATCGCGCTCAAAATCGGTCTATTGAAGCGAAACAACCGTCTGATTCAAAGTCATCGGTTTGTCGTGAGATACGATAAATTTTAGCGTTTCAGACTTTTCAAGCAGTTTTCTAATTTAGGAAATTTTAAATATTCCGATTATATGTAATATTTGATTTGAATTCTCTTAGATTAGCTTAGATATGATTTTGATAACGTTATATTTAGTGATTCTATTCCCTAAAGGAGTCCTATCTCTATAAATAAGACGTCCGCCTTTGTAATCGATATTCGATCATTAATCAAATTCAAGTATTCCTTTGGAATTGTTTCGAGCAATCGCTTCTCTCTGCATCACATTAAACCTAAGATCGCTTTTGGCATTGACTCGTAATGGAAAACCACTGATGGAATGAGTTACTGTGCCAATAAGGTAGTAATCCATCTCAAAGAAACAGTGACTGGAAACGCAAGTATCTCCAGATAAATTTTTTGCTGGTGGGCTAGTATTCTCGTTTATCACTTCTCAAAGATGGGACAGGTGAAGTTGGCGGAGCATCATCCTCACCAAAGAGAGTGGAACTCGCATTTTCTTAGAGAAGTAGTTCTTAGAGTAGGAATGTGCAACAGGTCGAGCTCGGGAACAGAACACATCCAGAGCAAGATTGTGCCCCTTTGCACATCTCGCCGCATGAACAATGAAAAGCATCCGCAATAGATTCCCACCCTCGCACTGGCAGCCATCCACATCGTTATTGTGCGAAGAGGAAAAGTCGCAACATCGTCTCTGTTCGAACAACAATATCGGAATAAACAGCTCGAACACAACCACCAAACTGCAAGCCATTGTCTTCAGGCTTTCCCCGATAATTAGTTCACAGTACACAATTACGGCAATGCATAACAGTCGTCGTTTTGTTTATACCAACTATACCTTACAGTTTCAAATGTGAGCGGTATTTCGAAGTGAAAATTAAGAGCTTCACAGCTAGGATTACCGAATAACGCCTAGTCCTTTCATGAAGTGATTTACTTAGAGCACAAAAAACCATTTCTTATTCTTTGTGCGGCCTTCATCGAAGGAAAATATCTCTACATTTTCGCGAGTTTTCTCTACTTTGGTTGGACGCTTTCCTCATGAAATGCGCCGTCCTAAAAATTCGACCTCTTTTCTGATAATAGAAACTAGATTATGGATTGTTTGTGGATTTTAATTTGTTGTCTTGGAGTGATTACGATGAATTAGGCAAAGGAAATCGAGAATTTCCTAAATCGTCGATCGAATTAGTTTAGAATTCAATTGATCGACCGTTTCATCTTAGGATTGAGATTCCTAAGCTTAGGCCTCGTCCTAATCCACTTGGGTAGAGATTAGACGAGAAAATCCTTCCGAGAATCACCAATTATCGAGATTAGCCTTGAGGTGACAAATTATCAAAATGCCCCTGGACATTTCACATAATTACGAAAATGCCATTAGGGTTTTCTACATAGTGGCCTATGTCCCACATTGAATGGACAGTGAAGAGTACTTTGGAAGGCTATGTCCCACATTGATTGATGAGGAGCTATGAACTTCCCTTTTTCTTTATAAAAGATTAACCACTCTTAGGCTATAGCAAATGTCCCACATGGATTAGAGATTAGGCTAGACCTCTTATCCCTCTCTATATATAACTCTCTCCCTCTCATCCTCTCATCTCTCACACTCATTTCGGTCTTGCTTGGGCCGTGACCCGTTCTGATCTGGGCCTTGGCCGGTTGTTGACACCTGATTTTTTTACCATTTATTATTGTGATTTTTATTCTTTAAAATTAATTAAAAATATCAAAAAAGGTCATAAAATCACAAAATCAACTTTGGAAGCCTTGGTTTAGCCTTAGGAACCAATTTTGAACAAAAAATATTTTTCGGTATTTTTAATATTTTTTGAGTTTATTTAATTATAAAAATACCCAAAAAATCAGAAAAATACTATTCGTGGTCAGAAAAATACCCAAAAATATTCGATAATTTTGTTTTAATTTCCTCTTCAAGTGTGTCACTTTAAATCTCAAAAATTCGGCTCGGGTCACTATGTTCCTTCACAAACATAAACCCGAACCGAGCCTAAAAAAAAAAAAAAAATCATTTTCGAGTCTTTTAGTTTTCAATTCTCACTTTTTATAAGCTATGACATTGGATTCTAAAGTCTTAAAGTGCAATTAGGTCAATTTGCCCTCCAATTTAATCAATTTTTACCAAAAGGGCTTAATTGCATATTTTTCTTTCAATTAGTCCCCGGTTTCACGGATGTATACGTATGCTTTACGTATTTATACGTCATACGTATTGATATGTTATGCATATTTGTACTGTTTGGTAACCTCTTTAACTCTTGTAATAATAATAATGGTTATTATTTTTAACACCTTTGTTAGTGCCATTTTTTTAGCATTTTTGTATTGTGAGTGCTATTGTTAGTGTTATTTTTAAATAGCATTTTTGTATTATAAATTGTGAGTGCTATTGTTAGTGCTATTTTTAAATGACATTTATTTATCATAAATTGTGAGTGCTATTGTTAGTGCTATTTTTAAATGGCATTTATTTATCATAAATTGTGAGTGCTATTATTAGATAGAATTTATAATTGTTAGTGCTATTTTTAAATAGCATTTTTGTATTATAAATTGTGAGTGCTATTGTTAGTGCTATTTTTAAATAGCATTTTTGTATTATAAATTGTGAGTGCTATTGTTAGTGCTATTTTTAAATGTCATTTATTTGTGAGTGCTATTTTTAGATAGAATTTATAATTGTTAGTGCTATTTTTAAATACAATTTATTGGAAGGTATTTTTGGCTATAAAAGGATGGCAAGAGTTTTGAGGTTGGAAGGGGAGAGACATTTTGTAGAGTGTGCAAATTTTTGAGAGCTTAGAGAGAAGAACACAAACACTCTCTATATTCTCATCATCTTGAGTGAGCAAAATATACTAAGTTCGGAATATTGATTCCGCATATTGCTAGCACAATTGTTGTGGAGTTATTAGTCGTCTCCCCGTTCGTCAATTGGTGGTGCGTCCGAACTAGATGCCTAACACTTGTGGAGGCTGAGATCGAAGAACATCGAACCGACACCTCCGTTCAAGCACGCTACGAGAGGTAATCTATTTACTCCCTTTGAGGCTTTGTGATTTTTTTCGATTGAAATGCACGAAGTACGCCTCTGGAGATACATGTATGGGTTGTTATTTATTTCCGCTACGTGTTACGTGGATCCCAACAGTGGTATCAGAGCCGATCCTTAGGTGTTTTCGTGCATTTAATTGATTTTTTGCAATTTTTGCAATACTATGGCCAATATGTATTAACGAATTGTTCGTCTTACATGGCTAATGGAGGTTGATTATTTTATATGATAAATTAATCAACGTAGCAAAAATTGAGACTAAATCAATTTTGAATCGAAAATTTATGGCTATCTTATTTTACGTAAAAATTCTGAATATGATTCAACGTAGAATTTTTATTGTGCCTTCCTAAGTTTTAAATTGTGAATTTATTACTTACGTGGAAGGGTGGTGATCATGGAAAAATCCCTAATCAATGTGATTGATGTATATATGAATGTATGATGATTATTTATATATTTGGGGTTGTAATTATTAAATGGAGGCTGCATACTCCTTTTATTTTTCATGTAATCTTTATTTTTAGCATAGTCAATTGTTGATGTAAATGCTACGAGGATTACGTGGGGGAGCCTTTTAAGTCGGCGAGCTCTTAGGGGCCCAATTCTTGAAGAGTTCAAGAAACCAAGAAGAAGCGAAGAGCGGCTCTCCGTTATTAAAATATTAAAATGATTAAATGTGGTCTCATTGGCTCGAGACCCATTAAATCATAATTCCATGATCACCACGTAGGATAGATGTTTATGTGATTGACATCTATTTATTTATTATGATTGCGTGAGCATGTTAAACTGGTTAATGTGCAAAGTCAGACTTACCTTACCCAAAATTGCGCCTGCATGAAATCCTAGTTAGGAAAATCACTCACGTTAGGTACCGAAAGGGCGTTGGTAACGACACCAGCGTAACCAAGTCCCCGAACCCAAAATCTCTGGTTCCGTAGAACTGATCGATCTCTCACAATCGATCAGTAAGGTTTCCGGTCTACCCTCCAAGAAAGACCGGTGGCGACTCCAAATGCATGCACAAGTTGCACATGCCACCACGACCACACTAAGGTCGAAAGCGATCAACTATTATCGTCGAATCCTCCTGAAAAATACTCCCTCCGCGATTTGGTATGGGCCTGGGAGGGCTCGCGCCGATCCAAGACCCGTGATCGGTAATCCATTAGCCGCATCCGCTTTCGGACGGGTCGCGACACCGGTCAATTTGGCCGAGATCCCTAACCGAGAGCCTAGGCCGTGGTCGGCCAAGCTGGCCGAGGGTCTGGGCCGTATCTGGGCCGGTGTGCCCGCGTGTCCGGGCCTGGGGCCGAGAATTTGGGTCATTCATCCTAGGATTTTGGGCACGTGATCCATCCGGAAGGATTTCTCGAAGATCGCCGCCAATCCCGACTCGAGTATTTGACTATGAGTTGACCTCTAATTCTTGGTTAGGTCATTAATTACGTTCTAATTAATTAGCTAAATTATTAGGATGTCTAAGTAGATTAATTAGGGCCGATTTAGGCTAGAAACCCGGTCTAGGTTCAATGACCCTAATCGGTTAAGTTAGTCTGATTGGCAAGGATGCCATGGCTACTTGAATTGGATTGATTGGATTGGATGCTTGTTCTTGTTAATCACGAGCGAGCGAAAGGCTAGAGACGTGGGAACGATTGATGGACAAATTGAATTGGTTAAGATTGATTTAACGTATCAATTAGGTTCAAATGTATATAATGTGATTAAATGTTCATAATTCAGTTCACTGGCCTTCATGATTGAATTGATTGGCTATGCTTGATTGACCGTTTATGTCAATTGCCCATTTGAATGAGTCGATTGACTGTTGATTGATTTGGATGACAGATTTGAGGGTTAATCGCCTCATAATAGATACAGAATCCAGTAGACAATTCTATGCGTTCGTATGACCACGTCCAACATCAAATGCATGTTTTGGCATGAAATGGCCTCAGGCCCAGTTTTGAGCATGTCGTATGAGCATATGGCTAAATATGGGATTATGAATTGGTTGTTTAACGATGGTGCCTGAGTGGTTCTATAAAAGAGATTTCATGGTATCGGGCGTAGCATGATTTGAATCGTGCCAGCCGTATGATTCTCTAGTAAGTTCATGCCGTACTAGACGTAAGGATTGTCATGACTTATTAGACTCCGGTCGCAGCTTGTGAAGGACCGAAGCCCTACGGGGATCTTTGACAGTGTCGTGTCGTGTCGTGCTAGCCGTACGAATCTTACGGACTATTAGACACCGTCGCCGGAGGTAAGGGACGATGCCTGGTTATGCTAGTAGACATTGCCAGCCGTAGCATAAGACACTGCCAGACGTAGTGTCATGCCACACCTGACGTGTGCATAGGGCCAAATGGTCGTTAATAATTGGATTACGTGTGATGTCCCGAGTATGCCAATTGATTGTGATACTTTGCATGTGATTGAGATATATATCTTGTGATATGTACTTGGTTGTTAGGATGTCTGAATGAATCATCGCCCTAGCCGAGGCTTAGGCGTTGACTCGTTGAGATTTATATATCACCCCTTCGTGGGAACATTTTTCAGGATCGAAGTGATGAAGTTCGTAGGCTTGGAGCCTTGGCTCTTTCGGAGTAGATTGACGTGACCTTAACCCGCCTCGAAGTATGAGGCGAATTAGTGTATTATTCCATTTTAAGTTAAGATGTGTCTGTAAATGAATTGGTGTTTTGATATGATATGTATCCTGCTTTTCTATCCGCGTGTTATTTTATTGTCTTGGAGTGTTATACGTTTCCGCTTGCATAATAAAAACATCGAGGATCGATAGCGTGCCTGGGACACTATCCCTATTAACCCAAGGGATGAATTGACTCGGATGCTATGTACTTGGGGTTTGGGGCGTGACATCTGTTGGATCTAGCAATATCACCTAAGGGGGTGAATAGGTGAATCGACAACTAAATCGAAATTTCTTGCGAAATTAAAAATAATTTCAATATGCGATCAGTAAATAGGAACAACGAGCGATAATACAAAAATTAAACCCAGCGATGGAGTAGGGAAGAGAAATGAGCACGCAGAGTTTATAGTGGTTCGGCTTGTCAAGCCTACGTCCACTCTCCCACGATGACTGCCGATCGACTGGATTTCACTATGATGAATTGAAGAGAATTACAATCAATCAGCCACTCAATTTTTCTCTCTTACAGATTCTCACAATGAATGAGATTTTGAGTACTCAGAATATTTTGGATAAAATTTGAATTAACTCTTGCACTTTGGATTGTCGTTCGCCTTTCCTTCGTAGATCGCCATGATTTTTCTTTTATACTCCCTTGCCTCCAAACTAGCAGTTGGATACACGATCAAGGGATCGCTCTTCAATTCTTGATTGGACGTCATCAATCGTGATTAAACGAGACTCTATCTGAGAAGATATGATAACCGTTGAAGTAGATCTTGAACCCTTCTGATCTAGTCGCCCATACAACCGAATCTCCAGTTTCCATATAGTTTCCATAAGTGGAGTAAATCCAAGTAGGTTCCAAAAGGATATTCTTGGAAGGTAATATCTAATTATAGAAAATCTCTTGATTGATTGGAAGAGATATTATGTCAATCGAATATCACAAACTTCCATAAGGAACCTTGCCTTGATTGGAAACCTGCCGTTTGTGGGTCTTCATGTTTTAGAAATGCAGAAACTGATCTACTTCGAACTTCCCGAATTTGATCAGCTACAATGGAATGATAATTCTGAGATTTGATAAGGTCAATCTGTCACTGCATATAGATCTTGGTACGAAATTTACAAATAAGAGAACATGTTGAATCTGACCCTTAGAAGCAACTCCATCTGAAGGTCTTCAGATGCACTCCATCTGCCCATTGTCAGAAGCACTTCCATCTGACCTCGTCAGAAGCACTTCCATCTGACCAACGTCCAGAAGCACTTCCATCTGACCCTTGTCAGAAGCATCTATATGACAACTCTCTCCTCGAGATTTAGTGATAGAATTGGATCCATACAATCTGCTGCTGTTGACACCTGATTTTTTTTTACCATTTATTATTGTGATTTTTATTCTTTAAAATTAATTAAAAATATCAAAAAGGTCATAAAATCACAAAATCAACTTTGGAAGCCTTGGTTTAACCTTAGGAACCAATTTTGAACAAAAAATATTTTTCGGTATTTTTAATATTTTTCGAGTTTATTTAATTATAAAAATACCAAAAAAATCAGAAAAATACCATTCGTGGTCAGAAAAATACCCAAAAATATTCGATAATTTTGTTTTAATTTCCTCTTCAAGTGTGTCACTTTAAATCTCAAAAATTCGGCTCGAGTCAATATGTTCCTTCACAAACATAAACCCGAACCGAGCCTAAAAAAAATCATTTTCGAGTCTTTTAGTTTTCAATTCTCACTTTTTATAAGTTATGACATTGGATTCTAAAGTCTTAAAGTGCAATTAGGTCAATTTGCCCTCCAATTTAATCAATTTTTACCAAAAGGGCTTAATTGCACATTTTTCTTTCAATTAGTCCCCGGTTTCACGGATGTATACGTATGCTCTACGTATTTATACGTTATGCATATTTGTACTGTTTGGTAACCTCTTTAACTCTTGTAATAATAATAATGGTTATTATTTTTAACACCTTTATTAGTGCCTTTTTTTTAGCATTTTTGTATTGTGAGTGCTATTGCTAGTGCTATTTTTAAATAGCATTTTTTGTATTATAAATTGTGAGTGCTATTGTTAGTGCTATTTTTAAATGACATTTATTTATCATAAATTGTGAGTGCTATTGTTAGTGCTATTTTTAAATGGCATTTATTTATCATAAATTGTGAGTGCTATTATTAGATAGAATTTATAATTGTTAGTGCTATTTTTAAATAGCATTTTTGTATTATAAATTGTGAGTGCTATTGTTAGTGCTATTTTTAAATGTCATTTATTTGTGAGTGCTATTTTTAGATAGAATTTATAATTGTTAGTGCTATTTTTAAATACAATTTATTGGAAGGTATTTTTGGCTATAAAAGGATGGCAAGAGTTTTGAGGTTGAAGGGGAGAGACATTTTGTAGAGTGTGCAAATTTTTGAGAGCTTAGAGAGAAGAACACAAACACTCTCTATATTCTCATAATCTTGAGTGAGCAAAATATACTAAGTTCGGAATATTGATTCCGCATATTGCTAGCACAATTGTTGTGGAGTTATTAGTCGTCTCCCCGTTCGTCAATTGGTGGTGCGTCCGAACTAGATGCCTAACACTTGTGGAGGCTGAGATCAAAGAACATCGAACCGACACCTCCGTTCAAGCACGCTACGAGAGGTAATCTATTTACTCCCTTTGAGGCTTTGTGATTTTTTTTCGATTGAAATGCACGAAGTACGCCTCTGGAGATACATGTAGGGGTTGTTATTTATTTCCGCTACGTGTTACGTGGATCCCAATAGTGGTATCAGAGCCAATCCTTAGGTGTTTTCGTGCATTTAATTGATTTTTGCAATTTTTGCAATACTATGGCCAATATGTATTAACGAATTGTTCGTCTTACATGGCTAATGGAGGTTGATTATTTTATATGATAAATTAATCAACGTAGCAAAAATTGAGACTAAATCAATTTTGAATCGAAAATTTATGGCTATCTTATTTTACGTAAAAATTCTGATTATGATTCAACGTAGAATTTTTATTGTGCCTTCCTAAGTTTTAAATTGTGAATTTATTACTTACGTGGAAGGGTGGTGATCATGGAAAAATCCCTAATCAATGTGATTGATGTATATATGAATGTATGGTGATTATTTATATATTTGGGGTTGTAATTATTAAATGGAGGCTGCGTACTCCTTTTATTTTTCATGTAATCTTTATTTTTAGCATAGTCAATTGTTAATGTAAATGCTACGAGGATTACGTGGATGAGCCTTTTAAGTCGGCGAGCTCTTAGGGGCCCAATTCTTGAAGAGTTCAAGAAACCAAGAAGAAGCGAAGAGCGGCTCTCCGTTATTAAAATATTAAAATGATTAAATGTGGTCTCATTGGCTCGAGACCCATTAAATCATAATTCCATGATCACCACGTAGGATAGATGTTTATGTGATTGACATCTATTTATTTGTTATGATTACGTGAGCATGTTAAACTGGTTAATATGCAAAGTCAGACTTACCTCACCCAAAATTGCGCCTGCATGAAATCCTAGTTAGGTAAATCACTCGCGTTGGGTACCGAAAGGGCGTTGGTAATGACATCAACGTAACCAAGTCCCCGAACCCAAAATCTCTGGTTCCGCAGAATTGATCGATCTCTCCCAATCGGTCAATAAGGTTTCCGGTCTACCCTCCAAGAAAGACCGGTGGCGACTCCAAATGCATGCACAAGTTGCATATGCCACCACGACCACACTAAGGTCGAAAGCGATCGACTGTTATCGTCGAATCCCTTTGAAAAATACTCCCGCCGCGATTTGGTATGGGCCTGGGAGGGCCCGCGCCGATCCAAAGCCCGCGATCCGCACCCTTGTGCGGGGGAAGGCCCGCGATCGGTAATCCATCAGCCGCGTCCGCTTTCGGACGGGTCGCGACAGCTGCTTACACATCCTTTCTGCAAATCAAAACAATATGCATATCCTTTTGATAGTTTTGTGAGAATCAAAATACAATGAGAATTTCCACAACAATCTCCCCCTTTTTGATGTTGACAAAACTTAATGAAAAACGGTAAATTAAGAAGTGTATAGAGATTGTTGCTCCTGCAAGCAAATATGATTAGCGATATCTGCACAGTACAGTAACACAGTAATAGAAAAATGATAGAATCATTTCTCCCCATTTTTGTCAACAACAAAACAAATAATGCATAAGAATGAAACATTGTTAATAGACAAAGAATATTAGTTCGAGATAGTGTCTTTTCAAAAAAAAATTAAGAAGAAGAATGTGGGGGCATTTTTGAAGACGAAGGGATATCTGCCTGCTCTGCATCAGCCTCCATTGAAGAACCTCTGACATAGCCTTCTCCCATTTGTAAAGCATGGCCTCTAGCTTCCTGAGTTGTAGGAACTCCTGAAGGTGCTCTGTCATTCCTGACTAGCGTATATGTTGGCATGCTAGCAACTTCAGCACAGAACATTCTGCCATATAGGTCAATGGAGTTCTCTAGAGTATCCACCTTATTTGCAATACCCTGTAATTGCCCATCAATATTCTCTAGATTTGCCACCTTTTGTGCAATGCTCTGCAATTTTCCATCAAACTTCTGCTCAAGACTGTTTAGTTATTGGTTTATCATGTTTTCCATAGCAGCCAGACTTTGAACAAGGATATGTTGAAGATTGTCCAGCTGCTTCTGAACTTCAACCTGCGGTGCAGTGGAGGATTGTCCTTGAGTAGCAGTACCAAGTATTCCTCTGGGCAAGTTCTCCCCCTCAGATTGGGCCCTAGGAAAAGCCTGAGAAGCTAGTACTTCTGTCATAAAAACATCAGAGGTTGCAGAAAAAAGCTCCCCCTGAGTTATAGCTCTTTTCCCTTTGGACTTTGTGCTGGGCGCAGGTTCTATCTCTTCATCAATGTCCATTGGTATTGACTGACCACTCGAAAGTTGATCCTATTGAGTTATAGCTGCATGAGTAATAGTCAATCTTGTAGAGGAAACAGAATAAGCCTCAATGTCTTCTGTCTCTGCAATCTAAGCTTTTGAGACCATCTGTGCTTCTATTTGTGCAGACCACTGCTCATAATCAAAATTGAAAAGAGCATCACCATACTCTTTTTCAGTCTCTTTTCTTGCATTCTCCTCGCCAGTCCACATGGTAAGGAATTCTTCCTCAGTTAGTTCAACAATGTACACAGCAGTATCTGTTAGCTGTGTTTCATAGACATCTCCCCCTTCTTCATTGCCTTGAGCACTCTGACTCTCAGTTTCATCAGTTTTGCTTACTCCATTTGATGCACCTTTAGAAAGAGGTGACTGTGTAGCTTTAGAGTCAGATTCCTCAGTTCCTTTTTTACTTTCTCTGGAATGATCATCAACTGAGGTGTCTTCTTGTCGACCCTTGATGGACATAACCTTTATCCTTTTTGGGGATTTCTGTTTTGACTCATTCTCGAGCTCCACAGAAATTGGCTAATTGTTCTTGTTCTTCCAGCCAGTAGGAGTCATTTTGAATCCCATCTTCCCATCATATTTTCACCAGCAGTCATCAAAGGGATTTCTTGTGAGAGAAGAACTACAGGAATCTTGATCTTAAAATAATCCATCATTCTATAGATTAGACCAGCATAAGGTAGTTGTCCCTTGGGCTTTAGGACTGTCCTATACATGTGAAGTAGGACAGTGTGGGCAAAAGAGATTGTCTTTCCCTGCAAAATACCCTACAATAATTTTGCCTCATACTTTGAAATGTCAGTCTTTGAGGTTACTTTTGGCATGAGGCATTCAATGACAACTTTATGCATCATGGTGTGCTTCAGAGGGAAATCATTGTAGGCAATGTAAGACTTTGACTCTCTGGAGAAACTTATTTTTCCAGTTAGAAAGCAAAAGGCTTTTTCAGCAGTAACATCTAAGGGTTTGAAACCCCTTTTACTAGTTCCCATCAAGGAAGCCAATTCATCAACATGCAAGTGATATTGCTTTCTAGCCATAGTGAAGAACATAGAGTTGAAGTTGACAAAATGAAGATTTGAGTAAAAGTAGGCTACCAAATCAGGAAAGGTGTATCTCCTTTGGGTTACGAAGTTCTCTAAATTGACCTTTTTAAGATGCTTCCGAAGAGGGATGCCATTCATGTCAAAGTATTTCAGTTCAAACACCATGTGAGGTATGATGTTTCTCTGCTTCAAGGACTCAAACCTGTCCTTATGTGCTTGACTTTGAAACAGAGGATCAGAAAATTTTACATATTTATTAAATTTAATGATTTTTTCAAACTCATAGAACATCACATCATCATCATCTTCAACCTTTCCCTTAGTGCTGCCAGCCCTTATTGGAGAGGATTTTCTTGGAGTTGACTTCGAACTAGACCCTGCTACTTTCTCTTTCCCCTTTCTAGAAACAAATTCAAGTACTTCAACAGCAATCGGTTCAACAATATTTCCAGGAAAATTAAAGAATTCTAGCAGTTCGCCTTCATTGGCGAAATTGTTAATTTTTAACAGCTTTCTCAGTTCATCACCAAAATCCCCGGCTGCCTTAATGCTATCAAACAGAGGTTAATTGTATGTGCCGTTGCCTCTTTCTCTTTAAAGGTAGATAAAGACAAACCTTTTGCACGTCGAAAGGCCTCACGTTGCTCGTCTATTTCTCCTACCGACGGCCCGGTGGTACTCGCATCCGGAGAGGAGAGCTTTCTCTTCGTCTGAGTGGGCTTCCTTGAGGCGGATGCTGATTTCGGAGCCATGTAGATGAAAAAGTTTGGAACTTTGAAAGAGAATGTGTGGTGTCGAGGGAAAAATTGAGAACGAGAGAGATTTTGAACAAGGTTAGGGTTTCAAGTGAAATCGGTGTGAAGATGAGAGACAGGGGCGACGATTCGTGGTCTTATAAAATTGGCGGTTATTTTTAGAAACAAAATCAATTTTTGAAAAAAAGAAAGAAAGAACTCTTCTAGTAAGTAAATCAATCATCAGCAATCAAATATTCGTAGAGAGATATGAGAGACTTACATTAAAAAGAATTTTAAATAAAAAAGGCAAACCCTTTGATTTGTGAACTTTCCTTTTAAAAATTGTGATGATTTGCTTCTGACGTTCTTTCTGACTCTCATTCTGACACTCCTTCTGAGTTTCATTTTGAGTCTCCTTAGTCTCCTTCTGAGTCTCCTTCTGACACTCCTTCTGAGCTTCCTTCTAGTGCTCCTTCTCACGCTCCTTCTGAGTCTCGTTCTAAGTCTCCTTCTGACGCTCCTTCTGAGTCTCTTGTTCTAAAATATACTTAAGACAAAGGGTTAATGATGGTTAATTTATTTCTAATAAAGTTAAAGGATTCCTTATCCAAGGGTTTTGTAAAAATGTCTGCAAGCTGATTTTTTGTATCAATATGCTGAATGTTAACATCACCGTTCTGAACATGATCACGTATGAAATGATGTTTGATCTTAATGTGCTTTGCTCTTGAGCGAAATATGAGATTCTTTGTAATATTTATGGCACTTGTGTTGTCACACTGGATTTCCACATTTGTATCTTCAACACCATAATCTCTGAGCTGCTGTTATAACCAAAGAATCTGAGCACAACAACTTCCAAGCGATGCATATTCTGCTTCAGCGGTGCTTCGAGCCACTGTACTTTGCTTCTTGGAATACCATGAGATAAGCATGTTTCCCATGAGCTGGCAAGTTCCAGATGTGCTCTTCCTATCAATTTTGCAACCTGCAAGATCTGCATCTGAATAACCTCTTAGGATAAAATCAGAAGTTTTAGAATACTACAAATCATAGCTGGGATAAGTCCCAATGTATTTGATTATCCTTTTGATGGCTGAAAGATGTGATTCTTTTGGATTCGACTGAAATCTTGCCCATAAATAGACATTGTATAAGATGTCTGGCCTTGAAGCTGTGAGATAAAGTAATGATCCAATCATGCTTCGATATAGCTTGGGATCCACTTCTTTTCCATCTTCATCTTTATCAAGTTTGGAGGAGTGAGACATAGGTGTTTCTGTCTTCTTGCAATTATCCAAATCAAACTTCTTCACTATTCCAGTGCATACTTATCCTGATATATGAATGTTCCTTTCTGAGATTGATGAATTTGGAGTCCAAGAAAGAATCGCAATTCTCCCATCATACCCATTTCAAATTCATCCCGCATCGCTTTAGAGAAGTTCTTGCAAAGTAGCTCATTAGAAGAACCAAAAATTATATCATCAACATAAATTTGAACTAGAAGAATATCCTTACCTTGTTTTTGAATGAAAATGGTAGTATCCACATTACCTTTTATGAAGTTTTGTTTGGATAGAAAGTTGCTTAAACTTTCATACCAGGCACGAGGTGCTTATTTCAGTCCATAAAGTACTTTTCTTAAAGCATAGACTAAGTTCTTTCCTCTAGGTTCTTCGAAACCGAAGGCTGCTCAACATAGACTTCTTCTTTGATATAGCCATTTAGGAATGCACTTTTCACATCCATCTGAAAAAGTTTAAAGTCATTGTAACAAGCATAAGCAAGTAGTAGCCTGATAGCTTCTAATCTGGCAACAGGTGCGTAGGTCTCATCATAATCTATTCATTCTTCTTGAGAATATCCTTTTGCTACAAGTCTTGCTTTGTTTCTTATAACATTTCCTTTGTCATCCAGTTTATTCCTGAATACCCATTTTGTTCCAATTACTGGACGATTTTTGGGTCTGTTGACTAATTCCCAGACATTATTGACTTTGAACTGATGTAGCTCCTATTGCATTGCATTTATCCAATTCTCATCTACTAGTGCTTCTTCAATTCCTTTTGGCTCCATTTCAGACACCAATGCTATGTTACTCATTGCTTGCTTGAACTTGAATCTTGTCTTGATGCCATCACCTATGTTACCCATGATGAGATCTTTTGGATGACTTGACTTGTGCTTCCAGTTTTTGTTGAAGTAGTCATCTAAAGATTCTGTAGGCTCATTCTGCACAGCTTCTGAAATTTCTTCATTTGAATGTATCTTAGTTTGAGTAGATTCAGGATCATTATTAGCATCTAAGCCTTGCTTCTCTTCAGGTTCTTTCTGTGAATCTGGGACTTGAAGAAGCATAGAAGCATGACTAGATTCAGATTCATCATTCTGATAACGTTCATCAAACTTGATGTTCATTGACTCTTCAACAACACGAGTGTTCTTGTTGTAAACTCTATAGGCCTTGCTTGTTGTTGAATATCCTAGGAAAATTTCTTCATCTGATTTTTCATCAAACTTTCCAATGCGATCATTATCATTCTTCAAGATAAAATATTTACAACCAAATATACGAAAATATGCAACATCAGGCTTTCTTTCTTTAAACAGTTCATAAGGAGTTTTCTCAACAAGGGGCCTCAGAGAAATACGATTCAAAATGTAACAAGATGTGGAAACAGCTTCAGCCCAAAAATGAGAAGCAATCTTACTCTCAATCAAAAGAGTTCTAGCCATTTCTTACAAAGAACGATTTTTCCTTTCGACTATCCCGTTCTGTTGAGGAGTATAAGGAGCAGAAAAATTGTGTTGAATTCCAAATTCATCACAAAGTCAGAAAAACTTTGATTTTCAAATTCTCCCCCATGATCTGTTTTCAAGCAGGAAATTGTATAACGTTTTTCATTTTGAATTCTTTTTGCAAACCTTGAAAAAGATATAAAAGCATCACTTTTGTGAGCAAGAAATAATACCCATGTAAATCTAGAAAAATCATCAATTATAACAAGACAATATTTCTTACCTCCAAGACTTAATGTTCTATTTGGACCAAAGATATCCATATGAAGCAGCTGCAAACTTTGCTTAGAAGAAACTTGATTTAAGGACTTGAAAGTATTTCTTATCTGCTTGCCTAGTGTACATGCATGACAGAGTCCTCCTTTTTCAAACTTTGTTTGAGGTAAACCTTGAATAAGTCCCTTTTTAGAGAGCTTTGAAATATGCTTTATGCTAATATGCCCTAATTATCTATGCCACAACTTAGATTCATCTTTAACAGAAATAAGACATTTTACATATTCAAAGTTAGAATCAATGTCAAGAAGATAAATATTTCCATGCCTTCGTCCAGTAAAGCTTTGCTTCTTGTCCTTGCTCATACCTGTACATTTTATATCTTGAAAGCAGATTTCATAATCAAAGTCACAGAGTTGACTTACAGAGATCAGATTGTAATTCAGTCCTTTGACTAGAGAGACATCTTTAACAATCAGACTTCCAATTTTGACATTCCCTTTTCCAATAACTTTTCCTTTGTTTCTTCCTCCAAAAGACACACTTCTACCATTGCATTTTGATAAAGATACAAATATCTCTGGATTACCAGTCATGTGACTTGAGCATCCACTATCCAGAAATCATTTGTTCTTCTTTCTCCTTGGTACCTGCAAGAAATGAATAACTCACTGTTTCTTTGGTACCCATGTCTTATTGGGTCCTTCTTTGTTGGTAAAGCTTGTTGACCTTTTGTCAACTCATCTCCAGACTTTCTTTCAGTAGTCCTTAGTGTGGCTAGGATCACCACAATTTACACAAGGCTGGCGTATGTGAGACTTGGTAAACTGTTTGTAAAAATACTTTTTATAAACAGTAATAGTAGGTTTGTGGAAATTTGTTTTAGAAAAACAGTTTTTGAGAACACTTTCCTTTTAAAAACCCAAACATGATCAATCATTAAAAGGTATTTGTTTAGAAATGATATTGTCCAAAGTCCTTGAATTTTGTGAAAACCTTTTTGAAGTCTCATCAATTTTCTCTTTTAGAGAATCATTCTCTTTTGAAGTGAGATCATGGCTTTCTTTCAATTGATGAAATTCGTGTTGTAGAAACTCAATTTTTTTCTTTTTGAGAAATATTTTGCGGTTTTAAAGAGGAGTTTTCCTTTTTCAAAATAGAAACTTTTTCAAGAGTTTCTTTGTCACTTTTGCAAAGTTCATCAATATACTCCGTAACGTTATCAGGGAGTTCAGATAGGCATACCTCAGTTTTTGAATCTGAGCTTGATTGTGATTCTGAATCTAACTTAGCCATCAAACTGATATTTGCATAGTCATCTTCACTTTCATCAGAATCACTCAACGTCTCTTCCTTTAGAGCCTTCTTGTACTTCTCGTACTTGAACTTGTCTTTCTTTAACGTTGGACAATTCAACTTGATATGTCCTGCTTTCTTGCAATGAAAGCATATCACATCTTTATTGTCATGAGAGTCGTTGCTTGATGTTTTCTAATCATTTTTCTTCAACGATTTCTTTCCTTTGAAGTTCCTGGCTTTTCGAGCCATCTTTCTAAACTTCTTTACCATGAGGGCTAACTCTTCATCATCCTCATCTTCATCATCTGTGTCAGACAAATATTGAGTAATTTCAGTTTTTTAGGCAATTGATTTCTTACCTTTTTTATCTCCACTTTTGTTTGCCCGTTCTGTTTCATAGGATTGCAGTGTCCCAACTAGCTCATCCACTAATAGTGGTCTGATCGTTTGACATTCTTGTATAGAAGGTTTGATGTAGTTCCACTCGTCTGTGAGTCCTCTAAGTATTTTCCTGACTTGCATCGGCTCAGCAATGGGTGCACATTGTCTTGCAAGTCCACTTGCCAGACTTTGAAACCTGTCTATCATATCAGCAATAGATTCATCAGATTTCATTTGAAATGCTTCATAATTACTCAGTAAAATACCGAGCTTTGTTTCTTTAACTCTGTTTGTTCCTTGAAAAGTAATATGAAGCCTATCCCATATTGCTTTAGCAGATTCTTCCTCTGAGACACTATTGTAAAGAGGAGTTGATAAAGCACAAAATAATGCATTGACAGCTTTGGAATCCAAGCCTCGTCTTTGGGTTTTTTAGTCTCAGTCATGGTCGTGGTAGGATTTGCTCCATTTTCAGATGTTGGACTTGCAGCAGCATTAGATATAACACCATTTGTGACAACATCCCACATCAAATCATCATACGCCTTGAAGAACCATTTCATCTTGTTGCTCCACATATTATAGTCATTCCCATCAAAGTAGGGTGGCTTGTTGGCAAAGTGCGAATTGCTTGCTCCTGAAGAATGATTGCTAGACATAGTAGATCGTTAGCTCAGAAGTCAATAAACACTTCGTAAATATAAGCAACCTGCTCTGATACCAATTGTTGGATCTAGCAATATCACCTAGAGGGGGGGTGAATTGGTGAATCGACAACTAAATTGAAATTTCTTGCGGAATTAAAAATAATTTCAATATGCGATCAATAAACAGGAACAACGGGCGATAATACAAAAATTAAACGCAGCGATGGAGTAGGGAAGAGAAATGAGCACGCTGAGTTTATAGTGGTTCAATTTGTCAAGCCTACGTCCACTCTCCCACGACGACAGCCGATCGGCTGGATTTCACTATGATGAATTGAAGAGAATTACAATCGATCAGCCACTCAATTTTTCTCTCTTACAGATTCTCACAATGAATGAGATTTTGAGCACTCAGAATATTTTGGATGAAATTTGAATTAACTCTTGCACTTTGGATTGTCATTCGCCTCTCCTTCGTAGATCGCCATGGTTCTTCTTTTATACTCCTTTGCCTCCAAACTAGCCGTTGGATACACGATCAAGGGATCGCTCTTCAATCATTGATTGGACGTCATCAATCGTGATTGAATGAGACTGTATCTGAGAAAATATGATGACCGTTGAAGTAGATCTTGAACCCTTCTGACCTGGTCGCCCTTACAATCGAATTTCCAGTTTCCATAAGTGGAGTAAATCCAAATAGGTCCAAAAGGATATTCTTGGAAGGTAATATCCAATTGTAGAAAATCCATTGATTGATTGGAAGAGATATTATGTCAATCGAATATCACAAACTTCCATAAGGAACCTTGCCTTGATCGAAAACCTGCAATTCGTGGGTTTTCATGTTTTAGAAATGCATAAACTGATCTACTTCGAACTTCCCGAATTTGATCAGTTACAATGGATTGGTAATTCTGAGATTTGCTAAGGTCAATCTGTCACTTCATATAGATCTTGGTAGGAAATTTACAAATAAGAGAACATGTTGAATCTGACCCTCAGAAGCAACTCCATCTGAAGGTCTTCAAATGCACTCCATCTGCCCATTGTCAGAAGCACTTCCATCTGATCTCGTCAGAAGCACTTCCATCTGACCAACGTCCAGAAGCACTTCCATCTGACCCTTGTCAGAAGCATCTATATGACAACTCTCTCCTCGAGAATTAGTGATAGAATTGGATCCATACAACCTGCTGCTTACACATCCTTTCTGCAAATCAAAACAATATGCATATCCTTTTGATAGTTTTGTCAGAATCAAAATACAAGGAGAATTTCCACAACAACATCCAATTTGGTATCAGAGCAAGGTCAGCCTGATCCATTTGGTCATGGCCTAGAGTGATAAGGAGCGACGAGATTTGGGATAGTTAGTAGGATCGTAAGCTTTATGCATGTGTTTGTTGCTTAAGATTTATGACTATACACCTAAATTTTCATTACGTGTTGCTATGGGGGTAAGCAGAACTCCGTAAAAAAAAAAAACTTGCTATAATGAGCAACCGTAATAAGATGGAAGGTTAGTTCAAAAGGATTCCCAAGTAGGTAGGAACCTACAGATGTTGAAAACTTCCCGTAGAGATCTTTAGATGGAGACGAGAACAATGGATTAACGATGTTTGGGATTGGTAAAGCGACATTAAAGCTGAATTGCTGAAGTTTTAAGGAATGAAGTCATTCCATTGGTTATGATTCTATGACAACATCATGGTATTGAGAAAGTCAGAGATATTTGGTTCTATTAATTAATAGTGTGAAGGAATCATTAAAAAGGAAATAATACACTCCATGACCACTGCTGGCATATTAGCTGAGTGGTATTCGGGGAATGAAGTGGTCCGAGAGGTCGCATGGTCGACCCTTGTAGGAAGTGATTGTAAATATCTTGTGTATACTATAGAGATATAATAAAAATATTTTACGGCAAGGCATTGTCTATTCTATGGAGTATTTTAATTTTTGGTAGGAAAATGGTGTCTTATTCGGCTTAATTTAAAGGATACAGAGGAAAAAGTTGGCAAACAATCCCAAGAATGAATGTTGACCTTCTAAGGAAAATATAGGATAACTCCTTGTCCTTTTTGTGGAAGCTTGTTTTGGACATTCGATTTGAGTAGTCATCCTATGGACGAAGAACTAGTTGGATATTGTGGTCATGATTCTGGATTATTACTAACCAAGCTCGAGGATGTGGTTTAGTAACCGACATATGGGTAGAGTGTCATGTTCGAAAGGCGAAGCCTTAGCTTTGAATCGTTGGAAAGCACTTCGACGAGCAAAAGGTTTGTCCGTGTCCGACTTTGAAGAAAAAGAAACTCTTGCTCATAGCATTAAGCTCATGTTTGATAGCATTAAGGTAGTTGAAGGATTTGAGGAAAATCTTAGACGATTACTGGATATTCACAAGTTCGAAAGTGAAATTGAGCTGTTAGAGTTTATAAATCTGCCTGGAACGGTTGTTGAACCCATTGCTATACAATTGCCTGAATCTGCCTCTCATAAGGGAAAAGAGAAAGTTGTAGGAATTGGCTCGGCATCAACCCCTACAAAGACTTCTTCAAAAGGCGTCGTAATAAAAAGCAAAGACAGTGCCAGTAGTACTAAAGGAAAGGTTGATGATGATGATGATGTCTTGTTTAATGACTTTGAGAAAGTCAGAGGCTTCAACGTGAATATAAATTTTCATGAGCCTCTGTTCTAAAACAAGGCACACAGAGACAGATTTGAGTCCTTGAAGCAAAGGGGTGTTATACCTCACAGAGTGTTTGATTTGAAGTACTTTGATAGAGTTGAGATTCCTTTTCGTAAGCACCTTCAACAGCTCAATCTTGAGAATTTTATAACCCAAAGAAGACATACATTTCCTGATCTTGTTGCTTGCTTTTACTCCAACCTTCACTTCGTCAACTTCAATTCTCTCTTCTTTACTCTTGGAAGAAAAACATATCATCTGCATGTTCATGAATTGGCCTTCTTGATGGTTGTTGATAAGATGGATTTCACACCTTTGGATGTTACTTTTGAGGAAGCATTCTGCTTTCTTAATGGGAAAACAAGCTTTTCAAGAGAGTCAAAGGCTCATATAGATTACACTGACTTTCCCTTGAAACATACTTTGATGCACAAAATTGTTATTGAAAGTCTTAGACCAAAAGCAGCTTCCAAGACTGACATCTCGAAGTATGAAGCCAAATTGTTGTGGGGAATGTTGCAGGGAAAGAGAATATATTTTGCACATACTGTCTTGTTTCACATGTATAGGATAATCCAAAAGCCCAAGGGACAACTTCTATATGCAGGCTCGATTTATAGGATGATGAATTTTCTCCAAATCAAGATTCCTGCAGTTCTTATCTCACATGAAAGTCTACTAATGATTGCTAGTGAGGAAATGATCAGGATGATGAGATTTAAGATGACAGCTAGTGGATGGAGGAACAAGAACTCTGACATAGTTCTTGTAGAATTTGAAGATAGGACTGAACAGAGATCCCCTAAGAGAAGAAAGGTTATGGCTAGCAAAGGAAGACTGGCAGACACCTCAGATGATGAGAACTTAACAGAAGAAGAAGGTGACACTGAGGGATCAGATTCAGAAGCTACACTCTCGCCTCCTTCTGAAGGTGAAGTAGATGTAGTTGAAGCAGCTGGAGTAGCTGGAAGTCAGTCTGAACATGAGGTTTCTATTGACAAAGGAGAGGGTCTCCATGGGACACAGCCCACAGATAATGCTGAGTGTGCAGTTAAGATTGCCCAAGAAGAATATCTCCAAATGTGGACTGTAGAATCGACTGCACGAGAAGAGATGGAGAGACAATATGATGAAGCACTTATAAGTTTTTATGAAGATGAGCTGTGGTGTGCTCAATCTATTGCAGATGCACAGATGGAAGACGCAGAAACACAAGAACTTCCTGAAGCATCTTCCAACTCACCTGATAGATTGACTGAATCTCCAGCTCAGGTTGAGACTGTTGCACATACAGTTATAGAGTCAGAGGCAGCAACTGCTCAGGAGGAGCAAGTTCTAATAGCTCAGAATGTTCAGTCAGCACAAATGGATATTTGTGTGGAAGAAGAAGCTGGTACAAACACTTAGTCTAAAGGGAAGGAAGCTATGATCCAAGGGGAGCACTTTTTGGCAGATTCGGATGCCCTTATGATAGAAATTCTAGCTTCTCAATCTATTCCCCGGCCTCCATCTGAGGGGGAGACACTGCTTAGAAAGACGCTTGAAACTGCCAAAAGGTGCTTGAAACTACCAAATAAGGCAAATCATCCATTGCCAAGAAGATGAATCCAGTCAAGACTGTCAATACCTTCATTGGCGAGCTTCTTGAAACCAAAACCTCTCAATTTGAAGTTCAGAAGCAAGTGGAAAATCTTCAACAGATTATCATTCAGAGTATGGCCGCCATGGAGAAAATGATTGACCAGAAGCTGTCCAGTTTTGAAAAGAAGTCTAATGATAAAATGCAGGGCTTAGCACAGAAAGTAGACACACTCGAGAACTCTCTTGATCTTTACGGCAGGATGTTCTGTGCTAAGGTTGCTAATATGCCAACATACACCCTGGTCCGTAATGACAAGGTAGCCCAATAACTTCCTCCCTCTCAAGCAGTTAGAGATCATGCACGACTAGTGAGAGCAGACTACATCAATGACTCTTCAAAGGAGGCTGATAAAGAGCTCGAGGATATTCCTTCTTCTTCAAAATCGCATCAACCTCCTTCTATTTAAAGTTCTTAAGCTCCATTCTTTTTACTTGTTTCTTTGTGAACAACTCTGTTAAGTGGAAAGACACCAATTATTATCTATTATGCATTGACACTTTTCTTTTATGAAATTTTCTTTTTTGTTGATGACAAAAAGGGGGAGAAGAGTCCTTTTACTTTATATTGTTTGCAGGTGTTTCTACTTTATATTATTGCAAGATGTAACTCCTTATGATCTGGTGATATTTCTACATTCTGGTGATATTTCTACATTCTCTATCTATTAAAGATTCACCATTCAACATACTTTTCTATACACTTATTGACATTTCGAAAGTTTTGTCATCATAAAAAATGAGGAGATTGTTGTGGAAATTTCCCTTCTATTTTGATTCTGACAAAACTATCAACAGAATCTGTGTAATATTTGAAATATTTTATTGCAGGAAGAATGTGTAAACAAAAATTTGTATTGCTCCAATTCTGTCACTAAGACTCGATAAAAGAGTAGCCATATAGTTGTTTCTGAAGAGGTTCAGAAGGAGTCCTTCTGAAAATGATCAGATGGAGGTACTTCTGAATGTGCTCAGATGGAGTGCTTCTGAAGACGGTCAGATGGAGTGCATCTAAAGACGGTCAGATGAAGTGCATCTGAAGACATTTAGATGGAGTTGCTTCTGAGGGTCAGATGCAACATGATCTCTCATTTGAATGATTATTCGTCTAAAGAACTATATGTAGTGTCAGATGGACTTTATTGAAACTCAGCATTTCCATTCTAAAATATCTACTCAAATTCAGAAAGTCTTCTTCTGAGGACTCCTTCTAAGACTGGTCAGATTCTATACCTATCCACAAAACAGATTCTGAAGACTCACGAATGGCAGGTTTCCGAACAAGGCAAGTTTTATTATGGAAGTATGTAATATTTGATTGACAAGATATTTCTTCAATCAATTAGGAGGAAATCTACGATTGGATATTACCTTCCACGAATATCTTTGGTGACTTATTTGAATCTACCCCATTTTTGGAAACTGAAGATTTGGTTGTATGGGCGGCTGAATCAGAAGAGTTCAAATTCTATTTCAACAGTTATCATATCCTTTTAGATACATTCTCGTTCAATCATGATTGATGACGTCCAATCAAGGATTGAAGGGCGATCCTTTGATCGATCATCCAACAGCTAGTTTGGAGGTAAATGAGTATAAAAGAAGAATCATGGTGATCTGCGAAGTTAGTTGAGAACAAGAATTTCAAAGTGCAAGAGTTGTTCAAATTAACTAAACTATTATGAGAGTTCTAAATTCCTTTCACTATGAGGATTTGTAAGAAAGACTGAGCGTCCGTTATCACTTGTAATCTTCATCAAATCATTCTAGTGAAATCCAGCCAATCGGCTGTCATCGTAGGAGAGTGGACATAGATCTGACAAACCGAACACTCAGCGTGCACCTTTCTCTTCTCTAAACTCTACATCTGTGTTTGGATTGTCTGCACGTTATTATATCATTCTTTTCGAGATTGAGAATTGAAATTGTTTTATTTCCGCATTAAATTTCAATTATACTCAGAATCACCTAGTCACCCCCTTTATGTGATATTACTAGATCCAACAAGGATTTCAAGAAAATTGTTTTATTATAAAATTAGCCATGATCTAATTACTTGATATATGAGAAGTGCTCGATTGGGGAAGTTCAACTATTGATCTAGCGAAAATTGTGTGGATATGATGCTGCGCTTGTAGATTGTTTACAGAGAATTAATAATGGATATGAACGCTCGAATGGGGAGTAGTTCATAAAAATATTCTTAAATAAATATTGTGTGCCATGTCTATGACAAAATTCAGATCATAGTGTCTTTCATGTTCCATGCAGAGTTTATGTGATTGTTGCGAATGAGTTAATTAGCAGCGTATATCAAAGTGAGAAACCACACATATTTTGATTGAATATTGTCTAGTTTATTCACCATGTATGTATCCACGTTATTGTGTTAATAATGTGAAATATGATTCGTTTGAAAGCATGAAAATGCTGATGTGATGTGCAATTAATGCAATATACATGTGCACGTATAACTTGTGAAAAAATCATTTTGTGGGAATTGAGTATGCTGTTTTATGTGTGAGAATGTGAGACCGAATGAGCAAAAAGTGTGGACGAAAAAGAAAGGTACGAAGGTCAGATATGGACCTCAAAGTTGTATTTTGCAACTATGTGAATACAAAACTATGCCATTTTATATAGTCAATTTCCCATTGTATTAAAATAATACAATGATGTACTTGGATTTCAGATTGAGATGAGATAAAGTTCACTGATGGATATGTGTTCACCTTTTGTGGAGGTGTTGTAACTTGGAGAAATTTGTGGGGAAAATGATGATCCTGCTAAACCAAAAGTTGATTTGGTCAAAGCAGATGAATTTTGATGACGTATTATTACAATCATTTCCTATGCCAATATTGTGGCAATGTGAATGGGTAGAAGATTCGGGTGCTACCAAACATATATGTAAAAACATTATGCTTCATCCTCCTACATTCTAATAGGATAATGAGATGAAAATACTTATTTCGGTGATTGGAGAACTGCTCAAGTTTTCAGAAAAGGAAAAATATTTCTCAAACTCAAATTTGAAAATGAGGCTGAGTAATTGAGAAACTACTTAGCATATATTCTTTTGGGAATGAAAGTAACATCTTAGGTGTCTACATTGTGATTCCCAAGTGGCAATAACTATTACAAAGGGCATTAAGAGTGGAACTTTCAGTGATAGAAAGAGACGTTTAGTTAAGATGTGATGTGGTAAAGTAGCTACTTGAAGATGGATCGAGGGGAATGGGACAAGCCAATTGAAGAAGTGATTTTGGCCAATCCTCTGACTATGAATCGAGGGGAATGGGACAAGTCAATTGAAGAAAATCAACGGTGATGGTAACCCAACCTATATGATCGGCGATCCCATGAAGTAGGTTCTTATGGGTAATAACAAGTCACTTGTTGATCTAGTTATGCACTATTAAGATTTATGTCCCTCCCAAAATGATAATAGTGCAAGATTGCAAGGAAAATAAGATTGAGCTAAGCTCTTAATGAATTTCATAGCCATTACTGGTGGTGTATTAAGCTGCAGAATACACTTGATGGAATCACTTATAAAAGTGTGGAGTGAGGCCGCTCCTATGAGAATTTTTGACGAAAATCTCTAGAGCACTTGTGAATAAACTAAGCACGCGCATGGCCTATTAGGGCAAAACCGCGTTGAACAACAAACTATGAAGGAGTGTAATGTGATTGGTGAAAATCATAATTCACATAAAGGAATTGTTGGTTCATAGAAGTTTCAAATTTCACCAATGATTTTGTGAATTATATCTCATTCTTTATAGGGCTGGTTCATAGCCTAATCAGCACCAATTTCGATGCATTACGCTATAATAACCCAACGTTATTCTATTTCTTGATTTTTCAAAACTTTTTCAAATATGTGGGGGATTGTTGGATATTTCAATAGTTTTGAAATATTATTTTACAATGATTTTGAATAAATCATGATGGTAATGAGTAACTATCAATATTCCAACGATCGGTTTTTTAACGGTCATATAACGGTTACTTTTCTAATTATCTACTAATCGTTTTGTAATGGTTTTGTTAACGACTATTTCCTAACGGTTATTTCCTATCGACCCTATTTTATTTTTATATATAATGAATATCAAGAAACAATCTTATGAGAATTTTAGCATTCTATAAGAGAGTTTTTTCCTTCCTTCATCTTCTTCGCTGGGTTATACACATAACATTGCTCCTGTTTCTTCTAATACTCAGTGCGAAGTATAGAAGAATGTCTGTTTTATCTTGGGAGGATAGCCACTAGAAATCTTACGCATCGAGTTTCGTACTCCAAGGGACAGAATTATCCTTAAGGACAATGCTTGCACATCTCAGATATTTATTCCTACTTTCTCATCTTTTTCAACATGTTTCCTACAATTGTTATTTTTATATGTTATGTAATATTATTTTTTCAACACTATCTTGGTTAGAAATCCAGATGACCAAAAGTAACCTAAACTAACGATAGCTATTAAATTGATGAAAAAATAAGCCCACCCCAAAAACCTATCTAAATAAATTTGACAAAAAGGTAGCATTTCTTTGCATAGTGTTTCAAGAAATATAGATAGATGGAAGCATTAAGGCAAAAAGACACCTAGAGTGTCAGTATTTGTGTACGGCCCTCATTTTAATGCCAATATTTTTGATCAATTAAGTACCAAATAGGAAAAAAAAAGATCACTTAAGTGCCATTTTTGATAAAAAAAAAATGATCACTTAAGTGTCAATTCCGACAAACAGCACGCATGATAATTTTTTAAATATTATGTAGGTTTTTTTTTTAAGCCAATCCACATGTCAATTTTTTTTTAAAAAAAAAATTTCACTCCACGTGGACGCCACGTGTAATAACTGTTTACGAAATAAGCTAAAATATTTTTTTAAAAAAATTAAATTAAAAAACAACATAGATAAATAACTAAAAAACAAAAAGAAAAAAATGCTGAAGATCTATTGCAACAGCAAGGGCTTGGGAGCCATCACCACCGCCGGCCACTGCTGGCGACGGGTGGGGATTGGTTGGTCGAGGGTCGGCGACCCCCTGGCCACTGGACGGAATAAACAGCGTGAACGCAACCACCAAACCACAAGCCATTGTCTTTAGGCTCTCCCCGATAATTAGTTCACAGTACACAATAACGGAAATGTGATCGGTATTTCGAAGTGAAATTCAAGAGCTTCACTGCTAGGATTACCGAATAACGCCTAGTCCTTTCAAGAAATAATTTACTTAGAACACAAGAAACCATTTCTTACTCTTACCAAAAAATAAAAATAAAAAAACAAAAAAACAAACCATTTCTTATTCTCTCTTCTCCCCGTGGTAAGTATCGATCCAAAAGTATTGGATAGCTATCATTAGCAGATGCAGACAAAGCGGTTCCAGTCCATGGCCCATCAGTGGACGTACTCTTGGTGATATTCTCACCGACCGAATGATCTCCTGTCACCTTCAAAATACGTCCTCATGGCCTCAATTTTCTCCTCGTTCAGGAGACCGCTCTCAGAGTCCAGCACTGGAACAGCAACCTTGCCTTCAAGCATGCTAACCACAGATGACATAGGCGGTCTGAGTGCTGGAGTTGTATTAGTACACATCAGAGCTACCTTTATCAATACCAGCACCTCCTCTCTGTCAAAGTCAGAGCCGAGCCTCTGATCAACCAGATTGATCAAATTTCCTCTCTCCTTCAAAAAGCGCGCCTAGAAAGTAGAAACAGAAACGAAAAGTGAAGATGTTCCCCTTTCGAGCTTCAGGTATTGATCTGTTGCAAAATATGCTCAAATTACTAAAACGGACTAATCCATGACTGCCCCCACCCCAAGTGGCACATCTTGAACATGAACACCACGGACTGGCTATTGCAAGGATTACTTTCTCCTTTCAAATTCAGTGTAGACCAAAACATAAAAAGAAGAATATGATATAATTTGAAATGACGAATTGCACTTAACGGCATGACAATTCGTTAAACAGGTTTCAATAGCTAATAACTGTAACGCTCCTTCTCAATCGTTGAAAGTGCATATGAGTAGTTATATACGATGCTCATGCTTCCTTAATCCCTCTTTCCACTGGCGCAAGCAGAGATTTGATATGGATACGATCACAATCGAAACTTTCCAATGCTAGAGTTGATTACCCAATCGAGCAGACAAAAGCATTCCTCCATTGTTTGGGAACAAGTGTTGCTCCGGCCACTAACAACTTCTAAGGCAACAACGCCAAAACTATAGATGTCGGCTTTGTCAGTAAGGTAACCATGCATTGCATACTCCGGTGCCATATATCCACTGCACAACAAGAAAAGAGCTTGTGTTTGCAACAAGGTAACCGTCTTAAATATATTCCTTAAATTCGAAAGTACAAAAGAAAGAGTTTGTTGAAATATGCCCACATTGTTTGACAACGGGGTTTAAATACTCTTTATATTCATGTGGTCTCCCTCCACCTAATAGCTTAAGCTTTTGGGTTGGATTTTCTAACATGGTATCAGAGCCAGTGCTAATCCTTTCGCGAATGTGCGTGGTAAAATTCCACGTGAATGTGCGTAGTCAAAATTCCACGTGCCGCTCATAATCCGGCTTGCACGTGAGAGAGGGTGTTGAAATATGTCCCACATTGCTTGACAACGGGGTTTAAATGCTCTATATATTCATGTATTCTCCCTCTACCTATTAGCTTAAGCTTTTGGATTGAATTTTCTAACAGAGTTGTTCCTACATGTGACAATATGGTCTCAAGAGTAGAGGAAAAAACAAGGGCATCTTGAAAAACAATTAATAGAATTTACCGAGAATATTTCAAAAGAAAAAACCGTTGTCGTTCTATATAATTATCACGGTACATGTATGACTTTATCACTTGGAAAAGATGCACTCAACCGAAAAAAGAGTAGGAAACAGGCTGAGCCAAGGTCTGTGGATACATCATGGGCAGCCGAAGGAGGATTCCTAATATATGTTGAGATGGCGGAAATTAGTTATTCTTGTTGAATTAATGTAGAGTTAGTAGAATAAACTTGCAGTTTTATCTGCTCCCTAATTAATCACGTTCTTTTCATAAACAAGATTTTTCACACGTTAAGCAATCATCTGAAACATGTGAACATGCTTATTTATGTTTTCCTCTGTGTATACAACGAAAACATGGGCGAATTAGCTCTATCGCCTATAATACTAAGTTATATTGAATTTAACAATTACATGTCAATATCAGAGTATCATTACTTAATGGTAGGGAGTGTGACATAATTAACATTTTTTCTTACTTAACGTGAAGAGTGGTTGGACAGGCATAAAGCTTAGTGGTTAAGCCACATTTGTTGAGCGCCATGCTTTGGGATGATGTGAATTGACCACAAAGCTCCATTCTTACTCACTTATATTAAATCAGACTAACTGCTTCTATTCCATGCTTTTATGTCGTCACGAACTCCTAATTAGGTTAACAGGAACATAAAGCAAGAAACTCACTAAGTTCCAGCAATCTTGGTGCTAATATGTGTCTTCTCCTCCTCATGAAGCTTTGCCAAACCAAAATCTGATATTTTAGGGTCGAGATCCTTATCCAGTAAAACATTAGTAGCTTTGATGTCTCTATGCACAATCTTCAGCCTTGATTCCTCATGAAGATAGGCCAAGCCTCTGGCAATACCCACGCATATCTTGTGTCTTGTCCGCCGGTCCAACTTTAACTGAAATTCTTCAGGACCTTCGTATCAATAGACATCAAAACTACTTTATTCCCATGTCATTAGCTTAAGTCAGTGAAGAACAGTGTGATATCAAATTACCAAATAAAGCACGAGCAAGATTGTTATTTTCCATGTACTCGTAAACCAGCAAAAGTTGATCCCCTTCAATGCAGCATCCATAGAGTTTCACAAGATGCGGATGTTGAAGAGCAGAAATCATCCCAATCTCAGTCACAAACTCATGATTTCCCTGCTTGGATTTCGATGAAAGCTGCTTCACTGCTATAGCAGTGCCATCTGACAGGAGACCCTGCAATTGAACTTTGGAATCAGTTCAAAGCTGTGAAGATTCAGTCACATCGAATGCTGCTTTCTACATATCTTTTCTGTTGGGAATTGGGGGATGTCGGCTCGCTCATTTCCGTAGATACCTTGTACACAGAGCCGAAACCGCCTTCCCCAATCTTATTGGCAGCATCAAAATTGTTTGTGGCAGCTTTAATCTGTCGCAAGGTAAATGAACCAATTTGCAATGCTAGACCCTTCAAATCTGCACCACGTTTTGGAACTTCTCAGAATTTGGAGGAGTCGACAGCTAACGTAATCTACTATCTAACAAAGACATAGCAATTCCTTCGCAATGTTCAGAAAACATTATTATGACTATTTGGTCTGAGCAACTTCAGGACAGAATAACTTAGCATCTTGAAATTTATTTTCTGGGGAACTCTTTGTATTGGTTGGCACTCGGCAGTATGTACTTTGAAAAAAAAAATGAGAATGTCTTCAGGGTATTTACTATGGGGGGAGAAGAAAAATCATAGAAAAAGCAACTACCTTGTGCCATTTCATCTTCACGTCCAAGATATCCTCTCCACCAAAGGATGACCAGGATAAGAAAAACTACAAATACTATGGCAGCCACAATCCCGACAACTGTGCCCGCAGCTATGCTGGTCGACTTATGTGGGGGTTTATAGACTGCAGTGAAACAATCAGATTAATAAGCACAATAACATATCTTCTTTTGGAACCATGTAATACTAATTACAAAGGGAAAAGACAGAAAAAGAAAATATACTCCACTCTCAAGGGAAAAAGAAAGTATACAGGGGCAATGCACGTTTATCCAAACAAGTGAACGAGGCTATTGTTTCACAGTCTCAATAGAAGGATTTAAACATACACAGATAAAACAATGCTCAGATGGAAAGAAGACAAGAACAAGCCAGAGCCAATTTTCGCCTCTGAAGAGAAAAATAATAGATCCTAGTCCACAGTGGACACTTGCAACCAAACCAAGTAACTGAATAGCCTATTGATGACTTCTGGTGCAAGACAAAAGATGAGAAATTTTATTCATATGAAAACGAGCAACTTTCTTAACGGAGAAGCACCAAGCGAAACATGGAGGTGTCTATCTGATACCAGGATTGACGGAGATAGCAGATATAAGAGGACCATAGACTCCTCTTGCGGGTATAGCATAGGTTCCTTTCCCAGCCCAATAAAAACGTATCTCCAGAGTGCCGTCGGTCACCGTGGCATTAAAATTTTTTATGACGGGCTTTCCAACTCCACCTGCTTCAATCTCAATGTTGAAATCTTCCAACACCAATTGCCCCTGAAATAATGTTTAATCTGATTCAAGTTGAGTGTCTCTCCACACTGAACAAAAGGTGAAACTTTCAGTCTCAAAGGAATGTACAAATTGCGATCAAATCACGATTTGGAAAAACGAGATAGATGAACTTCCCAACCATAACATACTGAACGCCCTACATGCTTTACATATTCGAACCAGCACTACATAATGCCCATCGTTTACCTGTATATAAACATTAAAAGATCGCCTTCCAAGGCTGCGATAACTTTCGTTGCCTGTGAACATTATCTCCGCAAAATGAAGGCTTACATTGTAGGCCCCAATAATCAGACAATAACCATAATAAGTTAGAGAGGTAGGAGAAAGCCGTGCTTTCATGTAAAGTTGGGCATTATCTGTGGACAGTACAGAGACATTGTCAGCTATATAACTATCTGAATCTTTTTCATTATCAAGGAAGTGACCAGTGCTACTGTAGGCCCAGTTATCTCCACTCCTGTAGAAACTTGAAGCTGTAGCAGACGCTTTATCCTCGCTGTAAGTGATGTTCCCTACTGTTACTTCACTCCCACCGCAATTGATGAAGAGGTTATACCATTCTGGATGGAGTAAAGAAATGGCCACAAAGAGAAAAATCAAGTTTTCCTCTTTTTCTTAATATGGACAAAACAAACTTGCATTTTCTTATTCGAAAAGCACATAGAACTCCCAAGTCTATGAGCTAGACATTATTTCACGGAGGCGGCTTTTGAAATATCTAGAGTAACTATGCATTAACCATCAAATATTGACACAATAGCCCAGAGGAGAGTTGAAAGGAGATAGATTTGATGAGAAAATACACAGAGAGTATGATGCAATACCAAGATCTGATGATAATGATAGGATATACAGCATATCAACTTACTTTCTGGGCAACTCTCACTTTTCAAACACGAGACAAATCCGTTTGTGGCATATGAGGTTCTGAGCAAGTCAATAAAAGATAAGATCATTCGGAATGAAGTTCAATGCTACGTATATAAACAATTACAATGCAAGTCTCTTGGCTGAGAATTTAATCACAAACATACGCATATTCAACCTCCGAGCTTGAGAACAAGTTGCTGTAGAGAAAAGACAAAATCAAATTCAGTAGAGAAATGGAAATCTTGCATGCATGCAGGATTATAAGTTACTCATAAACGCAGATTTGAGGGGAGCCCTGGACTTGGACTGAGGGAAGTAGTACGTACACATCTCGTACTTGACATTCTGAGCTTCCAGCATCGAAGTTGTTGTATGATAGGTCACTACACAGACAAATAGTCAACCATTCCAAAATATCATCAATTTGAAAAATACCCTGGAAGTCATTCCATCAAATGCTTATTGTATATACAGAAAGGGTAACCAGTTGCAAAATGTGACAGGTAAGGCAAGTTGAAAGGTAAAAACATCACAAGGCAATGAAAGTAATATTTTATCTTTCTTCGAGATATCTTATCTTAATCAAATAGAAGGAGAAAGACCAATTGGAGTTAATTGAGACGTAGAACTAGTTGGGGTGCATAAATACATTTTTACCGGTAACAATATAGCAGACATGATATATAGTGCAATGAGGCAAAATTAGAACCGCGATTCCAACGGCTACTAAGATCATCTTATTAGAAAATATCCAAACCACCATTTAAATGCTTAAACACCTCATAAAAGCTTCCTTCTTGCACCTCCTAGGTACACTCATTTTGGTTTTAGAGTTTCTCAAATACACAAACCCATAAACATTGTTATCAGCAAGAAATAGCCCAAGCAACTAATCATATTCTGTAGGAGATGAGTTAGACGAACTTTCAAAGAGGAATTATAGGAAGTGAAAATTTTCCAAAGTGTCATTTTTATTATTCCAAGAGGTTTAAAAAAGATCCAGAGATGGGAAGGCTTTTTGTATAGTGGAAAGTGGGGCTAATTTGTTACTTCCACGACTATCCACTTTATACTTTTCATGCGTACCATACGATTCAGCCTCCTGTCTTATATAAAACTTTCCAATTAACAGATCCCAACAAGAAGAAAGGTACTCTGATGTTTGCATTTAACTCCATAGGCCACAAACCATAAATATGCAAGATGGAAATGCATAATTGCTTACTACAGTGAAAGATTAGCCAGATAGAGCTAGAAGGAAATTCGTGATTAAACAAGACATTTTCTGCAGGCAGCAAAACTTACACAAACTCTGCATTCCCCAGGATCCAATCAGGGACTGCTCCACTCAAATGATTTCCAGTCAGATAGCTAAACAAGATTATTTGATTGAGTCAGTCCTCAAGTACTTTACGCACTCGAACTGAAAGATTTAGAATTATACCTCACAAGCGCATTCAAATTATTACAGGTCTAGAAAAAAAATTATCGGTAAACTCATGATATCAATACAGAGGGGGAGAGCTTTCAGCTGGAGATGGAAGATAAAGGAAATCAATGACAAAAGAAAAACTTGATCCTTGCAGAAATTGGAGTGCATGGGGAAAATTTACAATAACACTAGTACACAAAGTTGAACATGGTGAAGGATACTATCATCCTACCTTATTAACTATTTCCTCGCAATAATGTTCTTGTCCTTCTAAGACATAAAATTAATAATCAGGGAAGATGTGCCAATGTCAAACAGTCAATTGTTGGGCAGAAAGATGACAACATATTACTGTTATTAAACAGTCCAATAAGCTAGGAGTTAGGACTACAGTTTCTCATCATTTTCAAGGCTAGGGACAAGACATCAAGGTCCTATCTGCAGACCTTCTAAATAGCACATAAGAACTGCACTCACCAAAAGACCTAGGGCCATTGTTTTGGAAACAACCAAATAGAGAGTCTAAGGACCTTTTTGCTATGTTTATTCTTACATGCTTTAAGTACACAGACATTCAACTGTCAAATATGTAATTGACACTGATCCATATATTCCAGCTTAAACAAGTAACTCTATTGAAACTTGTAAATTATGCTCTTTAAGCAACAGAAGAGTATCGATCTATGTCTGCTCCAAGACTAGACTCCCACCAAAATAATTAGTTGACAGTAATCATAAATTCATAACCAAAATCATTGTAAAATTTGGATGGTGAAATAATAAGCATTCAAGCCACGAGGACTTTTAAGGGTCATAAGCTGGACATGTTATCGCAGTCTAAGTTCTTGTTGAAGGAGAGAAAACTAATAAATGTTTTCACTTAAGTCAAAAGTTACAATCATCCTCTATTTACACACATCAGGAACCTACTAAGAGATAAGATCTAATTAATAGGTAGTTGGCAGCTAACAATTAACACTAATTAATAGCTGTAGCTAACTCTAACCAACAGTAATTAATAGCTCTACACATTCCAACATGATGCTACACATTCCAACAGTTCTGTTGATAGCTCAACTGCTTTACAGTAAAATTTGCCTATAGCTTGGCCAATGGAACAACTTGAGATTTCAGATTCTTTTACAAAATATGAAAAAGAAGCCCAGGTCCAGCATCAAAGTACTTACATATAATCCACTCCTGACAGGTTGCTATAGGAGTCTGGGATTTCGCCACTCAGTCCGTTGAAGCTGAGGTCTCTGCAAAACAATGGAATGGAAAGGAGACAAATATAATGAGAAGATAGTTTTAACTGACTCCCACTGGACACTTTTTGAGTAGAGGATTGTACAAACACAGGCTACGTCAATGAACCTAGAGGTCCCATTCAGATGTTTACACATACAGGTCAATAGCCCGGTGCCTATGCTTTCTAGTAAACATTCATCTCCAGAGGCATTCATCGCATAAAATCCATGTTCATCGAGTCGGTCACAGGCCGTAAATATACAAAAATTCTGCTGTAAATCAAAGTCACAACTTGGGAAATTTCAATGCACATAATTCAAAATGCTACTCGGGAACTAAACTGAATGTATCCCTTGGAATGCAACATATTATAGTTCAAATTGGTAGATTCCATTTATCTAATAGGACCAAAACCAAAGCTAATCATAATTTATTGAATGGATGTTTTTCATAAAATTTTATTAATGACTAAAAGGATGACGACTAAATACTAGGGTGCTTAGAAAATACAATATCAGATTGAATGAATTAAACAAAAAAGGTAGGATTTCATAAAACAGGAAAGCATGATTCTGCAGTCCAATATAATTATCGATGGAAAAATTACAACCTAGTCGAACCTAAAGAAAAGGAAATGGAGTATATGATAAGCCAGAGCAGAACCACATAAATTCAGTTATTCAAAATACAGAAAAGCAAAGAATAATTGTTGATGGCGGATGATAACAGAATGGCAAAAATTTGCTGTTAAATGTAGCATTTTTAAAATCTTACAGAGATGACGAGATGAAATAAGAAGAATTGACTTCTATAGAGATGCAACTCTTGCGGTTTCTATTCCTGGAAAAGTGAAAACAAAGAGAGAAAAAGTCCATATACTTCTAAGAAGTCCAATAATTTTTTTAACTCGAATACTTGAAATTATGAAAAGATTATATGAGAACTATTGTGGCATGAAAGTTTCTAATGCTTATATTATTTTTTTAAAAAAATTTCTTCAAATCTCTAGCTACGCACATAATTCAACCTTTCAAAGGTCGAATTATTTGATTTGAAGAGATTTTTAACCGTTTACATCGTCATCTTTGAACAAGGGTGAAAATTTCAGGAAAATTATCCAAAAAATCTTAAACTTATTACACTTTTATCAACCTAGTTATGAACTTTTTAATTTTGCTAATTGAGTACTAAATATTTTCGCATTTTTCCAATTGAAATCATAATTGGGTGGAAATCGCTGATGTGGATGCCGGACTTCTTACGTGGCATGGCCGAGCCGATGTGGACTATTTGTAACAATATTTTAATTTTTCAATTTTTTTTTATTCTCAGCGGCCGGCGAGGGTCGACGCCCCCTTGCCCACATGTCAGCGATTTTCGGCCAAAATTAGCTAGAAGGATTCAATTGACAAAAGGTGAAAATGCTTACAATTCAATTGGAAAAGTTTTGACCAAAAAAAAATTTGGAAAAGTTAAAATATTTACCACTGAATTGATAAAAGTGCAATATATTTAGGAATTTTTGGATAATTTTTCCTAAAAATTTCCGATCACACTGTACGAGTCATGGAGTCGTCAATGGAGCATGTTCTAGATTTGGTCGAATTTTGAACCGAAGCAAGGGGTTCTTAGTACTTTTACTTGTATGTTCTAGATTTTAGCTCCGTTCCATGCTATGTAGAAACCAAAAGCAAATGAAAGTTTGACATAAGGGCACGATGAAGGATAATTTCAGGAATCATGCATAACTTGGATAAAGAGGTTCCTGACAAGCTTTCAACAAGTTTCAATGGCGATTCATATCTTCAAGAGTCGTGTGGCTCCTCATCAAAATCGCCACTATCTTCATTTGGTAGTTTTTCTATACATTGGGTAATAGTAGTAAACATCTACTTTCATATGTTAACTAGGCAACAACGAACACTACAAAAAAACACGGATTTAGCCACGGAAAATTAGCGACGAAAAAAATTCGTCACTAATTTGAGACGAAAATATCGACGAAAAAAAAATTCGTCGCTATTTACGACGAAAATGGCGAGAAAATAAATTCGTTGCTAATTAGCAACGAATTTAGTGACAAACAAAAGTCGTCGCAAATTAGAGACGAATTTAGCGACGAATGAATTTTTCGTCACTAATTTGCAACGACATTAGCGACGAAAATATATTTCGTCGCTAATATGCTACGAATTTAGCGACAGAAAATTAATTCGTCGCTAAATTAGCGACCAAATCTATTTCTGTTGCAAAATTTTGCTACATAATTTAAATTTTCCAAAATTTAGCGGCGACACCAGCTATTCGTCGCTAATTTAGCGACGAAAATTATTTTCCGTTGCAAAATTTTGCGACGAAAAATACATTTCGTCGCAAATTTTTGAGACCGAATTTAATTTTTCCTAAATTTAGTGACGAAAGACACAATTCATCTCTAAATTTTGCGACGAAAATTATCGTTCGTCGCTAAAAATTTCTTGTAACTTGTTTTTTTGGGTTTTTTGGTCAATTAGCGACGAACAGTGTTGTTCGTCGCTAATTTGAGGAAAAATAAAATAAAAGGAATTGATTAGCGACGAAACCCTTTGTTCGTCGCTAATTTAGTGTTTCTTTTTTATAGAATTTGTTTTTTGTTTTTTTGGCAAATTTAGCAACAAACAGTGTTGTTCGTTGCTAATTTGAGGAAAAATAAAATAAAAATAATTGATTAGCGAGGAAATTGGCTTTTTGTCGCTAAAATAATTTTTAAAAAAGTATAATTAGAGACGAAACCCTTTGTTCGTCGCTAAATATTATTTTTATTTAAATTAATTTAGGAACGAAATGCCAATATTTCGTCTCTAATTAGTTGTTATTTTTTTAATTTTCTTTGATCAATTACTATAAGCTTCGTGAATCTTATGTAATTTTTCTATAGCGATGAATACAATTGTTTGTCGCTAATTGCTATCCTTAATTTATATTTTGTAAAGGTTTATTAGGACCCTTTTTATATTTATTACGTTGTGAACAAACAAAAAATGGAGGTCAATTCTTTTGATAAAATATAACTTAGAAAAAAAAATCGTCTTTGATGAGATACTAAATAGAGTAGAGTAAGGATCTATTCGAAAACAATTTGCTTTGCATAATATTTTATCACCAAAAATATATATTGTAATTGCATGTGTCATTCACGAAAATGAAATCGATCGATTCTTTCTTCTAATTTTGAAAGATAGATAAGATACTATAAGCGAATAAGAGATGTTCTAAATCAATTAATAAAGTTTTCAAAAACATTAGAAGGATAAGTTTTTTAGCAAGGTACAGAATGTATCATCAAATATTCAAATGTGATTCTATAAGATATAGTTTCGTTCAATATTAGTAATGGGGATTCAGAATATCACACGTTAATCAACCAAAGAAAGGTTCAATAACTAAAAGAAAGATCGATTCTTTGAAATCCTTGCTCTCTTCAAACACTGAATGATTTAAATAAGAAACGCTTATAATACGTCGTTTAGCTTAGCTTATTTATGTTCTTTCTTATATTATATTTTATATTAATCTACGTTAATTCTTTTTAAAATAAAATGAAAATAGAGCGAATATTTTTTAAAATTAAAAAATGAATATATTATTAATTAAGTAAAGATTTTACATTAATAAGCATAAATGAAGAGCAATCAATTTATTTATTTTTATTATCATTGTTCCTGAATTGGAAAGCATTCTTTATGTTCCTAGATAGCTTCTTTCAAAAGGGCTTCTGCTTCTTCAGTGAATGCTTTAAAAGAAGATATAATTTCTTGGATTTGAGGCTTATTTCTGTTATCCTTATTCCTGAATTAGAAAGCATTCCTTCTGTTTCATTATTTATGTGTAATCATTATTACACATTATACCACATCTTTTGATCATTGTACTTTATTCCCTCTTTGTTTATTTCAATATTTCTATGCTAGACTCATTATACCTCATCTTTTGTAGGGAGGAAGGGATTCACGGAGTTTTTATGTCCAAATTAGGGTCACGTCTTTTAATGTGTGCATATATCAATTGAAATATGAATAGTTTCACTAAGTTTGCTATTTGTCCTGTTGGTTGTCGCATGGATGAAGTACTTTTGTGATCGCGGGTTCCATTCCCAACTTGTTTCATCCTTTTCATTTTGTTTCGTTGCTAATTTAACGAATTCTATTGAATTATATAGGATATATTTTCTTGCTAATTTTAAGAAGCTTCACATTTGTTAAATATGTATTGAATTTTATGCACTTGGTCTGGTTCATCACCCAAAAGTAGAGAAAAAATTGAGATTTGGTTCGTGACGCGGAGAGTTGAGCCGATAATTTTTTTGGGCTCTATTTATGCTAATTTTACCTTCCCGATTTAGCGACGAAAACACATTTTCCTCTCTCATTAGCGACGAAAAATGATACTCGTCGCTAATTTCTCGTTCCCGCTCCTTTTGAAACATGGCGCTTTGTTAAAAGTTTCCGGGCCGACTATTTGCGATGAAATAGCGACGAAAGTGAAGAATTCGTCGCTAATTTTAGCGACGAAAAAGTGGTTCGTCGCTAATGAGGAACGAAGTTATGTATTCGTTGCCAATTTTACCTTCCCTATTTAGCGACGAACGCCGGTTTTCGTCGCTAAATTTTCCATTCCCGCTCGTTTGAAAACTTGGCGCTTTTTTTCCCGAGGCCGCTCATCTATAAAGTTTCCCCACTCTTGTCCTTCCACTCGCCACTTGTTCTCTCTTCTCTCCCTCAGCGTCGATGCCAGCCCCTCCGCCCCGGCGACTTTGGCCCAACCAGGGCTTCTTCTGCCACCTTTCTGACTACCTCAACTCCACCTACGGCTCTCTCTCAGACCGCGACACCAACCTCATCCTCTCCAACCGCCTGCAGCTCGGCCACTTCGTCTACGTCGACCGCTTCATCCTCACACCCCGACTCCCCGTCCTCTCTAGGCCATCGCATGTTCTCATTTGGGCTGGTCAGTTGCGCCGGAGTCTCTCAGTCTTGAGAGCAAAAGAAAAAAAAAAAAGAAGCACCTCGTCGGAGCTCCCACTCCCAGTTCTGCGAAAATTTAAGACGAAATAGCGATGAACGATTTTTTGACGTCTCGTCACTAATTGGTGACGAAAAGGACGTGTCGTCGCTAATTTTTTAAAATAAAAAATAATATATTCAATATAGCGACGAATAAAATTTTCGTCGCTATATTAGAATATCAATAAAAAAAGAAAATATAAATATTAGCGACGAAAAACAAAATTCGTGGCTAAAATTAGTGACGAACAAAGCTATTTGTCACTAATTTTTGCGACGAAAAAAGTATTTCGTCGCTAAATTGCAATTCATCGCTAAAGTTCCGTTAATTGGCTTAAAGTTCCATTAAAACTAGCGACGAAATGAACTATTCGTCACTAATTTTAGCGACGAATAGCAGTGTTCGTCGCTAATTTCATTGACGAATAGCGACGAACATAGCAACAAATTTTATTTGGTCGCTAATTCAACAAATTTAGCGACGAAAAAATAAACTCGTCGATAACACGGCGTCGCGAATTTAGCGACAAAAATTATTTTCATCGCTAATTTGCGACGAATTTTGTGACGGAAACAAGTTCGTCGCTAATTTGTGACGAACAATTTCGTCCCAAATTAGCGACGAACTTGTTTCCGTCACAAATTAGCGACGAAATGTTAAATTTTCGTCGCTAAATTTTGCGATGCCGTGGTATCGACGAATTTTTTTTCATCGCCATTTTTCGTCGCAAATTCTTGTAGCGACGAATTTTGTCAAATTTTCGTCGCTATTTTTCGTCGCTAAATGTATGTTTTTTTGTAGTGGAAGTAAATTGATTTACTGACTTATTGGCTTGATAAAACATAAATTAAGAGACGAATCATTTGGTAGTTTTTTTTTTGTTGTTGTTGTGGTCCTTACCTCACTATCCATACATATTTCGATACTTTGAAGGGGAAAAAAAAAGAACTTCAATGTTAACTCTCCTTTATTTCTTTTCGTACTTTAAAGTACCTAGTATTAGCTAATAAATGAAGATTCCAAATCTAAATTTGGCTAATCAGCGCAGCCTCTCGAACAAGATTCATGTCAATCTCAATTAACATATTTTTTCTTTTCCTTTATGAGGTTCGACTTAATGATAAGCAATGTTAAATGAAGAAAAAACAACTCGTTCAAAGTAGGACCAAAAATCAAGTTTTGGGTCAAGCCGATCGACAAAGAAAAAGGGTTGCTAACGTTATTAGCAGACTAATCTAATGACGTCGCTTCTCAAAAGATGACACGATGCTTTGCCTTTTAATTACTGACGGCATGGCGATTTTTTTAAACTCAGGCGAGGACTGATGGTGATTTTCTAATGCGCATATGTCACGGGTCGACAGATTTCAGTCGCGGAATTAGCTTGTGTGGTGCTTGGCAAGCCACACCAAGCCAGCCTTTCCCCATAAAACACATTGGATCATATCACGCTCTGCTTAGCTTGGGCATTTGTTACATTGAGTAAGACGAGTAAAACCCTTTAAGCATAATAACTGGTTTCAGCCTACCATGACCTCATCAGGAAAGCGGCATTAGCTCCCGACCAGTTTGTACAATGGAAGCCAAACCCGCCTTCAGAGCTCCTAAGAAATATATCATATTTAATCCTAAAACTCCTAGTACAAATCAATCTGACACAACCCCGTAACCCAGTTGTCTTCTCCTCTCTACAACGCTTACTCCCCTTGATGATACTCCAAGCTTCACCCACAAGGAAACTCGAGTACGAGAGAACTTACCCATCAGGGACACGGAACTCCCGGACCGTTTCACATGCATATGAGGAGGAGAAATTTCTGCTGATTACTTTTTTTTTTCTTTTCTTAGAATTTCCACGTCCCCCTTTTTTTTCTCCTTGCGATCGGAAAACTTCCACGCGGGTGTTTCATCGCGTTCAAAAAGAATGTCCGTCTTTCACGCCTGCACAATACTTTCATGAATGTCTTTTCTTTTTCTTTTTTTGTAATAATTCATGAATGTCTTTACACATTCCAACCATGAACATGTTAGTACATGCATTAACCAATTGAGAGTTGATTCAGCCGACTATGTGATGTGGCGAGTATTAGCAATGCATTTTTGGACCGATTTGACAGAGAGAATGGTCAATAAAACTCTAGGCAACTTGATTCGAAGCATTTGCAAAGAAGAGCCGAAGCAGTGAGATATCGCTTTATCACAGGCAGAGTTTGCTTATAATAATGCAATTCACAATTCTATTGGCAAGTTGCCTTTGTATAAAAATGATGTGGCGAGTATTAGCAGTGCGTGTTTGGACCGATTGGACAAGCATAAATCCCAACGGAAGTCGAAGCGATATTGCACCTAGGATCGGCGGACAGGCGGACTACTTTGGATCCAACTCAAATTCGGTCAATTGAAATGAAACGACCTCCTGATCAATGCTCACTTCCTTTGGCTATGAACTGCAATAGATTTTGGTAAATCGAGGTCGTTTAGATGGATTTTTCAATTTTTTAGTATTTTTCGGGCTTAATTTTACTTCTAGTGGCAATTTTGTAATTTTGAGTTTGCTGTCTAGAATTCCAGTAGGATTAGGTTTAAAACCTCATATAAAAGATGTTTTATAACGCTTTTGAGAAAGACTTTTTGATATTGAATTTGTGGTTTTTTTTCCTCAAAGCAAGATTTGCTTGTTAAATGCTGTGTCACTATGAGAGGATCTTCATCCTATTGCCAAACGAGTAAGATGCGGGGGTTATTATCACATAGGAAGGCAAGATCGGGATGCTTACTAGAGTCTCATAACTTATTTTCCGCTCGCTTAAGTGCTATAAGTTTGAAAAATCGATCACTTAAGTGCCATCGGCGATTTTCCTCACTGGACATCCGATGTGGACATTGAAAAATATGATGTGGACAATTCTTGTAACTTTGATTATTATTATTATTATTATTATTATTATTATTATCATCATCATCATTGAATATACATTTCCTTTTCTTGTATTTTTTTGTGCCAACGGGGGTCACCAGCGGCCCTTGCCGGCTGTACAGGCCTCGTGCAGACTAGACAAGGGTCGCCTCGCCCAGATCTGCCCAAGGCCTCCACGCCCACACCGACGAGTCGGTGAGGCCATGTGATGGCCGTTGCCTCCTCCCCCTCCCACTCATCACCCTCCCACCTTTCTCTTTCTCTTCCTCCCTTTCCTAACGTTCACTTCCCCTTTCCCTCATTATTTTATTCACTCACCTCCCTCCACTCATTCACTCTCTAACGTCCATTTCTTCTTCTTCTTCTTCTTCTACAACACCCCTCCCCTACCGAACGATCTCCTCCATCTTCCTCCTTTTCCCGACGGTTTTGAGCTACGCCACAACCTCCCACCACCTCACTAAAGTCCCTCAGTCTCCTCACCACCTTCCCGAAGCCAGCTCGCCGGTCGTTGCCGCCGGAACCACCGCAAATCTCCACGGAACCGCCGGTACTCTGTTTTGGAGTAAGTCGCGGTTTGGTTCTGTTTTCGCCCGAACCGATCGCCATCGTCGCTCACCACCGCCGCCGACGACTTCCTAGAACCCCTCACGAGTTTCCCTGAGCTCGTGGTCGCCGGTCGCCGCACGTGGGGCCTGGAATCAACCCCGAACAGCCTCCCCTGTTTTCTGCGCGCAAATCCTCTGTTTTCGCCGATTCTGTTCGCTGCTGTTCGCTGCTGTCCCGTCGCCTTTGGCCGCCTTCCGCCACCTTCCTCCGGCCCCAACCGATCCCCTTCGACCCCTAGGTGAGTCCCCGAGCATTGGCCGGCCTCGCCTCAGCCCGTGGGGCCCAGGACCGCCTCAAATAGCCCTGTTCCCCTGTTTTAATGCTGCTGCAAAATTCTGTTTTAGGTCGCCGGAGTTCGCCGGAGCTCCGCCGTCGCCGTCGCCACCTCGCCGGACCTCCGTCACGTATCCTAGTTGGTGCCGGGTCGTGACGCCTCTCGAGAAACCTTAGAACCGAGGCTTAACCGTGTTTTATCGCCGAGAACCGTCGCCGCCGTCGTTGTCGTCGCTCGTTGCCGCCGCCGTCACATTGTTGATTTTGAGTCGGCCCGAGCTTAAATAAAATGTGAGTTGACCCTAAACCTTGGTTAGGGCGCTAATTGCGCCTAGGGTTAGTTGGGTTAGCAATTTTGGTAATAACATAAAGTGATTACGGTTGGTTTAGTTAGAAACCCCGGTTTAGGTTAAATGACCGTAATCGACTAAGTTAGCTTGATTAATTATATTGTCTGTAGTTAATTGTGATTAGTTGAAATTGATTGATTTATCGCGAGAGTGCGATAGATTAAAGACGGGTGATCGATCGACAATTATAAATTAAATGGGATAATAAATGATTATTGTTCGAATTGAGCTTTATATTGTCGAAATGAAATTAAATGCTCGTAATTGGTTCGATAATTTTTATCGGTGTGATTATCCCGTTGGAGGGCTGATGGTGTGACTGGAATTACTATTGAGTGTTAATCGCTACTTGGGGATTTATCGCCCTATTTATGATTGGATGTCTGAAATGTTCTTTGAATGAATTGACATGTATTTGGGAGTTATTCGTTCCGTGGTTGCATTATCTAATTGATAGTCTGCATATACATATGACCGTGTGCAAAGTTAAATAAATATGTTTTAGCATGAAAAATGGCCGTGGGCCGAGTCTTTGAGCACGTTGTGTGAGCATCCGGCCTAAATAAAAGGAAATAAAATTTATTGATATGGCGGGTGCATTGTGTGGTCATATGACGGAACGATGATGGGTTTTTCCTGGTAAGTTCGTAGTGTACTAATAGTACACCAGTACCAGTCATGTGGGACCATATGACTTACCAGAAGCACGACAGTCCTGCCTCGTGCCGGTTAGTACGGGCACAGGGCTGATCGGATGCCGGTCGCAGCTTGTGATGGACCGACGCCCCGTATAGGGATGCCTACTTGCCGTACCGTGCAACGGGTGCACTGGAATAATCGCTTGTAGTAGCCGCTGCCGAGAGGGAAAAGGAGCGTAGCCCGGTTCGTCCGGATGAGTATGGGATCGTACTATTTATGAGGGTGGAATCACGCCAGTCGCGTAGATCCTCTCATGGTGCCGTTGGCACGATCATCGTTAATATATGGACTCGTGTGGTGTCCTGTGCATACTTGTGGATGCGATGCTTGTTTTGAGTGATTGACTTATTTCACTGCTTAGTTGGGTCAAGTATTGCATTATGTGTGGCTGAAGGCCGGTAAGTATGCATGTGGTTGATTAGTATACGATGGCTATACTTGGGTATTTTATGTGATTGTATGATTCTGTGAGCTTACCATTAGGATACCCTCGGCGAATCAGTTTCCTAACCGAGCTTAGGCTTAATTCACTGAGATTTATTTCTCACCCCGTCGTGGGATAACATTTTTCAGGTCCCAAGTGATGAAGCCCGTGGACGCCAATGATTGGCGGTAGGAGTGATCTTTTGAAGTAGATGGGAAGTTAACCTTACCCGACCGAATACCCTTTTGAGGTCTTAGTGAGCTGCCCCGAAGTATGGGGTTGTTTATGTCAGCTATGGCTCAATAGGGTTAATTATCATAAGTTGTTTGGTTTAATGTGTGTGATGATCTTTTTGTGAACTGTCTTGGTAATTATCTCCTACTAATGTATCCCTGTTCAAATTTATGTTGTCTGGGAGTAAACCGTTTCCGCATGCGTAATAAATTGTCGTGGGTCGGTAGCGAACCTGGGACGCTATCCCTTATGACCCTTGGGACGATTTGATCGGGATGTCGCGTGCTCGGGGTTTGGGGCGTGACATCCTCCCTGGTTTGGTATCAGAGCAAGGTCAGCCTGATCCATCTGGTCATTGGCCTGGAGTGATAAGGAACGTTGGTAATTGGGATAGTTAGTAGGATTTTTATCGCTATGCTTGTCATTGTTAATTGTGTGGTAAGTTTTAGGGTTGCCTTATGACCGCGTTTTGCTATGGGGTAAGCAGGACTCCGTATCATTCCTGCATAATGAGCGGACGCGGTAGAAAAACACCTCGAGCCCCTCGTAGGAGGAATGTGAGACCAATTGAAGAGATTGTTGATCTTGGAGGACCACCTCCTGTTGCAGCTCCTGTCGCAGCTCCCGATGCTGAACCTGCTAGACGTGAGCCGACCATGGCTGAAGTGATGCAAGCTTTGGGAACCATTGGAGATTTGTTGGGGCAGCAAGTAAGGAATCAAGCTGCTGCTGCTGCAGCAGCTGAAGCTCCACCTATGGTGCCACCTGTAGTTCCGCCAGTAAATCCACCACCTGCACCTGGGTATGAAGAACGTAAGGCTCAAAAGATGGTAGAACAGTTCCTCAAGTTGAATCCGCCACAGTTCACTGGAAACGGAGACCCTGAAGCCGCCACCCGTTGGATTGAAGGGTTAGAGAAAACATTCAACTTATTGAGATGTTCAAATGAGGATAAGGTTTTCCTGGCTGTCTATCAACTCGAAGGGAATGCTAGTACTTGGTGGAGAGCTGTCAAGGATAGGATTTTTCCAGAAGGTATGGTTCCAGTATGGAATACCTTCATGGATGCTTTTAATAACAAGTATTTCTCGAAGACAGCTAGAGAACAGAAGATGGCTGAATTCTTCCGCCTCCGCCAAAACCAGATGACAGTCAACCAATATGAAGCCAAGTTTTCTGAACTATCCAAGTATGCCCCGAGATTGATTGAGGACCCTGAGGATAGGACCAGAAGGTTCAGGGATGGACTAAAGCCCGAGATTAAGAGTATACTGGCGCCATTCAATCTTCAAGACTACGATGACCTCTATGAAAGGGCATTGATAGTGGAACAGGACTTGGCTGAGAGAACCGCCGCATCTGGATCGCGGTTCACTTCCTCAAATAGATTTGAAAGGAAGCTAGGAAAGAAGCCAATGTTTGGAGGCAAGCTTCATATTCCACCGAATCGTCGAGGAGCGATCAATAAGCCTACTTTCCACCCAAATGAGGTGTGCAATATGTGCCGCCAGAGGCATGGACCTGGTCCGTGCCCATTTAAAGGAGGTGCCTATTTTGGATGCGGTCGTTTTGATCATCAAGTGAAGGACTGCCCGCAGAGGCAGCAGGGCAGGCAAATGCCACCACAACAAGGAGGGCCACCTAGAGGAACTATGCCACAAAACTTTCAGAACCGTCCGCCGACGCAGGGAAGAGTGTTTGCTGTCACCCGGGAAGAGGCGAAGAATTCGCCGACCGTTTCAGGTACGGTCCTCTTGCATAACCAAGTAGCTTATGCTTTGTTTGATCCGGGTGCCACACATTCATTTGTTGCGGATCAGTTTGTTAAGTTGTATGAATTGAGCTTGGTACCTTTTGATGTTGTGTTTAAAGTATCTACGCCGTTAAAGGATAGTGTAGTAGCTACAGTTGGCTGTCCTGATTGTAGACTTGTTGTGGATGGCCATGAAAGCAAGATAGATCTGATTGTGCTAGAAATGTATGATTTTGATCTGATTGTGGGAATGGACTGGCTGACAAAGCAAAGAGCCACGATGGATTGCTTTAATAAGGTGATCCGATTTAATCCGTTGAATGAGACTAGCTATGAATTTGTGGGTAATCGAGGTGGAACCTTGACAGAAATGATATCGTCATTAGAGGCGACCCGACTATTGGAGAGTGGATGCCAAGGTTATTTGGCTTCTGTGGTGAATACGTCTGTTGAAGAACTTAAGTTGGAGAATATCTCTGTTGTATGTGAATTTCCAGATGTGTTTCATCAGGACTTACATGGTTTGCCATCAGAAAGGGAAATTGAGTTTGTTATAGAGTTAGCTCCTGGGACGGAGCCGATCTCTAAAGCGCCGTATAGGATGTCATTATCTGAATTGAAGGAACTCAAAGTACAGATGCAAGAATTATTACATAAAGGGTTTATCCGCCCTAGTGCATCGCCTTGGGGAGCGCCTGTTTTGTTCGTTAAGAAGAAGGATGGATCTTTGAGGTTGTGCATTGATTATAGACAGTTGAATCGAGTGACGATTAAGAATAAATACCCACTGCCGAGGATTGATGATTTGTTTGACCAGTTGCAAGGGGCATCGATATTTTCTAAGATCGATCTACGAACGAGACACCATCAGTTGAGGATCAGAAAGGAAGATATACCAAAATCAGCATTTAGGACACGTTATGGACATTATGAGTTTACTGTAATGCCATTTGGTTTGACGAATGCTCTTGCTGCTTTTATGGATATGATGAACAGAGTGTTCAGAGAATTCTTGGACCGTTTCGTGATCGTCTTTATAGATGACATCCTGGTGTACTCGAAGAATCCTGAAGATCATGAGCACCATCTTAGGATTGTGTTAGAAACCCTGTGAGTACATCAGTTGTATGCCAAGTTTAGCAAGTGCGAGTTTTGGTTAACTAGCGTAGCATTTCTGGGTCATGTAGTGCCTGGTGAAGGAATTGCCGTGGATCCATCTAAGATTGAGGCAGTTATGAATTGGCCAAGACCGACGACAGTCACATAAATCAGAAGTTTCTTAGGATTGGCGGGTTATTACAGACGTTTCGTGGAGAGGTTTTCATCTATAGCCTCACCTTTGACCAAGCTACTGAAAAAGGATATGAAGTTTGAATGGACGGACAAGTGCGAGCGTAGTTTTCAAGAGCTTAAACATAAGCTAACTACGGCTCCTGTTCTAACAATTCCATCTGGTCCTGGAGGATTCGAGATTTATAGCGATGCTTCGCTTAGAGGACTGGGTTGTGTTTTGATGCAGCATGGTAGAGTGGTAGCGTATGCATCTCGCCAGTTGAGACCGCATGAGTTGAACTACCCGACGCACGACCTGGAATTGGCTGCGGTCGTGTTTGCATTGAAGATATGGAGACATTATCTGATTGGAGAAAGTTTTCAGGTGTATACCGATCACCAGAGTCTGAAGTACCTGTTCTCTCAGAAGGAGTTGAATATGAGACAACGCCGATGGATGGAGCTACTTAAGGATTATGATTGCGAGATCTTGTATCATCCGGGTAAGGCGAATAAGGTTGCCGACGGCTTGAGTAGAAAATCCGTGATTGCTCAATTACAGATACATGAATGGCGTTTACTTGAGCAAGTTAGAGACTCAGATTTCAAGTTAGAAATAAGTCGCTTGTCGAGTCTTGTGGCTACCTTGAGAATCGAGCCGGAAGTTCAAGTTAAGATCAAGACCCTGCAGTCTACTGACCCCACTATTCAAAAGATCATTCAGGAAGACTCAACTAAACGAAGAGTCGACTTCCAATTGGCCAAGGATGGGATACTGAAGTTTAGAGGACGTTTGGTAGTGCCTTCCGACAAAAGTTTAAGGGAGGAGATTTTATCGGAAGCACATCGTAGTAGTTATAGTATCCACCCTGGGAGTACGAAGATGTATCAGAATCTGAAGCAGCACTATTGGTGGAATGGCATGAAAGCGGATATAGCCAAGTATGTGGCTAAGTGTTTGACTTGTCAGCAAGTCAAGGCGCAACATTGTAAACCTGGAGAATTGTTACAGCCTTTAGAAATTCCAGAATGGAAATGGGAGCATATCACAATGGACTTTGTGATGGGTTTGCCAAGGAGTCAGAGAGGCCATGATTCAATTTGGATTGTGGTAGACAGATTGACGAAATCAGCACACTTCATTCTAGTGAGAAAAGACTTCGCTTTGGATAGATATGCAGAGCTGTATGTGAGGCACATTGTGAGGTTACATGGAGTGCCAGTAACGATCACTTCTGATCGAGATCCTAAGTTCACTGCCACGTTTTGGAAAAGTCTACAGACTGCTCTGGGAACGAAGCTACAGTTCAGTACGGCCTATCACCCGCAAACTGATGGCCAGTCTGAAAGGACCATTCAGACCTTGGAGGACATGTTGAGGGCATGTGTACTGGATTTCAAAGGCAGTTGGGAAGAACGGTTGCATCTGGTAGAGTTTGCCTATAATAACAGTTACCAGCAAAGCATCAAGATGGCACCTTTCGAAGCTTTGTATGGAAGAGCTTGTAGAACGCCAGTCTGCTGGGAAGAAGTTGGTGAAAGGAAGATCACTGGACCCGAATTAGTGGAACAGTCAATGGAAGCAATTAAAGTAATTAGAGGCAGACTGAAGACGGCACAGAGTCGCCAAAAGAGTTACGCCGATAGAAGACGTAGACCATTGGAGTTCCAGGTAGGCGATCATGTCTTTCTGAAGATATCGCCTATGAGAGGGATATCTCGGTTTGGCAAGAAAGGAAAGCTGAGCCCAAGATATGTTGGACCATTCGAAATCTTGGAACGGATTGGAAATCTAGCTTATCATCTTGCGTTACCGCCGAGACTTGCTCAAGTGCATAACGTCTTCCACGTGTCGATGTTGAGAAAGTACGAACCTGACCCCGCTCATGTACTGAGTTATGAAGAGATTGATCTGGATGAGCGAGCATCATACGTGGAGCGACCAGTCAGAATTGTGGAAAGGAAAGAGCACGTACTCCGGACCAAGACGATTCCGTTGGTCAAGGTGATTTGGCAATATCATGGTACCGAAGGAGCTACGTGGGAGAACGAGGAAGCCATGAAGAGTAATTACCCATATCTTTTTGAGCAGTTGTAACTGTGTTGTAATTTCGAGGACGAAATTTCCTAAGGGGGGGAGAATTGTGATGGCCGTTGCCTCCTCCCCCTCCCACTCATCACCCTCCCACCTTTCTCTTTCTCTTCCTCCCTTTCCTAACGTTCACTTCCCCTTTCCCTCATTATTTTATTCACTCACCTCCCTCCACTCATTCACTCTCTAACGTCCATTTCTTCTTCTTCTTCTTCTTCTACAACACCCCTCCCCTACCGAACGATCTCCTCCATCTTCCTCCTTTTCCCGACGGTTTTGAGCTACGCCACAACCTCCCACCACCTCACTAAAGTCCCTCAGTCTCCTCACCACCTTCCCGAAGCCAGCTCGCCGGTCGTTGCCGCCGGAACCACCGCAAATCTCCACGGAACCGCCGGTACTCTGTTTTGGAGTAAGTCGCGGTTTGGTTCTGTTTTCGCCCGAACCGATCGCCATCGTCGCTCACCACCGCCGCCGACGACTTCCTAGAACCCCTCACGAGTTTCCCTGAGCTCGTGGTCGCCGGTCGCCGCACGTGGGGCCTGGAATCAACCCCGAACAGCCTCCCCTGTTTTCTGCGCGCAAATCCTCTGTTTTCGCCGATTCTGTTCGCTGCTGTTCGCTGCTGTCCCGTCGCCTTTGGCCGCCTTCCGCCACCTTCCTCCGGCCCCAACCGATCCCCTTCGACCCCTAGGTGAGTCCCCGAGCATTGGCCGGCCTCGCCTCAGCCCGTGGGGCCCAGGACCGCCTCAAATAGCCCTGTTCCCCTGTTTTAATGCTGCTGCAAAATTCTGTTTTAGGTCGCCGGAGTTCGCCGGAGCTCCGCCGTCGCCGTCGCCACCTCGCCGGACCTCCGTCACGTATCCTAGTTGGTGCCGGGTCGTGACGCCTCTCGAGAAACCTTAGAACCGAGGCTTAACCGTGTTTTATCGCCGAGAACCGTCGCCGCCGTCGTTGTCGTCGCTCGTTGCCGCCGCCGTCACATTGTTGATTTTGAGTCGGCCCGAGCTTAAATAAAATGTGAGTTGACCCTAAACCTTGGTTAGGGCGCTAATTGCGCCTAGGGTTAGTTGGGTTAGCAATTTTGGTAATAACATAAAGTGATTACGGTTGGTTTAGTTAGAAACCCCGGTTTAGGTTAAATGACCGTAATCGACTAAGTTAGCTTGATTAATTATATTGTCTGTAGTTAATTGTGATTAGTTGAAATTGATTGATTTATCGCGAGAGTGCGATAGATTAAAGACGGGTGATCGATCGACAATTATAAATTAAATGGGATAATAAATGATTATTGTTCGAATTGAGCTTTATATTGTCGAAATGAAATTAAATGCTCGTAATTGGTTCGATAATTTTTATCGGTGTGATTATCCCGTTGGAGGGCTGATGGTGTGACTGGAATTACTATTGAGTGTTAATCGCTACTTGGGGATTTATCGCCCTATTTATGATTGGATGTCTGAAATGTTCTTTGAATGAATTGACATGTATTTGGGAGTTATTCGTTCCGTGGTTGCATTATCTAATTGATAGTCTGCATATACATATGACCGTGTGCAAAGTTAAATAAATATGTTTTAGCATGAAAAATGGCCGTGGGCCGAGTCTTTGAGCACGTTGTGTGAGCATCCGGCCTAAATAAAAGGAAATAAAATTTATTGATATGGCGGGTGCATTGTGTGGTCATATGACGGAACGATGATGGGTTTTTCCTGGTAAGTTCGTAGTGTACTAATAGTACACCAGTACCAGTCATGTGGGACCATATGACTTACCAGAAGCACGACAGTCCTGCCTCGTGCCGGTTAGTACGGGCACAGGGCTGATCGGATGCCGGTCGCAGCTTGTGATGGACCGACGCCCCGTATAGGGATGCCTACTTGCCGTACCGTGCAACGGGTGCACTGGAATAATCGCTTGTAGTAGCCGCTGCCGAGAGGGAAAAGGAGCGTAGCCCGGTTCGTCCGGATGAGTATGGGATCGTACTATTTATGAGGGTGGAATCACGCCAGTCGCGTAGATCCTCTCATGGTGCCGTTGGCACGATCATCGTTAATATATGGACTCGTGTGGTGTCCTGTGCATACTTGTGGATGCGATGCTTGTTTTGAGTGATTGACTTATTTCACTGCTTAGTTGGGTCAAGTATTGCATTATGTGTGGCTGAAGGCCGGTAAGTATGCATGTGGTTGATTAGTATACGATGGCTATACTTGGGTATTTTATGTGATTGTATGATTCTGTGAGCTTACCATTAGGATACCCTCGGCGAATCAGTTTCCTAACCGAGCTTAGGCTTAATTCACTGAGATTTATTTCTCACCCCGTCGTGGGATAACATTTTTCAGGTCCCAAGTGATGAAGCCCGTGGACGCCAATGATTGGCGGTAGGAGTGATCTTTTGAAGTAGATGGGAAGTTAACCTTACCCGACCGAATACCCTTTTGAGGTCTTAGTGAGCTGCCCCGAAGTATGGGGTTGTTTATGTCAGCTATGGCTCAATAGGGTTAATTATCATAAGTTGTTTGGTTTAATGTGTGTGATGATCTTTTTGTGAACTGTCTTGGTAATTATCTCCTACTAATGTATCCCTGTTCAAATTTATGTTGTCTGGGAGTAAACCGTTTCCGCATGCGTAATAAATTGTCGTGGGTCGGTAGCGAACCTGGGACGCTATCCCTTATGACCCTTGGGACGATTTGATCGGGATGTCGCGTGCTCGGGGTTTGGGGCGTGACAGGCCACGATGGCCTTCAATAATAGATTCCCACCCTTGCAGTGGCAACCATCCACATCGTTATTGTGGTGAAGAGGAGGAGCAGCAACATCGTCTCTTTTCGAATAACAATATCGAAAGAAGCAGCACCGAATACAACCACCAAAGCACGAGCCGTTGTCTTAAGGCCTTCCCCAAATAATTAGTTCACAATACACAGATGACTGCACTGCATAACAATTAACAGTCGCTGTTTTTCTTAATATTATCTATACCTTCAGTTTCAAAATGTGAGCAAAAAGAGAAACATAGAAGCGATATTCAAGAGTTCCGGTGAAAGGATTACCAGATAAAGCCTAGTTCTTTCAAGAAGTAATTTACTTAGAACGCAGCAAATCCTATCTTATTCTCTCTTCTGCCAGTAATCAGTATCCAGAAGTATTGGATAGAGATCGTTAGCAGATGCAGACGAAGCAGTTCCAGTCCATGGCCCCTCAGTGGACATACTCCTGGTGATATTCTCGCCAACCGAATGATCTTCGTCACCTTTGAAATACTTCCTCATGGCCTCGATTTTCTCCTCGGTCAGGAGAGCGCCATCAGAGTCCGGCACTGGAACAGCAACCTTGCCTTCAAGCATGCTAACCACAGATGACATCGGCGGCCTGAGTGCAGGAGTTGTATTGGTACACCTCAGAGCTACCTTTATCAATACCAGCACCTCCTCTTTGTCAAAGTCAGAACCGAGCCTCCGATCAACCAGATCGATCAAATTTCCGCTCTCCTTCAAAAATCGTGCCTAGAAACAGAAGTGAAAAGTGAAGATGTTTCCCTTTCAAGCTTCAGGTATTGATCTGTTGCAAAAATATGCTCAAATTACGAAAACAGACTAATCCATGACTGCCCCGCCCCCCAAGTCGCACATCTTGAGCATGAACACCATGGACTGGCTATTGCAAGGATTACTTTCTCCTTTCAAATTCAGTGTAGACCAAAACATAAAAAGAAGATTTGGATATAATTCGAAATGACGGATTGAAAGTGCATGTGAGGAGCTATATACTATGCTCACACTTCCTTAATCCCATTTTTCCACTGGCACAAGCGGAGATTTAAATATGGATATGATCACAATCGAAAACTTTTGCATGCTAGAGTGGGTTACCCAATCGAGCAGATTAAAGCATTCCTCCTTCTTTTGGGAACCAGTGTTGCTCCGGCCACTAACAACTTCTAAGGCAACGACGCCAAAACTATAGATGTCGGCTTTGTCAGTGAGGTAACCATGCATTGCGTACTCGGGTGCCATATATCCACTGCACAACAAGAAAAGAGCTTGTGTTTCGAAAGAAGAAGAAGACCATTGTTGTTCTATATAACAATCACGGTACATATATGACTTTATTACTTGGAAAAGAGGCACTCTACCGACAAAAGAGTTATATTCGAGTTATACTCAGATTAACAATTACATCTCAATGTCAGAGTATCATTACTTAATGATAGAGTATGTGACATAGTTATTGTGAAGAGTGGTTGGACAGGCATAGAGCTTAGTGGTTAAGACACATTTGTTGAGCACCATGCTTTGGGATGATGTGAATTAACCACAAAGCTCCATTCAACTCACTTATATTAAATCAGACAAATTGCTTCTATTCCATGCTTTTATGTTGTCGCTGACTCCTAATTAGGTTAACAGGAACATAAAGCAAGAAGAAACTTACTAAGTTCCTGCAATCTTGGTGCTAATATGTGTGTTCTCCTCCTCATCAAGCTTTGCCAAACCAAAATCTGATATTTTAGGGTTGAGATCCTTATCCAGTAAAACATTAGTAGCTTTGATGTCTCTATGCACAATCCTCAGCCTTGATTCCTCATGAAGATACGCCAAGCCCCTGGCAATACCCACGCATATCTTGTGTCTTGTCCGCCAGTCCAACTTTAACTGAAATTCTTCAGGACCTTCAATTTTATCAACAGACATCAAAACTACTTTATTCCTGCGTCGTTAGCTGAAGTCAGTGAAGAACAGTGTGATATCGAATTACCAAATAAAGCACGGGCAAGACTGTTATTTTCCATGTACTCGTAAACCAGCAAAAGTTGATTCCCTTCGATGCAGCATCCATAGAGTTTCACAAGATGCGGATGTTGCAGAGCAGAAATCATCCCAAGCTCAGTCACAAACTCACGATTTCCTTGCTTCGATTTGGACGAAAGCTGCTTCACTGCTATAGCAGTGCCATCTGACAGAAGACCCTGCAATTGAACTTCGGAATCAGTTCAATGCTGTGAAGACTCAGTTACATTGAATGCTGCTTTCTACATATCTTTTCTGTTGGGTATTGGGGGAAGTCGGTTCACTCATTTCCATAGATACCTTGTACACAGAACCGAAACCGCCTTCTCCAATCTTGTTGGCAGCAGCAAAATTGTTTGTGGCAGCTTTAATCTGTCGCAAGGTAAATGAACCAATTTGCAATGCTAGACCCTTCAAATCTGCACCACGTTTTGGAACTTCTCAGAATTTGGAGGAGTCAACAGCTAGTGTAATCAATTATCTAACAAAGACAGCAATTCCTTCGCAATGTACCAGGAAACATTATTATGACTATTTGGTCTAAGCAAGTTCAGGACAGAATATCTTAGCATCTTGAAATTTATTTTCTAGGGAACTCTTTGCATTGGTTGGCACTTGGCAGTATGTACTTTGGAAAAAAAAATGAGAATGTCTTCAGGGTATTTACAATGGGGGGAGAAGAAAAATGATAGAAAAAGCAACTACCTTGTGCCATTTCATCTTCACGTCCAAGATATCCTCTCCACCGAAGGATAACCAGGATAAGAAAAACTACAAAAACTATAGCAGCCACAATCCCGACCACTTTGCCCACAGCTATGCTGGGTTTATAGCCTGCAGTGAAACAATCAGATTAATGAGCACAGAAACATGTTTTCTTTTGGAACCACGTAATACTAACTACAAAGAAAAAAGACAGAGAAAAAGTAAATCTACTCTTCACTCTCAAGGATGTACTACAGTAACACAGGGGCAATGGACGTTTATCCAAAGCAGAAAAGTGAACGAGGCTATCGTTTCAGAGTCTGAATAGAAGGATTAAAGATACACAGTTAAAACAATGCTCAGATAGAAAGAAGGCAAGAGCAAACCAGAGCTAATTTTCGCCTCTTAAGAGAAAAACAATAGATCCTAGTCAGCTACTGTAGAAATTTATCTGATCAACAGTAACAGAAGCCAATGGCCTGAATCCAACAGTGGACATTTGCAACCACACCAAGTAACTGAATAGCCTATTGATGACTTCTGGTGCAAGACAAAAGACGAGAAAATTTATTCATATGAAAACGAGCAACTTTCTTAATGGAGAAGCACCAAGCGAAACATGGAAGTGTATATCAGATACCACGATTGACGACGGAGATAGCAGATATAAGAGGACCATAGACTCCTCTGGAAGGTATAGCATAGGTTCCTTTCCCAGCCCAATAAAAACGTATCTCCAGAGTGCCGTCGGTCACCGTGGCATTAAAATTTTTTATGACGGGCTTTCCAACTCCACCTGCTTCAATCTCAATGTTGAAATCTTCCCACACCAATTTCCCCTGAAATAATGTTTAATCTGATTCAAGTCGAGTGTCTCCACACTGAACAAGGTGAAACTTTCAGTCTCAACATAATGTACAAATTGTGATCAGATCACGATTTGCAAAAACGAGATAGATAAACTTCCTGACCATAACATATTGAACGCTTTATATGTTTACATATTCGAACTAGCGCTATATAATGCTTATCATTTACCTGAATATAAACATTAAAAGCTCGCCTTCCAAGGCTGCTATAACTTTTGTTGCCCGTGAACATTATCTCCGCAAAATGAAGGCTCACATCATAGGTCCCATTGATCAGACAAAAACCATAATAAGTTAGAGAGATAGGAGAAAGCCGTGCTCTCGTGTAAAGTTGGGCATGGTCCTTGTCTGTGGATAGTGCAGAGACATTTTCAGCTATATAACTATCGGACTTGTTGTTATCAAGGAAGTGACCAGTGCTACTGTAGGCCCAGTTATCTGCACTCCGGTAGAAACCTGAAGTTGTAGCCGTATCCCCGCTGTAAGTGATGTCCCCTACTCGTACATCGTTGCCACCGCAATTTATGAAGAGGTTATGCTGTTCTGGATGGAGTGAAGAAATGGCCACAAGGAGAAAAATCAGGTTTTCCTCTTTTTCTTAATATGGACATAATAAACTTGCATTTTCTTATTTGAAAAGCACATAGAAACTCCCATGTTTATAAGCTAGACATTATATCATGGGGGCGGCTTTGGAATATCTAGAGTAAATATGCATCAACCGTCAAATATTGACACAATAGCCCGGATGAGAGTTGATAAGGAGATAGATTTAATGAGAAAACACACACAGAGTATGATGCAATATCAGTATCTGATGATAATGATAGGATATACAGCATATCAACTTACTTTCTCGGCAAAGCTCACTTTTCAAACATGAGACAAGTCCACTTGTGGCAGGATATGAGGTTCTGAGCAAGTCAATAAAAGATATGATCGTTCTGAATGAAGTTCAATGCTACGTACGTAAACAATTAAAACGCAAGTCACTTGGTTAAGAATTTAATCGCAAACATACGCATTGTCAACCTCCGAGCTTGCGAACGAGTTGCTGTAGAGAAAAGACAAAATCAACATTCAGTAGAGAAATGGAAACCTTGCATGCATGCAGGATCATAAGTTACTCATAAACGCGCGCAGATTCGAGGGGAGCCCTGGACTTAGACTGAAGGAAGTTGTACGTGATTCACACCAACAGTACGTACACTTGTCGTGGACATTCTGAGTTTCCAGCATTGAAGTTGTTGTATGATAGGTCACTACACAGACAAACAGTCAACCACTCCAAAATATCATCAATTCGAGAAAATACACTGAAAGTCATTCCATCAAATGCTTATTATGTACACAAACCCATAAACATGGTTATCAGCAAGAAATAGCCCAAGCAACTAATCACATTCTGCCGGAGATGCGCTAGACAAACATTCAAAGAGGAATTATTGGAAGTAAAAATTTTCCAAAGTGTCGTTTCTATTATTCCAAGAGGTTTAAAAAAGATCCAGAGATGGGAAGGCTTTTCGCACAGTGGAAAGTGGGGCTAACTTTTCAACTTTTCACTTCCAAGACTATCCACTTTATACTTTTCATGCATACTGTAAATTTGCTCTAAAAACTTAAGCTGTTAGAAAGATTTAAATTCAGGACCTCCTGCTCTGATACCATGTAAGTTTTGTTAGGACCACAGCCAACAGCTCTAAAAGCTTAAACTGTTAGAAGATTGCGTGATTTAATATTTATTTATTCCAACGCATACCATACAATTCAGCCTCCTGTCTTACACAAAACTTTCCAATTAACAGATCCCAACAAGAAGAAAGATACTCTGATGTTTGCATTTAACTCCATGGGCCACAAACCATAAAGATGCAAGATGGGAATGCATGATTGCTTACTACAGGGTGAGGTTAGCCATAAGCAAATTCGTGACTAAACAAGACGTCTTCTTCAGGCAGCGAAAGCTTACACAATTTTTGCTGCTTCCAGCATCCAACGAGGGATTGCTCCAGTCAATTGGTTTCCAGTCAGATAGCTAAACAAGATAATTTGATTGAGTCAGTTCCTCATGTACTTTACGCACTCAAACTAACAAATTTTACAGCTATATACCTCAAAAATGCATTATTTAGCAGATTAAAAGCATTTAATTATAAGTGGTGGAGGAGAAAAAAAATCAGTTTACCCATTATATCAATATGGAGCTTTCAGCTGGAGATGAAAGATAAAGGAAATCAATGACAAAAGAAAAAATTGATATCGTCACACTAGCTTATTTCCTTGCGATAATGTCCGTGTCCTTCTAAGATATAAAATAAATAATTAAGGAAGATGTGCCAATGTCGATCAGTCAATTCTTGTGCGGAAAGATCAAAAGATCGTGCCGTTGTTGAACAGTCCAAGAAGCTTAGAACTACAGTTTCCCATCATTTTCAGGACTAGGGAAAAGGACACCAAGGTCCTACTCGCAGACCTTCTAAATAGCACGTAAGAACTGCACTCACCAAACGATCTAGGGCCACTGTTGTGGAAAAAACCAAATAGCGAGCCTAAGGACTTTTGCTATATATGTTTAATCTCCGACACATCATAAAATAGACACATAGGAGTACATACACACCTGTCACATACTTGAGTAACGCCGATCCATTTACTCTTCCAGCGTAAACAAGTAACTCTATTAAAACTTGTGAATTATGCTCTTCAAGCGACAGAATATCATCGATCTATGTCTACTCCACTAATACAGTCCCACAAATATAATTAAATGACATTAACCATAAATTCATAGCCAAAATCATTGTAAAAATTTGGATGGTGAAATAATAAGCATTCAGTACGCGACAACTTTAAGAGTTATAAGCTAGACATGTTATCATCGTCTGAGTTCTATTGATAGCACAACTACTTTACAGTAAGAGTTGCCTATAGCTTGGCCACTAGAACAACTTGAGATTTTAGATTCTTATACAACATAACAAAAAGAAGGTTGAACCCAGCATCAAAGTACTCACATACGATCTACATCTACTAGGTTGCTAAAGGAGGAAGGGATTTCACCACTCAGTTTGTTGAAGCTGAGGTCTCTGCAAAACAATTGAATGGAAAGGAGACAAATATAATGAGAAGATAGTTTTAATTGACTCCCACCGGAGACTCTTTGAGTATACTTTGGAGGAATGTGCAAACAGAGGCAACATCAATGAACCAGCAAGTCCAATTCAGATGTGTAGACATACAAGTGAACTGCCAGGTGCCTATGCTTTATACTAGAGATTCATTTATGTTGAAAGGGTAGTCTAGTCTTTTCCATAGTTAGCGAACCCTAGTGCTCACTATATATACAAGATGATATATTTTGATTTAATGATATATGACGATTATATTTTACAACATGGTATCAGAGCCATTGTCGTGAATCCTAAATTACCATCATCTATCACCATCGTCATCTATAGCCATCGTCATCTAAGCCCGGCATCGCATGAGACCGGTGACCGTCGCCCGGCTCCGGTGACCTAGATCCGAGGTCGCTCAGCTCCAGCGAGCCAGATCTGAAGTCGTTCAAGTTCAGCGGCTCTCCACCAGGCGTCGGCTGAAGGTTCCCAGGCCAGGCAACCCATTTTGACGTCACTCAACGAGGAGCGGCTCCACTGGTTGTTGCTGGTTCCACTGGTTGTTGAAGTGGAATAAAAAAAAATTGCTGATGTAAGTATTTTTTTTGTAAGTGCTGCTCTACGGGGGGGAGATGAGATGAATTGGTCTCCTGCAATTGCTCTTTACTTATCTGGTTTGGCTATAAACTGAGCCAAACGTTGTGTGCACCCACGATCTAGAATTGTACCGTTAGCTGAGATAAGTGAAGTTCTGAATTCCCCTAAAGTTTGCTTCTAGGCATAGCACTGGGGTAAGAGAAAAATCCTCTTCCTAGAATCAGCGAACAGGATGTTGAAGGGGATGTTTTTTTATCTTGGAGGCATATGCAGAGTTAGAAACTGCATTGGATAAATCTTGCACGGTATCTCCACTCTCAAAAACAAGACCTCTCACCGGATAATTGACAAGTTCAAAGCTTGTAACTCTAGATTTTAAAGCAGTTGATTTCTGGGTTTGTTGACATGCTATGTTTGTGCTTCTATTCTGATGAGTTATTGCGTTTGGTGGTAATTGGTGATAAATATTACGTTTGGTGCACAAGGTGCAAATTTCTGTTAAGGTCACTTTTATATTATTATTGAGTCATGGTCGGCAATTCTGGAAACACATATACAAGCCTCACTAATCTGAAGTTGACCTTTGTTAAGCTCGATGGGACAAATTACCCTTCTTGGTCTATGGCAGTTGAAACATATCTTTTGGCCACCAAACAACTGAGTTATCTAACTTCGTCTCCACTGATGGACAAAACAAAGATAGATGATTGGCACTCCAGTGATGCTGCTATTCGGACATTGTTATGGAATACTATGGATTCCAAGATTAGTCCTCAGTTTATGCGATGCACATCAGCCAAAGCTATTTGGGACAAATGTGCTCTTATGTTTTCAGGTCGTGATAATATGACCCGTGTTTGTGATGTGTGGGAGGAGCTATATGACTTACGTATTGGAGATATGTCTGCATCTGATTACTATTCGAAGTTCACGACCCTTTGTGAGAAACTGGATACATATTTGCCTGCCACTGATGACATTAGAGAGTTAGCCAAGCGCCAACAGGATATGAGAGTTGTGTTATTTCTCTATGGACTTGGTTCTGCTCATTCATCTCTTCGACAGCAGATTGTGAGGTTTTTTCTCGGGTTCTTCGATGTGTGCCTGACTCATTATCATCTACACATGAAGCAAGTGCTATGGTCTCTCAATCTACTAGGGGTCATGGAGGCCGGGGGAGTGGCCCTCGGGGTCGTGGTAGGTCTGTCTTTTCAGCAGGTCGTGCCCAAGATGGTAGTAGAGGTGCTGGAAGTTCTCGTTATTGCAGCCATTGTCAGCGAACTGGTCATACTGAACCTTATTGCTATATCCTGCATCCTGAGCTTCGTCCATGGGCTGCTTATGCCGAAACAGCGGAATCTCTAGTATAGAAGGTTCACGACCAGCCACAGGAGTTACCTAGTACCATTACGCTGACTCGCACCGAGTATAAGTCCTTAGTGCGTCCCAACCAGGTGGTCGATTCCTCTGCTCCTACAGTTACTTTGGCACAGACTTCTTCAGGTAGTCCATTTTGTTTACTCTCATCTGCGCCCACTTCATGGGTCATAGACTCAGGTGCCACAAATCATATGACCGGTAATTATAAGTTGTTGTCTGATATTACTTCTATGTCACCTAGTTCCGTTACACTTGCTGATGGTTCACAGTCACATATCACTGGTCAAGGAAATGTAACCCTGGGTCCCTCTCTTACTCTTTCATCTGTTTATCATTGCCAGCTTTCCCTTATAACTTGCTCTCTGTTAGTTCTCTTACTAGAGATTTGAATTGTTCCATAACTTTTACTTCCACTCATTGCATCTTTCAGGATTAGAGGACCGGACGGATGATTGGTAGAGGACATGAGTCCAATGGGCTGTACTACCTGAACAAGGACCTTATTGCTGCAGCTGCTCAAAAGAAATCTGTTTCCGATTTATTTCATATGCATTGTCGTATGGGTCATCCACCTCCTGACATTCTTCGTCATTTTTCACCTATTTCCGAATCTATGAGTCCTCTTCAATGTGATGCTTGCCAATTTGGCAAACACCATCGGGTGTCATTTCCTTCTCGTGTCCAGCGTCGTGTGTCGAGTCCTTTTGAGTTGGTCCATTCTGATGTTTAGGGACCGTGTCGTGTCATTGATATGTCTGGTTATAAATACTTTGTTACATTCGTGGATGATTATTCTCGAATGACGTGGTTATATTTAATAAAAGATCGCACTGAAGTTTTTTCTTGTTTTCATATATTTTACTTTGAAATTCTCAATCAATATCACATTTCTATTAAATGTTTGCGTTCTGATAATGCCAAAGAATATATGGCTGTTTCTTCTAGCTTTCAACCATTTCTTATATCTCATAAGATTTTGCATCAGACTTCTTGTTCCTATACTCCCCAACAGAATGGGGTGGCTAAACGAAAAAATCGACATCTTCTTGATATAGCCCGTTGCCTTCTTTTTCATATGAACCTCCCCAAAATGTACTGGGGACATGCTGTCCTTACAGCATGTTATCTCATAAATCGTCTTCCATCCTCAGTGCTTCACGGGGGCATACCTTTCTCCACTATCAATCCTAACAGTCCACCGTTTACTTTACCTCTTCGTGTTGGATGTGTCTGTTTTGTGCTGGATGTGTCTGTTTTGTGCATCGTCTTGCTCCCGGTCATGATAAACTCGATCCACGAGCTGATAAGTGTGTGTTTCTTGGATATTCTAGAACTCAAAAAGGATATAAGTGTTATTGTCCGGTTAGTCGACGGTTGTATGTCTCAGCAGATGTCACTTTCTTTGAGGATAAGTCATATTACTCCTCTACAACAGGTTCTTCTGAAGATGTCCTGTCTTCGGCTATGACTCTACTACCACCTATTCCCTTGGCGAGTCTACCTGAGTTGTCCACGTCATCGTCTAATTTTCAGTTTGCTGACAAGACTTATCAACGGCGTCGTCCTGTTCAACATAAGGTAGTACAGTTGCCGTCTACATTGGATATGCATGATTCTCCACCAGTCAATGTCCCATCTTCTGATCCACTAGCTACCTCTGAGCCTACTTCTACTGTTGATATTCCCATAACATTGCGCAAAGGTACACGTTCTTGTGTTGGTCAATCCAACCCTCGATTTACTCCCTATAGTGGATTGTCGTGTCATACACGTACTCGATATCCTCTTTCTCAATTTTTATCCTATGATTGTCTTTCTTCTCAATACTCCTCGTTTGTTGCTTCTTTATTTGTTGTGTCTGTGCCAAGTACCATTGTAGAGGCATTTGCTCATCCAGGTTGGCGACGGGCTATGGAGGATGAAATGCAGGCGCTACAGGATAATGGGACATGGCTACTTACATCTTTACCTGCTGGAAAGCAGGCTGCGGGATGCCGTTGGGTTTTCACGATGAAGTTTCAACCAGATGGCACTGTTGAGCGTCTGAAGGCACGTATAGTCGCTAAAGGTTACACACAGACCTATGAAGTTGATTATGATGATACAATCTCTCCTGTAGCAAAGATGCCTTCCGTTCGTGTTTTCATCTCTCTTGTTGTCCATTATGGTTGGACTCTTCACCAACTTGATGTCAAGAATGAATTTCTTCATGGAGACTTGGCAGAAGAGGTATATATGGAGCAACCCCCGAGGTTCGTTGCTCAGGGGGAGTCTACTAGTGTTTGTCGTCTACGCAAGGCATTTTATGGGTTGAAGCAGTCTCCTCGTGCCTGGTTTGGTCGTTTTAGTGATGCAGTTACTCGGTTTGGTTTGCAACGTTGCATTGTTGATCATTCTGTCTTTAGCACTACTTCCCATGCTGGGTGTGTTCTCCTGATCGTGTATGTGGATGATATTATCATTACTGGTAGTGATTCTTTAGGCAAAAAAAAATTGAAACAGTTTTTACAGGCAAAGTTTAGCACAAAAGACATGGGTTGTTTGCGGTATTTCTTGGGCATTGAGGTGGCCTACTCACGTGATGGTATCTCATTATCACAGCGAAAATATGTACTTGAATTTCTTGGTGATGTTAGTTTTCTTGGAGCAAAGCCTGTTAATACTCCGATGGATCCTAATGTGAAGCTTGACGCAAAACATGGGGAACTACTTCGTGATCCAAGTAAGTATCGGAGATTGGTGGGTAAGCTCAATTATTTAACTGTTACCCGACCAAATATCTCTTTTGTTGTTAGTGTTGTTAGTCAATTTATGAGTAGTCCTCATACTACACATTGGGAGGCGGTGTTACGTATAGTTAAGTACTTGAAGGGAGCACCAGGAAAATGGTTATTGTTCAAGAATCATAGACATCTTGATGTTGTGGGCTACTCTGATGCTGATTGGGCTGGTTGTCCTTTTGATAGGCGATCAACTTCTGGTTATTGTGTATTCATGGGAGGCAACCTTATCAGTTGGAAAAGTAAGAAACAACATGTGGTATCTCGATCGAATGCTGAGGCGGAATATCGGGCCATGGCTCATGTGACTAGTGAGTTGATTTGGTTGAGGGTGTTATTATCAGAACTTAGTATGTCATCTTCAGCTCCCTCGGTTCTATGTTGCGATAACCAGTCTGCTATGCATATTGCTTCAAATTCAGTTTTTCATGAGCGCACGAAGCATATTGAAGTAGATTGTCATTTTCTGCGAGAAAAGATTCAAGACAAGAGCATAGCACTTCAATACACACGGACTGAAGACCAACTTGCTGATCTTTTCACTAGGTCGCTGCAGAGTAGTAGGGTAATTACTTTGTGTAACAAGCTGTGGCTCTTTGATATTTATGCCCCAACTTGAGGGGGAGTGTTGAAATGATAGTCTAGTCTTTTCCATAGTTAGTGAACCCTAGTGCTCACTATATATACAAGATGATGTATTTTGATTTAATGATATATGACGATTATATTTTACAACAATTTACAGAGGCATTCATCGCCTAAAATCCATGTTCATCAAGTTGGTCACATGTTGTGAATATAAGAAAGTTCTGCTAGAAATCAAATCTACGACTTGGAAATTTCAATTTGTATATAGATATTCCAATAGTCTAATAGAACCAAAACTAAAGCTAATCAGAATTTATCGAATGGATCCCCTTCATAACATTATTCGTGAATAAAGGGATGACGATAAAATACTGGGGTGCTTAGAAAGTAGAATATCAGCTTGAGTGAATAAAAAATAGCACATAAAGTGAGGATTTTTTTTTATATATTAAAAAAGACAAGAAAAGGAAACCATGATTTTGCAGTCCCATGTAATTATGAACGGAGAAATCACAACCTAGTTGAACCTATAAGAAAAGCAAATGGAATATATGATCAAGCCACAGCAGAACCACAGAAATTCTTTTATCCAAAATGTCGGAAAAGGCAAAGAATAAGCGTCGATGGCTGATGGTGACAAATCAAAGCAAAAGTGAAATGAAAGGAAATGGGCACCAGCACCGCAACCAGCGTAAGAATTATTGCGGTTTCTATTACTGGAAAAGTAAGTGAAAACAAAGAGAGAAAAGATCCATATACTTTTGCGCGAAACTGTATATATAATACAGCAGAGTCCATAATCTCCAGAAGCTTTTAAAGGCCACATCACGATTCACAATTCAGCAATATCAACAGAGAAAGATCAAAACAACGTTGAAGTCAGTAAGGGACCTTTCAAGCCATCTTATGTGGGTTCTCAACGGCAACCAAAAGTCAACCGTAAGACTAGTAGGAACTTCACTAATTAAAGGGTATTCTGCTTGGAATAGGAAAAGGGGGAAGCGGTTTTCCACTCACAACATTTTTAGCGTCGCCATTTTTGCTAGAGAATCAGGTAGCACTCCTGAGAGATTGCAGCTCCTCAGTATCCTATTAATGGAAAAAGCACTGATATTGTCACATTGCCAAGACGACATGGCTCTTTTGTATTAAGTAAACTATCTGTGTGAAGGAGGAGCGCTCTCACAATGTCTTAATATTTGTGCAGTTAAGCTGTGGAACTCGGGACTCGGGTCCATCAATGTCACTTATCCTCCTGCATATCAAAGACAAAATAGGGAACTTTATTAGATTGAAACCATTTCAAAGAAAGGAGAGATCAGATCATATCGAAATGCCAAACTTCCATACTGACAAGTCGGTCAACTTCTGTAAAAGTGCGATTCCGGAGGGAATTGGCCCTTCCAATCCACTTCCTTGAATACCCCTGATGATACAAAAATTATCTTGGGGGTCATATCTGTACAGACCGACCTAAGAAGTGAAGAAGCATTAAGCCTTACAGTTTGTCGAGATTTGTCAAGTTCTGAATAAAATTGGGTATCTTTCCAGTGAACTGATTATCACTGACTCGCCTACAGTGCATTAAACAACAAGATTCATATGAAGAAGAAAGAATAGAAGCATCTAAACATTAGCAGAGTTTGTGGAAACTGGAAACTAACAGCTCCTTCAAAGCTGTTAATTTAACAAATTCTTGAGGCAACACCCCGGTGAAATTATTTGACGTTAGATGCCTGCAACAGAAACAAAAGTTCCACCCCCCCCCCCCCCCCCCCCCCCCCAGAGATACGAAATCATCAGCACATAATAACTCGATGAACAATGCAGAAATATGAATGGAGAGACTCACAGTGCAAGTAACTGGGACAAGTTCCCCAGGTCTTGAGGAAGAGGTCCAGAAAGCTGATTGATCTCGACAACTCTGAGCAGAAGAGAGTTAAAAACCAGATTAAACACAGCCAAGAGGCCAAACGCGGGTGGCGGGATGAGTGATCACTCACAATCTCTGGAGTGTGGATATGCTTCCCAGCTCCTTGGGGATTGGACCAGTCAATCGGTTTCCAAGGAGAGAGCTGCATCAACATTATCGCATTTCTCCAATCAAAATAAGATACACTCGTGAGAGAGAAAGAGAATGAGAGCACATACATGTTGACCAAGTTCGTAGAGCCCCATTCTTTAGGAATTGAGCCGTTCAGATAGTTGCGGGTGACGTCACTGTTTACAGAGAGAGAAGATGACGATGCTTGCGAAGAAGAAGAGGAAGACGAAGACGAAGAAGAAGAAGAGAAGGATGGAAAATGGAGAGAGTTATTACAAGTTTTGGAGGAAAGGCAATCTGAACAGCCGAAGCGGAAGAGTGCCAGGAAGAGACTGATTTTTGAGAACTCTGGTTTTTCACAAGACAAATCTTTACTCAAAGACTAACATATATCTACATATCGAAATAACTCAACATAACAAAACAATATTCCATAATCTTGTAAATATAGTGTAGACTATACAATGCACAATATGAATCAATACTAAAACGTAGAGAGAAAAATTAGTTCGATCTCATTTAAAACTATATGAATCAAAATGCATGATGAGCATGACATTTGTCTACGCTGTAAAAAATTAAAACTTTAAAAGAAGAAAAGAAACAAAAGGTAAAAAAATATATATATTATGAAGAATGTAAGAGAAATTTATTATTCATCTTCTTCGTCAAGCTTGGCTATAGCCGCTCGATCAGTTTCAAGAAATGAAACCAGTCATGTGACAAATTTCATTTGTCTAGTAAGATTTCTTTTCATGACCATGGTCAAGTTCAACGAAACTAAATAGGCTGATTAGCCGAATAAAACTATCAGTGTCTTCTGTAAAGGTAAATCTTTCTTGAACTGAAAGTTTGACGAGAAGTTGATCACGTAACATCCACATGTTGGATATTATGAGCGACGACATCTCTTTTACTCTTTTTCTTCCCATTTTCATTTTTATTTTATTTTTTGCATGCGAAACGAAAATGCTGTTTACAAGCGCGGCTAACTTATATGATAAATTTCATTCATGATCCTTGAGTTTAAACAGTTTTTGCAATCGAAAAGCCAAACTTTGGTTTCAATGCCCTTATCCACTGAATTTCCATTTTCCTGTACTCATAGTCAGTACACTTCTTAAATCGGCCAATTTTTGTACGTGAAATGCTATAACAGTTCACTCAGCTAGTTGACTTTATAAGGGCAACTTTCCAAAATAATTTTTTTTTTAAATATTTATCAAAATAATATGGCTCCCAATTAATTGTTACTTTTATAAAAAAATATAAATTAAAAGTCAATTTTAATGGTGGAATATGAATTATGTAGTTCTTGTCTTTTTTTTCTCAAAATTTACATAATTTCAAATAATTTATTATTTAATTAAAATTTTATAAAAAAAATATAAATTAAATTAAATAATTATTATTAAAAAAAATTGTGTTGGGAGCCCAATCGACGAATGGGCCGCCGAATAGGGCAGGCCGGGGTCCCAATCGGCAATTGGGCTGCCAATTGGGGTCCAAATGCCAATTTAGGCCCCAATCGACGGCCTAATTGCGGATTGAGACCCAATTCAGTAAATATTTTTTTAATATTTTTTTGGTAAATATATTTTTTTTAAAAATTATTTTGGAAAATTGCCCACTTTATAAAGAGATGTAAAAAAAAAAATCGGGGCCGCGTGATAGATATCATAAGTCTAGCTAGGAATCTAAAAACTAGACCTATCAAAGTGAATCATATTTGACCAAAAAAAAAGTGGGTCATAAACCCGCTTCGCGTGATTGATATCATAAGTCTAGCTAGAAATCTAAAAACTAGACCTATCAAAGTGAATGATGCAAATATTGCGTGATATTATGCAAATATTGCGTGATATTTAGGCATCTTTTATTTTTAGGTAATCTTCTATTTTTAGGATATTTTCGTAATTTTGATAATCCTATTGTCATTAGGGTTAACACCCTATATAAATTTGTTTTGAGGGTTTTGAGAGCAGTTTTTTGAATATTTGAAGAATATACAATTTGATATCGTTTTTGAGATAACAGCGATTATTCCTCATTCTATCGATTTTGTTCTTCATCGCCTTCTTTCTATCATGTTTAGGCATCATTTGGTATTAGAGCACAGGTTGCTTCGAACTGATGGCTGAACAAAATCGTGGTGGTTGAAGGCAGAGTGGTCGTGGAGGCTAGGGACGTGGAGTCGTTCCTGATGCAGATGAACAACCGCGTATGCGAGACCTGCGAGACATAGAAATCGAAGAGCTGAGGAGACAAGTTCAAGGTATGCAGCGACGTCTTGCGGAGGCAGGGCTTGACGCGTAACTTGAAGAAGGAGCGGAATCTGCTGACTCAACCGAGGTTGAAGAGGAGGAAGACAACCCTGTTGTGGTTCTGAACCAGGGGCGGAATCGAGGAATACGACCTGGAAATCAGACTTCTTCTCAAAATTTCGGGATGAAGATCAAGATTCCTGAGTTTCATGGTAAGACTCATCCTGATGAGTTTATCGATTGGTTACATACGGTAGAGCGAATCTTTGATCTTAAGGATCTGATCGAGAGCCAAAAGGTAAAATTGGTGGCTATTAGGCTAGGAAAACATGCGTCGATTTGGTGGGAACACGTAAAAAAGCAACGTGCTAGAGAAGGGAAGCCAAAGGTGGATCGTTGGGAGAAGATGAAAAAGCTGTTACAAAAAAAAATTGTTGCCTACCCATTATAGGCAAGAGGCGTTTATCGAGTATCACAATGTCAAACAAGGTGATCGGTCGGTTGAGGAGTTTACGGAGGGATTTGATCGATTGCGGATGCGTTGTGATGTAGCGGAGGAAGTCGAGCAAACGATTGCTCGATAGTTATGAGGTTTCTGACGTTGTCCAATTACAACAGTATTGGACATATGAGGATGTATGTAGACTGGCCCTAAAGGTGGATGGGCAGTGTAAAAGAAAGAGTAGTGGTTCTAAGTGGTCGGACAGCAATTCCAAGTGGTCAAGTAAAGAATTCCGAGGAAGAGCAGGGAGTTCTTCAGCTCCAACAGCAATTAAGAGCGCGAGTTCAAATTCTGCACAAAAAGGAGAACATGGTAGTAGTGGTTCTAGCAGGGGAGGAGCTGCAGCTAAGCGATGCTTTAAGTGTCAGGGACTGGGGCATTTCGCGGCTAATTGCCCGAACCGATAAATTGTGACCTTTGTTGATAACTCAGCGCTTTTTGAAGATCCAGATAACGAAGAATCTGAAGAAGGAAGAGAGAATGCGGAATCAGATCGAGAGGACATTCTCTATGCTGATTCTGGTGAGTCCCTAGTTGTGCGTAGGGTTTTAAATATTGCTGAGATAGATGATGAATCGTGGCTTAGGCATAATATCTTTCATACGAAGTGCACTAGTGGAGGAAAGGTGTGTAGTATGATAATTGATGGAGGAAGTTGCGAAAACGTGATATCTACTACTATGGTCGAAAAGTTGGGATTGAAAACTGTTGAACATTCTCAACCCTATAAGCTGTCATGGCTTAAAAAGGAAAACGAAGTTAAAGTAAGCAAGAGGTGTTTAGTGCAGTTCTCGATCGGGAAGAAATATACTAATGAAGTGTGGGGTGACGTAGTTCCGATGGATGCCTGTCATATTATGTTGGGAACACCTTGGCAGTTTGATAGGAAAACGCAGCATGATGGATTCAATAATACATACACCTTCAAGAAGGATGGTCGGACCATTACTCTGGGTCCTTCAAATTTGAGAAAAGAAGAAAAAAATAATCTGCTTTCCAAATCAGAATTCCAGGAAGAGGCGGTAAGCGCGCCAGAGCTTTTTGTTGTTGTAGTCATGAAACAAAATCTTGATAGTCCGGAGATTCCAACTCAAGTTCTGCCTATAATTGAAGAGTTTGCTGATATCGTACCGGATGAATTACCACCTGGATTACCACCCATGAGGGACATTCAGCACTGTATAGATCTCATCCCTGGAGCTGTTATCCCTAATAAGGCAGCTTATATGATGAATCCTAAGGAGCATGAGGAGATGCAAAGGCAAGTGCTAGAATTATTAGAAAAGGGTGCAATCCGAGAGAGCATGGGCCCCTGTGCAGTGCCGGCTTTATTGGTTCCAAAGAAAGACGGGTCGTGGAGAATGTGCGTAGATAGCAGAGCTGTCAACAAGATCACGATAAGGTATCGCTTTCCTATCCCAAGATTTGATGATTTAATTGATCAGTTATATGGGGCGACTATCTTCTCAAAGATAGACTTGAGAAGCGGATATCATCATATTAGAGTGCAACCTGGAGATGAGTGGAAGACAGCCTTTAAAACTAGAGATGGTCTGTATGAGTGGATGGTGATGCCTTTCGGGTTGTCTAACGCGCCGAGCACCTTTATGAGGTTGATGAATCAGGTGTATCATCCTTTTATTGGCCAATTTGTTGTCGTTTATTTCGATGATATTTTGGTCTATAGTGCATCAATTGAACAACACTTGCAGCATTTGAGAAGGGTGTTTGAAACATTGAGGGAGCAAAAATTATATGCTAACACCAAGAAGTGTCACTTCATGACTCATCATGTGACCTTTTTGGGGTATATTGTATCCAAGGAGGGCATTCGGATGGATCCAGCTAAAATTGAAGCTATTACAAACTGGGAGATTCCGAAAAATATTCATGAGGTACGTAGCTTTCATGGGCTTACGTCTTTTTATCGGAGGTTTGTTCAGGATTTCATACTATTATTGCACCACTGACGGATTGTCTGAAAGGAGGTAAATTTGTGCGGACTAAGGAGGCAGAAGCTGCCTTTCAATTGTTGAAAAAGAAGGTGATTGAGGCACCTGTTCTAGTGCTTCCTGACTTTAATGAGATTTTTGAAGTGCATTGCGATGCTTCAGGCGTTGGTATTGGGGGTGTCCTGAGTCAAAAAAGTAAACCTGTAGCATTCTTCAGTGAGAAGTTGAATGAAGCAAAAAAGAAGTATTCAACTTATGATAAAGAATTTTATGCTATTGTGAGGAGTTTGGAGCATTGGAGGCACTATCTGATTTCGAAGGAGTTTCTCTTGTTTTCTGATCATGAAGCCTTGAAATATATCAATGGACAACACAAACTGAACGCTAGGCATGCGAAGTGGGTGGAGTTTCTTCATGCTTTCAATTTTTCCATCAAGCATAAGGCGGGTGTGCTAAATAGTGTGGCCGATGCATTAAGCAGAAAACACTCTTTGCTGTCTGTCGCGACCCTCTCGAGGTTGCATGTGGGCTCTCGAGGGCTAATGGGCCGTCCAGTCTGGTCGGACGCGGGCATCTCCCAAGGCCCGTTACCCAAATCGCAACGGAGGTATGCGTAGTCGACCTTCAGTGTGGTCTGGTGACATGTGCTAAGTGTGCATGCCATGGAGTCGCCACCAATCATTTTTTGGAGGGTATGATTGGACCACCCTATTGAATAGTCGGGAGTTTCTATTCAATTCTGCGATAACCAGAGAAATGGGTTCGGGGACTTAGTTACGTCAACTGTCAGAGTTGACGCCCTTTCGGTACCTAAGTTGACTGAATTTTCTTACCTAAGATTTCATGCAGATGAGTGGAGTACGAATCCTAAATCTAGGAATTCATGCAAATAGGAATGACTATCCTAGCAATCACAATCAATAATAAAATGCGCAAATCAATGAATCCAAATATGTAAAATAATCACATCAAATCAACATGACACTCCTAATAAGGCTCTATTAGCCTAAATAAGTATCAATCAAGCTTAGGAATGATTTAGACATGATTTTACCCATCAGGGGTAAAGTCGTAATTTTGAGACAAAAGGGACGATTTGCCTAAAAAGGGAAAAATCGTCATTTCGGAATGAATCCGGAGTAAAACAATGTCAAAAATAGGTTTGGTCACTCAATTGACCCATTTCCTATCTTTTTTGCAATTTTCATGATTTTCTGGAATTTTAGAAACCGATTTACCACTCGAAGGGGTAAAATCGTCATTTTCTAAAAATGGGAATGAAATGTGGAAATCTTAGACATAAGGTTTAGCCACCTATCTGGCCCATCACCAAATTCTAAGCAATTTCCACAATTCATCGGAATATCAAAGACGATTTACCCTTAGAGGGGTAAAATCGCCATTTTGGATTAAATGGGAGAAAATCCAAAAAATGGAAACAAATCAATTTTTTTTGTCATTTTCAGCCTTCAAAAATTTTTAGAATTTTTTTAGGAATTTTCTGCAATTTTTCTCAATTTTTTTTTTTTGAATTTTTCCTTAATAATTCATTTTTTTGGAAATTTTTTTTATTCTGAAAATCACCTAATCACGACACGTGGCTCATCTGCAGACGTCCGATCTAGCATTTTTTTGTTTTTGTTTTTATAGGACGCAACACAATGCAAAAAATAAAGAAGATATTAAGTCATTATACAACATAAACATAAGCAAAGGAGATGGGATCCGGTGAATTTTACGACGTCGGAGTCCGCCGGTGCTCGTGCAACAATGTGTGGGGGGTATAAACCACCAGCAGGAGGCTCGGCCTTCCGATTCTGGGGTAGCACAATATAATTTACAGAAAATAAATAAATAAAACACCTTGGACGCCAATAGGAGGCTTAGCCTTCCGATTCTGGGTCTTTTATGCGAAATATAGAAATGCTATGACATAAAGTAAATACACAGCAAATATTTAGACACCAACAGGAGGCTCGGCCTTCCGATTCTGGGTCTTTTATGCGAAATATAGAAATGCTATGACATAAAGTAAATACACAGCAAATATCTAGACACCAACAGGAGGCTCGGCCTTCCGATTCTGGGTCTTTTATGCGAAATATAGAAATGCTATGACATAAAGTAAATACACAGCAAATATTTAGACACCAACAGGAGGCTCGGCCTTCCAATTCTGGGTCTAATAGGTAAAATGTAAGGAGTGAGAGGTGGTCTTACCAAGATTGAACCCAAAACAAGCTCGGAAATCCAATTTGGCCCTCGCGGACTCAAGTCTGATCAGTCTGACCTTTGCTCCTTCAAACAGCTCAAGATTGAACCCAAAACAAACCCGAAAATCCAATTTGGCACCCGCGGACTCAAGTCTGATCAGTCTGACCTTTGCTCCTTCAAACAGCTCTACGGGACAAATGGCTGGGCCAAATTGGACTCACGATATGTCATTAGAACGGCAAGAGAATAAGCTTTCCAATGGTATATGGCTCGTTCCCATACGATTCCTAACGAAAGATTTATGGCCGAAAAACCGGACGATTTTAGGTCTGGGCGGCGGGCTGAGCGAGAGAAAAAATCGAAAAATGAAAGAGAGAGAGAGTTGAGGGAGAAGAAGAAGAAGGAGGAGGAGGAGGAGGAGAGGAAGAGAAGGCGACGGATGATGGGGGGAGGTGCCTAAAATACTAAAAATAAAATAATAAAATAATAATAAAATAATAATAATAATAAAATACTAAAAAGTAAAAAAATAATAAAATAATCAAAAGTGAAGACAAAATGATTAGTCCCCTTTTCCTTTTAAATGATGATGTTTTCACTCCTTTTCCTTTTAATCATTACTAATATTTTTGCCAAATTCAATTTTATGATGATCAAAGAACACCTAAAATCAAACCTGAATTTTACTATTTATGAGGTCAGAAAAATGGATAAAATAAAAATAAAAATACTGAATATTTTTATATATTTTTGTGACCTCAAATATTATTTTTCTTGATTTTCTTGATTTTCTTTTTCTTTTTTTCTTTTTTTTTGTATTTTTCGAAAATATATTAAAAAAATGAAAATTATGAAAATTATTTTTTTGGTCAAAATGGTTCATTTAGCTTGGCTAAGGTCACCAAAATTGATTTTTCAATTTTTCAACTTTTTATGGATTTTCTATGAATTTTCAAAAAAAATAAAAATAAAAAAGTTGATCAAAATTTAGGTGTCAACAGCTGCCCCTCTTTGAGAGGAATCTCGTTAGAGGTTTCTCTCAAAGATAAGGTGACACCTGAGTCCTGATCGACTCGACTCGGGAAATTAAAGGAAAAGGAGTCATGACATCCAATCTTCATGCTTGTCCATGTATGCTCTTTCTTGAAGGGGGAAACATTCATTTGACATGAGAGAGTGAGATAATAGAGAGACATACCTGCCACTTACCTGTTCGATGTTTGTGCGATTTTTCGCGGTGTTTGATGGATTCGAGAGAATTTCTAGAAACTCGTTACTAGAGTATCCTAGAGAGGTTAAGCTCTGACCCGTATGGTAGGTCAAACCATAATGTGATTCCTAACTGATAGGAATCTAAGGAAGACGTGTCCCATTTGGGATTTGCCAATGATTTTGATCCGTATGGTGGATTGGACCATTGAGTTGACCATTTAAGTGATTTTTACTATTGGATTGACCCTTCAGGCGGTTTCTACCTTTGATTGACCCTTCAGGCGGTTTCTACCTTGAGTTGACCCTTCAGGCGGTATCTACCTTGAGTTGACCCTTCAGGCGGTTTCTACCATGGTTTGACCCTTTAGGCGGTTTCTACCTTTGTTTTGACCCTTTAGGCGGTTTCTACCTTTGTTTGACCCTTTAGGCGGTTTCTACCTTTGTTTTGACCCTTTAGGCGGTTTCTACCTTTGTTTGACCCTTGAGGCGGTTTCTACCTTTGATTTGACCCTTGAGGCGGTATCTACCTTTGTTTGACCCTTCAGGCGGGTACCTACCTTGATTTGACCCTTCAGGCGGTATCTACCTTTGATTTGACCCTTCAGGCGGTATCTACCTTTGTTTTGGTTTGAAAAGGGGTCTCATGACGAGGGTTCTCCACGTCCGATGAGACTGTTTGATATTTTTGAAAAAGGGATCCTTGGACGAGGGTTCTCCACGTCAAGCTAGGACTGTTTGATATTTTTGAAAAGGGGTCCTAGGACGAGGGTTCTCCACGTCAAGCTAGGACTGCTTGATTTTTGAAAAGGGGTCTCATGACGAGGGTTCTCCACGTCCGATGAGACTGCCTAAATTTTTGAAAAGGGATCACATCCTCACCCCTTCTTTTGAAAGATCCCGAAATTTGTCGGGAATTCAGTTTTGAAGCAGTGAAAGATTTTATTTTGACAAAGCCTCGCTTTAGTCTGTTGAGGCGACATTCTGGGAGCTGGGTTCTCCAGGTATCCTGCAGAAAATTCAAACCTGTGTGCTCCACTCCATGGAGCAAATATTTTTCTGGGATTCGGGGTTTCCAAGAATCCTGCAGAAGTTTGAGCTTGAAAGATTTTTCTTCACCAAGAAAACGTTAGCAATCTTTGGGAAGACCACGGCTGTCCATTTGACAAAAACCGTATGACTTAAGTTTTAATTGTGAAATGTGCATTTTGATGCTGGAGGTTATCCAAAACATTCTTGCAACATGCAAATGTGATCACAAATCCCTTGTACGGAAAATCTGGATCAATAGTTTGAAAATTCCAAAAAGAGTTTGTTCAAAACATCAATTGGAATATTTCTCGACAATGAGGTCTTCTCACCTGTTTTGAGATAGTGGTCTTTATAGGGGATGCACTCAATTCCCTACTAACCTGTGCCTAGGTTTTAGGCTCATTTGCAGCGCATACATTTTGATCGGTCGGGAGGTCTTCCACGGGACCGTAATGTTGGGCTTGGTTATTGATCTTCAAGGGGGACCCGCCTTGGAGTCGAGGCCATTGAATAAAAATTTTCATCATCTGCTTCGGGTTTACAAGTCAAGAACCCTGCAAAATGAGAAAGAAATAGTCTTGCTCGTACTTCTTCGAGCTAAGCTATATGCTAACCCAAGTGTCTTAGTCGGAGAAGACTGTTTCGGGGTTATGATGCTGGTAGGATTGGGGACCGAAAAAGGCTTGTTTTTGGCCCATAATTTATGAGGGGATTGACATTGGTGATCAATGCAAACTTGTCACCTGTCTTTTCCATTCTTCATCTTCAATTTTTGAGGCGTGCAACCGCTTTTGAGGTGTGCACAAACTCTTTAGAGAGCGTCTCTTGTTGCGTTCAGAGAGCGACTCTCTCTATGTCTTTGTTCTGCGCTTGGCACCATTTGGGGAGCAGCCCTTTTGGATTTGGCTCCTTCAGGGATTTCTTCTTTTCCCATCCGGCTTCATTGTGGATCAATCAAACAACTTACACGAGCATCGGCCCTGCTTTTACCAGGCACTTTGCTTTTTCTTGATGCCGGGGATTTTTATCTTTTGTCGAAATCCCGCCTTTTCTTTTCCTTTGGAACTACGATGTTCAGAAAATTGTGCTAGATATACACCTTGAATCATAGCACACTTGAACGCCGATATGAAATCTTTCTATAAATCCCATCTCTTGGATTCTTCCGTTCTTGGAGTGATGCAGTTTCCATCTTGAAACATGCCATGATCACCAACATGGGTTTATGAAATGAATTTGCAGGCTCAACTTGGCTGTGCAAAGGATATGGTGTGTGGGATAGAGAAATGAATGCTTCTCGTCATCCTATGGCACTTGGATTACCATATAAACAACACACAAAGATTAATGTTAGTCCGAGCAAGAAAATTTCTAACCATTTTCTCCTGATGCTGCTGGACTCACCTCCATTTTGCCCCGACGTGGGGTGGTTCTTGCCAGGGTTGAGAATGAAAACCGCCGTTCGAATGGGTTGGCAATGGTCACCTGTAGTGTTTGGGGATATGAAACGAATGCCTCTGTCATCCCGATCTATGTAATTGCTGCGAATAATCCCTACTTCCGTAGGTCCAGATTTTACTATCTGATCCGCTCCATTTCTCTCTCAAGTGTGTATAGGACGTGTTTGGATTAGGCTTTGCCTCTCGTCTTTTGAGAAAACGTCCTTTTGAAAGTTTTGAACTTTTGATTGGAAAAAATCTCTTTCATTTTCTCCAAAAAATTTACCCGTCAAGGGGATTTTACGATGCACCATGCATGTTCTTATCCATGTTCAGACAACCTCCTGTCTTAAAACATGAATGCCAATGAGTTTTGAATTCTATGTCTTTTCTAGACATTAGATTCTGAAAGCTTTTCTTTTTTATTTAACATCTTCAATGGATTGGGGAAAGGGATACTTACCTGTCCCCCGCGGCTGGAGATCCCTGAAAATGCAGAGAAAACATGTTATTGTACGTTCACGAATTTTTCAAAAATTTAGAATGATACATCCTACCCTCGGTCGTGTACTCCAACGGGTAATTCATGGGGTGTGAAAACCTGTTTCACCTTGATGGCGATCCCCTGTCAAAGACATGAATTAGTTGTCAGTTTGCGTTCCAAAATTCAAGGCAAATTGGAACGATACAGCCTTGTTCTTGCTTTGTGTTTCCATTTGAACACAAACTCGCGGCTTGCAGGATTTGGCCCTCTATCTTGTGGTCTTGATCCCTCCGTTTGGTTGGCGATGAATCATTCTCAAGGATTTGCCCCAGAGGAGATCCATTTGTGTTTTTGGGCGCATTCCAGCGCCATTCTTCAAGGTTCCTTTTATTCAAGGAAAAAAGAAAATTTTTATCAAAATGCATGTCAAAGCATGGGACGTAGGAGCGATACTTTTTACCCTCCACTAGGTCTTATAATCAAAGACCATTTCTTGGAGTGCTGACTCCCAAGGTCAATAGCTTTATTCGCCTCCTCGTTGGCGAGTTCTTTTCTTTTGAGGCTTTCGGTGCCAACGACTCCCTGTTAAATGAGTAAAAACTCATGTTAGGCATGTGGTCTTCGAAGACCAAAATGGAACGATACAAGGTTACCGTTCACCCATATTCGTATCTTGGGTTTAATTCTGATGCGGACGACTCTACAGTTGCGTCCATTGATTTTGCCAGAGAAGAAACGTTATTCTTTGTCCGGCGCACAAATGATTCGCTTGCCCCAGTTGGGCGTGATTTGTCGTAGCTAGGTGACGCTTGCCCCAGCTAACTCCCTTTTGCATTTTGTTGCATTGACGCATTCAGGCTATTTGACATCCGCAAAAATGGGTTTACTCGTGATTGAGTACTTCAACAACCTGCGCGATGAAAGGAGTGAAAGAGTCAATCACCGCGTAAGGAGCTTTAATTGAAACGATTACGGATTTTACTATCCCCGCTCTGGTCACTTCTGGCATCCAAGATGCTGGAAATTTTTCAATGGGCCCGTTCATTCTCGTCATCACCTGCAAGAATGAGGAACCATATCAACTCGTGAACCAATCAATCCGATTTGGAACGGATACAACTTTTTCGATTTAGGGAGAGCCAATCCTAATTAGGTTGCTCCCTCTTCATAATTTGATTCAATTTGTCATTGCAATCACAATGGGTGACATCTGCTGAAGGCACATTTCTTTCAGTCTTATAGGGAAAATAAATTTTCCTTCGTTTGTCTTTGACCATCCTATCCTGTAGACAAAAGACATAAAGGTCCCCGTCAGGTATAATATTCGAAGGGCTTATTGGAACGATTACAGTTTCACCATCGTTCCATGATCATCTTGCATGTGATCGGATGAGGACATTTTTGACAAATGTATGCCATGTAAAACATGTCCCTCGTGTCTATCCATAAATGGATTTTCCTTCTGTACCTGTTTTTCACCTGAGAGGAAAAGATAGGAAATATTATGCCGGTATCTGATTGAAAATCAATTAGGAACGACACGTCTTTACACTTGACCCGGCTGCCCCGGTCAAAAGGCATTTGCCCTCATCAGTTGACTCTCCAGGGTGGTCCAGCGCTTTTCCATGCCATCCTGGTTCGTTTAAACTCGCGACTGATTCTTCACACAAGTCTTTGGATTTTGATTCATAAGCGGCGCTGAATGACCTTTTGGTTTTGAGGTGTACCAATCATTCACATACATGCGCATGAGACCAGTGAGGTTTGACTTCTAAGAATCAAAATAGGGTTTGGAACCTAAGGCCAAGGCTCCCACTTCGAGTTCTAGAAAGGGTAGATTCCATTGCACAACTATCGTTGCATTGGGACCCAATCCATAGTTCGAAATGAGCAGAATTAAAAATGGATTACCCCGTGTTTTTCCTCACGGAGATTCCATTTTCAATTCCTTCTATTATTTTCCTAAAGAGGGCGCCCGAGGTTTTAGGCGCGGCTGTGTGTGTTCATTGTGTCGTGCTAAAGCAATAAACATGCATTTCATTTAGCAAACACCGCTTCAATATAAACATCCAGACAATCATACATCCTAAACTCCTACCTGCATAAGACAGAGTTAATGAACACTTCACCCCTTATTTCTCCAATCTGCAAAAACATTTAACACCTCAAGGGTTAAAGTACGTACCTCAACTTGAAGAGCATCTGCATAAAACATGTCAGAAAAATCAATCAACTTTTTAATCGGCTCAAGTTCTCTAAGTCCCCAGCGGAGTCGCCAGTCTGTCGCGACCCTCTCGAGGTTGCATGTGGGCTCTCGAGGGCTAATGGGCCGTCCAGTCTGGTCGGACGCGGGCATCTCCCAAGGCCCGTTACCCAAATCGCAACGGAGGTATGCGTAGTCGACCTTCAGTGTGGTCTGGTGACATGTGCTAAGTGTGCATGCCATGGAGTCACCACCAATCATTTTTTGGAGGGTATGATTGGACCACCCTATTGAATAGTCGGGAGTTTCTATTCAATTCTGCGATAACCAGAGAAATGGGTTCGGGGACTTAGTTACGTCAACTGTCAGAGTTGACGCCCTTTCGGTACCTAAGTTGACTGAATTTTCTTACCTAAGATTTCATGCAGATGAGTGGAGTACGAATCCTAAATCTAGGAATTCATGCAAATAGGAATGACTATCCTAGCAATCACAATCAATAATAAAATGCGCAAATCAATGAATCCAAATATGTAAAATAATCACATCAAATCAACATGACACTCCTAATAAGGCTCTATTAGCCTAAATAAGTATCAATCAAGCTTAGGAATGATTTAGACATGATTTTACCCATCAGGGGTAAAGTCGTAATTTTGAGACAAAAGGGACGATTTGCCTAAAAAGGGAAAAATCGTCATTTCGGAATGAATCCGGAGTAAAACAATGTCAAAAATAGGTTTGGTCACTCAATTGACCCATTTCCTATCTTTTTTGCAATTTTCATGATTTTCTGGAATTTTAGAAACCGATTTACCACTCGAAGGGGTAAAATCGTCATTTTCTAAAAATGGGAATGAAATGTGGAAATCTTAGACATAAGGTTTAGCCACCTATCTGGCCCATCACCAAATTCTAAGCAATTTCCACAATTCATCGGAATATCAAAGACGATTTACCCTTAGAGGGGTAAAATCGCCATTTTGGATTAAATGGGAGAAAATCCAAAAAATGGAAACAAATCAATTTTTTTTGTCATTTTCAGCCTTCAAAAATTTTTAGAATTTTTTTAGGAATTTTCTGCAATTTTTCTCAATTTTTTTTTTTTGAATTTTTCCTTAATAATTCATTTTTTTGGAAATTTTTTTTATTCTGAAAATCACCTAATCACGACACGTGGCTCATCTGCAGACGTCCGATCTAGCACTTTTTTGTTTTTGTTTTTATAGGACGCAACACAATGCAAAAAATAAAGAAGATATTAAGTCATTATACAACATAAACATAAGCAAAGGAGATGGGATCCGGTGAATTTTACGACGTCGGAGTCCGCCGGTGCTCGTGCAACAATGTGTGGGGGGTATAAACCACCAGCAGGAGGCTCGGCCTTCCGATTCTGGGGTAGCACAATATAATTTACAGAAAATAAATAAATAAAACACCTTGGACGCCAATAGGAGGCTTAGCCTTCCGATTCTGGGTCTTTTATGCGAAATATAGAAATGCTATGACATAAAGTAAATACACAGCAAATATTTAGACACCAACAGGAGGCTCGGCCTTCCGATTCTGGGTCTTTTATGCGAAATATAGAAATGCTATGACATAAAGTAAATACACAGCAAATATCTAGACACCAACAGGAGGCTCGGCCTTCCGATTCTGGGTCTTTTATGCGAAATATAGAAATGCTATGACATAAAGTAAATACACAGCAAATATTTAGACACCAACAGGAGGCTCGGCCTTCCAATTCTGGGTCTAATAGGTAAAATGTAAGGAGTGAGAGGTGGTCTTACCAAGATTGAACCCAAAACAAGCTCGGAAATCCAATTTGGCCCTCGCGGACTCAAGTCTGATCAGTCTGACCTTTGCTCCTTCAAACAGCTCAAGATTGAACCCAAAACAAACCCGAAAATCCAATTTGGCACCCGCGGACTCAAGTCTGATCAGTCTGACCTTTGCTCCTTCAAACAGCTCTACGGGACAAATGGCTGGGCCAAATTGGACTCACGATATGTCATTAGAACGGCAAGAGAATAAGCTTTCCAATGGTATATGGCTCGTTCCCATACGATTCCTAACGAAAGAGTTATGGCCGAAAAACCGGACGATTTTAGGTCTGGGCGGCGGGCTGAGCGAGAGAAAAAATCGAAAAATGAAAGAGAGAGAGAGTTGAGGGAGAAGAAGAAGAAGGAGGAGGAGGAGGAGGAGAGGAAGAGAAGGCGACGGATGATGGGGGGAGGTGCCTAAAATACTAAAAATAAAATAATAAAATAATAATAAAATAATAATAATAATAAAATACTAAAAAGTAAAAAAATAATAAAATAATCAAAAGTGAAGACAAAATGATTAGTCCCCTTTTCCTTTTAAATGATGATGTTTTCACTCCTTTTCCTTTTAATCATTACTAATATTTTTGCCAAATTCAATTTTATGATGATCAAAGAACACCTAAAATCAAACCTGAATTTTACTATTTATGAGGTCAGAAAAATGGATAAAATAAAAATAAAAATACTGAATATTTTTATATATTTTTGTGACCTCAAATATTATTTTTCTTGATTTTCTTGATTTTCTTTTTCTTTTTTTCTTTTTTTTTGTATTTTTCGAAAATATATTAAAAAAATGAAAATTATGAAAATTATTTTTTTGGTCAAAATGGTTCATTTAGCTTGGCTAAGGTCACCAAAATTGATTTTTCAATTTTTCAACTTTTTATGGATTTTCTATGAATTTTCAAAAAAAATAAAAATAAAAAAGTTGATCAAAATTTAGGTGTCAACACTGTCTACAATGCAGGTAAAATTTCTAGGCTTTGAAACTTTTAAGGATTTATATGTTGATGATTCTTATTTTGGGGATATCTGGAGGAAGAGCCAAGTGGAGCCTTTTCAGCAATTTCAGGTTGTGGATGGTTATCTCTTTAAAAGTAATAGACTGTGCATTCCTCAATGTTCTTTGAGGGAGTCTATTATTATTGAGGGGCATGGAGGAGGTCTAGCTGGGCACTTTGGCGTGGATAAGACGATGGCCTTGTTGTGCGAACATTGTTATTGGCCACGAATGGAGCGAGACGTGAAGCGTTTTATAGAGAGGTGCCGGGTATGTCATGGAGCGAAAACCAAGAGTACTAATGCTGGCCTATATATGCCTCTATCTGTTCCAGTCGCACCATGGGAGGAGGTCAGCCTTGACTTTGTCTTGGGTTTGCCAAAAACGCAGCGGAATAAAGATTCTACCATGGTGGTTGTTGACAGGTTTTCGAAGATGGCGCGCTTTCTTCCATGTAACAAGACCTTTGATACTTCACAGGTCACTCGATTGTTCCTGTAGGAAATTGTTAAACTGCATGGAGTTCCTAAGTCCATAACCTCAAATCGTGATGTGAAGTTTGTAAGTCACTTCTGGCGTACTCTTTGGAGGCACATGGGCACGAATTTAAAGTTTAGCTCCTCTCATTATCCTCAGACTGATGGTCAGACAGAAATTGTCAATAGAAGTTTAGGAAATTTGTTGCGGAGTTTGATTGGAGATAACCCACGACAATGGGATTTGGTGTTGCCTCAGGCAGAATTTGCGTATAACAAATCTGAAAATTGTACTACAGGCAAGACCCCTTTTGAGGTGGTTTATGGGCGTAATCCAATTACTCCTTTGGATCTCACTCCATTACCAGTTCACAAGCAGTTTAGCTCAGACACTGAAGAACACGCAGAACAGATCAAAGAGTTGCATTTCCAGGTCCATAATCAGATCAATAGACAGAACATGAAGTATAAACAGCACATTGATAGGCGCAGGAAAAGAGTTTTCTTCAAGAAGGGTGATCTAGTTTGGATTCACCTCAGTAAAGAGCGTTTTCCAGCAGGCAAGTTTAGCAAGCTACAACCTAGAGCTGACGGACCCTTTAGAGTTCTTGAGCGAATCAGTGACAATGCTTACAAGATTGATCTGCCGGGTAAGTATAATGTATCCGGAACTTTTAATGTAGGAGATTTGTCACCTTATCACACGGACGAGGAAGAAGACCCTAAAGAGATTGGCGACGATGAAGATGAAGTAGATTCGAGGGCGAATCTTTTCCTAGCATGGGAGAATGATGCAAATATTGCGTGATATTTAGGCATCTTTTATTTTTAGGCAATCTTCTATTTTTAGGATATTCTCGTAATTTTGAGAATCCTATTGTCATTAGGGTTAACACCCTATATAAGTTTGTTTTGAGGGTTTTGAGAGCAGTTTTTTGAATATTTGAAGAATATACTATTTGATATCGTTTTTGAGAGAACAGCGATCGTTCCTCATTCTATCAATTTTGTTCTTCATCGCCTTCTTTCTATCGTGTTTCGGCATTAGTGAATCATATTTGACCAAAAAAAAGTGGGTCATAAACCCATTTCTTACTCCATCTATGATACGGTGAAGTTATTATATGAATTAGATATATTCACTAAATGGGTCATAAATGGATTTAAACATAATTTGCGTGTTAGACGGGTCATAAGTAGGTCGAAAATAGTCATAAATGAGTTTAGAACTTACTTAGACTCAATCCACCTCTTTGACTTTTTCTTCATTCTCTCTCGCCCGTATTTACTCCACGGTCTCATGTTAGTTTAGGTATGAGTTTTCGCAAATTTAATTAGATATGTAAGTGCTTTATGAATATGGGTCAGGTTGGTATATATTGAGTATGGCTCGAGTAAAGTATGAGTCACTAAATTGCACCACACTAAATAGGTTATAAATAGATTAAATGAGTCTATTTGGGTCGGACTATTTATGACCGATCAAAACCCAACTCGGACCATCTCACAGATCAAAGTAAAATTCATGAACTTGCACGACAAAATATATATATATATATATATATTACATGAACTTGAGGTTTTTCCCGCTTATTTATCTGGAGAGAGAGAGAGAGAGAGAGAGAGAGAGAGAGAGTTTTACATGCTGATGACATGGCAAACAGTCTTGTTGTCGGCGCCGGTGAAGGTGCAGTCGCAGGTGACAGCATCCGAAGTTTCGTCAGGCCATTTGATGTCGCCCCATCCACCGCTTTTACTGCATGGATCTGCATGAAAATCCCACTCCTTTTTCCCTAACGTGTATGCTATTTCTGTCAACGCATCCACTGAAAGAGAAGAAGAGCCGACAACTCAAAGGAACATCAAATATTTCACGCAAAACAAGCACAAACGAGGTCAAATTTGCGTCTACTTATACGCGTAACACCTTTCTTTACATCGAAAGAAAGCACGTACAAATACAACTCAGGTGCACGAGCAAGCCTTAAATAGTAGGAGGAAAAGAAACAGTGCAATGGAAGCAATACAAGATTGGCGGGCTCTCTCTTTTTTTTTTTTGTTCACCTTCATCTTTCGGCAGAAGAGTGGTGGCGGCCGCAGAGTTAATGGCGCACAAAAGGATGAGCCCAGAGATGAGAGATCGAGCCCAGAAGAGATTTCTCATCTTCTGAGTTTCAAGTTCAACCCAAAGAGAGAGAGAGAGAGAGAGATAAAAGTTAAGAATGTGTGGTTCAAGGCATGCATGTATAAAAGGAGAGGAGATAAAAAGAGGGTGAGAGGACAAAGGCTTTTCGCTTATGTTGGTCTATAAGTGACAGCGAAGGGGAGAGGATTTCCTACCATGGAAATCCTCTCCCATTGAAATCTTCACCTCCATGCGAGAGCGACGGAGAATGACAGCTGAAAGTGGGAGACGACCCCAAGTCTTCTTTAAGATCGATTATTCTATCACGTATCTAAGAAAAGTTTTTCTCTTCGTATCATTTTCTCCCTTCTTCCATGTTGTTCTTTCAATGACAATATTCTCCATTGTTCTGATTTTGCTATGGCCACATTTCAGATTTAGGTTATTTTACAATTTTTTTTATGATCGAGGTGTCCGGGCCAGCTTGCGCGCATCTCGACTATTCCTCGGAGGGACTAGCACGACAACCACCAGCCGCGACCCCCACTTAAGTCACGGAGCGCGAATTGGAAGATTTGAACTAGGGACCTGACAAGGGATAGTTCATCTCTTGACCAATTAGACCATGTGTGGATGTGTCAAGTTATTTTACAGTTTATCAATGGTATTGTCCAAATTCCACGATTTTAAGAAACTTCATTAGCTTATCAAGTTGTCCCAAAATAATCAGATATACTTTTTTTATTATAAAGTACGGAGACCCGGTTACCCGGAGACCAGTGAAATACCTTACAAGCCCTACAAACCGGTTAAATCCAATTCTTTGACCACTAGTTTGCACCCAAACTGTGGTACCATATTCGTTGAACACAAACAATGGAAAAAGTTGTCCGGCCAAAGAACAGTACCTGAGGTTTTTTTTAAGGACAATAATTGAGTTATGTGGCCATGGAAACTCAGACATTTTGCACCATCCACTGTCCCGTTCATTAATTGTTGGTTGTGCATTTATCGTATCTAAGTCTCGTTTGATGTTGACAAGTGTTTCACCCTCTCTTTTTTTTTTTTTTTTGGCTCGAAGTTTCACCCATTGAAAAGGAGAGAATATAATCGAAATAGATCTAAGCCTTGCTTGAGCCGCTCATAAAAGATCAGACACGTGTGGAGATGGATGCATCCATGCGCGACTTTCTCTTCTATTTTTTTAGCCAAATAATTTTTACCTCCCCGAATCGTGTGCAGCTAGAAATTTGGGAAAAGGTTAAAAATAAAAGCCGCACGGATGACTTGAGACAAGTTCACTTGTGGCAGGATAATGAGGCTCTCAGCAAGTCAATGAAGATTTTAAATGTTATGAATCATCGCCATTGTTTATGCACGTAGCATCCAACTTCAATGACAATTGAAAATGTTATGAATCATCGCCATTGTTTATATCGTTAGTGTCAATTTAGTTCTAAATATTTCTATGCCAATTCAGGCATAAACCCTTTGCACTGATGCCAATTTAATCCTAAGCTTTTTATTTAAGCTAATTCAGTCCAAATTTTTTTGCATTAGTGCAATTTAGTTTTAAATATTTTGTATTTATGTCAATTGAGTTAATCCGATCAATTTTAATCTAAAATCACTGAGGTAAACGTCAATTGTCCCATGTGGCGTGGCTCGCACTAGCGTGGATATTTTTTAATATATTTTTTTAAAAAAATTATTTAAAATAGTATAATAATATGAAAAAAAATGTTCAAGTTAGCACTAGTCGTGCCACGTAGAACAATCGACGTCAATGTCAATAATTGTCAGCCAAAATTGATCGGATTAACTCAATTAGCATAAATATAAAAGATTTATTACTAAATTGACACAAATGCAAAAGGCTTAAGATTGAATTGGCATCAATAAAAGATGTAGGACTGAATTGGCACCAATGCAAAAGGTTTAAGATTGAATTGATAAAAAAAAAAAAGTTTAGGACTTAATTAACACTAATATAATATGTTTATTACTTGTTTGACACTTCTTTCTCGCTTAACTCTGCATAGGCTACCAGTCAATTAGTCATAAAGATGCAAGAGGGAATGCATAATTGCTTACTACAGTGCAAGATTAGCCACATAGAGCTAGAAGCAAATTCCGTGATTAAACAAGAAGTTTTCTCCAGGCTGCGAAGCTAACACAAGTTCTGCTCTATCCAGGGTCTAATCAGGGACTGCTCCAGTCAATTGATTACCAGTCAGATAGCTAAACAAGAGTATTTGATTGAGTCAATTCCTCATGTACTTCACGCCCTCAAACCGACAAATTTTAGAGTTGTATACCTAAAATTGACACTTGGGCTGCGTTAGCTTAGCAAAAAATATATAGTTAGAAAGTTGACCGTTTTTGTTGATTGCAAAAGTGAACGAAACAAAAAATATTTTTTTAATCCACAAAATTATTTAGGCTCCATTTGTTTTCCAAAAAATGCAACTTTTCTGAAATATGTTTTTCATAAAATTATTTTCCAGAAAAATGAATATATTTTTGGGTGTTTGACTAAAATATGAAAATGAAAAAATAAAATATATTCCCTTTTTTTGGAAAAAAAAATTCTTTTTTCTAAATAGACATCTTTTCAAACATTCGTCGCACCCCCACAAGGCACAAACTCTCTACGTTGTTTCCCAACATATTACAAATCCACCCTTCATTTTTTCTCATTTCCTTCTTCAACCCCACGTAATTATAGCAAAGCACGTATTGAGCGGGAAAATTGTCCCAAAAAAAGCCTTAAACCTATTGTAATTTTGTCAATTCAGTCTTAAAGTTATAGTAGGCATTTTGCATTTATATTAATTCAGTCCGTTTGGCCAACTTCTTCAAAACTGCGACCCCTCCCGAGGGAATTGTCCCTTGCAATCCACTTGCTTGTAGAGACCCGATGATACAATTCATAGATTTGAATTACGTCGGGGGTATATCTAGAGAGACCGACCTAAAAGGCGAGGAAGCATTAAGCCTTACAGTTTATCGAGATTTGCCAAGTACTGAATAAAATCAGGCATCTTTCCCGTGAGCAGATTATCGCTGAGTCGCCTACAGCGCATTAAACAACAAGTTTCACGTGAAGAAGAAAGAACATAAGCATCTAAATATTTGCGGAGGACGTGGGAATTGGAAACTAACAGCTTCTGCACTGTCGACAAATTAGCAAAATACGCATGGAGAGACCCGCAGCACAAGAAATTGGGACAAGTTCCCCCAGCTCCGGAGGAACTGGTTGAGAAAGCTGATTGATCTTGACGACACTGAGCAGGAAGGAGAGAGTGAATTATGTTCAGCATCAAATCAAATTTAACACAGAAAAGAGGCCAAGCGCGAGCAGAGGGATGAGAGACCACTTACAATTTCCACAGTGTGGATATGTATCCCAGCTCCTTGGGGATTGGACCAGTCAATCAGTTTCCAAGTAGAGAACTGCACAACAATCATCGCGGCTCTCCAATCAATAGAAGATATATATGTATAGAGAGAGAGAGAGATTGTACATACATGTTGAGCAAATTCGTAGAATTGAGCCGTTGGGATAGTTGCAGGTCACGTCACTGTGTACAAATCTTTTTCACCTCTTTCTTTTTCACCTTCGGCTTCTCTTTAAATATCCACGGGTGAAGACCCGATTCTGTGGAGGCCCATTCAAAACACCATGCAAGCCTTACAAATCCTGTCAAGTGGCTCTCCGATGTAAAGTAGTTTGCACGCGATTGACAGTAGTATCTGTTAAAGTTCAACACCTAATATTATTAATTAATTACACTTGCACCAAGGAGAAGTAAATGCAAGTTTAGGGCTTGGCTCCATAAGTGTATTGAAGCATTTAAATGTTGTTTAGGTGTTGTCCATGAAGTAGTAAATGCTTGGGGCTTGGAGGAATATTTAATTAGGTCTTGTCCATGGAGGAGTTATTATTGGGGGTGGTTAGCTTGGAGGAGTGATTACTCTCTTTTGTTTGATTAGGTATGGTTGTCTTCTAGAGTGTTTAGTTTCTTCTATAAATAGGCTAGTCTTATATGTTGTTTTCTAAGCTTTCTCAACCTAGAAAAAGACTTCAAGTGTGATGTGTGGTATGAGAGAATAGGTTGTAATAGTTGTATGAGATAATCTCTGATTGTTATACTTTCAGCTTAGTATAACGAGTTTATCTTGAGTTGTCTATTACATTTTTCTCGTATTATCACCACAAAGCTTCCGCATATCTGAGAGTGATATATCTAGCAAGATTGCGCACTCTTACAATTGGTATTAGAGCCCAGGTTGTCCAAGGATCGTGCCGGAACCTAGGCGGTCAGGAACCCGAGCAATCAGCAGTCGGAGACCGAGAACCTAGAGTGGATGATCAAGGATCGTAAACCTGGAGCCAGCAGGCCATGAAGCATATCAAAGCCTAGGCGGTCAGGAACCGGAGCAATCAGCAGCCGGAGACCGAGAACCTAGAGCAGACGATGTAAAGGGTATTAGGTGTTGAGGGGGAGTGTTGAAGTTCAACACCCAATATTATTAATTAATTACACTTGCACCAAGGAGAAGTAAATGCAAGTTTAGGGCTTGTCTCCATAAGTGTATTGAAGCATTTAAATGTTGTTTAGGTGTTGTCCATGGAGGAGTAAATGCTTGGGGCTTGGAGGAATATTTAATTAGGTCTTGTCCATGGAGGAGTTATTACTGGGGGTGGTTAGCTTGGAGGAGTGATTACTCTCTTTTGTTTGATTAGGTATGGTTGTCTTCTAGAGTGTTTAGTTTCTTCTATAAATAGGCTAGTCTTATATGTTGTTTTCTAAGCTTTCTCAACCTAGAGAAAGACTTCAAGTGTGGTGTGTGGTATGAGAGAATAGGTTGTAATAGTTGTATGAGATAATCTCTGATTGTTATACTTTCAGTTTAGTATAATGAGTTTATCTTGAGTTGTCTATTACATTTTTCTCGTATTATCACCACAAAGCTTCCGCATATCTGAGAGTGATATATCTAGCAAGATTGCGCACTCTTACAATAGTTGACTGCCAGCTATACAATGTTCGAACCGTAAACACAATAATGGTGACCTTTCGAAAATAAGAACGAGGCACGAAATGGATGGAGAAGAATATGTATATTGGAGAACTTGATTTTTGGCTTCTCACACTCTTGCATTTTTACAATACAACACTCAAGTATTTATAGTAAAACTTCTAATACACTTATGAAGACAACAATCAAACTTGCTTCTCCTAGGACAACAATCAATTCTTGCTAAAACCAAGACAAGAATCAATTCAGACAACAATCAATTCTTGCTAAAACCAAGACAACAATTAATTCTTGCTAAAACCAAGACAACAATCAATTTTATTATTATTTTAATAGCCTCCCTTAAAATTGATTTCCATACCAAGCATCTTCTTCAATTTTTCGAACGAATCCGCCTTCAAGGGTTTCGTCAAAATATCTGCAAGCTGATCTTCTGATCTGCAGAAATTAAGATCGATTTCACCATCTTTGACTCGCTCACGAATATAATGATACTTGATGTCGATGTGCTTGCTCATGCCATGAAATACAGGATTCTTGGCTAATGCAATAGCCGACTTATTGTCACACATCATTTTAATAGGACCCGTTTGTTAATGCATCAATTCATGCAGCATCCTACGAAGCCATATTGCCTGACAAGCCGCTGAAGCTAATGCCATGTATTCTGCTTCAGCTGTCGAGAGAGCAACAACTTGTTGCTTTTTGGAAGACCAAGGGAATACTCCTGATCCAAGAAAGAAAGCATACCCAGATGTACTCTTTCGAGTCTCAGTATCACCTGCCCAATCACTGTCTTTGAACCCCACTAGACCAAAGTTGTCAGTATAAGAATATAAAATTCCATGATCACGAGTTCCACTGACATACCGTAAAATTCTCTTTGCTGCTTGCAAATGTGACTGGTAGGGTTTTTCCATGAACCTGCTAATAATACCCACTCCATAGGTAATATATGGTCTTGTAGAAACCAAATATCTCAAGCTGCCAACAATGCCTTTAAAATAAGTGGGATTTACCAGCTCGCCGGTTCCTTCTTTCTTCAGCTCCAATCGTTCTACTACGGGAGTTCGAATTGGCTTCAGCGATTCCATTTTAAATCGCTTCAAAATATCATTAGCATATTTCTGCTGAGAAATAAATATGACATCATATGTTTGCCTCACTTCAAGACCAAGAAAATAGGACATCAGTCCCAAATCAGTCATCTCAAACTGGCTAGTCATAGCCTCCCTGAATTCAGCAAACATTTTTTCACAGCTCCCTGTAAATATCAAGTCATCAACATAAATGCACACAATTAAGATGTCACAGTTAGCATTTGACTTGATATACAGTGTATGCTCATAAGGACACTTTTGAAAATCATGCTCCAACAGGTATGTGTCGATACGTGTGTACCAAGCACGTGGTGCCTGTTTTAATCCATACAGAGCCTTCTTCAATCTGTAAAACTGATTTTCATGCCCTTTCTTCTCATAACCTTGTGGTTGCTCCACATATATTTCCTCTTCAAGGACACCATTAAGGAATGCTGATTTCACATCCATTTGATGAATCTTCCAATGGTTTTGAGCTGCAAGTGCTAAGACCATCCGAATAGTATCCATCCGAGCAACTGGTGCAAATACTTCAAAATAATCAATACCTGGCTTTTGCTTGTAGCCCTTTACAACCAGTCTAGCCTTGTAACGGTCCACCTGACCGTCGGGTTTGTACTTTGTCTTGTACACCCACTTGACACCAATAGGCTTCTTACCGGGTGGTAAAGAAGTCAACACCCATGTGTCGTTTTTCTCAATGGAGTGAATTTCTTCATCCATTGCTTCAATCCACTTTTCATCTACAGCTGCTTCATCATAGGTTACAGGGTCACAATCAGCAAATAAACAAAAGTTTACCAGTGTTTCATCAGTGATTTCGCTATCACTGTTTCTATTTCTTGTGACCACATAATCTCTGAATTTTGCTGGCGTCTCCTTCAGTCGTTGTGAACGACGTAGTTGTGGTTCTGAAACTGCTGTTGGTGAAAATGTACCTCCAGTTGAAGATGATGAGGAAGATGGATCACTCGTTGAAAATAATGGAGGTGTTTCTGTCTCACCCGCTAGTGGTTCATCTTCGATGGTGATGTTTTTCTGGTCACCCTTCTGATTCCAGTTCCAGGCTTCATCTTCTAAAAACTAGACATCCCTGCTAATAATGACTTTCTCAGTGATCGGGTTATACAGCTTATAACCTTTAGTTGTATCACTGTAGTCGATGAAGATGCACTTCTCACTTTTGTCATCCAGCTTTTTTCTTCGCTCGTCTGGTATATGGGGATATGCCACGCACCCAAATACTCGTAGGAACGAAACATCTGGTTGGTTTCTACTCCAAGCTTCTTCTGGAGTTCTTCCAAGAACACTCACTGTTGGACACCTGTTTAGTACAAATACAGCACAAGCAACAGCTTCTGCCCAAAATTTCTTGGGCAAATCTTTAGCTTTCAGCATACTTCTTGCCATTTCAAAAATTGTCCTGTTTTTTCTTTCTGCTATACCGTTTTGCTGAGGAGTATAGTTGGCAGTCAACTGACGTTTGATTCCATGAATTTTACAATATTTGTGAAATTCATTTGAGGTAAATTCTCCACCTCTATCCGATCTCAACACCTTCAATTTAAAGCCACTTTTTTTTTCAACATAGACTTTAAATTCTTTAAACTTGCCAAAAGCTTCAGATTTTTCCCTCAAGAAGTGTACCCATATTTTTCTACTAAAATCGTCGACAAAAATTAGCATGTACCGTTTTTGTCCAAACGATTCCACCTCAACAGGGCCACATATGTCGGTATGTACCAACTCCAGTGGTTGGTTTGCTCTTCTGGCTTTTCCAACTGGAAAAGAGTCTCGGTGCTGCTTTCCAACGAGACATCCTTCGCAAGGATGCCCTGGATCGTTAATCAACGGCATGCCGGTCACCATCCTTTTCTGGACCAATTGCTTCATTCCACGAAAATTTAGATGCCCAAATCGAAGATGCCACAGCCAGCTGCTGTCTTTCGTCATCGCTTGAAAGCTCAAGAGATTCTTCGTCAGAAGAGTCAGGGGAAACATCCGGTTCTTCGTCATTTGTACCGTCGTGATCAACTTGTTGTTTACACCTCTGATTGTGCAAACTCCATTTTCAATGTAAACTTTGTGGCCTTTTTCGGAAAGTTGCCCAACACTTAGCAAATTCCAAAAAAGTCCTGGCACAAAGTAAACATCTGCAATAGCAACATTAGTACCATCTTTGGATTTGATATTAATGTTACCTTTGCCCATCACGGAAATTTTTGATTTATTCCCAAAGTTGACTTCGCCACGGCTTGTCTCATCCAGCTGTGAGAATAACTCCTTTCTTCCGGTCATATGGTTGCTACACCCAGTATCTAGATACCATGTGTTGGTATCCACGATAGTTGAATCATCCTTCGCACATGCTAGTACCATGTACTCTTCAGCATCTGTGGCATGTGCATGTTCCGCCGGCACGTACGTCACATTTGCATGGCACTCGGATTTATAATGTCCGAATTTATTACACTTAAAACACTTGACTTTTGATTTGTCAGGTGTTCTAAATTTTCTGGTGAAATTTGAATTCTCACCTCTACCTCGGGCTCCTCCACAACCTCGACCGCCTTGATAGCCTCCTCGGTTTGGTTGAGCGACCCGGCTTTGCAATGCTTGCTCGGAAACGGAACCCGTAGACTTCTGGTTCATTCTTTGCTCATGGGAGCCTAATGAACCCATCAACCGCTCCAACGTGAGAGTTGATAAGTCTTGTCCTTCCTCGATCGCTGCGACGACGTAGTCAAATCTTTCGGTCAAAGACCTCAAGATTTTTTCTACAACACGAACATCTTGAATTTCTTCACCATTAACCCTTAATTGGTTAACGATGGCCTGCACACGATCAAAATATGCCGATATTGTTTCCGAGTCATTCATGCGTAAAGACTCGAAATCACCTCGAAGAGTCTGAAGCCGCACCCGCCGGACACGATCATCGCCTTTGTAGGATTTCTGCAAGATATCCCAGGCAGCTTTCGCGGTCTCGGCACTCGATATTTTTTCAAATATCGTTTCCTCCACGGCTTGAAAAATCGCATATAATGCTTTCTGATCTTTCTTCCGGGACTCCACCAGAGATTCTTTCTCCTCCTTTCTCAAAGCCTCGAATGCTTCGGCATCGACTACTTCGTTGTAGCCACTTTCAACTAGATTCCACAAATCTTGCGATTTGAACAGAACCTTCATCTGGACAGCCCAGTTGTTGAAATTCTTTCCGTTCAACTTTGGAAGCTGCATTTGAACGGAACTAGTAGATGCCATTCTAGCTCTGATACCAAATGTTGGAACCGTAAACACAATACGGGTGACCTTTCGAAAATAAGAACGAGGCACGAAATGGATGGAGAAGAATATGTATATTGGAGAACTTGATTTTTGGCTTCTCACACTCTCTCATTTTTACAATACAACAATCAAGTATTTATAGTAAAACTTCTAACACACTTATGAAGACAACAATCAAACTTGCTTCTCCTAGGACAACAATCAATTCTTGCTAAAACCAAGACAACAATCAATTCTTGCTAAAACCAAGACAACAATCAATTTTATTATTATTTTAATAGTATCATAGATTCGATGAAAAAAGTTGTCTTATCAAAGTGGTTCGAGAAAAAAATTTGGATAGAGTTCGATAGATAAATAAAAAGGTGGATAGAGGGGAAAATAAACACATATATGTCGAATTTGGAATATTTCGTCGATGGATAAAGTAATAATATCTCGGGATCTTTTTTTGGCAATAATAGAGTTATAATATCCGCGGATGTTTTTGGACAATAATTGAGTTGTACGGGCCGTGGAGTCCAAAAACATGGCACGCGAAACAAAGTTCAGACATATTCTAAACAAAAGAAAAAACGAAGTTTCGACAAAGACCAAAAGAACAATGGTTCCACGGACGACGTCAAGCACGAGACTTGGTCAAAACGTCATCTTCTAGACATGTCTGATCAGATTAATGTCGAGTCAACAAACGCAACTATATTCGACACGCAAGTTGAGGATAGCTTTGAAATTCCAAGTTCAAATTTTAGACGATGAATTCTCAGCATGTAATCTCGTCACTCACCTTGAGGTCCCCGTCGACTGCAAGAAATCATGTAGGTTGGGACGGTCTTCGAGCATGGTTGGGATGTCCAACGTTCGTTATTGTGTAACCAGGGACAATTTGTTAAATGTGCCGACCACCTCAGGGTTTCCTAAAAAAAATCACCAAAAAAGTTATAAATTCATTGCACTTTTGTTAATTCAATTCTAAACTTTTTAGTTTTGTCAATCAAGTTAATCTGACAAAAATTAGCTAGAAATCGCTGACGTGAATAATTATTTAATTTTTCTTAGCAAAATGGTTAGAAAAAGGAAAACAAATAAATAAATTGATCGATAATCAGTAAAATATCATCAAAATTGTCCACGTTATGTAGGATGATCGGCATCAAAGTCAACGATTTCTAGCTAAATTGGTCAGATGGATTCAGTTGGCATAATTAAGGACTCAATTGGCATAATTAAAAAGTTTACCACTAAAATTGAGAAAAATATAATAGGTTTATGACTTTTTTGGTAATTCTTCCGTATTGCTCCTCAACAAACATCCCAAAGACGAGACGTGTGGATGGGATATTAAAAAACGTTTGTTGCAAACATTCGAACTTAAACCCACGTTATCAACATGAAAATTACCAAAGAAAAAAAAAGTCTTGAACTTATTATATTTGTTCTAATTGAGTCCTAAACATTTCAATTTAGCCGATTCAATCACAAACCTTTTAATTTGGCCTATTTAATTTAACCCCCTTGATGATTTGCCAATTTAATGATTTCAGCCATCGAATTTGCCATGGTGATGTAGGACAATTAGCGTGTAGGTGCTTGGAGAAACGTAATCAAGTCGTTTATATATCTTTTCGGATAGTTTTTTTATTTTAGAAAATTTAGAAATTATCTTTAGACGCAATATTTGATTTGAAATCTCTTTGATTAGATTATATTTGATTTCAATATTTCGTTTTAGGTTATCTTTAAGTGATTTTATTTCCTAAAGGAGTCATATCGCTATATATAGGACATCCGTCTTTGTAATCATTACATTATCATTATATCACTCAATCAAATTTTCGAGTATTCTTTGGAATTGTTTTCCAAGATCGCTTCTCTCTGCGTCATTTGGTATCAGAGCATGTTTCTCCTGTGACGATGGTGAATAACGTGAATGTCAATCTCCCCGTAGCTGAGGGCCATGAAAACGAGCCTATTACACGGACGGAGTTCAATCAATTCGTGGATCAAACCGATCGAAGGTTTCAAGAGATCCTTGAGGCCATCTAGCGTTTGTCCACAAACCAAGCCCCTGGTGTTCTTCCAGCCGAGCGAATTCCTGTCGCTCGTGATCCCAAAGTTGCCATGGAGCATGGAGGAAATCCCCGACATAGACGTCAAAACTATGTCGAGAATACTGAAGACGAAGACGAAGAAAATTTCCAAGATGAACATGAATTTGTTCGTGGAGGCCACCGACATTAAGAATTCCAGGACGAGCATGTTAACTGCGTGGTGAGACGATTGCTATTAGCCCCACAACAGGACGATTCGCAGCGAAATAACCTTTTCCGCACCTGTTGCACTATAAGCGGAAAGGTCTGCAACGTCATTATTGATAGCGAAAGTTGCGAGAATATTGTATCGCAAGCGCTTGTTAATCATCTCCAACTGAAGACTGAAGCTCATCCATCACCCTATACGATTGGTTGGATTCGTAAGGGACCAGAATTCAAAGTAACTCAGATTTGTCGTTTGCCTATTTCTATTGAAAAAACATACAAGGATACGATAATCTGTTATGTTGTTGAGATGGATGCACGCCACGTCTTGTTGGGACGACCCTGGAAATATGATATTTATGTTACTCACCGAGCGCGTGAGAATATTTATTTGTTCGTGTGGGGAAGGACGAAAATTACCCTTCGTCCCTTGGATGAAGCTGCTCATGTTTCACGATCTGCTCAAAAACCTGAAGGGACGGCTCCTGTCGAGGACAAGGACCAGCTTTCTGAGAAATTAGAGGAGGAACCGAGGGTGGAAGAAGAGATAGAGAAGAAAGACCCAGAGACAGTTCTCGAAGCCGAGGCTTCCAACGATAAAGTGGGCAAACAAGACGGGGACAATGCTCAAGAAGTAAACAAAGGTGAAGAGAATCCAAAAGGAAGCACCGAGGAAAAACAGAGCGAGTCAAAGATTTTGATCAAAGGAGAGACTGTGGTCAACGCCCATCATCAAGAGGTTGCTGATGTTTATGTGGAGGATGGGAAAATTGTTGATGTGAAGCCCATTATCAAGGTGGGTGATGATATCACCGTGTTCGATGCTACTGATGAATATGTCATGTCAGGAGGAATTGATCCGCACACTCGTCTGGCTTTGGGAAGTCAGATAATAGATGACTTCTTTAGTGGTCAGGCTACATCATTAGCTAGTGGAATAACAATGCGCATTAACTTTGTAATACTAGTCAACGGAAGTTTAATTGCAGGCATTGAAACATATGTGACAAAAGCCATGCAATCTTGTACGGATTATGATTTTCACATGGCAATCACAAAGTGGGAAGCTGACAGTATTGTGATGGGATTTTACCAGCGACCCGCTCAGGCAATCATGTTCTTTAAAAGGAATAGGTGGAGACACTGGAAGAACAAGAGGAAACGGAACCAGACACGATGAATTCGAGGACGAGTTCTTCTGAAGAAGAGGAGAAATGGTGTAAGACAATTAGCATGTAGGTGCTTGGAGAAACGTGATCAAGTCATTTAGATATCTTTTTGGATAGTTTTTCTATTTTAGGAAATTTAGAAATTATCTTTAGACGCAATATTCGATTTGAAATCTCTTTGATTAGATTATATTTGATTTCAATATTTCGTTTTAGGTTATCTTTAAGTAATTTTATTTCCTAAAGGAGTCCTATCGCTATATATAGGATATCCGTCCTTGTAATCGTTACCTTATCATTCTATCATTCAATCAAATTTTCAAGTATTCTTTGGAATTGTTTGCCAAGTTCAATTCTCTCTGCGTCACATGGCTTGCTAAACCTAATATGATGTTTCGCAATTCTGCAGTAAATTCTGGATATCAATGATTGAAAGCCAAGCCACAGATGTCAGCCGGATGTTTTAACATCCCATCTTTTGTGCGGCCTTCATCGAATGAAAATATCTCTATGTTTTCGCGAGTTCTCTCTGCTTTGGTTGGACGCTGTCCTCATCAAATGCGGCGTCGAAATTTTCTTGCTTGATCTCTTTATCGCGAAGAACAACAGTATGGACAAAACTGTCAATCTTTCTTTTGCTTTATGTATCAAGTGCAACCATTCAGACAAGAGTCGATTTTCTCAGGTCCGAGCCCCAACTCTTTCACCATCTTCTTTGCCTCCCAATCAGAGGGAAAATTACCCAAAAAAATGCTAATCATATTATAAATGTATCAATTCAGTCCTACACCTTGCACTTATGTCAATTTAGTCTATCTAGTCAATTTTGGCCGAAAATCGCTGACGTGGACATTAATCATCCTAAGTGACGTGGCCGGTGCCAACATACACTATTTTTAATAATGTGTTAGGATATGTTTATTGAAAATTATAAAATTTGTAACGGTGCAATTGAATCTTAAAATTTTCAGAAAGTGCAATTCAGTCCTTCCGTTAACTCCATTCAATTCGACTAATATAAAATGTTGACATGACATTTTTTTTTATCACTTTCTCTCTTTTACGTGACGTTGACATAATTGAAACAAGAAAGATAAGTAAAAAAAAATGTCGAGTTATCCAAACTTGCATTTTATTATATAAATACTAGTTAACTTAAACAAAAAATAAATAAAATTAAAAAAAAAAAGTGCAAAACGACGTTGCCATAAGGGCTGCAATGTTGAGGGGAGGGATGACCGGGGTCGCTAGGCCCCGGCCAGTGGCCGGCAACCTTGACTAACAGCAGACGAGGGTCGCCATAGGCAAGGGTGGGGGGCTTCGCCGACGTCGCCCTTTCAAGGATGGTTTGGAGGGATAGCATTTTCCGTTAGCCAAATTGGACGGAGTTAACAGAAAGACTCATTGCACCAATTTGACAAGTTTTATGACTTGATTGCACTTTTTGAAAGTTTTATGACTTAATAAGTTTTAGGATTTCTAGTAAATATATCCCTAATAAATTTTTAAATTTATTTTTCTTCTTTTTTTTCTTCCCTTCTCCTTTCACCCGATTGTCGGGCCTCGACAATGGTCGATGACTGGCTAGAGGTGAGGATTGGCAAGGTCGAGCCTCATCGATCTTCGAACATCGCTGAGGCAAGACGATTGGCTGAAGGAGGAAGGAAAGAAACAAAAAAACAAAGAAAATAAAAAGTTACAGGTATACCAATTTGGGATTTTGGTGGTAAAAATATTTTTAAAAAATTAGTTTTAGATAAATTTATCACATGTTCTAGTTTTGGATTTTTCATGATATTAACCAAGAATATATCTGCATTTATAGCATTTGTTGTGGTGCTTACTTTACTATCAGTACATATTTTGATTTTTTTTTAAATAGAACTTCAACGTTAACTTTATTTCTTTTCAAAGCTTAAAATTAGCTAAAAAATCAAGATTCCAAATCTAAAATTGGCTAAAAGGCACAGCTCCTCGAACAAGGTTCAAGTCAATCTCAATTAACTCTCATTTTTTTTTTAGCTTCGAAACAAAGATAAGCAATTGCTGCTGAAGTCCTAATCAGTTAAAACTGGGAGCGATGTTAAAGAAGAAAAATCAACTCGTTAAGAGTAGGATGTTACTGTTGGAGTTGGCGAATACTTCGGGGACCCTTGTTTCTCACACAGGGTATGCCCACGTGAGCTTAGGGAAACCAAAGTGTTATCCGACGACATGTGACCCATGCGCGTGGGATGCGGGGGTTCGGGGGCAGCGCCCCCGACACGGGTGTCCCGCTGCCCGGTCAGCGGGCGGGGCTTCCGCTGCCCGGTCAGCGGACGGCTGCCCCGCTCGCCGGTGAGCGGGCGGGGGTTCGGGGGCAGCGCCCCCGAAACCTCAACGGGTTTGGACTTTTATTTAAGTTAACCCGTATGTTATGGGCTTAATAGAGGTTTCGCTAGGTTTAGGTTTTTTGGGCCCATTTAGGGCATATATATTTTGCTCGTTTTATGCTGATCATTGTAACGAGTTGAGAGGCTGAAAACAGAATATCATAGTGAAAATCTCTTGCAGGACGTAGCCCTATTCTGGGGTGAACCTGGGTAATCTCGTGCGTCATTCAATTTTCTTGATTTCTGTGTGATCGTTCTGATTCGGTGTGCGATAAATCCCATCAGTTACGGGTGGAGCCGCCCGACAAAGAAAAAGGTTAGCTAACGTTATCAGCAGACTATACTAACAACGTAGCTTCTTCAAAGATAACACGATGTTCCGCTTGTTTTTTTTTTTCACCCTCATTACTGCATGCTGGCACCATGATTTCTAAACTCAGACAAAGATTGATGTTAATATTCGTAATTTCATGATTCTGATCTCGATAGCTTCTAACTTCATTTTGATCGTGAATGCACATGTCATCATCCAACGAGAGGAACATGGCATAAAAAGGCAACGTGGATGGACGAGGTCCCCGGCCCACTTCATGTTGAAGAAAAGCCATTTCTACGCTATGCCAGTTTGTCGGCATCAACTACTAAACCTTCCTTTGTCCTTAAAAAAAAAAAAAGGTCTTAAACCATTCAATGCTTTTCCCATCGGCAAATTGGTCAGCCATGGAAAAAATATCTCGCCTATATAGCATATGCCACAAATTTCATTTTAAACTAAAATTTGAGTTCATTGTGGTAGTCAGGATCAAAATCATGATGGGATAAAATTTATCAAATCCTATATTTGGCTCCCGCTCAGGACATGATAAAGTGGGCTATAGTCTGAATAAAATATCTCATGGAAAGGTGGAATAAAAGGTGGATATGATTTATTATGTTCATGGTACAAAAGTTATTTTTTCTCGAATAATAAAATTCCTAATAGTAAAGTCAAATAATTATTAAATATGAATTATCTTTGAATTCTAATGTTAAAAAGAAAATTAAAAAGAAAAAATAAATTTTTTATATATTATTATATGTATTTATAAATTTAGTACACACACTTCATATCTATATCAATACATATTTAAGATATGCTAGTATAATTTATTGCTTAATAAAAATTTTATTCAAAAATGATGGAACTTAATAGAATCTAGATTTGAAATGAACAAATTTGAACTTGAAAATAATCTTTTTTATTCTGGAAGAACGTGGGGCAAAGAAATTTCTATAAATATCATATAAATCTCTGGTTTATATTGAAGTTATACTACTCTTTTATAGTTTTTAAGTTCACATCAAAACTCTACAAAAAGGGAGAGAGAGAGTCAAAACTTCTTTTTCTTCGTAGGTGTCTAGTTCACATTAAAAGTTTATGAGTCAAAACTCATTTTCTTCCGTAGCTTTATGATTCACGTTGAAGTTTAACGAAATTAGCAAGAGATGCAAAAAAATTCGTAATTGCAAATGTGAACAATCATATTTAAAATTGACAGTGAATTATGAGAGATTCTTATAGTCTCCATCTGTGTTTGTTTAGGTTGATTTACCTCGATATATGCAAATATCGAAACAATGAACACGATAGGATGTGAACATATCTAGCTTTATTGTCGTGATTCACCAAACAACAATTAAGACATGGAAAAATCTCTGAATTTTATATATTATCATATCCAATCTTATCCTGACTAGAAATCCAAACGACTAAAAATAGCTTAAATTGATGATAATTATTAAATTGATGAAAAAAAAGAAGCCTACCCAGAAATCGTTATCTAAATAGATTTGACAAACGATTGCATTTCTTTCCATAGTGATCAAGAAATATAGATAGACACAGTGATTGTCCTTGGCATCGTGCCAATATTATCACCGTCACGTGTGAGACTCCCATCGAACGCGATGGGCCCCTCTATGTAAATGAGATGGGCCCACCAAATGAATGTAGCCCAACTTGCAATCTGTGACTGACCCACCTGAGCTGCAAAATTAAAATCCAAGACCCTGCTGCCCGACATGTCACCTCCACGGCTCTATTGACTTCAACCTGCGCCCAACATTTCACGCTTTTGCATTTGCTTGACCTTGACTTGTCAGATTCCATTTTATTAACCTGGCGAGAAAGTGAAGGATAACTCCCATGAGGTGATGGTACGTACGGGCATTCCTTGGATTCTAGCCCTCCTGAACATGACAACTCGCAATTGTATCGCCTACAAAATATGAATAGTCGAAGGATATTTTCATCTTCTACGGAAGTGTCGTCGCTAATTATTTGAAGTGTTACGGGCGATCATGTTTAGAAAAATATTTCTTAAATCATTCATTTTTTTTTTTCGTCAAACGAATAGAGCCTTGATGTACGTACGTGCCTTCTCTCTTTTTCTTTTTGCCTTTTCCTTTGTGGGTTCTTTTTTATTAGTTACTTGAATACAGGATTAAGGTTCCCATCTTCGGTGGTAGACGGCTGGGTTAGGAATTAGGGTTTCCGGAGTTGCAGCGGATCACTGCCTTTTTGGTGTTGACACTTCAATTGGGTCAACCGTCACCACCTGGTCGTGGGATGCCAAGTTTGTCAATGTAGACTGCCCCCCCTCGCTCCTCTCAGGGTGATCAAATGACCCCATTGGAGGTTTCAACTCGTTAAATTCTTTTGACATTATACCTAAGATCGCTTTTGGCATTGACTCGTACTGCAAAACCACTGATGGAATGAGTTACTGTGCCGATAAGGTAGTAATCCATCTCAAAGAAACAGTGACTAGAAATGCAGGTTTCTCCAGATAAATTTTTGGCTGTGGGGATAGTATTCTCTCTTTTGTCACTTCTCAAAGATGGGATAGGTGAAGTTAGCGGACCATCATCCTCACCAAAGAGAGTGGAACTCGCATTTTCTTAGAGAAGCAGTTCTTGGGTAGGAATGTGTAACTGGTCGAGCTCGGGAACAGAACACATACAGAGCAAGAATGGACCCCTTTGCATTGCACCTCTCGCCATTCGAACAATGGAAAGCAACCGTGATAGATTCCCACCCTCGCACTGCCAACCATCCACATCGTTATAGAGGAAAAGTCGCAACATCGTCTCTGTTCGAACGACAATATCAGTTCTTGGGTAGGAATGTGTAACTGGTCGAGCTCGGGAACAGAACACATACAGAGCAAGAATGGACCCCTTTGCATTGCACCTCTCGCCATTCGAACAATGGAAAGCAACCGTGATAGATTCCCACCCTCGCACTGCCAACCATCCACATCGTTATAGAGGAAAAGTCGCAACATCGTCTCTGTTCGAACGACAATATCAGTTCTTGGGTAGGAATGTGTAACTGGTCGAGCTCGGGAACAGAACACATACAGAGCAAGAATGGACCCCTTTGCATTGCACCTCTCGCCATTCGAACAATGGAAAGCAACCGTGATAGATTCCCACCCTCGCACTGCCAACCATCCACATCGTTATAGAGGAAAAGTCGCAACATCGTCTCTGTTCGAACGACAATATCAGTTCTTGGGTAGGAATGTGTAACTGGTCGAGCTCGGGAACAGAACACATACAGAGCAAGAATGGACCCCTTTGCATTGCACCTCTCGCCATTCGAACAATGGAAAGCAACCGTGATAGATTCCCACCCTCGCACTGCCAACCATCCACATCGTTATAGAGGAAAAGTCGCAACATCGTCTCTGTTCGAACGACAATATCAGTTCTTGGGTAGGAATGTGTAACTGGTCGAGCTCAGGAACAGAACACATCCAGAGCAAGAATGTACCCCTTTGCATTGCACCTCTCGCCATTCGAACAATGGAAAGCATCCGTGATAGATTCCCACCCTCGCACTGCCAACCATCCACATCGTTATAGAGGAAAAGTCGCAACATCGTCTCTGTTCGAACGACAATATCAGTTCTTGGGTAGGAATGTGTAACTGGTCGAGCTCAGGAACAGAACACATCCAGAGCAAGAATGTACCCCTTTGCATTGCACCTCTCGCCATTCGAACAATGGAAAGCATCCGTGATAGATTCCCACCCTCGCACTGCCAACCATCCACATCGTTATAGAGGAAAAGTCGCAACATCGTCTCTGTTCGAACGACAATATCAGTTCTTGGGTAGGAATGTGTAACCGGTCGAGCTCAGGAACAGAACACATCCAGAGCAATAATGTACCCCTTTGCATTGCACCTCTCGCCATTCGAACAATGGAAAGCATCCGTGATAGATTCCCACCCTCGCACCGCCAACCATCCACATCGTTATGGTGCGAAGAGGAAAAGTCGCAACATCGTCTATGTTCGAACGACAATATCGGAATAAACAGCCTGAACACAACCACCAATCCGCAAGCCATTGTATTTAGGCTTTCCCCGATAATTAGTTCACAGTGCACAATTACAGCAATGCATGACAGCCGTTGTTTTCTTTATATCAACTATACCTTCAGTTTCAAATGTGAGCGGTATTTCGAAGTGAAATTTAAGAGCTTCACTGCTAGGATTACCGAATAACGCCTAGTCCTTTCAAGAAGTAATTTACTTAGAACACAACAAACCATTTCTTATTCTCTCTTCTGCCCGTAGTCAGTATCCAGGAGTATTGGGTAGAGATCAATAGCAGATGCAGACGAAGTGGTTCCAGTCCATGGCCCATCAGTGGACGTACTCTTGGTGATATTCTCCCCGACCGAACGATCTTCGTCACCTTTAAAATACTTCCTCATGGCCTCAATTTGCACCTCGGTCAGGAGAGCGCCCTCAGAGTCCGGCACTGGAACAGCAACCTTGCCTTCAAGCATGCTAACCACAGATGACATCGGCGGCCTGAGTGCTGCAGTCGTATTAGTACACATCAGAGCCACCTTTATCAATACCAGCGCCTCCTCTTTGTCAAAGTCAGAACCGAGCCTCCGATCAACTAGATCGATCAAATTTCCGCTCTTCTTCAAAAGTCGTGCCTAGAAACAGAAGTGAAAAGTGAAGATGTTTCTCTTTCAAGCTTCAGCTATTGATCTGTTGCAAAAATATGCTCAAATTACGACAACAGACTAATCCATGACTGCCCCCACCCCTCAAGTCGCACATCTTGAGCATGAACACCGTGGCGCCATGGACTGGCTATTGCAAGGATTACTTTCTCCTTTCAAATACAGTGTAGACCAAAACATAAAAAGAGGATCGGATATGATTTGGAATGACGAATTGCACTTAACGGCATGACAAATCGTTAAACAGGTTTCAATAGCTAATAGCTGTAACGCTCCTTCTCAATCATTAAAAGTGCATATGAGTAGTTATATACTATGCTCACGCTTCCTTAATCCCATCTTTCCACTGGCGCAAGCAGAGATTTAATATGGATACAATCACAATCGAAACTTTTGAATGCTAGAGTTGATTACCCAATCGAGCAGATAAAAGTATTCCTCCATTTTTTGGGAACTAGTGTTGCTCCGGCCACTAACAACTTCTAAGGCAACGACGCCAAAACTATAGATGTCGGCTTTGTCAGTGAGGTGACCATGCATTGCGTACTCCGGTGCCATATATCCACTGCACAACAAGAAAAGAGCTTGTGTTTGCAACAAGGTACCATCTTAAATATATTCCTTAAATTCGAAAGAAAGAGACGCTCCTAAATGTGACAATATGGACTCAAGAGTATAGGTAAAAGGGCATCTTAAAAAAAATTAATAGAATTTACCGAGAATATTTCAAAAGAAGAAAAAGACCATTGTTGTTCTATCTAGTTATCACGGTACATGTATGACTTTATCACTTGGAAAAAGAGTAGGAAACAGGCTGAGCCAAGGTCTGTGGATACATCATGGCAGCAGCTGTAGGAGGATTCCTAATATATGTTGAGATGGCGGAAATTAGTTATTCTTGTTGAATTAATGCTAGAGTTAGTAGAATGAACTTGCAGTTTTATCTGCTCCCTAATTAATCACGTTCTTTTCATAAACAAGTTGATTTTTCACACACGTTAAGCAATCATCTGAAACATGTGAACATGCTTATTTATGTTTTCCTGTGTATACAATGAAAACATGGGAGAATTAGCTCTATCGCCTATAATACTAAGTTATATTCAAATTAACAATTACATGCCAATATCATAGTATCATTACTTAATGGTAGGGTGTGTGACATAATTAACATTATTTTCTTAATTAACGTGAAGAGTGGTTGGACAGGCATAAAGCTTAGTGGTTAAGCCACATTTGTTGAGCACCATGCTTTGGGATGATGTGAACTTCATATTAAATCAGACTAATTGCTTCTATTCCATGATTTTATGTCGTCACTGACTCCTAATTAGGTTAACAGGAACATAAAGCAAGAAGAAACTTACTACGTTCCAGCAATCTTGGTGCTAATATGTGTGTTCTCCTCCTCATGAAGCTTTGCCAAACCAAAATCTGATATTTTAGGGTCGAGATCCTTATCCAGTAAAACATTAGTAGCTTTGATGTCTCTATGCACAATCTTCAGCCTTGATTCCTCATGAAGATAGGCCAAGCCTCTGGCAATACCCATGCATATCTTGTGTCTTGTCCGCCAATCCAACTTCAATTGAAATTCTTCAGGACCTTCGTATCAATAGACATCAAAACTACTTTATTCCCATGTCATTAGCTGAAGTCAGTGAAGAGCAGTGTGATGTCAAATTACCAAATAAAGCTCGAGCAAGATTGTTATTTTCCATGTACTCGTAAACCAGCAAAAGTTGATCCCCTTCAATGCAGCATCCATAAAGTTTCACAAGATGCGGATGTTGAAGAGCAGAAATCATCCCAATCTCAGTCACAAACTCACGATTTCCTTGCTTGGATTTGGATGAAAGCTGCTTCACTGCTATAGCAGTGCCATCTGACAGAAGACCCTGCAATTGGACTTTGGAATCAGATCTACTGCTGTGAAAATTCAGTTACAGTTTTTTTTTTTGTCAGAGAAAATTCAGTAACATTGAATGCTGCTTTCTACATATCTTGTCTGTTGGGAATTGATGATTTTCCTAGATACCTTGTACACAGAACCAAAACCGCCTTCTCCAATCTTATTGGCAGCATCAAAATTGTTTGTGGCAGCTTTAATCTGTCGCAAGGTGAATGAACCAATTTGCAACGCTAGACCCTTCAAATCTGCACCACGTTTTGGAACTTCTCAGAATTTGGAGGAGTCAACAGCTAATGTAATCTACTATCTAACAAAAACATAGCAATCCCTTCGCAATCTACTAGAAAACATTATTATGACTATTTGGTCCGAGCAAGTTCAGGACAGAATCTCTTAGCATCTTGAAATCTATTTTCTATGAAACTCTGGCATTGGTTGGCAGTATGTACTTTGGAAAAAAAATGAGAATATCTTCAGGGTTTTTACTATGGGGGGAGAAGAAAAATCATAGAAAAGTCAACTACCTTGTGCCATTTCATCTTTACGTCCAAGACATCCTCCCCACCAAAGGATAACCAGGATAAGAAAAACTACAAAAACTATAGCAGCCACAATCCCGACCACTATGCCCGCAGCTATGGTGGTCGACTTATGTGGGGGTTTATAGTCTGCAGTGAAACAATCAGATTAATGAGCACAGGAACATATCTTCTTTTGGAACCATGTAATACTAATTACAAAGGGAAAAGACAGAAAGAAAATCTACTCTTCACTCTTAAGGTTGTACTACAGTATACAGGGGCAATGCACGTTTATCCAACAGAAAAGTGAACGAGGCTATTGTTTCACAGTCTGAATAGAAGGATTTAAACATACACAGATAAAACAATGCTCAGATGGAAAGAAGACGAGCAAACCAGAGCCAATTTTCGCCTCTTAAGAGAAAAATAATAGATCCTAGTCAGCTGCTGTAGAAATTTATACAATGAACTGTAACAGATGCCAGTGGCCTGAATTCAGCAGTGGGCATTTGCAACCAAACCAAGTAACTGAATAGCCTATTGATGACTTCTAGTGCAAGACAAAAGATGAGAAAGTTTATTCATATGAAAATGAGCCACTTTCTTAATGGAGAAGCACCAAGCGAAACATGGAGGGGTCCATCTGATACCAGGATTGACGACGGAGATAGCAGATATAAGAGGACCATAGACTCCTCTGGAAGGTATGGCATAGGTTCCTTTCCCAGCCCAATAAAAGCGTATCTCCAGAGTGCCGTCGGTCACCGTGGCATTAAAATTTTTTATGACTGGCCTTCCAACTCCACCTGCTTCAATCTCAATGTTGAAATCTTCCCACACCAATTGCCCCTGAAATAATGTTTAATCTGATTCAAGTTGAGTGTCTCCACACTGAACAAAAGGTGAAACTTTCAGTCTCAAAGGAATGTACAAATTGTGATCAGACCGCGATTTGTAAAATCGAGATAGATGAACTTCCCAACCATAACATACTGAACGCTCTATATGCTTTACACATTCAAACCAGCACTACATAATGCCCATCGTTTACCTGTATATAAACATTAAAAGCTCGCCTTCCAAGGCTGCGATAACTTTCGTCGCCTGTGAATGTTATCTCCGCAAAATGAAGGCTTACATTGTAGGTCCCATTGATCAGACAATAACCATAATAAGTTAGAGAGGTAGGAGAAAGCCGTGCTCCCGTGTAAAGTTGGGCATTGTCTGTGGACAGTACAGAGACATTGTCAGCTATATAACTATCTGAATCTTTGTCATCATCAAGGAAGTGACCAGTGCTACTGTAGGCCCAGTAATCTCCACTCCGGTAGAAACTTGAAGCTGAAGCCGACGTTTTATCCTCGCTGTAAGTGATGTCCCCTACTGTTACTTCGCTCCCACCGCAATTTATGAAGAGGTTATACCGTTCTGGATGGAGTAAAGAAATGGCCACCAAGAGAAAAATCAAGTTTTCCTCTTTTTCTTAATATGGACATAATAAACTTGCATTTTCTTATTCGAAAAGCACATAGAAACTCCCAAGTCTATGAGCTAGACATTATTTCATGGAGGTGGCTTTTGAAATATCTAGGGTAACTATGCATTAACCATCAAATATTGACACCCAGAGGAGAGTTGATAAGGAGATGGATTTGATGAGAAAATACACAGAGAGTATGATGCAATACCAGATCTGATGATAATGATAGGATATACAGCATATCAACTTACTATTCGGGCAACTCTCACTTTTCAAGCATGAGACAAGTCCATTTGTGGCAGGATATGAGGTTCTGAGCAAGTCAATAAAAGATATGATCATTCTGAATGAAGTTCAATGCTCTGTATATAATCAATTAAAATCCAAGTCTCTTGGTTAAAAATTTAATCGTAAACATACACATTGTCCACCGCCAAGCTTGCGAACAAGTTGCTGTCGAGAAAAGACAAATTCAACATTCAGTAGAGAAATGGAAATCTTGCATGCATGCAGCATTATAAGTTACTAATAAACGTGGATTTGAGGGGAGCCCTGCACTTAGACTGAAGGAAGTAGTACACACACATCTCGTACTTGACAGTCTGAGCTTCCAGCAGTGAAGTTGTTGTATGATAGGTCACTACACAGACAAATAGTCAACCATTCCAAAATATCATCAATTTGAAAAATACACTGAAAGTCATTCCATCAAATGCTTATTATATATACAGAAAGGGCAACCACTTGCAAAATGTGACAGGTAAGGCAAGTTGAAAGGTAAAAACATCACAAGGCGATGAAAGTAATATTTTATCTTTCTTCGAGATATCTTATCTTAATCAAATAAAAGGAGAAAGACCAATTGGAGTTAATTGAGATGTAGAACTAGTTGGAGTGCATAAATACATTTTGACCGGTGACAATATAGCAGACATGATATATAGTGCAACAAGGCAAAATTAGAACCGCAATTCCAACGGCTACTAAGTCAGATCATCTTATTAGAAAATATCCAAACCACCATTTAAATGCTTAAACACCTCATAAAAGCTTCATTCTTGCACCACCTAGGTACACTCATTTTGGTTTTAGAGTTTCTCAAATACACAAACCCATAAACATTGTTATCAGCAAGAAATAGCCCAAGCAACTAATCATATTCTGCAGGAGATGAGTTAGATGAACTTTCAAAGAGGGATTATAGGAAGTGGAAATTTTCCGAAGTGTCATTTTTATTATTCCAAGAGGTTTAAAAAAGATCCAGAGATGGGAAGGCTTTTTGTATAGTGGAAAGTAGGGCTAACTTGTTACTTCCAAGACTATATTTTTCATGCGTACCATACGATTCAGCCTCCTATCTTACATAAAACTTTCCAGTTGACAGATCCCAACAAGAAGAAAGGTACTCTGATGTTTGCATTTAAGTCCATAGGCCACAAACCATAAATATGCAAGATGGAAATGTATAATTGCTTACTACAGTGAAAGATTAGCCAGATAGAGCTAGAAGGAAATTCGTGATTAAACAAGACATTTTCTGCGGGCAGCAAAACTTACACAAATTCTGCATTCCCCAGGATCCAATCAGGGACTGCTCCAGTCAATTGATTTCCAGTCAGATAGCTAAAGAAGATTATTTGATTGAGTCAGTTCCTCAAGTATTTTACGCACTCGAACTGAAAGATTTTAGAGTTACACCTCAAAAAAGCATTAAAATTAATGCAGGTTTAGGAAAAAAAAAATATCGGTAAACTCATGATATCAATACAGAGGGGGAGAGCTTTCAGCTGAACATGGAAGATAAAGGAAATCAATGACAAAAGAAAAACTTTATCCTCGCAGAAATTGGAGCGCACGGGGAAAATTTACAATTACACTAGTACACAAAGCTGAACATGGTGAAGGATACTGTCATACTACCTTATTAACTATTTCCTCGCAATAACTTTACCTAAAAAAAACTATTTCCTCGCAATAATGTTCTTGTCTTTCTAAGACAAAATTAATAATCAGGGAAGATGTGCCAATATCAAACAGTCAATTAGTGGGCAGAAAGATGAAAAGATATTGCCGTTATTAAACAGTCCAATAAGCTTAGGAGTTAGGACTACAATTTCTCATCATTTTCAAGGCTAGGGACAAGACATCAAGGTTCTATCTGGAGACCTTCTAAATAGCACATAAGAACTGCACTCACCAAAAGACCTAGGGCCATTGTTTTGGAAACAACCAAATAGAGAGTCTAAGGACCTTTTTGCTATGTTTATTCAACTGTCAAATATTTAATTGACACTGATCCATATAACTCTTCCAGCGTAAACAAGTAACTCTATTGAAACTTGTGAGTTATGCTCTTTAAGCAACAGAAGAGTATCGATCTATGTCTGCTCCAAGACTAGAGTCCAACCAAAATAATTAGGTGACAGTAATCATAAATTCATAACCAAAATCATTGTAAAATTTGGATGGTGAAATAATAAGCATTCAAGCCACGAGGACTTTTAAGGGTTATAAGCTGGACATGTTATCACGGTCTAAGTTCTGTTGATAGCTCAACTACTTTACAGTAAAGTTTGCCTATAGCTTGGCCACTGGAACAACTTGAGATTTCAGATTCATTTAGAAAATATGAAAAAGAAGCCCAGGTCCAGCATCAAAGTACTTACATATAATCCACTCCTGACAGGTTGCTATACGAGTCAGGGATTTTGCCACTCAGTTTGTTGAAGCTGAGGTCTCTGCAAAACAATGGAATGGAAAGGAGACAAATATAATGAGAAGATAGTTTTAACTGACTCCCACTGGACACTCTTTGAGGTAGAGGATTGTACAAACACAGGCTACGTCAATGAACCTATAGGTCTCATTCAGATGTTTAGACATACAGGCCAACTACCCGGTACCTATGCTTTCTAGTAGACATTCATCTCCAGGGGAATTCATCGCATAAAATCCATGTTCATCGAGTTGGTCACAGGCCGTAAATATACAAAAACTCTGCTGTAAATCAAATTCACGACTTGGGAAATTTCAATTTACATAATTCAGAATGCTGCTCGGGAACTAAACTGAATGTACCCCTTGGAATGCAACATATTACAGTTCAAATTGGAAGATTCCATTTATCTAATAGGACCAAAACCAAAGCTAATCACAATTTATTGAACGGATCTTCTTCATAACATTTTATTAATGACTAAAGGGATGACGACTAAATACTAGGGTGCTTAGAAAGTAGAATATCAGATTGAGTGAATTAAAAAAAAAAAAGGATTTCATAAAACAGGAAAGCATGATTCTGCTGTCCAATATAATTATCGATGGAAAAATTACAACCTAGTCGAACCTAAAGAAAAGGAAATGGAGTATATGATAAGCCAGAGCAGAACAACATAAATTCGGTTATTCAAAATACAGAAAAACAAAGAAAAATTGTTGATGGCAGATGATAACAGAATGGCAAAAAGTTGCTGCTAAATGTAGCATTTTTAAAGTCTTACAGAGATGAATAAGAAGAATTGACTTCTATAGACATGCAATTCTGCGCAGAAATGAATATTGTACAGCATAGGCCACAATCACCAGAAACTTAAATGCCACATCACGATTCACAATTCAGCAATATCAACAGAAAACATCAAAACACCATTGAAGTCAGCAAGGGACCTTCAAGCCATCTTCTATGGGTTCTTTAACGGCAACCAAAAGTCAACAATAAACTAGTAGAAATTTCACTAATTAACGGTGAAATTATGTATTCTGCTTGGAATAGAGAAAGGGGAAGTTGTTCTACTCACAATATTTTTAGGTTCGTCATTCCTGCTAGATAACCAGGTAGCTCTCCTATGAGATTGCAGCTCCTCAGAATCCTATGAGGCAAAAGCTCTGATATTGTCACATTGCTAAGACGATTTGGCTCTTTTGCATTAAGTAAACTATCTGTGAAGGGGCAGCGCTCTCACAATGTCGTGATATTTGTACAAGTTAGTTTTGGAACTGAGAAATCGGGTCCTTCGAGGTCACTTATTCTCCTGCATATCAAAAACAAATAGGGAACTTTATTAGGTTGACACCATTTTAAAGAATGGAGAGATCAGATCGAAATGCCAAACTTCCATACTGACAAGTCGGACAATTTCTCCAAAAGTGCGATTCCGGAGGGAATTGGCCCTTCCAATCCGCTTCCTTGAATAACCCTGATGATACAATTCATGGATTGAACCATCTTAGAGACATACTTATACAGACTGACTTAAAAGATGAAGAAACATTAAGCCTTACAGCATACTGAGATTTGTGAAGTGCTGAATATAATCGGGTATCTTTCCCGTGAACTGATTATCACTAAGTCGCCTACAGTGCATTAAACAACAAGATTCATATGAAGAAGATAGAGTATATAAATATTAGCAGAGTTTGTGGGAAGCTGGATACTAACAGTTCCTGCAATGTCGTCAATTTAGCAAATGTTTGAGGCAGCTCCCCGCTGAAATTGTTTGACGTAAGGTGCCTGGAACAAGAAAATACCAATGGTATCACATGGGTCAATTGAACACGAATACTAATCTCTCAAGAGATTGCTCCAACGGATAAAATTCCCTGGGCAGATACAAAATCATCAGAGAATCAAAACTCGATGAATGATGCATAAATTTGCATCAAGGGACTCACAGTTGATGCAGCTGGGACAAGTTCCCCAGCTCCGGAGGAACTGGTCCAGAAAGCTGATTGATCTCGACGACACTGAGCAGGAAGGAGAGAGTGAATTATCCTCAGCATGAATCAAATTTAAACACACAGAAGAGGCCAAAGGCGAGGGGCGGGATGAGTGACCACTTACAATTTCCAGAGTGTGGATATGTTTCCCAGCTCCTTGGGGATTGGACCCGTCAGTCGGTTTCCAAGGAGAGAACTGCACAAAAATCATCCCGTTTCTCCAATCAACAGAAGATACAATCGACCAATCGAGAGAGAGAGAGAGAGAGAGAGTGCTCACATGTTGAGCAAGTTCGTAGAGCCCCATTCTTTAGGAATTGAGCCGTTCAGATAGTTGCGGGTCACGTCACTGTGTACCGAGAGAGCAGATGATGACGAAGATGATTATGCTTGTGAAGAAGAAGAAGAAAGGTGAAAGGGGGAGAGGGTCATTACAAGTTTTGGAGGTAAGGCAATCTGAACAGTCGAGGCGGAAGAGTGCCGGGAAGTGACTGAGATTTGAGAACTCTGTTTTCACATGACACACAGATTATTCTATCTTCACTCAAAAACTAACATGAAAATGATTTTTCAAACATTCGATTGGTTCAAGAGGACAAAACTCTCGCCATGAATATCGCTTAAATATAATTATTCAATAAAAAAAATATTTTCATTATCGACAACAATTCATTTCTAAACATCTTCGTGTGCACGATGAAAATGATTTTAAGTTCATTCATTTTATAAGTGATACAAACAATCACTTTTTTGAAAAATAAATTTTAAATTATTTATTTTTCAAAAAGCAAACAAAGCTAGAAATTCCCCCCCAAAGGAAGAAGGTTTTTGTAAAAGCAAATGCACATATAGTTAATGGAACGTAGCGTAGCAGCGTCATTCCGCGCATGACAAATCTAATCGCCCCTGTGATTGTCGTAATGGACTAAAATGGTAATGTAATTGTGTTATTGGGCTTAAATAAGGCGATACTATCATATTGTTTTGCTTTCATAATGGGGAAATAGAATCGGAGATTCAAAAATGGGAAATGCTTTTTCTGACGGTACTGTCTCGGACGGTATAATCTCAACTGTAGATCCGCACACCGACAACTGATGTTCTGCATGAAGTACTCATTAATTGGGAAATCACATGATCAGAAATAACTGACAGTACTGTCATGCCAACAGCTTCATAACATCTTAAATCAAAGTTAGGAGAAAAAGTGAGCAGCTTTCCCGTTCACTAAGACATGGTGGCTCCCGCCATGTAAGGATCCTACCCGATAGGATTGGATCCATGGTTATAACTCGCAACTCGAAGCCTCAATGCCCACACTTGAGACTCAAGGCCTCGAACCAAGGCCCCCCTCCCATGGTCTGAAGGTTTGCGCATTGGAGCGTGGGGAGGGCACTAAGCTTTCGGGTCGAGCCATGAGGTCCTCGACTCTTCGATCTAGAGGTGTTTAGGCCGGATGCCAATCAAAAATATTTTGAATATGATTTTTTTTAATATCTAAAAATGAAGAAGAAATGCTTGGTAGTTTGCTTAAAAAAACAATAGAAAGAATCGTATTATTTTCTCTTCAATTTAAGTTTCTTATAGCGCAGTTTTCAACCTCATCCAATTTTCGAAAAAAAATAAAAAACGAAACTTTCGATTATATTCTTGTTTATATGTTTTATTTATTTGTGTTATTATTTTCTTTTCTATATGGCTAATTGAGTTCTATATCTGATACTTGTAACCCCTCAACAATTTTGGGCAACGAAGAAGAATCTCTATGTGTGTTATAATAAAAGCTAGATTGCATTAAATTTTCAACGAGAGTTTTCGAAATAAGTTTTATTTTCAAGGTAAGTGAATTTATGAGGAAAATCTCTTGAAATGCCGACATAAACGGATATGCTTAATTTATCGTATATTCTTTTAGGCAAAAGTACACTTTTGGTGCCAAAAGTTGTGTACGGAGATCATGCCAAAAGTTTCAAACGGACAACTTTAGTGCCAACTTTTTAAAAAAAACGATCACTTTTAGTGCCAACTTTTTTTAAAAGCGATCACTCTTTTAGTGCTAGAGCTGGCGTGGCTCGCCAAAAATCCGACACATATTATTTTTATTATTTTTAAGCTGACGTGGCACATCAGAATTGACACTAAAAGTGATCATTTTTAAAAGAAGTTGGCACTAAAAGTGATCGATTTTAAAAAAAGTTGGCACTAAAGTTGTCCGTTTGAAACTTTTGGCATTAAAGTGATCTTCGCACACAACTTTTGGCACTAAAAATGTACTTATGCCTGTTCTTTTATATACATTTAGCAAATTCGATGCAATAACTGGTCGTCGACTAAAAATTCATTTGAAATTTCAACGTCTATTAGGATTCTATACTTATACGGTACATAGCATTAACATGGTAATAAATAATACACTTCTCTAATAATATCTCGAGTAAGAAGTTGTAAAATCAAAGAGTTGGCTCTATCATGCACGACATATGTGACGTAGCGGAGAAAGAAAAAAGAAAATCATGAACGCTTAAATGTATATTATGAAGGGAATAATTGACTTTACCCCTTTCAATACAATGCAAAAAAGGTTGATGCTATGCAAAAGAAATTTCTAAAATCGTATAAGTATAGTATAGACTATACTATGCACATTACGCTATGTACATATCTATTGACACGAATCAATACTATAAAGTAGAGAGAAAAATTACTTCGATCTCCTTTAACACAATATGAATCAAAATACAAGATAAGCATGACAAATAGTCCATTACAAACTCAATTATAGTGAAACATGGCATATATGGAACCGGGATAAGTGTACTAAAAGTGCTTAAACTGGTCAAATAGATGCAATCAAATTCCTCCACTAATTTTGTTGAATTCGGCCGAAGAAAAGCTTACATGTTTTTTTTTTTTTACTTTTCTTAAAACAAGTGATATCGATGTGGTGCATATTAAGTACTACGCCACGTGATATAGATTTACATTTCAATAAATGGATTATAAACGGATTAAATGGGTTTATTTGGGTTGACCTACTTATGACTCGATCCAAATCCAACTCGAACCATTCTGTTTGACGAATCTAAGTAAAATTCATGGACTCGTACAACAAAAATAAAAAATTACAGGAACTTGAGGGCCTTCCCTGCTTATTTATTTGTGGAGAGAGAGAGAGAGAGAGAGAGAGAGAGAGAGAGAGAGAGAGTTACATGCTGATGACATGGCGAACAGTGTTGTTGTCGGCGCCGGTGGAACAGGTGACGGCGTCAGAAGTTTTGTAAGGCAATTTGACGTCGCCCCATCCACTGCCTGTACTGCATGGATCTGCGTTAAAATCCCAGCCCTTTTTCCCTAACGTGTCTGCTATTTCTCTCAACGCATCCACTGAAAGAGAAGAAAGAGCCGACAACTCAAAGGAAGGAAAAAGAAAAGCATGATGAAAGCAATAATACAAGATTGGAAGGTTCTCTTTATTTTGCTCACCTTCGTCTTCCGGCAGAAGAGTGGCGGCGGCGGCGGCGGCTGAGTTAATGGCGCACAGAAGGACGAGCCCAGAGACGAGAGATCTAGCTGAGAAGAGATTTGTCGTCATCTCAGTCTCAACTTCATCCCACAGAGAGAGAGAAAGAGAGAGAGAGAGATGACTGTGAAGAGTGTGCGGTTCAACTTCATGGCAGGAATGTATAAGAAGATAGGGAGAGAGGACAAAGGCTTTTCGCTCATGTTTCGTCTGTAAGTGACGCTGAAATGAGAGATGGGCCCAGGTCTTCTTTAGGATCGATATTCTATCGTGTACGCGTCCCTAAGAAAAGTCTCCCTATGACAATGGCCGCCCCTCCATTGCTCCCATTTCGCTATTGCCACGTCTTAGATTCAGGCTATTTTTACAGTTTATCCAAATTCCACGAGTTTTAGGATCTTCGTTAGCTTACCAAGTTGTCCGGAAAATAATCAGATATACTTTTTCTTTTATTATTAAAGTACGGGGACAGCTGCGAAGACTCGATTTTTTGAAGGCCAATGAAGGAATTCTACGGTGTGTGCTTATCACTGGCGATGCGAGATTTGGTGATCGGCCGCCGTTCGAGCCTTGATACTACAACAGATCCGTCTTCGGAGAGGAAGCCAGTCTTTGCAAATAGTAGCAAGTTGTACTTGCTTTGTTGGATTTGCATGTATCCTGGACTCATGTATTACTTCCTTCGTATGAAATGAAGTTGCTGGTTTCGGAAAAAAAAAAATGCCTCACGAGTCCTACAAGCCAGTTAAATCCAATTCTTTGACCACTAGTTTGCACTTTGACACACAAATTTGTGGTTTTATTCAAATTTGTTGAATACAAGCAAATGGAAAAAAGTTCGTCTGGTCAAAGTGGTTACAGAAGAAGTATTTTATAGTCGTGTATGTCGTGCTTAGAATTTGCTGTCGGTGGACGCAATAATTGTACCTCAGAAACAGAGACATTTTGTACCATCGTCTATCCCGTTCGTTAATAATTGCTTCTTGCTTTTGCCCTTATCGTATCTTAAGTCTCTATCGACGTTGAAAAGCAGAATATTTTCGGAATAGACTTGGTCTCTCACTTGAGCCGCTCATGAAACCTATTTAACTTGTCTGGAGATTATTGAAAATATGTCACCGGGAAAATTGCAGATGCAGTAGATCAGACACGTGTGGAGATGTGATGCATCCGTGCACGACTTTTCCTTTTATTTTTCACTTCTGAAAAAGCCAAATAATTTTTTTTTTTTACCTTCCCGAATCGAGTGCAGCCAAAAGTTTGGGAAAAAGCTAAAATAGAACTCGCTCCAAGTGTATCCCGAAAGGAAGTTGCTAGCCTGACAAGCCCGATAGTACTGTCAGTTATTTCTGATTACACGACCTTCTAATCGATGAGTGCTTTATGCGAAACACATGATGATAGTCTGTGGATCAATTGAGATTGTATCATCTATGACGGTACTTTACATCCCAAAAAAACTTGTTCCATAGATGAAGTGATAAATGGAATTAATCGCAATAAATGAAAAGTTTTGTCGCGGGACACTTTTACAATATTATTTATTCCCATAAATCCGTGTCACTAAATCGAGCACGTTTTTTTATTCATGAGTTAAATGAAAAAGAACCCAAGTCCTTGTTTTCTTGATTTCCCAAGTACTGTCTGATGGGCATCCATTCTCACCTTGATTAACTAAACGTAACCATTTTATTTCTCTGTCTTTCTATTTTTCTGTCCTCGAGAACAGATTTGGAACAAAAATTTATCTGGTAAAATAATTTCATTTTTTTCTACTTTCGTGACAATTTTTTAGTCTAGAAATAGATTTAGAACGGAAATGATAAGTAGATATTTTTTCTTTCTAAAATAGAAATAAGAATTTTTTTTTTCATCGCGTGCTCGCTCTCTCTCGTGTCCCTGTCGCCCACGGTCTTTGGCCACCGGTCGCATGTCTCCATCCGCAAGTCTTCGGATGCCGATCGAGGCCCGGCGAACCGCAACCGTATGAATTTTATGTTGTTATGAAACGAATTTCCATTTTTGAAACAGGAATATTTGCGCTTTTATCAAACGCGTTTATCCGCTCATAGATTCGTTCGGAGAATAGAGACATGGCCTCTTTTATCTCCGTTGCATGCAGGAGGCTCAAGCAAAGGAACTCAAAGAAATTTTGTGTCGTTGTCATTGTTTTGACCTTATCAAGGAATGGCATTAAATAGAACGCGCAAGTTTAGGCGACCTTTGAAAATTCCACGTTCATACGGTCATTTACCTAATAAAAATATTTTTCGTTCTTATCATTTTTTTTGCCTCTTTCGTTTTGTTCTTCCAATGACAGTAGCCTTCTTCCACTGGCTCTGATCTTTGCTAGGACCACGCCTCAGGTTTAGCTTATGATACTGTCTGTCGACGGTGGAGTCCAAGTTTTATGACTCTTGAAAACTTTATTAGCTGATTGACTTTCGCGGAAAAAGATTAGATCCGTTTTCCGGGAAACATCTTTTTTTTTTTCTTTTTCCTCTCTATTTTACTTTATCTGTAACCAGTTATTTTTTCTTAAAACTTCAGGGATGCGGACGCGGAGATCCGGTTATGTGAATCGGTTAAGTTCAGTTCTTGGTATCATACATTCAGAATATGTACGGTGAAAAGGTTGTCTTATCAAAAAAAGAAGTATCATATATGTTGAATTTGGAATTCCCAGCCGGTGAACGGTATGATAAATGCAAGGACTGTCTCGGACAATAATTGAGTCATACGGTCGTCGTATTCAAATCAACCATGCAATGTAGATCAGACAAGTGGGGGAGATACATGTGTCCACACACGACTTTCTTTGTTTCGGCTTCCCAAAAAGTCAAATAATTGATAAGCTCGTACACATGAAGGCTTATGGAAATATTATATGAGGAACTATTGTGGCAAATGAAATTTTCAAGTGCTTATAAATTCAAAAAAGGAAAAGTCAAATTCGGTGCGCAGCTAGAGAATTGAAGGAACTTTTGACTGATTTTACATAGACATCGTTGGAAAAGACTGAAATTTACCAATCACGGTACGAGTTATGGAGTCGTTGGATGGACCATGTTCTAGATTTGGTCGGATTTTGAACCGAAGCAAGTGGTTTTTGGTATTTTGACTTTCGTATTCTAGATTTTACATCCGTTCCATGTTATAAATGTGGACACCAACCGCAAGAAAAACCACGGCACGTGAACTATGTAGCACGGACACGCCGCTCTCTAGGATTTTTGCGTGTCGAACAAGGAGACACGGCCCGGACACGGCCGGCCGCGTGTCCTGATGGGGAAAAAGAAAAAACAGCCATGTCCATGGGAAAATGGGAAAAATGTGACCGAGGGCTTCTGTCACAGGCTGTTCCGCGGCTTCAGGGCTGTCGGACGGAGGGATTCGGTGATTTTGGTGCCCTTCAGGTGCTGGGCGGTGCCGTACTGGGTGCAGCAGGCCATGAGGCCGGGACTCTCGACCTCGATGATCTCGATCTTGAGGCGGCCGAAGTCGGCCTGGGACATGTCCTTGACCTTGTACTGGCGGCCGCTCGAGGTCTTCTCGACGAGCAACGCCATTGTTTCGGGGCTTCTGGATCGGAATCGAGATCTGCATCGAAGAGAGAGAAAAATAGAGCGAGAGAGAGAGAGCAAGAGAGACAAGAGACTCTGGGGGGAGAAGTCGGGGTTTGATGTGGGAATGTGGTACAATTGCTGGCCGGCGTGAATATGAGGGGAGTTGGGCCAAAGAAAGAAGGCCCAAATGAGATTGAGAGGAAAACAGAAGAGAGGCCCACGAGCTGGCAAAACAAAAATAAGGGCAAATTACTACTTCTGTCTTTTTTTTTTCCACTATTCTAAGCCCTAAAAGGAAAATACTATTTGGGATCACCGTTACCACAAGTAATCATATTTCAATGTCAAATTACACACACACACACATTTAATATATGTCGTGTCTTGCGATGTCGGAATTCTCTATTTTTTGAAAATTGCCGTGTCGGCAATTCGTATCGTGTCCCGTGTCCCGTTTCGTATCGGTGCTACATAACACGTGAAACGAAGTTTAGACTTGGACCAAATAATGATGGCTCCACACGGACGACGTCATGCTCAAGATTTAGGACAAAACGTTATCTTCTATGCATGTCGGATCAGATTAATGTCGAGTCATTGAGGGTTATAATAATATTTCTCAACCAACACAAGTTTAGGAGAAAACGTTGAATTCTAAGAACGTAATCTCGTCGCTTGCCTCGAAGTCCTTCTTGACCACAAGAGACCGTGTAGATTGGAGCAATTTCTGAGCATGTTTGAGACGTCTAACAATCGTACATGGGTAATTAGGACAATTTGTTAGTGAGAATTGATCATGCATCAGTTTTTGAGTAACTGTAAAATTAACAATCCATTTTGGGCCACTTCTTCAATAGCTTGTGGCTTACAATGTATTGTTATTCCCACCATTACTCAAAAATTATTATGCTAGCAAAGTCTTTTATTAAATGTGACAAGCAGCTCCGAGTTTACACCATCCTAGCTTTCCCCCGGGACGCCGCTCAACAAATGTCCCAAATATGGTTGGGACATGTGTGTGCGACGTTAAAACAACATGTGAATTCATTGTCTAATTCTTGTGGGATCCATCGATCAATGTATCTTCGTGATCAAAATATCTAGATAAAAATGTCAAACATTATCATAATGCAACCTTCTGTCCTCTGCATGACATTTGCCGCGAACATTGGCTACGGATTCCCTACCAGCATGATAGGGAATCATTATGATCCTAGCCATCCATTTCCCTCCTCCCCCCTATATCAAGGGAAAATGGAGGTCTGGGATCATAATGATTCCCTAGCATGCTGGTAGGGAATCCGGATCCGAGTTTTAGACGTGAGTACCTTTGCTTCATTGGCAAGGAAATCACGAAACCCAAGAATTTCGATGGCCCTAGGACATATCGATGAAGACAGAAGACTAATATAAAACCGCATTCGACAGACTATGTTCTTTATGAGGTATCTCATAACTAAAAGAAAGCCACATTCAAAATTTATTTTTGTTTCCGACGTTTTCAAGTTGTATTCAGAAGAAAACTGAAACTTCATAAATGATTTTTCACGATGTATTGATCGTGATGCATCGATTCGGACAAGAAGTAAAAGAGAAGGCAAAATGTGCAAATCCCAAACAATACATGCAACGGATCACCAAAAAGTAATTTGAAAATGAAACACACTCTACCTAATTAGAGTATCAACAAGATTCAAGATGGAAATCAAATAAACGAGATTAGAAAGATTCCAAGCGAGGTGATAGCCGGTCACAGAAGTTGCATGTTCCCTCTACTTTGAACAAGTATCCGGGAGCTCAAGTAATAGAAGCCGCGGTACAATGGATAGACTAGTGAAACAAAATTGAAGTTAAAGCAAGGCTGCAGTACAATGGATAAGCAAGTGAAACAAAAGTGAAGTTAAAGCAAGTAAGCATTCAATCGAAGAATTTGTTAAATGTTGAAGATAAAGGCACTAAGTAAGCACTTGATCACCGAGGGTTGGGGAAAAAACACATGCTTTAAATTACATTAAAGGCATGCAACATCGACTCAGGTCATGTCCCTAGGTGTTAATGCTAGACGAAAAGGCTATTTTCTTAGTTGGAATATCTCTTCGATTGAATGTCTTAATTTACTGACCATTAACTTGTATCTTGAAGACATACAATCCGCGGCTCGCTACTTTCATGAAAATCGAAATCACTTGCCCTGCTTGGATACGACTGTGGACTAGACTGTGGAAACCCTATCGACAAATTTCATACGGACCAAAACATTAGCATTATCGAACATCACTTCCTTCAAAGAAACAAAGATAAACTGCAACGTAAAAAAACTAAAACCAAGACGGACTGCAAAGGCTATAGAAAACTGCAATGACAATGATATCCGCTGCAATGTGAGCTGCATTCAATCTCAAAAGTACGTCATGCTCTCCAAACAAAAAGCTATATTGCAGAGCCCATGAAGTCAACGTGATTCAGTAGGAAAAAGGCATGATTTTTGCATTTATTAACGTTATTTTACTATGCCCGTACATTGTGTTACTTTCATGATTGATCCAAAACTCAATTCCCATTTAAAATCCAAACTATTTTTTCCGTAATCTCCATTATGCCCACTGAGTTATACGGCATACCAAAAGAGTTCGAGTTGCCTAAGTCCAATCGTTGATATGACAAACAATATTTACATGCATTCCATACACCCCTTCCTATTAAAAAAACTCATAATCTCTCATCAATTACTTAAGTTTTGATTAGAGGAGTACGGGGTATAGTAAGTGAGATCTGTACTGTTATTCTCCAAGAATTGGCTTGTGGGTTTGTATAAAAGGTACAAATAATATATTTCAATGCGATTATCTTCAGGTTTTAGCCTACACACCAGACTGAACCTGCAAAACCCCATTTCTCACATGTTATCCTCATGCTTCTCATGCATGTTATGTTTGAGTTTTTCCAAGAAGTTTTTGTACCTGGTATCACACTTCGCTGCATGGGTGTTCAGAGGCCATAGCCCAGTCGAGAACGCAATGGCGTTGGTCCGCCACGCCTCGATTGAGAACGCAGTGATGGTTGGTCCGCCATGCCTCGATTGAGAATGGTGAACACGCTTTGACGTCTGGGCGTGTTCATTGCCAATTCTACATGCATTTACTCCGGCAGCAAATCGAAGACAACCACTACTCAGCCAAAGAGGACTCAGGCATCAACGTCTTGGAGTCTCCACCCAAATATGGCTGATTTAGCCATCAAGAATTCATTTTATCTGAAAATTTGCTCATATCGGGGAAGATAACGTAGAAACAATGTTAGAATATTATATTTTAATATTCAATTGTGGGCTTTATTAATTGTTATTGTAAATATTATTTGGTCTAATAAAGGTAAAATATATACAGTTTCCTATTCTAGTCGGATATGGGGCTGGATAGTATGGACCGAGATAAACCTAATATTTGATGAGGGGATATGTTTCATTCTCTATAAATAGAGCTTAAGTCCCTCCTCTAAACCCTAATGTCCACATAACCTCACATATAGAATTTTGTCTAAAGCGACAGTGAGGAGCCGTCTCATTGAAGCCAGTGATAAAGGGGTTCATAGAGGAGAAGATCTTGAGCATCGGATTCTCACAATTCCGCATCAAGAACGATGAATCCGAAACAATATGTGTTAATTCTTTAACTCTATGAATATGTGATTGGTGTATCTATACGTGATGATCTTGGGTTGCTGCATACGGATTAAAATCGAAGCTTACACGTGGTATCAGAGCCTACGCGTATTAGATCGCGAATCTGAGTTTTCGACAATTTTCGAAATTTTATTTTCGGTAAAATTGAATTTTGATCACATACTCGAAAAGTACATTCATTGCGGGCCCGGAATTGCTCACCATGGTTCCGCATCGACGAGTCGTGAAATTCGGAAATTAAATCGTCTCTGAGCATGATGTGCGCAAGTGCGAATTAGATGAGGAAATTTTTGTCCAGGTGTTCGTTTGGTGATAGTGGATTTGAGAAGGGGGACTGGTAGGGTCATTGGACGAAAGCTGACTTCCACGAATTATAAAAGAAAAAAAAAGTGGGGCCAACAATCTGGTCCATCAAGATTTCGGTTGGAGGTTTTGAATTACTCAAATATGGATAGTGGATATAAAGAGAAAAGTCCGACTTTGTTGACCAAAATCTAATTTGCATGTGGTGTTTCCTGTTACGTTATTGTAATACATTATGGGCTTTGCGAAATAGAGCAAGTTGTGCTAAACGGGAAACTTTGCTTTGATTAAATAAGCGCATGCGCCAAACGGTTCCACGTGACAGACCTGGGCCCGCACGTGCATGACATGTGCAGGCTGACGTCACATGAGTTCACTCAAGCTCGGGTGACTCGACTCGACTTGGCGACTCGATTCGACTTGTGAGCCCGACCCGACCAGTTGACTATTGACTCGGGCCTTCCGGTCGAAATGGTCGTTGACCGTTCTGGTCGGATCGCATGACCTAGTTCGATGGTTGGCTAAAGGCGTAGCGGTTGGATCGGATAAACCAATCGGATCGATTTTTCAATACCGGCTGAGACCGAACATGTGCGATGCACGTGTCAGCGCGTGGGGACCACACGTAGAGAGAAAAAGGCACGCATGAGGGCGCGTGACTGCTCCGATCGGCGATTTTTTGGTACGAACATGCTCGCGTTCTTATGCTTTGCAAGATGGCATATTTATTTTACTTGTTTAATGCATCTATAAATGGAAAATACATACAGAACCCCAAATACGTGTATTTTGTGGGGGTATTTTTGCGATATTTTCGAGTATTTCTATATGGTTTCGTGAAATACAGGTGCAAAACTCACATGTAAATACCACATACGAATATGTGAAGCATGATTTATCGATTACATGTTTATGATTTGACATGTATTGCTGATAGTATCGATGTAAATTAGCGGCGTGTAATTTTGTGGATGATTGCCCCTAATTTCTGAAATTACATGCATACGGTAGATATGAAATATAAAGTTATATCCTAATTTCAGATAAATTCAGTTGGGTTGTGACCGCCAAAGCGGCACACTTAGTTGAGTTTAATAAAGATCAATTTACAAGTATTAGGATGTCTCATGTTCTAGTGCGTAGTTATACTCCCAAAGGAGGTAGTTGCGTGTTTTTGCATGGAGGGTTACATGTACAGCATATGGTTGAGGATTGATTAGTCTAAGTCATGTCATACACCCAAAGGTGGTGATTAACGAAGATTGAAATAAGTTCTCATGGCCGCTGTAATGTAGGGAGTATACAACTACATGTCATGTTTTCTGCCCAAAGGTGATTATGTGATGATGTATGTATCTCTCAAGGTGAAATTTCACATCGTGCTGATTGAAAACATTGATTATTTTTATTTTGTCACCGTTTCTATGAACGGCAATTCTGTTAGAATTAAGACTTATTGAGAACTAAATTAGGATTTTCTGTTTACGAAGAACTGGCAAATACTTGTATTACTCTTGTCAAGAAAGACCCCATAGTTCTCACTTTCATTAGTGAGAACTTTCAAGAGCATTATGTGCTTATTGGGTAAAGAGTGATCGGATTCGCTTATTTGATATGAAGCGATCCATTAAATAACACTTGAAAAGTATTTTCTGCCAATTAACTGCACTGCTAAGTAAGTGTTGACACCTAATTTTTGACCATCTATTATTGTGATTTTTATTCTTTAAAATTAATTAAAAATATCAAAAAAGGGTCATAAAATCACAAAATCAACTTTGGAAGCCTTGGCTTGGCCTTAGGAACCAATTTTGAACAAAAAATATTTTTTGGTATTTTTTAATATTTTTCGAATTTATTTAATTATTAAAAATACCCAAAAAATCAGAAAAATACACAAAAATGTTAAATAATTTTGTTTTAATTTCCTCTTCAAGTGTGTCACTTTAAATCTCAAAAATTCGGCTCGGGTCACTATGTTCCTTCACAAACATAAACCCGAACCGAGCCTAAAAAATCCTTTTTGAGTCTTTTAGTTTTCAATTCTCACCTTTTGTAAGCTATGACATTGGATTCTAAAGTCTTGAAGTGCAATTGGGTCAATTTACCCTCCAATTTGATCAATTTTAGCCAAAATGGCCTAATTGCACAATTTCCTTTCAATTTAGTCCTCGGTTTCACAATTTTCGAAATTAAATCTCGTACGAGCATACCCATTGAAATCAAACACCTCTACCCTATGTTTTTCATCATGCTGAATCCATTGGTGGCCTCAATTTTGACTAATTCGGTCATTTGGGCCCTCGGTTAAGCAAAAATCAATTTCGGATCCTAAGGGTAAATTGGGGTTTTCATTAAATTTCAACCAATTGATTCACGAAAATACCCCTATTTGATAGAAAACATGTCAAGGAGTCCGATTTTGCCATCAATTTCATGAAAAGGAGTCGATTTGGGGCCCAATTTGGCGAAATTGGTCGAACCGGGCCGGTCGGGTCAAGCCCGACCCGACCCGGTCCGACCGGGTCTGCAACTAAGTTGCAGACCCATCGCGGCCGAAAGAGGATAGAGAACAGGGGAGAGAAGGGGAGGCCCGCCGCGGCATTCTTTTGCATAAAGAAAGCGTTGTGGTGGAGCGTTGGTGGATGGTGGGCATTCCACGAGCAAAAGGCGGTCGGCCAAAAAAAAAAGGAAGGGGGGATCTCGGTTAATGGAGGAAGCTTGGCCGAGAGAGGGGAAGAAGTTTTTTGGGCAACCAGCATTGAAGGAGCTTCCCCGAACCTTCAGCAACCCTGACTGATCATCACCAAAACATTCTTGGTCGTCGACGAGCCAACGATAGGTCGGTATCCTCTCCCAACCTCCATTTCTTACGTGCCTATAACGTGCTCGACGAAATGCCTAAATGAGGGTTGATATTTTGGCTCTCGGCCGAGCCGTCCCCGCGCTATATTTGTGCGAGTCTCGTCTTTAAGCTTCATTATAACTTGTTCTAACCCCGGCTTAACGGTTATTTTGCATCGAGAACTACTGAGGATGACGGCCGGAGCTCCGCCATGACCGGACCGAGTCGAAAGCTCGCGCCGGCGAGGCCAGCGGTCACCGAGGCCTAGGCGACCTCAGGTAAGCCTCCAAAATTCCCTAGGATACCTTGCGAATGCTTAGAACAAGCTTTGGACGACAAAAAAAATTCCTGCAAATTGGTCGCCGGAGCCGGTTCGGTCGGTGAGTTTTTGAGGTAGTTTCCGACCCTTTCTTCGCCATGAAATGATGGTATGTGATTGTAGTTTTGCTGGTGATCGATTTCGTGTGAAAATCGCGACTCAAAACTGTCGATTTCACGTCGGTTAGGGATCTCCGGCGAGAATTCCGGCGAGGGTCGCCGGAATTTTCACTGTTCATCGTCTTCTCCGGCGACCCTCCGACCGGTCAGCGGGTCAAACTTGCTGACGTGGCATGCCACGTTGGCATCCACGTCAGCTCGGTGGGGGCGGGCCGGGTTAAAATAAAATCAGATCGGACGTTGGAGAATGTGCCACGTGTCGCGATCTGGAGTTTTCAAAAAATAAAAAATGATTTTCGGATTAATAAATGATTTTCGGATAATTAATTAAAATCGATCAGAAGGCTGAGATTGTGCCAAGTGGCTTGCTGTGGAACGTATGATCTTGTCCGAGATCGGACGCACCAGGAGTAGCCACGTGGCACGATGAGAGCCGTCCGATCCGTTGATTTTCGGATAATATAAAAAAAATTGATAAAAAAATTGAAAAACCCTCAAAAATGCAAAACGGTGTCGTTTTAGGCCGGTTCTGACCCGTAGGGTCGGGCCGGGCGCCCGCGAGGCGTGACCCGGCCCGGAAAATATTTGAAAATATTAAAAAATTCAGAAAATGATAAAAAAAAATTCAATAAAAAATCAATAAAAAATAGAAAATTATAAAAAAAATTCAAAAAAATTTGGAAAATTCAGAAAAATTCTAAAAAATTCTAAAAAATTCCAAAAAAATAGGAAATTGCCACATCCAATTGGCCACGACCTATTTCGGGTCTTTTGACCCCCGGTCCTTCTAGAAATGACAGTTTTTCCCTTTCGGCAAACCGTCTTAAAAAAAAATTCTAAAAAAATCCAGGAAAATCCCAAAAAAATATAAAATGGCCACAATCAATTGGCCAAGGCTCATCCCGGGTGTTTTGAACCCCGACCCTTCTTAAAATGATGATTTCGCCCTTTGGGCGAATCGTCTTCCAAAAATTGAAGGAAAAACAAGAAATTCCAAAAAAATTCTCAAAAATGGGAAATGGCCACAATCAACTGGCCATGGAATATTTTTGGGTAATTCGGTATCCAAATCTTCCAAAAGATTGACGATTTTGCCCTCCGGGCTAATCGCCTCCAAATCTTCCCATTTTACCCCTGGTCCGAAATCATATCTTCCCTAAACCCTCATGGCTATACTAGGAAGCCATTGATTTGAATCGATGTGCATCGATGTGATTTATTTACGTATTTGATTGCGCTTTCATTTAAATTGATTGTGATTGATAGGAACAGTCTTCCAATCTGCATGAACCCTGAATCAAGCCTACCTCACCTAAAATTGCACCTGCATGAACTCTTAGCTAGGAAAATCACTCGTGTTAGGTACCGAAAGGGCGTTGGTAACGACACCAGCGTAACCAAGTCCCCGAACCCAAAATCTCTGGTTCCGTAGAACTGATCAATCTCTTCCAATCGGTTGGTAAGGTTTCCGGTCTACCCTCCGAGAAAGACCGGTGGCGACTCCAAATGCATGCATAATTTGCACATGCCACCACGACCATACTGAAGGTCGAAAGCGATCGACTCTTATCGTCGAAGAATACTCCCGCCGCGATTTGGTATGGGTCTGGGAGGGCTCGCGCCGATCCAAAGGGCCCGCGATCGGTAATCCATTAGCCGCGTCCGTTTCGGACGGGTCGCGACAGCTGGCGACTCCGCTGGGGACCTTTGTTCTAGAACCTATGGTTCTAGACCTCAAGTGGACTTAGGCCGTAATTAAAACGCTGAGTGATTTTTCTAATCATGCATGCGCTCTTGAAGGTGAGGTAAGTCCGCTCATGGTAGGTGTTATATGTTTTTGCAGATTGGAGAGATAAGGGGTGTAGTCCGTGATTAACATTGTCTTATGCAGGTTGGCGTAGGAATGTATGTTGTGTGGATGATTTGAAGCGCTGATGGATAAACGGTTGTGAATGACTTGCATTGTGATGATCACGACACATGGACACACACAACCGCGCCTAAAACCCCGGGCGCCACCTATAGGAAAACAATAGAAGGGATTGAAAATGGAATTTCTGTGAGGAAAAGCACGGGGTAATCCACTTTTCAATTCCGCTCATTTTGAACTATGGATCGAGCCACAATGCAACGATAGTTGTGTAATGGAATCTGCTCTTTCTAGAACTCGAGATGGGAGCCTTGGCCTTAGGTTCCAAACCCTTTGATTTTTAGAAGTTCATCATCACTTGTCTCATGCGCATGTCTTTGGGCGGTTGGTACACCTAAAACCGCACATAAGTCGACGAGTTTGGTTGGTAAGACTCTCTATCCCTCAAATCTATTACCGTTCATATAAATATAAGCATTTCATTCGATGCATTCCGGTGATTAGATTAAATGCCATTTCAAGGATAGATATGTGTGTTTTTCCCCAACGTCCTTGATAGAATGCGGGGAGGGTGATATCCCATGGCGAACACCGAGTGTACAACAAGATAGCCTACTATGGACATTATTGAGGTATCATCCAATGAAGATGACAAGTTGGGGCAGGTGATCCTGAAGTCACGTCTCAAAGATCGAAACTGGGGCATCCTTAAATGTCAGGATCACATTCCTTTGTTTTATTTTCCATTACTAGTCCTCTTGTATAGGATTTATTTTGCCGAGGTTTTCTCTATCTCATCCCTTAGAGTGATTGTATTAGGGATCTATTTGTATATACATTCAGACGAAACTTGTTATATTTCTTTGACTGGTCGTTGGAATGTGATAGTGGCATTTCTTCTAATCATCCAAATGCTCCCAAATCAAGTTTATAATTCCTTTAGAGGAAATTAAAATTGGAGGTCTTACACGACCTTTTGGTCGTATAGGGTAGTCCAACCCCAATTTCTCTAGAAGGAATTATACACTTGAATTGATTCGTGCATGTTATACGTCACTGGTAATCCACGATAATTGATCAAGAATATCAGCGTTGTTTCGAATTTAATGACGAGATAGATGTCCAAATTGCTCTCGTTCTTAACAAAACGGCCTTGATTTGGATGCCATATCTCCAATTAAATTTAAAACACGCTATTATGCCTTGCACTTTTGAGTAATTCATTCTTCTCGAAATTGATCAAAAGCGATTATCGTGAATTACATTCCTTTCAATAGCATGCTTTCCTTCGAGGAATACTGATAAAAACTTTTCGCACAAGATTAAAACCCTTGTAAAAGTTTTTGTCTTTATTAATCACGAGCAAGCATAAGATTGAAAGGGGTATATGCTTTCTTTTTTCAAAATTATTCCTTCTGACTCGGTCTTTTCATTTGCAGGTGAAAAACAAGTAATATAGAGAAATCTTTTCTTGGACAAATCTGCGACTATTCTTCCATCTGATCATAAACGAGTTAGAAAATCAAGACATATTTGCTCGATTTATTGGTTCAGCTCGCCCAAGTTGAAAGTATTCAAACGTTCGAAGAAAGGAACTGTACAAAAGTAAAAGCACACACACGGGAGCTTTCATTCATTTCCGCTCAATCGAAGGATTCCAGGAGCAGGTCATACAATTCATCGGGGTGGAAAAGTAAAGCCGAAGTGAGCCCTAATTAGCGACACGAAGGAGCCCAGCTGACCCTCCATGTTGTTGATGCTTTGTTTGTACTCACCACTCCGCGTATCATGGTCCGCAAGCCTGAGGTGAAGACGCTTGCATTCATCATTGACCTCGACAACCTGAGTCTCGTGATCTTCAGCGATTAATTCCAAGTCCCGAACCAGTCCATTCCCACGAGCTATATCCGCGTTTATGCCGTTGAGCCTTTCTTCCAGCCACTCGCTTCGATGCCTCAGCAAGGTATTACGGCAATCATGCTCATAGGTGGCCAGAGATAGGGCCAGCTGCTCCACCAGATTCCTCCTCTCGCGAAGCAACGTCGAAACCCGCTCCTCGGCGAATTCAACAACCTTTTTGTGACTATCGGCCAGGTAGTCAGCCAACGCCCGGTGGTCAGACCGATCCTCATAACGAGCCCGCAAGACAGAAGCCACGAGAACTTCCCGATGAACAACCTGGTAGGCCTCTAGGGAGTTTGTGAAGAGGGTTGGGAAAGCTCTGTATTCCCTCCCCGACGTGGTGCCCTCAAGGGAGGTGATGTCTATTTTCTTGAGCAAGGCGTAGATTTCATCTTCGGTTTCGGGATGGTTGATTATATAAGCGTAGCCTCGACCTAATAGATTATAGAGTTTTTCCCACTGGGCTAAAACCTCAGTTGAGAGAGCGTGGGAGGAAGAGGAGGCCATTTTTGTTGGAATTATTTGAGAGCGAGATGGGTGCAACGGATGTGATTAGGAATGGGGAGCTGATTATGTGAGAGCACTAATCTTCTCTACCTTAACTCTTCGTTTTTATAGCTGCTCAGGAAGTCCCGGCAATAATGGAGCAGGGTTGAGAGGGTAAAGCAAGTGGGCCTCTTCCCATGAAGCATCAAATCCGTCCCGGTCCGTGATTTCAGGCTTGCCAAATGAAAGCTGCAAAAGATTCTTTAGTCTCACCATTATTAACTTTGAGTGAAAAGCGAGCGCAGCTACCGAAGAAGCCGCGAAAAGAATTGGTCATCCCATCACGACATAAAACTGAGCGAGAGGTGAACAGTTTCACCATTTAAAAAAGTTGAATGCTGAATAGACATGACTATCGAAGAAAAGTGAAAGGCAAGCGCAGCTACCGAAGAAGCCGCGAAAGGATTTGGTTATCCCGTCACGACATAAAGCTGAGCGAGAGGTGAACAGTTCTGCCATTAAAAAAGGAAGACAGTGCTGAACAGGCATGGCTATCGAGGAAAAGTGAAAGGCAAGCGCAGCTACCGAAGAAGCCGCGAAAGGATTTGGTTATCCCGTCACGACATAAAGCTGAGCGGGAGGTGAACAGTTCTGCCATTAAAAAAAGGGAAGACAGTGCTGAACAGGCATGGCTATCGAGGAAAAGTGAAAGGCAAGCGCAGCTATCGAAGAAGCCGCGAAAGGATTTGGTTACCCCATCGTGTCGGGAAGCTGAACAGGAGGTAAATAGTTTCGTCGTTTCAAAAACAGAACGCTGAACAGGCATGGCTTTAGAGGAAAATGAGACAACAAATCGAAGGAGCGAGTATACAAAAGAGAACAGAGAACCCCGAGTGACGAGCTGTTGGAAGACCTCGAAGGCTCTAGAATCAAATTCGATATCGAAGCCATGGAACCCAATACTTTCGATGACGAATATCAAGATTACAGCAGCGACGACGGCAGTGGCCACAATGCTCAGCCCCAGAAAAGAAAGCGTCGCCAGCGCTACACTCAGAATGAAATCCGAGAGCTTCAAGCTTTCTTCGATGAATACCCTTGCCCAAACGTGGAGCAAAGGGTTGAATTGGGCCGGAGGCTGGGAATGAATCCTATGAGAGTCCAGTTTTGGTTCCAGAATACACGATTCAGGCTAGGTGTCCAACGCAGGCATCGGGAGATCACGATCCTAGAAGAACAGAACCAAAACTTTCGAATGGAAAACATGCGGTATGAGAAAATCCTCAGTACTATTACCTGCCCTAACTGCGGTGGCCCTACCACCCTCAGTAAATTGTTCCCCGGTAGGCCTTCTACTAGGATGGAAAATGCTCATTTATCACCCTGCTCCCTTGAACCATCTCCAGTACAATCAGATTCTGCTGATGGCACGCATGAGCAGATCAATCCTACAAAAATTATACCAATGCCTTTGGAGGAAGAGGATACGTGTCGTTATGATTGGAGTCACCATATCGAAGCCCATGAATCTCCTTCACAACAACTCCTGATAAGATCAGATCCTGTTCAAGAGGGGTTAGAGATTAGTCGGCAGGCTATCGACGCTATTCCGGACAGCAAGAAGAAGAAATTCATTTGGCCCCCGGAGCTTCATCTCAAGTTCTTAGACGCAGTTCGGTAGATAGGACTCGACTTAATAGGTCCGACGAGCATACTTAGGGTCATGAATGAATCGGGACTTACCAGGAAATTAGTCGCGAATCACCTTGGTTGCTACAAAAGGGCGCTAGGACAGCGTTATGCAGAGCTGAATCTGAACAATAGACTCGGCTGCGAATCCAGCACCCTTATGTCAAAGGAAACCTGGTCGAATCTAGACGACTATTGGGGATTTGATCAGGATATCCTCATGAGTCATTCCAATATTCCTCAAGAGCACGCATCACAAGCGCAGCATATAAGCACTCCTCCGTCCGAGCAGCAGCTAGCCAGTGTTCTTCCTGTCACAGATCAGCCCGCTACGCCCAGTGCTCAAGGGTTTGCCCAATTGGAGCATGTGGTTTCAGACGATCTAATGGGAGAATGCTTGGAGCATTTTTATTTCCCTAATTCCCAAGTGGAAGATGCTTGTGGTAGTCAATCGATCAAATCCCCTCTTATATTCCCAGACAAGGATGTGGGTTCCAGTTCGAAGAACCCGTCGGGCGATGCAGCTCAACCTACACATCAATCGTTCGAGGGATCAGATGATTTCTTCGATGAAGGACTTGATACCTGGTTCGATCAATTGGAAGCTATTAAAGGTTGGCAGCCATGATCTGCAGTCGGTAATGGCACACCTAAGCCGATGCCAGATTGGTTGGTCATTGGACTTACCCAAAGAAAGAGGGTGATGTACGCGAGATGGATGTATCCCCTATTATAAAGTTCTCATTGGCGCATGCGTTTTCTTCTTTAACAGCTAGATTTGATTTTGCATAATGTTTTTCACGAATATCGTCATGTGTAGATACGGCAATTCCTTGTTACTAGGTTCAAGATAAAATCAACCCCTACACGTGAAGGCAGAATTGATAACATGAGTTGCTAGCAGAACGCGAGCGGGCTCGAAAGTGGAAAGATTGTTAGCTGCCCCAAACGCCATGACCTCAAAACCAGGGGCAATCTTAAAATTTCGAACAGCTACAAATCTATTTCTCACGAGGCATTCAAATCAAGCAAATATAAAGCGTCAGGCTGTGGAAATGATGCGTAGCCAAGCTGTTGGCACATGTGAAAAGGGAGTCCCATAGATCCGAAAGCGAAGACCCTTCTTGGCTCGTCAACCATACAGAATAAAGGAGCGTATATAAAAAAAAAACTCGCATTTATTTCATTCGACAGAAGAGTTTACAAATGGGTTACTGAGGGGGAGCCGTAAACCCAAAATGAGTTCGGATGAGCATCACAAAAAAGCTTAACTGACTCTCCATGCTATCCATGCCTTGCTTACAGTCCACGCTCCGGGAATCAAGGTCTACAAGCTTGAAGAAAAGGAGACGACATTTCTCCTTAAGTTCGTTCACCTTGGTCTCATAGTACTCGAATTCAAGCTCTAAGTCCTGAGCCAGCGCCCTCCCGCGAGCTATATCCATGCTCAGGTCTTCAAGCCTTTCCTCCAACCAGGTGCATTGGAACCTCAGCACGAGATTGTGCTGGTCTTGCTCAAAGACGGTTTGATAGAGAGCCAGACGCTCCACCAGGTTGTCCCTCTCACGGACCAGCAATGAGACCTGGGCATGGGCGTACTCAACAGCCCTTTTATGGTTATCGACCGTCAGCATGGCCAACATCAAGAACTCAACCCTGTCTTGATAGCGGGCTCGCACGACACAAGCCAAAGTGACATCTCGGCTAGCGACTGCGTAAGCCTCCAGGAAATTGTTGAAGAGAGTGGGGAAGATCACAAACTCCCTTTGCAGTTTCGTACCTTCGATACACACGGTGTCCAGGGCCGGAATCAGAGTAAGAACTTCAACCTCGGCTTCAGGATGATTGTTTATATAACCATAACCTCTACCCATGAGGTGGTAAAATCTCTCCCATTGGGTTGAAGCTTCGGCTAAAGCAGCAGGTACAGAGGAGGAAGCCATGCGCGATTGAATGGTGGAAAAGAGAGTGAGTATTGGGAGAGTGTTTGAGAGGCTGAATCTGATCAGGCTAAAATATTAATCTTTTTGGCATCAATCTCTCACCTTATAACGCTCGGATAAGCAAGGAGAAGTTATAATAATAGTTTATGTGCAACAGGGCCAAGCGGGTTTCGTTAATGCATCCCCGATGAGTCACGGATCCACCACTGTCCTGTGATCTCGGGTTTTACGAAACATAATGGCGCCGAAAGGTGGGCAGACCTATTGCTCTAGAGACTGGGCCAGGGGGACAGGCGTAGTGCTCGACAAAGCGAAATCAACGCAAGAGATCTTCAGGCTCCGTTCACGTAGAAAAGAAAAAAAAAAGAAAAGACAAAGTGGGAATTACGAAGTCTTGAGAAGAGCGCTCGTCATGGTAGCCATCACCTTTGATCAAAGAACGGTGATTCGACTCACTTAACCTTTCAGAATTTGCAGAGAAAGTGAAGATCCAAGGAGGGACAGAGTAAGCCGAGTTAACAAAAAATCAATCAGTGATATTTCGATCAAAATGTTCAAGGGGTTCTGTCATTTGCTGGAAACGCTAGACTTAGAGGTCTCCGAGCTTGAGCTGCTAGAAGAATTTAAAGATCCCGAGACCGAACCCGACACGAGAGCCACGAAAGCCGACCTTCCCAGTGATGAAACCCGAGGCCTGGTTAACGAGAACGGTGTCCGCGGCGGTGATCGACGTCAGAAAGGGAAGCATCTCCAACGCCACACTTCAGGTCATGTCCATAAACTTAAGTTTTTTTTTCAGGGAATACCCCTATCCAGACAAGAAACAAAGAATCAAAATGGGCCAGGAGTTAGGGTTGGAGCCTCGGAAGGTCAAGTCCTGGTTTGAAAACAAACGAACCCGTCTGAAACATCAACGCGATCGACGCAAGTTAACGATTCTGAGGGAGGAAAATGAAAAGCTTCGAATAGAAAACACTCAGTATAAAAAAGCTATAAGCATCGCTACTTGCCTTGATTGCGGTAACCCTGTTCCCACCGGCGAAGCGTTCACTGAAGAGCCAGATCTGGGGGTTTATAATGCTCATATGTTGCAATGCCCTTCGCAACATCTTTCGGAACAGACGGGTACCGTCGAGGGTTTACAAGAGAAACCCAGTGCTATAAGGTCAAAGTCGACGCCCATTGTGGAATGGGACATGTGTCATGACAAGTCAGGTCCGCTCAATGATGAACTCACCATCACAACCAGCCTATTTGAGACCACTGAATTCCCCCCAGAGCAACTTCCAACACGACCAGATCCCGCGGAGAGTAGCTGCCAAGTTGCTAACACTACTTCGGCTAACAAGAAAACAAGGTTTTGTTGGACTCCGGAGCTTCGTAGCAAATTTGTCGATACAGTTCAACAGTTAGGGATCAACTTGGCTTGCCCACTGCGTATACTCAAGATCATGAACGTGCCAAGTCTGGCTGTAGGTAATGTCAAGAATCTCCTTTGGCGCTACAGGAGACAACTGAGAGAAGGACAAATGGCACCAAACCAAGATAGAGACGATTCGAGTTTAAATGATATGCATGGCTGTGACCGCAATCCTCATGAAGCAAGAAGCACCCAATCACATCTCAGCATCGACGAAGCTGGCAATTACGCGGGTGATTGTTCAGGCATCAATCAGAGTGCTCCCCTGAGTTATCTCAGTACTCCTCAAGAGTATGTACCGCAATTCCAGCAAGTAGGGACTCCCCAATTTGAGCACCCACCGATCGTTAGTGCTAGTCCTACAGCGAATCTAGCATTGCCAGGAGATACACATACAATCTTGCAAGACAACTATGGAGGTTCCGGCTCGAAGAATCAGGTCGTTCATGACGAAAATGGCAACAAAATTCCTTCGCTAATAGCCGACGATACTCGACCTGAGTGTCAGTGGCTCGATGGATCAGACAATCTCCTTGAAGACCTCTATTCTTGGTTCGATCGGTTGAATTCCCCCATGAATTACCTCAGTACTCCTCAAGAGTATGTACCTCAATTACAGCTGTCGCGACCCTCTTGAGGTTGTCGGGCTCTCGAGGGCTAATGGGCCGTCCTGTCTGGTCGGACGCGGGCCTCTCCCAAGGCCCATTACCCAAATCGCAACGGAGGTATACGTGATCGATTTTCAGTGTGGTCTAGTGACATGTGCTAAGTGTGCATGCCATGGAGTCGCCACCAATCATTTTTTTAGGGTATGATTGGACCACCCAATCGAATAGTTGGGAGTTTCTATTCAATTCTGCGAGAACCAGAGAAATGGTTTCGAGGACTTAGTTACGCCAACCGTCAGAGTTGACGCCCTTTCGGTACCTAAGTTGACTGAATTTTCTAGCCTGAGATTCATGCGGATGAGTAAGGTATGAACCATAAATCTAGAAATTCATGCAGATATGAGTGATTATCCTAGCAATCACAATCAGTAATAAAATGCGCAACTCAAGGAATCTAGATATGCAAATAAATCACATGGCATTCCTAGTAATGCCCTATTTATCAATCACAGCTCAAGAATGATTTAGCTGTCCTAGCCGTTTTACACTCGATCTAACCTAAGAAAAGCATTAGGAAGCATCGCAGGAGTTCGAGAGTACTCACATGGGGTTCGCCGTGCCCTGGTTTGGTCTTGGACGAGCTATCGAGCTCATGCCGACCCGATTATATTTGGGGATCCACTCGGCGTTTTACACCATGAAATCATGTGAAACAAAAACGAAAATATTCAGCAAGGGGCATTTATTGTAGATGGTGGTCGATCTAATTGGACATCAAGACTAAAAATGATGTAGAAATTTACAAATTAAAAGACTCGAATGATATTTTTTTTGCCAAATTCAACTCTATGCGTCGTGAAGAAACACATGCAATTGAACTTGAATTTTGACTATTTATGAGTTCAAAATGAAAAGAAAATTAAAATAAAAATATTGACTATTTTTCTATATTTTTACGACATCGAATGCTATTTTTCTTCATTTTTCATGTATTTTTCTATTTTTGGAAAATATTAAAAAATTGAAAAATTATTTTTTTTGTCAAAAATGGTTCCTTTAGCTTGGTCAAGGCTACCAAAGATGATTTTTTAATTTTTTAACTTTTTATATATTTTTTATGAATTTTTAAAAAATAAACTATGAAAGACTAATAAAAAATCAGGTGTCAACAACAGCAAATAGGGACTCCCCAATTTGAGCACCAACCGATCGTTAGTGCTATTCCTACGGCGAATCCAGCATTGGATACAAATTTATTGGACAACGATGGAAGTCCCAACTCGAGGAGTCAGGTTGTTCATGCCGAAGGTAGTGGGAAGAATCCATCGCCAGCGGTTGAGGATACCAGACTTGAACTTCAATGGCTTGAAAAATCAAGTGATTTCCTCAGTGAGCAACTCGGCATGTGGATCAAGTATAACTCGAGGAAACGGGTTATTCATGCCGAAAGTAGTGGGAGAAATCCATCACCAGCGATTAAAGATGCTCAACTTGAACGCCAACGACTTGAACAGTCGGACGATTTCCTGAATGAGCGACTCAGCCTATGGGTCAAGCATTTTAGAACAGGTGCATTTTCGCAGTCGTGACCGATACCGGCAACCATGCATCTGGTTCGAGGCCCGTGTGCTGAATCACTAAAAGGCTCAGGAGAATGAGAGGCGAATACTTTAAATGAATGTGTTACTGATCTTGTTGTAAAGTTCCCATTGGAACATTTTTAATTAACGCTTAAAACTAACCGCTCTGAGTGTCAACATTACCCTTTGAACATCTTCAAGCCGAGGGCCATGGATTAATCGCTTAATCTGTAGAGCAAGTTCCCCGAACAATGACTATCATCTGCGGGGCATGATGGGATCTACCCCTGCAATACGAAATACGTTCGGCCGCGAAACAACCCATTTGGTAAAATGATGTATCGTTCCTAAACGATCTTCAATCAAATACCGAAGTAATGCCTCCTTTCTTTTCCTTCTCAGGTGATAAACATGGATAAATCACTCAAGGAGCCGTGCGTCCAAATAATAGAACAAACATCGCCCAACTGGGGGCAGATGAACCATTGATGTTGCGAACACTCCAAGCATGGATAGACGGATTTGATAGATGTTGTTAATATCAATACGCAACATCAGAGTGGGATGAAAATCAAGAGTAAAGTTGTATCGCCCCAATTTGTCTTGAATTTGGGAATATGAATTGACACTTATTGTTTATCCTTGACAGGGGAGTCGCCTTGGAGACGAACAGGTTTTTACATCCCATGTACTACTCGTTAGAGTACATGACCAAGGGTAAGATGTATCGTTTCGATTTTTGAAAAATTCATGAACGTACAATAACATGTTTCTTCCACATTTACAGGGATCCACAGATGCGACGGACAGGTAAGTATCCCTTTTCCCAATTAGCTGGAGATAAAAAATGTCAGAATCCTTTCAGCCGGCATAAAGATTTTCCAATGCATCGATATTCATGATTTAAATCGGGAGGTTACCTGAAGCATGAATAGAACATACACGGTACATCACAAAATCCCCTCGACGGATAAATTTTGGAGAAAAGGAAATGAATTTTTCCAAATATGATTATTTTTCAAACCATTCAAAAGGAAGTTTCCTCAAAAGAGAGGCGAGCCCAGTCCAAACACATCCTACATACACCTGAGAGATGAGTGGAGCGAATCGGATAGCAAAATCTGGACCTATGGAGGTAGGGACCATTCGCAGCGATTACATGGATTGGGACGACGGAGGCGTTCGTTTCATATTCCCAAATACTACAGGTGACCATTGATAACCTCTTCGAACGGCGGTTTTCATTATCAGCCCTGTCAAGAACCACCCCACATCGGGGCAAAAAGGGAGCAAGTCCAGCGGCATCGAGAAAAAATGGTTAGAAATTTTCTTGCTCGGACTAACATCAATCTTTGTGTGTTGCTTATATGGTAATCCAAGTGCCATAGGATGACGAGAAGCATTCATTTCTCTATCCCACACACCATATCCTTTGGACAGCCAACTTGAGCCTGCAAATTCCTTTCATGAACCCATTGGTGATCATTCCAAGACAGAGGTAGCACCACTTTAAAAACGGAGGAGTTCAAGACTTAGGGATTACAAAGAAAATTCCTAGGCAGATGTTTAAAGCATGTTTAGACTTTCAGTCATAGGTCTAACATGGTCTCCTGAATATGAGAAAAACAGGATTTAAGAGATGATGATAAAAAAAATGAAAAAAAAAATCTCCAGCATCAGAAAAGAAAAAGCAAAGTGCCTGGTAAAAGCAAGGCCGATGCTCGCATAAGCTGTTTGATTGATCCCCAGTAAAGTCTGGTCGGGAAAAGAGGAAATCCCTAAAGGAGTAGGATCAAAAGGGCTGCTCCCCAAATGGTGTCAAGCGTGGAGCAAAGATATAGAGAGAATTATCGGTCCCTGAATACGACAAGAGATCCCCTCTAAAGGATTTGTGCACACCTCAAAAACGGGTGCACGCCTCAAAGACTGGGGATGCAGAAAGGAAAGGACAAGTGGTAAATCAGCAATGATCACCAATGTCAAACTCGTCATGAATTTTGGGCCAAAAACAAGCCTTTTTCTGTCCCCCAATCCTACCAATGTTACGACCCCGAAGGAGTCTTCTCTAACTAAGACACTTGGGTTAACATATAGCTTAGCTCGAAGAAGTACGAGCAAGACTATTTCTTTCTCATTTTGCAGGGTTCTTGACTTGTAAACCCGGAGCAGATGGTGAAGACTTTCATTCAATGGCCTCGACTCCAAAGCGAGTCCCCCTTGAAAGCCAATATCCAAGCCTAACATTACGGTCCCGTGGAAGACCTCCCGATCGATCAAAAGGTATGCGCTGCGAATGATCCTAAAACCTAGGCACAGGTTAGTAGGAAGTTGAGCGCATTCCTTACAAAAGACCATTATCACATAGCGGTGAGGAGCCCTCTTGGATGAGAAATTCTCCAATAGATGTTTTGAACAAACTCTTTTTGGAAATTTCAAATTGTTTGATCCAGATTTGCCGCACAAGGAATTTGTGATCACATCTGTGTGTTGCAAGAATGTTTTGGATAACCTCCAGCATCAAAATGCACATTTCATGACTAAAACTTAAGTCATAAAATTTTGTCAATTGGACAGTTGTGGTCTTCCCAAAGATTACTAACGTTTTCTTGGTGAAGAAAAATCTTTCAGGCTCAAACTTCTGTAGGATACCTGGAGAACCCAGCTCCCAGAATGTCGCCTCAACAGACCCAAGTGAAGCTTTGTCAAGATAAAATCTTTCACTGCTTCAAAACTGAATTCTCGACAAATTTCGGGATCTTTCAAAAGAAGGGATGAGGATAGAACCCTTTTTCAAAAGAAGTCGGCAAACTGTCCCAGCAGACGTGGAGAACCCTCGTCCCTGGACCCTTTTTCAAAATCAAGCAGTCTCATCGGACGTGGAGAACCCTCGTCATGAGACCTTTTTTCAAAATTTAGGCAGTCTCATCGGATGTAAAGAACCCTCGTCATGAGACCCCTTTTCAAAGCAAAACCAAGGTAGATACCGCCTGAAGGGTCAAACACAAGGTAGACATCGCCTGAAGGGTCAACTCATGGTAGATACCGCCTGAAGGGTCAACACATGGTAGATACCGCCTGAAGGGTCAACTCAAGGTAGAAACCGCCTGAAGGGTTAACTCATGGAAGATACCGCCTGAAGGGTCAGCACATGGTAGATACCGCCTGAAGGGTCAACTCAAGGTAGAAATCGCCTGAAGGGTCAACCAAAGGTAGAAACCGCCTGAAGGGTCAACTCATGGTAGATACCGCCTGAAGGGTCAACACATGGTAGATACCGCCTGAAGGGTCAACTCAAGGTAGAAGCCGCCTGAAGGGTCAACTCATGGTAGATACCGCCTGAAGGGTTAACACATGGTAGATACCGCCTGAAGGGTCAACTCAAGGTAGAAACCGCCTGAAGGGTCAACCAAAGGTAGAAACCGCCTAAAGGGTCAACCAAAGGTAGAAACCGCTTGAAGGGTCAGCTCAAGGTAGAAACCGCCTGAAGGGTCAAACCATGGTAGAAACCGCCATAAGGGTCAACCAACGGTAGATACCGTCTGAAGGGTCAAATATGGTAGAAACCACCATAAGGGTCAACTCATTGGTAAATACTGCCATAAGCATCGACACAAAGGTCCGATCCACCATACGGATCAAAATCCTTGGCAAATCCCAGGGCGTGGGATGCGCCCTCCTTAGGTTGCTACCGGTTAGGAATCTCATGATGGTATGACCTACCATACATGTCAGAGCTTAATCTCCCTAGGATATCCTGAATGATGAGTCATAGGTATCTGCTTGAAAGTTGTTGCAACCGGCAGCATCCGACAGGTGAGCTTCAGGTAAGCCTCTCTCACTCCGGCCCATATTCAAATTGTTAGAGCAAACCAGGGATTAATTTGGGTTGTTATCAAGAGCCTTAAGGATTCGATGTCGTAGCATTTCTTCTCTCATTTTCCCAGTCGAGTCGGTCAGGAATCAGGTGCCATCTTATCTTTGAGAGAAACCTCTGACGAGATTCCTCTCAAAGAGGGGCAGCTGTTGACACCTGATTTTTGACCATCTATTATTGTGATTTTTATTATTTAAAATTAATTAAAAATATCAAAAAAAGGTCATAAAATCACAAAATCAACTTTGGAAGCCTTGGCTTGGCCTTAGGAACCAATTTTGAACAAAAAATATTTTTTTGTATTTTTAATATTTTTCGAATTTATTTAATTATTAAAAATACCCAAAAAATCAGAAAAATACCATTCATGATCAGAAAAATACACAAAAATGTTAAATAATTTTTTTTTAATTTCCTCTTCAAGTGTGTCACTTTAAATCTCAAAAATTCGGCTCGGGTCACTATGTTCCTTCACAAACATAAACCCGAACCGAGCCTAAAAAATCCTTTTTGAGTCTTTTAGTTTTCAATTCTCACCTTTTGTAAGCTATGACATTGGATTCTAAAGTCTTGAAGTGCAATTGGGTCAATTTACCCTCCAATTTGATCAATTTTAGCCAAAATGGCCTAATTGCACAATTTCCTTTCAATTTAGTCATCGGTTTCACAATTTTCGAAATTAAATCTCGTACGAGCATACCCATTGAAATCAAATACCTCTACCCTATGTTTTTCATCATGCTGAATCCATTGGTGGCCTCAATTTTGACTAATTCGGTCATTTGGGCCCTCGGTTAAGCAAAAATCAATTTCGGATCCTAAGGGTAAATTGGGGTTTTCATTAAATTTCAACCAATTGATTCACGAAAATACCCCTATTTGATAGAAAACATGTCAAGGAGTCCGATTTTGCCACCAATTTTATGAAAATGAGTCGATTTGGGGCCCAATTTGGCGAAATTGGTCGAACCGGGCCGGTCGGGTCAAGCCCGACCCGACCCGACCCGGTCCGACCGGGTCTGCAACTAAGTTGCAGACCCATCGCGGCCGAAAGAGGACAGAGAACAGGGGAGAGAAGGGGAGGCCCGCCGCGACATTCTTTTGCATAAAGAAAGCGTTGTGGTGGAGCGTCGGTGGATGGTGGGCATTCCACGAGCAAAAGGCGGTCGGCCATAAAAAAAAAAGGAAGGGGGGATCTCTGTTAATGGAGGAAGCTTGGCCGAGAGAGGGGAAGAAGTTTTTTGGGCAACCAGCATTGAAGGAGCTTCCCCGAACCTTCAGCAACCCTGACTGATCATCACCAAAACATTCTTGGTCGTCGACGAGCCAACGATAGGTCGGTATCCTCTCCCAACCTTCATTTCTTGCGTGCCTATAACGTGCTCGACGAAATGCCTAAATGAGGGTTGATATTTTGGCTCTCGGCCGAGCCGTCCCCGCGCTATATTTGTGCGAGTCTCGTCTTTAAGCTTCATTATAACTTGTTCTAACCTCGGCTTAACGGTTATTTTGCATCGAGAACTACTGAGGATGACGGCCGGAGCTCCGCCATGACCGGACCGAGTCGAAAGCTCGCGCCGGCGAGGCCAGCGGTCACCGAGGCCTAGGCGACCTCAGGTAAGCCTCCAAAATTCCCTAGGATACCTTGCGAATGCTTTGAACAAGCTTTGGACGACAAAAAAAATTTCTGCAAATTGGTCGCCGGAGCCTGTTCGGTCGGTGAGTTTTTGAGGTAGTTTCCGACCCTTTCTTCGCCATGAAATGATGGTATGTGATTGTAGTTTTGCTGGTGATCGATTTCGTGTGAAAATCGCGACTCAAAACGGTCGATTTCACGTCGGTTAGGGATCTCCGGCGAGGGTCGCCGGAATTTTCACTGTTCATCGTCTTCTCCGGCGACCCTCCGACCGGTCAGCGGATCAAACTTGCTGACATGGCATGCCACGTTGGCATCCACGTCAGCTCGGTGGGGGCGGGCCGGGTTAAAATAAAATCAGATCGGACGGTGGAGAATGTGCCACGTGTCGCGATCTGGAGTTTTCAAAAAATAAATAATGATTTTCGGATTAATAAATGATTTTCGGATAATTAATTAAAATCGATCAGAAGGCTGAGATTGTGCCAAGTGGCTTGCTGTGGAACGTATGATCTTGTCCGAGATCGGACGCACCAGGAGTAGCCACGTGGCACGATGAGAGCCGTCCGATCCGTTGATTTTCGGATAATATAAAAAAAAATGATAAAAAAAATTGAAAAACCCTCAAAAATGCAAAACGGTGTCGTTTTAGGCCGGTTCTGACCCGTAGGGTCGGGCCGGGCGCCCGTGAGGAGTGGGCCGGGTTTGACCCCGCCCGGAAAATATTTGAAAATATTAAAAAATTCAGAAAATGATAAAAAAAAAATTAATAAAAATTCAAAAGAAATCAATAAAAAATAGAAAATTATAAAAAATTCAAAAAAATTCAGAAAATTCAGAACAATTCTAAAAAATTCTAAAAAAATCCAAAAAAAATAGGAAATTGCCACATCCAATTGGCCACGACCTATTTCGGGTCTTTTGACCCCCGGTCCTTCTAGAAATGACGGTTTTGCCCTTTCGGCAAACCGTCTTCAAAAACAAATTCTAAAAAAATCCAGGAAAATCCCAAAAAAATATGAAATGGCCACAATCAATTGGCCAAGGCTCATCCCGGGTGTTTTGAACCCCGACCCTTCTTAAAATGACGATTTCGCCCTTTGGGCGAATCGTCTTCCAAAAATTGAAGGAAAAACAAGGAATTTCAAAAAAATTCTCGAAAATGGGAAATGGCCACAATCAACTGGCCATGGAATATTTTTGGGTAATTCGGTATCCAAATTTTCCAAAAGATTGACGATTTTGCCCTCTGGGCTAATCGCCTCCAAATCTTCCCATTTTACCCCTGGTCCGAAATCATATCTTCCCTAAACCCTCATGGCTATACTAGGAAGCCATTGATTTGAATCGATGTGCATCGATGTGATTTATTTACGTATTTGATTGCGCTTTCATTTAAATGGATTGTGATTGATAGGAACAGTCTTCCAATCTGCATGAACCCTGAATCGAGCCTACCTCACCTAAAATTGCACATGCATGAACTCTTAGCTAGGAAAATCACTCGCGTTAGGTACCGAAAGGGCGTTGGTAACGACACCAGCGTAACCAAGTCCCCGAACCCAAAATCTCTAGTTCCGTAGAACTGATCGATCTCTCTCAATCGGTTGGTAAGGTTTCCGGTCTACCCTCCGAGAAAGACCGGTGGCGACTCCAAATGCATGCATAATTTGCACATGCCACCACGACCATACTGAAGGTCGAAAGCGATCGACTCTTATCGTGGAAGAATACTCCCGCCGCGATTTGGTATGGGTCTGGGAGGGCTCGCGCCGATCCAAAGGGCCCGCGATCGGTAATCCATTAGCCGCGTCCGTTTCGGACGGGTCGCGACAGTAAGTAAAGGAAGCCTTGGAGGCTTTGGAATTATATCTCATTTATTATTAAGAGTGGTAAATATCTGCAATGACTCCTCAACATCAAGTGTAATGGTTCTATTAAGATTAATGATTACGTCTTAAAGTTGATGAAATTGTATTTTGAACAGTTCTAAAATCATACTCATAAAGTATTATAGTAAACCACCGGTTATTCTGATGATTTGGATCCATGAAAAGCATCCTTTGAAAAGGATGGTGATTGCTACTTCTTTTACAAAAAGAAAGATCACATAAAGAAATACTACAGTTAATACAAATATTTGGTTATTTAAGTATGAGTGTAAAGTAATGATTCTTTGGTGTTGGTATGTGAATTCATTCTATCTTAGGCCTCATTTGGTTATGTGATGACTAGATGGTGGTGCGACATATTGTGTTGCGTTTACCATATAGGAATTCATAAACTAAAAGGTACCAAATCAGGTTGAATCAAGCTCATTATGAAAATAACTATACAGTTGACTTAAATTGATGGGAATGTCATTCTGGATTCTAGTTTTATTGTGACATTAAGAAACATATTTTATGTACTCTCCTAAAAAACGGAATTTATTTTTCGTATCAAGTTTGGACATGTGTAGTTACTCTTTTGAGATTTCAAATAAAATAATTACTATTTCTTTCAATTAAAATAAAGTTGGGTACTACTCTATGTCCAGTGGATTGTACTGATTATGTTTATCTCCCATTAAATTATATGTCGCTTATACAGCTGAAACGTTATTTGCGAAAGGTCTCTGCCTAAAGAATAATCATGCACATTATGGAATACATTTCTTGGTCACATCAATAAATAAAGAGTGGAAAGACAGATAAAGGCATGCATTCTGTTCACTCTTAAAAGTGACCTAGATATATGCGTAGATTGAAGTAGAGGTAAGATAACTAAGATAAAAGATGAAATTATATTCGATAGTTATGACCTATTGAAGGTCATTTATATTGGTATAAGTGGATCCTATATGGTAATATTGTATAGAGTTTTTATCACATTTAAATGATGATTTTTCTCTATATATTTTCGTACTTGGTTAAAGAAAAGTTCAATTTTCATGACAAGTTCAACATATTTTTTACTATAGTCGATAAATTTATTTAAAAAAAATGTGTCAGTTTTGATCAATGTGGTGAGTATCATGGTCGACATGGCAATGCTGGATAGCTTAAAGAGCCATTTACCAAATACTTGAGAGGATTCTGGGTTGTGGTTTTGTGCCCGATATCCTCAATAGAAAGGTGTGGCGGAAAGGCAAAATCACACCATACGGATATGATGAAGAGTATGATCAATAGTTCAATTTATATATTTTTTCTGTGGGGTAAAAATTTGAAAATAACCCATTATGTTTCTATCAAAATATTTCATTGACTTCTTTTAAGTCATGGACTGGATGTTAATCTAGTTTGAACTATATTAAAGTTTGAGGTGTTCATGCAGAAATAAAGTTACATAATCCAACATTGGATAAGTTGGACTCCAGAACCACTCAGTTTTATTTCGTGCCTTACCCATATCATCTAAAGGGGTATTGATTTATCATCCCAAAGGAGGAACAAGAATTGTGGAATTACAGATAGCTAAATTGCTGGAGGTTGATATAGCCGAATAAGGGTAGTTGCTCACAGACTATTAAAGGTAATGGTGTGGTAGGGACCATTGTGTCATTATTTCTGCCTATACAGATGATCATTGAGCATTCTAAGTTACGGTTCGATTCTGTTGGGGTTCAGGTTCTTGTTATTAATACAATACCTGATGAAGTTTATCAAACCCTACAAGCGCAGAATAAAGGTTAAAGTAGCTCTACCTAAAAGATCTATCAGGAAGAGACGATCAATTGTATCAAGTCACATTGTATAGTCTATCCGGAAGAGCATGACTACAAAATCGACTATGTAAATGATCTAGTAATTTATACAGTTGCTATTTCTTGTTCTTAATTATAATTGTGATTGGGTGCATGATAGACGAGATACAGACTATGAAACATATGGTGTTTGGAAACTTATTAGTATGCCCAAGGTCACAAGTCCATCTGCTGCAATTGGGTTTGTAAAACTTAAAGGGATTTCAGATGAAAGTTTTTGTCTATCTTATTATATCCAATTATATTTTGATCAGTGTTTTATTTGAGAAGTTTAAAACATATTAGTAGCCAAAGTTTTCACTCGTAAAGAATGAGTTGACTTAAAATAATTTGTATTCAGTCTCTCATAAAGAGTTTTTTCGGAGTGATTAAGGTATTAGTAGCTCATTATTATAAGGAGCTTTAATATACAGATATTAAAACTTTTTTTTAATTGAATACTTCGAGGTAGTCTTTTTATGTAACCCGAAGGTTTGTAGCAGATGATTTAGATAAACTTATGCATAAAGAACGAAGAATCTCACAAAGTTATCATGGAATAAAGTTTGAACATATTCATGGAGATTCTAGACTGAAAAGTCTATTTTATGGGATCAAGTAAGCTTTTAGACAATTGTGGCTTGAAGTTTCATAGTATTGTAGCTTTATCCTGTTTTGTCAAGAACAAAGTAAATTAGTATATATACTACAAGATCAGTGGGAGGAATTTATTTTCCTTGTGTTCTATGCAAACGATATCTTGCTTGAAAGAAATTTTCTTGAATTATTGCATAAGATGAAGCAGATATTGTCGAAGCATTTTTTTTACGTGATTGATATTGATAAATAGTGTTTTGTTCTAGGCATTGAGGTTCGTATGGATCATTCTTGTAATGTATTGGTTAAATCCAGGACACGTTCACTGGGTGATTACTAAGAAAGTTTTAAGTTACTTAAATAGGACAAAAGGCTATATGCATGACCTAAAGCTAGTAGGGAATTTGGATTCAGACTTTACTATCTGTCAATATGATATGAAGTTTACAACTACATATATTTATATGTCTAACGAAAAGTGCAGCATTATAGAAAAGCGTAAACAGAAATCTGTGTAATCCTCGATCAAGAAAGTGGAGTTTGTGGTATGCTTTTCAGCTACTATTCAGGTTATTTGGCTCCGAAATCTTATTAAAGAGTTGGCCGTATTTAATTTTATGAATAGACTCATACAATTATATTGTGACTATAATTCTACAGTATTGTTCATTAACAACAACAGAGTCCTAAGGGGTCTGAGCATCTGGCGGTCAAGTTTTTGACCATAAAGGTAACAGATGAAATGGTGACACTACAGTAGAGCTTATTACACAGATGATAAGGCTGAAGACTCACTAACTTAAGGTCTCTTCCCATACACATTTAGATGACATGTCGCAAATATAAAAGCATCGTGGGATGCTGATATGATGTGTTAATTGATGGGTTGAGTAAGCATCATGAGATGCTGTTGTTCAGTGGGAGCTGCATTCGATATTTGCTCTAATAAAATTTACATCTGTGTTTGTTACATTTTGTAACATCTATATATGTATCGACTTAATTGCATGCAATAAAGCTTTAATGATTAAGGGGAGTTGAATACATATATCAGTTGAAAATCTCAAGGCATCGTGTAAACCTTGAATGATGGCTGGGGCATTTATTTTAACCAAAAGGCATATGTCTTGTTACACGTAAAGCATAGTTAACTATAAATGTAAGGCATATGTTAGTTCGTTGGAACCGTAAAGATGTTCTCTCGTGACACATCCGGTTTCGTGACACATAAAGTAAGAGAATGGTGACTGACAATGAGGATAACATATAAGGTGTCTCTATAATTTGAGATGTTATCCGTTTGCCATATTACCATATCAAATCTATATTAGTAAAGTTCAGAGTATTTGTGATCGTGGATGGCTCTGTGTCTTCTGATGCACTTACTGGCATGGTCCGATGCTTAAGACTTTATGGGATGGGATTGACTATTGAGAAATATCTCTATACCAATATAAAGATGCGCATATATAGTACAATTTCAATTAATTTCGCCCAAGTGGGAGAATGTTAGAATATTATATTTTAATATTCAATTGTGGGCTTTATTAATTGTTATTGTAAATATTATTTGGTCTAATAAATGTAAGATATATACAGTTTCCTATTCTAGTCGGATATGGGGCTGGATAGTATGGGCTGAAATAAACCTAATCTTTGATGAGGGGATAGGTTTCATTCTCTATAAATAGAGCTCAAGTCCCCCCTCTAAACCCTAATGTCCACATAACCTCACATATAGAATTTTGTCTAAAGCGACAGTGAGGGGCCATCTCATTGAAGCCAGTGATAAAGGGGTTCATAGAGGAGAAGATCTTGAGCATCGGATTCTCACAATTCCGCATCAAGAACGATGAATCCGAAACAATGTGCGTTAATTCTTTAACTCTATGAATATGTGATTCGTGTATCTATACGTGATGATCTTGGGTTGCTGCATACGGATTAGAATCGCAGCTTACAAACAATTCTTACTGTATTTTTCAGTTCACCTGCTGTGATACACCATTATCTGTCTGTTGCTTCGGCTATTACAATAATTTTTTTCTATTTACATATTTGTCTCTAGGACACTAAACAAGCAGTGGAAGGTGCATTGAAACTTGTTTATCTCGCTGGGAGTGAGCGGTGCCCAACGAGCGACGCCGCGAGAAAGGAGAAAGAAGCAGCAAAGGTATAGTTTGGCATAGCAACAAAAGAGGGTCATTTTACCTTTGGCAACTATACGCTGTCGGCCTACGTCTGTGGCCGGTCGCTTGTCGTTGCAAGCTGAGCGATCGGTGGGGAAAAAAATAAAAAGATAGATAAAATATAAAATATGAAACACAAAATGTAAACAATTTAAAATAAAACCAAATAAATAAAATATTTAAGAAAAATAGAGATGAGCAATTCTAGAAAGTTTTTTTACCTTTTTAGATTTAGGAATTCACTTTCTCAATTTTATGCATGAATTTTCCATTGATTAGAAAGTATTTTTCGCTGATTAAGTCATTTTCGGCAAACCAAATAAGTGAAAAATTACAAAACCCTTTTTTTCTTTTTCTTTTTAGGTCTGGTTCCTATTCTATATGTGTGAACAATTACGAAACCCTGCTATCTTCTCATGTGTCCCTACCTCAACTTAGTCCAAGGATAACAGCAATGACCTTGAAGGTTTTGTACTTGATGGCAGATACGCTTCTTTTTATTTGGACTGACATTGCCTCTTTTATCTCTGATCCACACACGACGTCATGCACAAGACTAGTCAACAAATGCAATTGAATTCAACATGCAAGATTAGGCGAGCATTGAAAGTTACACGATTAACTTCAGCTATGGATTTTAACTTTTTAAGAATGTAAGTTCGTCTCTTTGATTGAAATCATGTGTCTTCGTACAGGAAACTTGTAAGAAGTCTGATCAATGGCATCCCGGGTTTTGGACTTAGGGATGTCGTGGAAAATGTCCCGGTGGCTTGTATAGAAAACTCGTGGGGGCGCCTCGATAGCCTCATCCCAATTTGCAATGTGTAGGCACGTCTAGAATAGATCTGCCAAAATGAGTCATAAACTCATAGATGAGATAGTTGTATTCAATAAATAAGTTTACAACTTACTTAGATATATATATATAATATAAAAAAAAAAAGACTTAGGTCAACCCACCTGTACGAATTTCTCTTTATCCTCTCTCGTCTTCATTCAATCTCATGATGTCACCTCAACTCGATCATTAAGTTTTCTATATTATATTAAATATGGAAATGTTTTGAGAATATGGATCAAGCGAGATATGTTACTAGATTTGCATTGCATAAAAATGAATCAAGATGAGTTACATATGTATTTAGATTGGACCACTTTCGATCCGATCCATCCATTTGATTCATTGAATTTAGAAAAAGTACATCCTCATGTTGGAATATAAATATTAAACCACGCATTCTTCTAACAGCTTAAGCTTTTAGAGCAGTTGGCAAGTGGTCCCACCAAATTTCACATGGTATCAGAGCATGAGGTCCTGAGTTCAAATCTTTCCAAGCCCCTATTTACCTCTCCAATTAATTTGTTCACGTTTAGGTCTAGGCAAAAGACCAGACTAAGCGTGAGGGGGAGTATTGGAATATAAATATTAAACCACGCCTTCTTCTAACAGCTTAAGCTTTTAGAGCACTTAGCAAGTGGTCCCACCAAATCTCACACCTTGTACTACAAGCTATGTAGCACTGACACGTGCACGAAGCCACTGTGTCGGTGGCGGGCACATGTCGCCTATCTAACATGCGTTCGACACGCTCAGAGACGTCCGAACACGCGGTCAACACGTGTTGGCTTCTGACACGCGAGTTCGAAGGGATTTGATGGAGTTTGAAAGAGGAGAGGAACTGAAAGTGCACATGGTGGTGGAGGACGTCGACGAGGGAGGTGGGGGAGAGACGCCTCATAAGGTCGGAAGAGGCGATTTAGGCATTAGAGATGGCGAGGACGATGATGGCAGAGCGTTGGGCCATATCTAAGGTGATGGTGGTGGAAAGAAGGAGGCTGAAACGGCAGATGAACCGCACAAAGAGATGAAAGATCTGGGTCGGAGCCAAATGGTCATCGGCCTGAGAAATGTGAAAAGCCAAAAACGACGCGCAGAAGTGGGCGGAGAACGAAACAACAGATGAACTCGAAGCAAGCCCGGTTGTCATCGGTCGATGGAGTTGAAGTGAGTGGTGACTAGTGAGAGAGATATGAATAGAGAATAAAGGGATAGGTACACCGCAAGTGTCATAATTTGTGTACGGCGTTCTTGAGTGCCATAACTTTTTTTCGCTCACTTGAGTGCTAAATCGAAGCAAAATCGATCACTTGAGTAGCACTTCTGGCAAATCATCCTACGTGGCTTATTATTTTTTATTGATTTTTTTGTCACATGCAGATTTTTTTATCATGATTTTATATTATTTTTCATTTTGGTTTTTTCATTTTTCTTTTGTTTTCTATTTTCTGGCTTTTTCATATTGGCTGGCGAGGGTCATTAGCGGCCTTCGCCAGCCACGAATCCATCTCCAAGGGCAAGGGCTGCCTCACCCTCGGTCGGAGGGGCGGGGCGGCTACGGCATGGGCGAGGGCCATCGTGGCCACCAGTGAGAGCGCAAAGATCCTCATTAGATCTAGGCGAAGACAAGGGTCATCGATGACCCTCGCTAGCCAATGACAAAAACCAAAAAAAAAAATACAAAGAAAAATTAAAAAAAAATTGAAATAAAAAAAAATACATTCCAAAAAATTTAAAAAAAAAATCAAAAAAAAAATCATGTCGACGATGCCACGCCAGACTTTCCCATGTCAACGTAGGATTTTCGACGAGCCAAATCGCTGATGACACTTAAGTGATCAATTTTTAAAAATTATGACACTCAAATGAGCGAAAAAAAGTCATAATGCTCAGGCGAGTGTCGTATATAAGTTATGATATTCGTAGTATACGAATGCCGAGAATGAAAGATGAGGACCTCCCGATTTCAAGTGAACATTAACGAGGGTTTCTCGGTTTAATGCAAGAATAGTAAAAAATTTGGGGAGTTGTAACTTGTAAGACAAAAGCTGGATGTTGTCAAGACTCTGAGGGTTGACGTCATATTTCTTACACAAATACTTCAAAAATGATTTACATCTATTCTTTTGCAATCCAATGTCATCACTGTAGGTTGATCCGGTAATTGTTAAAATGTCCAAAAAATAATTTTTATTGACATGCATATATAAAAATATATATTTAATATGTAAAATGTTGTATCAAAATTTTTTATTTTTTAAAAATACCGTGTCGACGTGTCGTTTCATCTCGTGTCGTGTCGTGTATCGATTATCGGTGTCAATGTTACTTAGACTATAAAATCTCAAGGCATTTTAGAAAGCATCCCTATGGTGGGACGTGACTACGATGACGTCCCATAAAACATGGCCCGAGTTACACTGTTTGTTGCAGTGCTTTCTTTACTATCGATATATATAGTTTTATGTTTTTTTTCAAAATAAGAAAAGAACTTCATTGTATAATTTTCATTTGCTTCTTTTCAAAATTTAAAGTACTTACATTCTTTCTTTTCTTAGATTTTTCAGTAAAAAATGTAATATTTTCCGGTGTTGGACTGAACCTGAAAATGAGAAAAATATTTTCCGTCATTCAGTATTAAAAGTGAGATTTGATTTTTCTCCATGAACTCCTTTTAATAAATTTTATTTATATTTTTTTAACTTATTAATTTATGTTCTTTTCTTTTTCTTCTTCTTTTTTTCCTTAAATTCTTCTTTTTATTTTGCCTGAGCCTCTCCGGTCTCAACCAAGGCCAAGCCTTGCATCGTTCGAGGCCGGTGAGCTCGCCTCACTCGCCTATGAGTGGTCTAGACTGTGGCCGTTGTAGACCGAATAAGAAGGGAAAAGAAAATGAAAGAAAAAATTAAAAAAGAAAAAAAAGGAGAAAAAAATATTATTTTATAAAAAAAATAAAAATAATTATAAAGGAAAGGAATGTGGAAGAGTGGAAGAATGAATGATGAGGAAAAATATTTTCCTCTTCTCAAAAAGAGAAAGTCATTTTCCTCATTTTTGAATGTATTTTTTTCACGACTTGAAAATGTTTTCTTTGACTCGTTTATTTTTTGTGAACCGAACGCTAAAAAGTCGAAAAACATTTTCTTAAAAGTTATTTCTTCGAGAAACGAACGGAGTCTTAATCAGCATTTATTTTTTCAGGCATTCTCTACGAATGATTCTATCGATTTTCTCTCTATTTATTTGTCAGCTATTTTTCCCCTACAGACTTTGGGCTCCCATCCTGAAGCATGGAAGAGGCACGTGATCTCTCAATTAGTCAAAAATCTCAATTACCTCTCCTTTTGAACCTCTAAGATTTTGATTAAGCCCTGATTAGTCAAGCGATGTTAAATTGAAGAAAAATCAACTCATTAAAAAGTAGGACCCCTTAATCATTTTCTCTTGTCTAGCCGCCCGACCAAGAAAAGGCTCATCAGCAGACGAGCCTACGACGTCGCTTTTCTGAAAACAAATCTCGACAAGGATATTGACCAAACAAAAAAAAAAAATCGAAAAGGACGGCGCTGCATGCATGCATGCATTGACGACGGCTTGTTTAAAGTTGATGGGACCTCAAAACTCCATGATTTGGCAATTCGCTTTTGCTTTCCCACTTTAGGAGGAGAAATTCATGTTAAATTAGCTTCTTCTTTTTACTTTTCCTTGTCCCTTTTTACTTTTCTTGATGGGAAAATTCCGCGTCGAATGTTTCGTCGTGTTAAAAAAAAAAATGTCGCTCTTTCATTCCCGGTACTTTCGTGAATGGAAAAAAATGCAAAAATAAAATCCTAAATTTATTGTATTTATACTAATTTAATCCTAAATTTTTCAATTGAATCAATCTAATCCTAAACATTTTCACATTTTGTCAATTGACTACATCCAGCTAATTTAAGCAAGAAATCTCTTACGTGGATATTGACCATCTTATGTATGGCTGCTGCTGACATAATTTTTTTTTTCAAATTTTTTAATATTCTTTTTAAATTTTTTATTTTCTTTTCTTTTTTCCACTACGGCTGGCAAGGGTCGAAGCCCTCGTCGCGACTTGCAAGGCCATGGCCGCCTTCGCCCACAACTGGTGAGGTTGGCCTCGCCTTGACCATGGCCAGGCGATCGCAGGAGAAGGCAGCCAATAATGGGGGGCCTGGCCTCAGGCCAGGTCGGGCAAAGGCCACGAACCTTGCTAGTGACCGATAAGCTCCAATGACCCTCGTCGGTCATAATGGAAAAGAAAAAAGGAGGAGGAAAAGATAAGAACGGGACAAAAAATAAAAAGTTAGTGCAAATTACAAGTTTCAGGAAAAACAAAAAAAAAATGAAAAATTATAAAAAGAATGTCAGCGTTAGTGCCAACAGTGCCACTTAGGAAGCCTAACATTCATACTAGCAATTTCCGGCATAGATTGGCCTGATAGAATCAATTATCAAAACGTGAAAATGCTCATGATTAAATTGAATTGATATCAATGTAATAAGTTTATGACTATCGACACTTTTCCCACCTTAGAACGTCTTTTCACACCCCAGCCGCGAACGTGTTACTACCCGCATTAACACTATTGAAAGTTGATTTGGACACAGTTGATAATACGCGTGGACCACTCATTGAAAGTTGCTTCCGTGAGACAAATGGTTACCTTCGTTATTTCTAATTCGAGTTATGTCCGATCACGATATTTCCTAGCTTATGTTTCCATTTTAATAGCACGTGTTATGATCCAATGAGAGGACCGTGGATTAAAAGACAACGGTGAGGAGATGATCTCCTTTCCCACCCCCCACTTTAAATCAATGTCTAAACCTTCCTACGTCATGTAAGAAAAGTCTGTAAAACCTTTCAATGCTTTTCCATTTGCCAAATCCGTCGCCGGCGTTCAATCGAAAACCTGCCCCTCTTAATTTAATTAGCCGCGGAAAAGCCATCTCGCCTCGCCTACCAGTCTTTATCTTAGACTAAAGTTTTGAGTTCGTTTCCTCTCGTGGCGACATGCAACAAGGATAGCTAGAGAAATTATAGAAGGAAGAAAAAACAAAAGGACTTCCCAGGTATCACTAATTAAATCTAATTCTACCGAGGATTGCGTTTTATCGTCATAAATTGAACCCAAACCTAAGCGATTTAAAATAGAGGGTGTCGATGGCTTGACTCAGTTCGATTGTCCAGACGAGCCGAACCAAAGCAGGCGGGGCTGTAGGCCCCTTGCTATGGCCGGCAAAGGCGTCGCGTCCCTTGCCCACCCTAGCTGTGGCTGGCAAGGTCTGCCATATCCTCGCGTCGCCAGATCAGGCATTGTTCGAGGGCTCACGACACCGGATCGGATCGACCGCCGTGCCAGTCCTTTTCACCCAAAGTCGAATCATTTGACCTTTTGTAGGGATTGGCCATTGCATTGAGGTCAATAATATCAGCGTTGCGTACAAAATTGAAAATTCTACGCAAGGCAATGGGCTCCTCCTCCAAGTAGATTGGATGGCCCACTCATTGAACGCAAGCCCAACCTACATTCTCTGACCCACCCAATTTGCAAAGATAAAAACCAAGACGACAAACTGTCCACGTCACCTCCACAGCCGTATTGATTCTGCATTGCATGGAAATCCAACCATCATTTTACACTAAAGTTTTAAATACAGAGTCGACAAATAAATAACCAAAGAATTGTTTGATTCGATCAATAACCCAAGAATTGCCTTTTTCAATTGTCAAATTCTGTTTATTATTATTTCGACATTAAAAAAATAATAATAACTCACACCACATTTCGTATATAATTGATTTTTTTTTTGTACTTGTTGATTTCTAAAGTAGATGCTTGCGAGAACAGGGTGGAGCCGAGATGAAAATACTCAAATTGCATCTTGTCCAGGGGCATCTCAAGCACTCTTTGCATTTTTATGACCCTTTTTGATTTGAAAAACGTTTTCTTAGAAAATATTTTCTAACTGATTAGCTATTTCAAGCGATACAAATGATCATTTTTTAAGAGACCAAACGAAAAGTATTTTCAAGGCTTCATAGATAATGCGGGGAAGAATTACATTTTCAATAATTATATGTTTTCCTTATCCAGTTATTTCATAAATGTCTTGAACTCGTCAAACGGGATATTCCCGTTAGATTATCTTTTGATTAGCAATAAAGTATCGAAAACAGCCCATCGTTTTGGGGTTTTTTTTTTTTTTTTTTTTTGGAGTGGTGGAAGCCGGTCGCAGTTTAAAACTTAAATAATGCAGGAGTCCTTCCTCTTTTGCTATTCCAATTAAGACATGAGCATTTTGAACAATTCCAAAGAGAGAATGATATTTAGGGAATATTATATCCCTTATAAATTCAAAGATTATAAAAGTAAAATACTGGCAGATGTCATCATAAGACATAGCCAAGAACAAAAGAACCACCACGGGAAGACAAAATCTCCCTAATTGATGACGATGAACTTGTTAAATCCTTGATCCTCCTTTTAGTTTAGTCTTTCCCTCCAACGGCAACCGTCTCGGACAAGCACAAAGCTCTCCCCAAAATCGCTCCTTTCCTCTGTTCTCTTTGCGTTGTTTTGGTCGTGGGGGAGGCGGCATTTCCGCGTCGTTTTGCACCGGCGAACGGTTTTCTTTAAAGGGGGTCGAGGTCGGAGTTGGGGTCGGTGCCGCGGGCGAGCGCGGGGAGGGGAAGCAACGGAAGTTAGACATGGTGGTGCCTCTGGGTTCAGTTTGCAGGGTGGTTGCTTGCGTTGTTCTTGTCGTGATTTGCTGTGCGGTCTTCGAGTGTGATGCTCAACTCTTGCCACAGGATGAAGGTACGCCGAGAACAACTAGAACCTCTTCTGCAATGGCAGTTGAGTTTTGCCTTTTGGCCCTTTGTTTTTGGGATAATTGCTCTGTGAATTCTGGTGGTGAATCTCTCTCTTGCTCTTCTCGGTTGAGGTCTGCAAATTGAACTACAAAGTTGGGAACTTTCATCACATTCCTCAGCTCCTCTTTCTCGAAATTTGTTCCTTGCCCAAGAGATTTTACAGGAAGTATTGGGGGGTGGTGGAGACGCTTTTTCTGCACTCTCATTTCCTTTTTAGGAGAACTCTGCCTAGCAGGCAGAGCAGGGACCGAGGCGGCCGACGGCGGCCGCCACCTCCGGCCGCTTTAAAAATTCTTTTTTTTATGCGAAATTCTAGCATAGTTTTTCATCTCCCGTCTCTCAACCTAAAAATCCCACCTTGATAATTAGATAGTCGAATCCTTTCCAAGTACTCTCTCTTTGCTCAATTATTGTACAATTTTACTTCGACCGGTCGAACCGTCAAATCATTGGTGAAGTTTTCCTTTTTCGGGAACATAGGTGGTTGGCGAGGGCAATTCTCTTTTTTCTTGACCTCCTTTTCAATCCTGATCTTGTTAGCGAAAGGAATTTAGAACTCAAGAAAAATCAGCGGAAAAAAAGTTCTGGGTTTTTTAATTCAGTCAAACCTCGTCTGTCTGGGCCCACGCAAGCCCATCTCTCCCGGAAGATTTTGAATGCGTGCATGCATCGTGGTGGGTGCGTCCAATCAGAATGTTAAAGATTGAAGAACAGACGTCTTGCAGTACTTTCAGTTCACCAGTTTGAGTTGATCCCTTCTTTTGGAAACGAAACTGAGATGTTTGGTATATATCAGAGTCCCGCTTAGATTTGAAACTTTCACGTGACTCCACATGCTCTTATCACTAGTCCATTTAAGATTCTGGGATGTTGGACTAGCAATAATTGTGACTGATGGGCCTTCCTGATAAATTGCCATCACCTTTTCTTCCGCCGCTTCCTGCAATTTGGTTGCACTGATCTTGATATGCCCAGAAAAATTCCTGCTTTTTTCAAAAGGGGCATCACGAAATTGAGATTCTCTCTGTTATCAGCCAGCTAATACCCACCTGCAATAAGCTGGTTGAATAAGTGGCATTCATTTCTTGGGTGTGAACCTGATCTCTGGATTGCAATGTGAAAGGCGCAATTGGTTTTTTTGACCACCCTGATTTGGTCAAACTGGAGAAGATTGGAATATATATATTCCCACATCGAGTATAGACGGCATTGACATTTTGTACGGATGACAAGGAAATGAGTCTATCTTGATCACCGATAAGTATATCTTATCTTGCAAGCTCATCTTCTCATACATGCAGCTTGTACAAGCACTTAGTTTTAAATGAATCAAGTAAATATGATGCACTGTCTGGACTCTACTTGTTGCTGTACACTCCCGAGATCAAATAAGCCTTTCTCACTTGAGGTCGAGCCGATTTAGTCATCTTAACGGAGGGGCACTACCTTCCCTGACTCTAAATCATTCTGTGCTTATGCACAAAACATGCCACAAGTACTTACAAGAGCTTGTATGCCTGGAATCTAGTATTACCAGGGTCAAATGCAATTCACACGGGCATTTGAGACTTCAAACAACTCAAATCTTAAATCGACTCACAAGCACCTATTAGTGTACTTGTTCATTTGTTCCTTTGAAGTCTCTTTCATATCTCCAGGAATGGATACTAATAACTGATTTTCAACTTCTGGTTTGTGCTTGCAGTTGATACACTAAACACAATTGCCACGAAAATGCAAAACAAACACTGGAATGTAAGTGAAACGTCATGCAATGATGGTATAGGTCTAAACGTGACCTTCTCTTCAGGAATTATAAGCAACGTGACTTGCAACTGTTCCTTCAGTAATGACACTGTTTGCCATGTCACTAGGATGTACGTATGAGCCGACAGTTTTATTTTTCCCTTTTCTCTCGATATCCTTCTTTCATTTGCATTAATTTCAATTTACCTATTCTTCTTCGTTTCGCAGCCAGCTGAAGGCACTTAATTTGACAGGGAGTTTTCCCGATGAATTCGGCAACCTCACTTACCTAACGGAAATGTAAGTTAGACTTGACCGCATGAGATCTTCCCATCTGGAAAATAATTAGGCCCAAAAACTTGAATGTGTCTGATGGGCCATGGTTCTTTATTTTCGTGGGAGAAGTCACAGAAAAGCATGCTATGAGTTGGGTGAAGACTATCCTGGTTCCACCTTATCTTAATAGTGACAACGTTTTCCGTATTGGTTCTTATGCACCTGGTTATCAATTTTCTTGAGCATGTGTCGGAGAAATGTAGCAATCGTGGGAATCTAAATCGAGTAATTTGTTGGAAGTTTAGCAAACTATTGCTTGAGAATTGTAAACGTTCTAAAGTGAGCATTCTTTGCAAGCAGAGACATCACTCGTAACTACATCAATGGATCTCTCCCCACAACTCTTACTCAGATACCACTTACCATTCTGTACGTTAATCTTATCAAACATCAGACATCATTGTCACAATTTAATTAGGATTTTCTTTGAAAAAGAAGCATAATTTTGTTTTCAATTTGGTACTTCAGGTCTGCACTTGGAAATCGCATAAGTGGTATTCCCCAGGAAATTGGCAACATCAGCACGCTGGAGGAGCTGTAAGACTAGCTATAAATTATGTACCTTCGTATTGAGAATTTGCTTGACCTGATGGTGATATATCGATGTCTATGCTAGTGTACTAGAGGACAATCTGCTTGAAGGCGCTCTTGAGCCAAAAATTGGAAACTTGAGCCGCTTAAATAGACTGTAAGTATATTGGAGTACATTAATTAGCACACTTTTGCCTGTATAACACATTTCATTAGTCCTTTGTTATTGTTCGTGAGCTCTCTTGATGGCAAGATTATGAAATAAAAGATCTTACATTAATCTTCCTGCTTAGTTTGAGGAGATGAAAATACACTTTGTTCTTTGTCATATACACTAATACATTGAGTTTTGATCCTGCAGTGTTTCTAATTCCTGGATCTTTTTTTTTTTCAGCCTTCTGTCTGCTAATAATTTCACGGGAACGATACCCGAATCCTTTGTCAATCTGAAGAACTTAGGAGATTTGTGAGTGACATCATAATACTTTTTATTCTGAACATGCTGAATTTCCTTTGAGGGATTCTGATTTAGACCACTTGCAGTCGTATAGATGGAAGCACATTATCAGGAAAGATACCTGACTTTATCGGGAATTGGACCAATATTACAAGATTGTGCGTATCCCAATCCTTCTCAATTACGGCCAAAAAGACTTAGGGTATTTGAAAGTTGTTCTTATATGACGGCATTAAGTTTGCAGGGACATGCAAGGCACATCTATGGAGGGACCTATTCCTTCTAGCATATCTTTGTTGACAAACTTGTTGGAGTTGTGAGCATTTGATCTTGTACAATTGTTCTCTGTCTCTTATAATCTAAGCTTGTGTTTTATCGTGAAAAGGTAGAATGGATGTTAATGTTACATGATGGAGTGGCTTTATATGCGTGCAGGAGAATATCTGATCTGAAAGGTCCAAGCTCGAATTTTCCTGATTTGCAGGGCATGAACAAGATGCAGACTTTGTGAGCTCAATATAATGAACATTTGGTTTGATTCTTTTCTCTCTCTTTTTTATAGCTAATTACCATTGACTATTTTTTTTCCACGTGTCAGGATTCTGAGAAATTGCTTGCTTAATGGCTCAATTCCAGATTACATTGGGGAATGGACAAGTTTGAAGACATTGTAAGTTGCTAAAATGAGGTGGATATTTTGTTTGATCAGAAGACATATCTTCTTTTCTTTGCAAAGTCCAGGTGGTTATTAAGCACCGTTGAGATTTTTGGACTTGTTCCAGCAGATTATTGCATTTTTTTTCCGAAGTGATTTGTTTCTTGAATGGGAAAGGCCCCAAACTGAAGATCAAATTACATGAACTTCTGCAAGTTTTCTTGAGAAAACTATCTGATTTGTTTCCTCTTTTTCTTATTTGTTTAGAGACCTGAGCGTCAACAGATTGACCGGTCAAGTTCCTGATACGGTGGGAGATAACCTGCAGTACATGTAATTACAAATTTTCTTGACTACTCCTAATGTCTCAGCAAATATGTAGTTGACTTTCCTTCCTCATTAGTGTCATATACACCTCCTATAGTTGGATTCTGAACAACTTTTTTGGACAAGTGTTGCATAACTTTTATTTGTGAATGTAGGTTCCTGTCAAACAACTCCCTTACTGGAGAAGTACCCGGTTGGGTAACGAGCAGCAATAATTATCTGTTAGTCTCCTATTAAAATGTCCCGTTTTCTTTTCTTAGTTTTTCCATAGATTGTCACGGATTGCAGGATTTGACTCTATGAGACTCATGGGTTCACATCTGATATATCACTTTTCAATGCCGTACTGTTATTTATTTAAGGGCCACTAACTAGGTCAAGGTATCCTGCAGCGATTTGTCTTACAACAATTTCACCGGTTCGTCTTCAACCAGTTGTCAGCAATCACAAGTGTGAGTCAATGCACATTCTCTCTTGAGGCAGAAATTTTATAGTTTTGTCTCATCCCCACATTGCTGGAGTTATTATCTAACATATAGTGTCACTTTCCAGGAACTTGGTTTCCAGCTATTCATCTAACGGAAACAACTCGTAAGTCTCTTTGACTGAGAGCTATACCAAATTGTTGATAATCACATGTGAAAATTATCCTACCAACCTTCTTTCTGGCTTATCCCATTAGGCTCTGGTGCTTGAAGAAGGGTCTACCCTGCAGCGGGAAAGCACAATGTGAGTTTTACTATATTTGAATTGTTGTCGGGCATAAACTGTTGAGCTACTTTTGTTCCCTATCATGGCTTATGCAACATCATCCAACCACACATGCAGATCACTCCTTGTTTATCAATTGTGGAGGAATCAAAACGCCTTTTGACGGGCATCAATATGAAGAGGACACCAGTCCGACTGGGAAATCGATTTTCTCTTCTTCTTCTTCGGAAAATTGGGCTTACAGCAGCACTGGACTTTATATGGGAAATGATGATGCTAGTTACATAGCGGATAACCCATTATCTTTGAATGTGGACGGTTCAGAATTGTACCAAACGGCTCGCCTTTCCCCTTGGTCGATCAGATACTATGGCCTTTGCATGATGAAAGGAAGTTACAAAGTGCGGCTCCATTTTGCTGAAATTCAATATTCTGACGATGAAACATATAGCAGCCTCGGCAGACGTATATTCGATGTATCGATACAAGTAAGTGAAATGAAATTTGGCACCTGATTATTGTTTTAATTTCATCTATTTTTGCTGATTTATCGTCTTTTGTTGAGGAATTTCACTTGTTATATTGACTTGTTCTGTGACAGGGCTGCACACAACAATCTGACAAGAGCACGATCTTTTCTTACCGAAATTTTTCTTGTTAATTCTGCAGGGCAATCAAGTGTTGAAGGATTTTAATATTGCAGAGGAAGCGGGAGGCGTTGGAAAGGGCATACACAAGGACTTCGATAATATTACTGTGAATGGCAGTACTTTGGAGATTCATTTATATTGGTCAGGCAAGGGAACTACAGCCATTCCTGATAGGGGTACCTATGGACCACTTATTTCCGCCATTGCAGTGACTCCGAGTAAGTCAACGCTGATGTATATATCTCTAATATTCTGTCCTCATGTGGTCATTAAATGATTCACGTCTAAACATGTCTTTTTTTTTCCCTGCTCGTAGACTTCAATGTTGGAAGTGCTGGACTATCAGCTGGCGCAATCACTGGAATCACGTTAGCTTCAGTGGTTCTCCTTGTATTGATATTACTAGTCCTTTGGCTCACAGGATTCTTAGGCGGCAGAGAAGTTGAAGATCCAGGTGAGATTATCATACAGACATGTCTGCTCACGCTGGAATCTGTCACTCTTTGATTCATCGCACAAGTATGATGCTTAATTCAAGGCTGTATTTATCTGCTTTCTTTGTACTTTTCATGGGACTCTTATGAGTGAACTATGACACCACAAAAATTAGCCCTTTTTCTTCTAACTAGGATTGCATGTCTATGTCAGACCAAAAAAAAAAAAAAAGGATTGCATGTCTATGAGGCATGACTATATAGGTGAATCACTCAGATTGAGAGTCGGTTGTAAAACCGCGCTTTTTCCCCGTCAGTTATTATTATCGACACCTTGTTTATTTTTTATTTTATTTTTTCAGAATTACGTGGGCTAGATCTCCAAACTGGCCATTTCACTTTAAGGCAAATCAAAGCTGCTACGGGCAACTTCAACTCTGTGAATAAGATAGGTGAAGGAGGGTTTGGGCCCGTTTACAAGGTAATTCACAATATGTTCATAACTTTATTTTCCATTCAATGTGAAGGAAGTGTATGATAAATTCAGTATGTGTCTGTTTTAGACTTACCGACAGGATCTTGTCAAGCTAATCATTTCTTTTATATAACATCTGATCAGTAATGAGTGTTAAATTCATATAAATAATCTCAGGGAACACTGTCAGATGGAACTATAATTGCTGTGAAGCAGCTTTCTTCTAAATCAAAGCAAGGCAATCGTGAATTCCTCAACGAGATAGGCATGATATCTGCTCTCCAGCACCCAAATCTCGTAAAGCTTTATGGCTGCTGCATTGAAGGAAATCAGTTGTTGCTAGTTTACGAATATCTGGTGAACAATAGTCTTGCCCGCGCACTTTTTGGTAAAACATGCTTTCCCTGAGCTGGTTAATATGCTACTAATGTCCGTTCAACTGAACACACAATCTCTCTCTCTCTCTCTTCCCAGGACGAGTCGAGCAGCAGATTGAGTTGGACTGGGCCACGAGAAAGAAGATATGTTTGGGAATAGCAAGGGGATTGGCTTACCTTCACGAGGAATCTAGATTGAAAATTGTTCACAGGGATATAAAAGCGACAAATGTGCTGCTTGATAAGGAACTAAATGCCAAGATCTCTGATTTTGGTTTGGCCAAACTCGATGAAGAAGAGAATACGCATATCAGCACAAGGATAGCTGGAACAATGCAAGTCTTCTGATATTCTGTTTGATTCTCTTCTTTTAATACGCTTTATCTAGCGAACTTTTTGATTGCTACATAGCTGTAACGTTTTCCCTGCATGTCCTTCAGAGGTTATATGGCTCCGGAATATGCGATGAGAGGCTACTTGACAGACAAAGCCGATGTCTACAGCTTTGGAGTCGTCGCTCTGGAAATTGTCAGCGGAAAGAGCAACACAAATTACAGGCCGAAGGAAGAATTTGTTTATCTCCTTGACTGGGTAACGTACAGCTGACTTCTAAGTTCTATAGAAATTATGCAGCCAACTGTTTTCTGTTTCTAAAGGCAACCTATTCCCCTTCCTGAAACTGCGTTCTGTTTCTACAAGCAAGATAACCGGGCTAATCTTCTATTTCTATTTGTACATGATGAAAGGCCTACGTGCTACAAGAGCAAGGGAACGTTCTTGAACTCGTGGATCCACGTCTCGGCTCAGATTACTCCGAGGAAGAGGCAATGAGAATGCTAAACCTGGCACTACTATGCACCAATCCTTCACCGACTCTCAGGCCGCCAATGTCGTCTGTGGTGAGCATGCTCGAAGGGAAAAGCGCGATTCAACCACCGATAATCAAGCGCACCGCGACAAATCCAGATGCTAGGTTCAGGGCCTTCGATGGGCGAGGTCACGATAGCCAAACAAATTTCTCGACGTTCTCTCAGGACACTAACCAGGTGCCGAGGAGCATGTCCATAGAAGGTCCACGGATCGATTCTTCAGCTTCTTTCACGAGCAAGGATGAGAACCGCAGACATTCTTCAGAGAGGAAGCTCATCCCTGATTTTTAGGACTCGACCGCATCAGTAATAGGCCAAAATTAGACGAAAGAACTATATTTGTAAAATCGTTAAAACATTTAGAACTAAAATGATCAAATTAAAAAAAAAATTCAGGTAGAATTTATTATTATTTTTATAGAAAGAATTGACTGTTGTACGATAAGTTTAAGAATTTTCGGTTGATTATCTTTATGAAAAGCTGTCTTGTCAAAGTGGTTATACAAAAAATAAGACTTTGTGGCTACCATAAATATTTTCGGTGATCGTGAGAATAACAGCATGTTGTGAGTCGGAAATTCTTAAAAGAACGAGCTCCATAATAATTTTTAATTAATTATCATATATATTTTGTGATAATAAATAGGCGGGAAAAATGTCAAACAAGTCTTAAATTTATTGCATTGGTGTAAATTTAATCATAAACCTTTTATTAACGTTAATTCAGTTATAAACTTTTTGTATTTGTGTCGTCTCACATGGCATGATGGCATGATCGGCCATGACATGGATATTTTAAAATTTCTTTTTAACCTTTAATAGCTTTTATACTTTGTTTTTTATTTTTTTCCTCTCTTCTCCTTTCTTCTTCGTTATTTGTTCCTCCACTCTACTGCAACTTATGCATTGCAACTTGCAAGCTTCTACAACGGCCGTCCCACCGCTCGGCCGCAAGCAGCACGCCAGGAGTACTGGCCTCGCCGGGCCGAGGGCGGCGAGCCTCGCCACACTCTGGCGAAGGTGACGCCGGCGAGTGTCGGCGTCGTCGGATCTGGCCTGGCTGAGCCTCTCACCCAGGCGTCTGATCATCTGTGCAAAAGACAAAATTATCAATTGACGCAGAGAAACACAATCGACAAAAAAACGCTGCTTTTCTGGCGACAAGGAGGTGCGACTGATGCGGATCTTGGGGTGCTATGTTTCTCATCACGCCTTTTTTCATGGGCCTGTAACTCAATCCAGACGAGCTCGTGGTTCTGTCTTCCCGAAAACGAAGACGAACCCGAGTCCAATAATCAGAAGGCCGTCTGTTCCGCGACAAATTCATCGTTGACTTGGCTCCAATTCGACCCGAAAAGAACTTTTGTCTGTCTCCGTTCATGAAATGGAGGAGGGTCTGGGGAAAAATAACTATCTTCCACGATGGGCGAGGGTAAATCTTCAATCGGAGCCCTGAATTCGACACCCTTTTTCCTCCCCGATCATTCTTGGAAACAGATCCCGACGTGAATCGTGGGGGTCAAATCAGATCAACCGGAGACGGAGTGGTCGCGCCGTGGGAAGGCGAGGACGGCTTTGGCCAGGCGAGGACAGTCTTGCCGAGCCTCGTCCTTGCTCGGGCGACGCTAGCCGAGGCCACACCGTCTAGGCAAGGGTCGGCCGTGGTGAGGCTTGCCCTCGCCGGTTCTCGCCCTCAAACTGGTGAGGCCAGTCGTCCCGGCGTGCGGCTTGCGGCCGGGCGGTAGGACGGCCGTTGCAGGCTGCAAGGCAAAAGTTGCCGAAGAGGGGAGGAAAAAAGAAGATAAAAGTGCATTGGAGGTTCTAAAATTTGTCACTAAAAAGTTTCAAAAAATACAATTAAATCCTAAAATTTATCAAGAAAATGCATTTGAGTCCTAAGAAGTGTAATCAAGTCCTAAAACTTGGCACATTAGTTCAATAAAGTTCTTTCATTGATTGCATTTTTTGAAAATTTTAGAACTTGATTGCATTTTTGTGACTAGTTTTAGGATTTTATTGTACTTTTTGAAAGTTTTAGGGCTAGAATATTCTTTCATGACAAGTTTTAGGACTTGATTGAATTTTTTGAAGGTTTTATGACTCATTTGCACTTACATTATTAGTTTTATGACTTTTAGTGCACTTATCTTAAAAAAGAACGAAGAAGAAAGGAGAAGAAATGGGTAAAAAAAAAACTGTAAAAGCTATTAAAGATTTAAAAAAATTAAAAAGCATCGGTTGTGCTACGTGGAATGTCATCCACGTCGGCGAATTTTGGCTAAAAGTATTCGGAAAGACTCAATTAGCACAAATGTAAAAGATTGAGCACTAAATTAATACCAATAAAAAATTTAGGACTGAATTGACGTCAATATAACGGGTTTAAGACTTTTTTTTTTCTTTTACACTTTTCCCATAAAATAGGCTATTAACATAACTGTTACATGATCATTTTGCCAAATTAATAAATTCACAAATGTCCGAATTTGAAACTCGCTGTCGGTGGGCGACGGCGTTAGCTCCACAAGAATTATCCAGATAATAATAGGGCTATACGGCGGTGGGATATTTTGCAGAGGCTATAGGCTTATAGTCTATCCCCATCCCCATCCCCATCCCCATCCCCATCCCATTGCTTCCTACATTAACACACCTAAGTCCCTATCGATGTAGACAAGTGCACCACCCCATTCGCAATGGAATAAAATGCGAAATAGATCACTCCATGTCTAAACTTACTTTGCCCTTGCTTGTTCTGCTCTTTTAATAGTCCAGCAAACGACAACGACCTCAAAGGTAATGCCACAAAAATTACATATGTACATCAGATGCGTGCAAGGATGAAAAATGAAACTCAAAAAAAAAAAAATTCCCGAAAATTATGAATAGATTACAGGGTTAATATCACAGAAAACCCCAAACTGATATGCATGTGCCACATTTGCCCTATACTTTTTTTTTACCTAAAAAAATTCCAAATCGGTACGCTTATGACGATTTTACCCCCAAACTAATTTTTTCGATCACCAAAAATTCCAAACCGGTATAACCGTAACAAATTTACCCTGAAGATGATAAATTTATGACAAATTTACCCTGTGTTACTTTTTCGTTAATTTTACCATTAAATTGTTGAGTTGGATGACTCAAGCAGTTGGCAGGTGTAATAGCTTGAGATTTTTGCGCTCTGTTTGTCGCAAATATATCAGTTTAAAATTTTTCGTGATATTAACCCGACTTAAAGAAAATTAACAAAGGGCAAACTTGCCACATGTGTATTAGTTGATGATTTTTTTTTTATGATAAAAAAATTTAGTTTTGGGGTAAACTTGTCACATGCGTATCAGTTTAAAATTTTTTATGGTCAAAAAAATAGTTTGGGGGTAAATTTCTTACATTTGTACTAGTTTGAGGTAAATTTGTCACATGTATACAAGTTTGTGATTTTTTATGGTCGTCACATGTGTACCAGTTTGAGATTTTCATTGCATTAACCCTAGATTATATGATAACTTATGTTTCAAATCATTTTTTTTTATATTGCGCAACTTCGAAGTATTTAATTAGTCAAATCATGCGCGTGGCTAGGAATATATACACACACACTCACTTCACTCCAAGCAGACCTAGTCAAAGTCGCTCCGAGCAAGTGAGGGGGTTTAGTACTCGACGGCAGATACATTTCTTTGATTTGGAGTCACATGGCCTCTTTTATCTCCATTCCATGCATAACGTCGCGTATAAACGGGACTTGTCATCGAAATGCAATTGAATTCAACATGCAAGTTTAGTGTGAGCTTTGAAAGTCCCGCGATTAACTTTAGCAGTAGATTCTAAGCATGTACTTTCGCCAATTCTTCCTGTCGGGGGAGATCGATCAATCATGTCCCCTTTGGACAGAAAACTCGTGCAACGTTCGATCAATGGAGTCCCAGGCAGCGGTGACTTGTACAGGAAAAAACTCGTAGGGCCCTGCGTCCTCAACTCGCTAAAGTGGTGAACAGTCAACTCGTTAGAAGTAGGACCCTACGACGTCGCTTTTGTGAAGACGACGCGATGTTTCGCTTTTTGATTAGTGTCGGCAGTTGGCACCATGATTTGTGAGCTCGGCGAGGACTGCCCAGTCAACCATGCAACGAGTGGACAGTATTCCCGATTTTTATAAATTATAAAATAAAGAGTTGATATCCTGAAAAACTCTAAATTAATACACATGCCAAATTTATCATAAATTATTTTTATCACAAAAAATTTCAAACCGGTACATTTACGATAAATTTACTCTAAATTATTTTTTTTACCATAAAAAATCTCAAACTGTTATACATGTGACAAACTTACCATTCGTTAATTTTCGTTAAATCGGTTTAATATCACAAAAAAATTCCAAACCAATGCATATATGAACAGAAAATTGGTACGCCTCTCATCCAACTCAACAATTCGATAGTAAAATTAGATATGAAACTAACGAAAAGTAAACTTGCGTGTACTAATCTTGGTTAAATTTGTCATAGGTGTGTCGATTTGGAGTTTTTTATGGTAAAAAAAAATTAAGATAAATTTATCATATATATATATATATATATATATATATATATCAATTTATGATTTTTTTATAGTAAAAAAATAATAATTTAGAGTAAACTTATTGCAGATACGTTATTTTGGGTTTTTTTTGTGATATTTAGCCTAAAGCAAAATGCTGCAGATGTCGTTGTCAGACATGGCCAAGAACAAAAGAAGAACCACCGGAAGACAAAAACTCCCACTGGGAATGATAACAAGGAACTTATTGAGTCCTTAAAATCTTCAGTTCAGTCTTTCCCACCAACGGCAACGCTCTCCTAGAATCACTCCTTTCCTGTGTCTCCTTGCGCTGTTTTGGTCGTGGTCGAGGCAGCATTTCCCTGGTCGAGGCCGGAGTTTGGCCGGTGTCGAGCGCGCGCGGGGGAAGCAACGGAAGTTAGCGATGGTGGTGCCCCTGGGTTCGGTTTCCAGAGTGGTTGTCTTCGTTGTTCTTGTCGTGATTTGCTTTGCGGCCTTCGAGTGTGATGCTCGACTCTTGCCACAAGATGAAGGTACGCGAGAACGACTAAAAACCTTTCCTTTAATGGCTGCTCAATTCTGCTCTTTGGCCCTCTGTTTTTGGGGATAGTTGCTTAGCGAACTCTGATCCTGAATCTCTCTCTCTCTCTGGCTCTTCTCTGTAGAGGTCTGCAAATTGAACTATAAAGTTGGGAACTTCCAACGCATTTCTCAGTCCCTTCCTACTTGCAATTTGTTTCTTGTCCAAGAAATTTTAGAGAAAGTATTGAGGGGTGAGGTGAGGGGAGGGGAGATGCTTTTTTCTGCTCTCTTCATTTGCCTTTCCAGGATAACTCTGCCTAGCAGACAGAGCAGGGAACGAGGCGGGCCTACGACGGCCGCCACCACCGGCCGCTTTAAAAGTTTTATTGTTCCGAGAAATTTAAGCATAATTTTCATCTCCCTTCTCTCAACCTAAAAATCCTACTTTTTTTTTTTTGGTCAGATAAAAAATCCTAAAAATCCTACCTTTTTTTTTTGTCGCACTAAAAATCCTACCTTGATAATTACATTATCAAATCTTTTCCAAGTACTTTGTCTTTGCTCACTTTTTTCACCGAAAAATCCGACCTTTTTTTTTTTATTGGTCGGACTAAAAATCCTACCTTGATTATTACATTATCAAATCTTTTCCAAGTACTTTGTCTTTGCTCACTTTTTTCGCCGATAATCTTACTTTAACCGGTCGAACCGGCAAATTATGGGTTGTTGGCGAGGGCAATCTCTTTTTCCCGAGATGTTGATACTACACAGTACTTTAGATATTTTTCTACGTTGAATTGGTGCTGTCAGACTAGTGGTCTTGTGTCGGGTAGCAACAATTGATGGGCCTTCCTCATAAATTGCCAACAATATATTTTTCTACATTGAATTGGTGCTGTGATTGATGGGCCTTCCTCATAAATTGCCACCAATTCCGATGATACGCCGCGTCCTGCAATTTGGTTGCACTGATCTTATTATGTACAGAAAAATTCCTACTCTTTTATGTTAAAAAATTCAACTCAAAAGCTTAAATTATTAAATAGAATAAGACCACATGAATATAAAGAGCATATAATATTCATTCACAAGCGATGTGGGACAATAACAACAACTTCAACATAGGACATCCCGAAATAAATACTCCTGTTATCAGATAGCAAATAACCACCAGCAATAAGAATGAAGTGTAGATTAAATGTGCTGCTGGTCAACCCTTTCTCTGTGACTTTCTTCTCCTGTTCTAATATGGAAGGCGGCATTGACATTTTATTTGCATGACAATAGAATGAATCTACCATGATCGCTTGTAACTATATCTAATCTTGCAAGCTCATCTTCCCATACATGCAGCTTGTATAAGCACCTAGTTTTAATCAAATCGAGTAAATATGATGCATTGTCTGAAGTTTACTCATTGCTCTACAGTCCCGAGATTGAATAAGCCTTTTTTTTTCCTTGTGGTGGAGCAAATTTTAGTCATTTTAACCGAGAGGCGCTACCTTCCCTGGCTCCAAATCATTCCATGCTTTTCTACAAAACGTGTTACAAACTTACCAGAGCTTGTATGCCTGGGTATTTGAGACTTAAAAAATCTCTAAAGTTAGATGGACCCAGGAGCACCTGCTGGTGTACTTGTTCGGTTGTTCCTTCTAAATCTCTTCCATGTTTCCAGCAGTGGATTCTAATAAGCACTTCTGGTTTGTGCTTGTAGTTGATATTCTAAAAACAATCGCCACGAAGATGCAAAACAAATACTGGAATGTAAGCGAAACATCATGCAGTCAGGGAATAAACGTGCCGACCTTGCCTTCAGGAATGACAAGCAACGTGACTTGCAACTGTTCCTTCAGTAATGGCACAGTTTGCCATGTCACGAATATGTATAGATGACCTGACAGTTTTTTGTGTTTCTCTTGGTATCCTTCTTCCATGTGCATCAATTGCATTTTACCTTTTCTTCTTCGTTTCGCAGCCAGCTGAAGAGACTTAATTTGAAAGGGACTTTTCCTGCTGAATTTGGCAACCTCTCTTACCTAACAGAAATGTAAGATAGACTTGACTCATGATATCTCCCCATCTGGAAGGTAATTAGGCCAAAGAAATCGTATGTGTCTGATGGGCCATTGTTTCTTTATTTTCGTGAGGAAATCACAGAGAAGCATGCTATGAGTTGGGTGAAGGCCATTCTGGTTCCACCGTAATCTTATTATGATTTTAAACACCTGTTGATCAATTTTCTCAAGCATGTATCTATCTGAGAAATGTAGCACTTGGAATCTAAATCAACCAATTTGTTGGAAGTTTAGCAAACTATAATTGTAAAGGTTCTAAAGTCATCATTATTTGCAAGCAGAGACCTCACTCTTAACTATATCAGTGGAACGCTTCCCACTACTCTTACTCAGATACCACTTGCCATTCTGTAAGTCAATCATATCAAACATCAGATATCATTATCACAACTTAATTAGGAGTTCTTTTAAAAAAGAAGCACAATTTTGTTTTCAATTTGGTACTTCAGGTCTGCACTTGGAAATCGCATAAGTGGCATTCCCCAGGAAATTGGCAACATTAGCACGCTGGAGGAGCTGTAAGACTAGCTATAAATTATATACCTTTGTATTGAGATTGTGCTTGACCAGATGGTGATAAGTCGATGTCTATGCTAGTGTACTAGAGGACAATCTGCTTGAAGGCGCTCTTGAGCCAAACATTGGAAACTTGAGCCGCTTAAGGAGACTGTAAGTAAATTAAAGTACATTAATTGACACACTTTTGCCTGTATAACACATTTCATAAGTCCTTTGTTATTGTTCGTGAGCTCTCTTGATGGCCAGATTATGAAATAAAAGATCTTACTTTAACCTTCCTGCTTAAATTGGAATGAAGTTTCTCTTGGTTTGGGGAGATGAAAATACACTTTGTTCTTTGTCATATACACTTATACCGTGAGATTTGATCCTGCAGTGTTTCTAAGTCCTGCATCCTTCTTCTTCTTCTTTTTTCAGCCTTCTGTCTGCTAATAATTTCACGGGAACGATACCCGAATCCTTTGGCAATCTGAAGAACTTAAAAGATTTGTAAGTGACATCATAATACTTTTTTATTCTTAACATGCTGAACTTCCTTTGAGGGATTCTGATTTAGACCACTTGCAGTCGTATAGATGGAAACACATTATCAAGAAAGATACCTGACTTTATCGGGAATTGGACCAATATTACAAGATTGTGCGTATCCCAATCCTTCTCAATTTGGGCCAAAAAGACTTATTTATATTATTAGGGTGTATTGAAAGTTGTTATTATATGACGGCATTAAGTTTACAGGGACATGCAAGGCACGTCCATGGAGGGACCTATTCCTTCTAACATATCTTTGTTGACAAACTTGGAGGAGTTGTGAGCATTTGATCTTGTGCAATTGTTCTGTCTTTTATAATCTTGTAAGAAAGGTAGAATGGATGTTAAGGTTGCATGATGGAGTGGTTTTATATGCGTCCAGGAGAATATCTGATTTGAAAGGTCCAAGCTCGGATTTTCCTGATTTGAAGGGCATGAACAAGATGAAGACTTTGTGAGATCCATATACTGGATATTTGATTTGTTTCTTTTCTCTCTCTTTATTATAGCTGATTACCATTTACTGTTATTCTTCATGTCTCAGGATTCTGAGGAATTGCTTGCTTAATTATGGCTCAATTCCAGATTACATTCGGGGATGGACAAGTTTGAAGACATTGTAAGTTGCTAAAATATGGTGGATATTTTGTTTGATCAGAAGACATATCTTCTTTTCTTTGCAAAGTCCAGGTGGTTATTAAGCACTGACAGATTTTTGGACTTGTCCCCGCTGACTATTGCATTTTTTTTTAGAAGTGATTTGTTTCATGAATGGGAAATGCCCCAAACTGAAGATCAAATTACGTGATTTCTGCTAGTTTTCCTGAGAAAACTATCTGATTTGTGTCCTCTTTTTCTTATTTGGGTAGAGACCTGAGCGTCAACAGATTGACCGGTCAAGTTCCTGATACGATGGGAGATTACCTGCAGTACATGTAATTACAAATTTTCTTGACTACTCCTAATGTCTCAGCAAATATGTAGTTGACTTTCCTTCCTCATTAGTGTCATATACACCTCCTATAGTTGGATTCTGAACAAAATTTTTGGACGAGTGTTTCATTACTTTCATTTGTGAATGTAGGTTTCTGTCAAACAACTCCCTTACTGGAGAAGTACCCAGTTGGGTAACGAGCAGCAATTATTATCTGTTAGTCTCCTATGAAAATATCCAGTTTTCTTTTCTTGGTTTTTCCACAGATTGTAACGGATTGCAGGATTTGACTCTATGAGACTCATGGGTTGACATCTGATATATCACTTTCCGATCTTGTACTGTTATTATTTAAGGGGGTGAATATGCCACTAACTAGGTCAAGGTATCCTGCAGCGACTTGTCTTACAACAATTTCACCGGTTCTTCTTCAATCAGTTGTCAGCAATCTCAAGTGTGAGTCAATGCACATTCTCTCTTGAAGCAGAAATTTTATAGTTTTGTCTCGTCCCCACATTTCTGGAGCTATTATCTAACATATACTGTCACTTTCCAGGAACTTGGTTTCCAGCTATTCATCTAACAGAAACAACTCGTAAGTCTCTTTGACTAAGAGCTATGCCAAATTGTTGATAATGACATGTCGAAATTATACTACCAACATCTTTCTGGCTTATCCCAGTAGGCTCTGGTGCTTGAAGAAGGGTCTACCCTGCAGCGGTAAAGCACAATGTGAGTTTTACTATGTTCGAATTGTTGTGGAGCATAAACTGTTGAGCTACTTTTGTCCCTTATCATGGCTTATGCAATATCATCCAAAAACACATGCAGATCACTCCTTGTTTATCAATTGTGGAGGAACCAAAACAACTTTTGATGGGGATCAATATGAAGAGGACACCAGTCCGAATGGCAAATCGATTTTCTCTTCTTCTTCTTCAGAAAAATGGGCTTACAGCAGCACCGGACTTTATATGGGAAACGATAAAGCTGGTTACATAGCGGATTACCCATTATCTTCGAATGTGGACGGCTCAGAATTGTACCGAACGGCTCGCCTTTCCCCTTGGTCGATAAGATACTATGGCCTTTGCATGATTGAAGGAAATTACAAAGTGCGGCTCCATTTTGCTGAAATTCAATATTCTGATGATGAAACATATAGCAGCCTCGGCAGACGTATATTCGATGTATCGATACAAGTAAGTGAAATGAAATTTGGCACCAGATTATTGTTTTAATTTCATATATTTTTGCTGAGTTGTCATCTTTTGTTGAGGAATTTGACTTGGGAAATCGTTATTATGACTTGGTGTGTGACTGGGTTGCGCACAACAGTCCAACAAGAGCATGATCTTTTCTTACCAAAATTCTTGTTAATTCTGCAGGGCAATCAAGTATTGAAGGATTTTAATATTGCAGAGGAAGCGGGAGGTGTTGGAAAGGGCATATACAAGGACTTCGATAATATCACTGTGAATGGCAGTACTTTGGAGATTCATTTATATTGGGCAGGGAAGGGAACCACAGCCATTCCTGACAGAGGTACCTATGGACCACTTATTTCCGCCATTGCAGTGACGCCGAGTAAGTCAACACTGACGTACAGATCTCTAATGTTCTTTCCTCATGTGTTCATTGAAGCATTCACGTATAAATGTGTTGTTTTTGTCCTGCTCTTAGACTTCCCTGTTGGAAGCGCCGGACTATCAGCTGGAGCAATAACTGGAATCGCAGTAGCTTCAGTGGTTATCCTTGTGTTGATATTACTAGTCCTTCGGCTAACAGGATTCTTAGGCGGCAGAGAAGTTGAAGATCCAGGTTAGATTATCATACTGACATGTCTGCTCACGCAGGAATCTGTCACTCTTTGATTCATCACAAAAGTTGGTCTTTTTCCTTATAACTAGGATTGCATGTCTATGAGGCATGTTTATATAGGTGAATCACTTCTCAGATTGAGAGTTTGTTGTAGACGTTATTATTATCGAACTCCTGATGTGCACCTTGTTTATTCGGTTTTTTTTTTTTTTTTTCAGAATTACGTGGGCTAGATCTCCAAACTGGCCATTTCACTTTAAGGCAAATCAAAGCTGCTACGGGCAACTTCGACTCTGTGAATAAAATAGGTGAAGGAGGGTTTGGGCCAGTTTACAAGGTAATTCACAAATTTTTTTTTTTTTGGTAAAGAAATAATTCACAATATTTTCGTAACTTCATTTTCCATTCAATGTGAAGGAAGTGTATGATAAATTCAGTATATGTCTGATTTAGACTTACTAACCGAATCTTGTCAAGCCAACCATTTTTTTCATGAAATAACATCTGATCAGTTATGGGAAAAAGTACACCTGGAGTGCCTTAACTTTTGTACGGTGTGCACTTAAATGCCTTAACTTTCAAAGTGTGCACTTAAGTGCCTAATCGGAGTAAAAGTGTACAGTTGAGTGCTAACTCCGGTGAACAGTGTACACGTGGATTTTTTTTATATTTTTTAATATTTTTTGAAAATCCACGTGTACATTAAATATTAATAAAAACACTGTTCACCGGCGGCCACGTCAGCATTTCCGACGGCCACCTCACCTTTTCCGGCGGCCACGTCAGCATAGGCACTTAAGTGAACACTTTTTAAAAGTTAAGGCACTTAAGTGCACACTTTGAAAGTTAAGGCACTTAAGTGCACACCGTACGAAAGTTAAGGTACTCCAGGTGTACTTTTCCCTCAGTTATGAGTCTTAAATTCATATGAATAATTGCAGGGAACACTTTCGGATGGAACTACAATTGCTGTGAAGCAGCTTTCTTCTAAATCGAAGCAAGGCAATCGTGAATTTCTAAACGAGATAGGCATGATATCTGCTCTCCAGCACCCAAATCTCGTAAAGCTTTATGGCTGCTGCATTGAGGGAAATCAGTTGTTGGTAATTTATGAGTATCTGGAGAACAATAGTCTTGCCCGTGCACTTTTTGGTAAAACATGCTTTCCCTGAGCTGGCTAATATGCTACTAATGTGCATTCAACTGAACACACACACACTCTCTCTCTCTTCCCAGGACAAGATGAGCAGCAGATTGAGTTGAACTGGGCCACGAGAAAGAGGATATGTTTGGGAATGGCAAGGGGATTGGCTTACCTTCACGAGGAATCTAGATTGAAAATTGTTCATAGAGACATAAAAGCGACAAATGTGCTGCTTGATAAGGAACTAAATGCCAAGATCTCAGATTTTGGTTTGGCCAAACTCGATGAAGAGGAGAATACACATATCAGCACAAGGATAGCTGGAACAATGTGAGTCTTCTGTTATTCTGGTTGATTCTCTTCTTTTAATTCGCTTTATTTAATGAACTTTCAATTGCTACATTGTTTTCCCTGAATGTCCTCCTATGGCCATATCCACCATTGCTATTTTGCCTTGCCTCAGAGGTTATATGGCTCCTGAATATGCGATGAGAGGCTACTTGACAGACAAAGCCGATGTCTACAGCTTTGGAGTTGTCGCTTTGGAAATTGTCAGCGGAAAGAGCAACACAAATTACAGACCAAAGGAAGAATTTGTTTATCTCCTTGACTGGGTAACATACAGCAACTTTTAAGGTTTATAGAAATTATGCAGCCAAGCTTTTATTGGACTTGAAGCTCTCGTTCTCTACTTTCCGTGTGTTTGCTTTGAAGACTTGCAAGTAGAATGATGGCCTGTGACTTCAGTATTAAATGATGGAACAAGCTATTTGGGACAAATTTGATCAGAGTAAACAAGTATATGAAGGAATAATTTCTTTGAAGGACTCCTCCCTAAAAGGAAATGAAAAAGAAAAGATGGGTTAGAAGCTGAGAATATTGTCATATTGTTATGTATGCATGAGCATGCTCAGCAGTGGAGAATGGGAATTGCATGAGCATGATGAGATTCCATCTATCAGTAACCTATTCCCCTTAATTGTTCCTAACACTGTTTTCTGTTTCTAAAAGCAAGATAACCGACTTATCTTCTATTTCTATTTGTACATGATGAAAGGCCTATGTGTTACAAGAGCAAGGGAACGTTCTTGAACTCGTGGATCCACGTCTCGGCTCAGATTACTCCGAGGAAGAGGCAATGAGAATGCTAAACCTGGCTCTACTATGTACCAACCCTTCACCAACTCTCAGGCCACCAATGTCTTCTGTGGTGAGCATGCTCGAAGGGACATGCCCAATTCAAGCACCGATAATCAAGCGCACCGCAACAAATCCAGATCCAAGGTTCAGAGCCTTCGAGGGGCTAGCTAATGATAGCCAAACAAATTTCTCGACATTCTCTCAGGACACTCCCCAGGTGTCGGGAAGCATGTCCATAGAAGGTCCGTGGATCGATTCTTCAGCTTCTTTCACGAGTAAGGATGAGATCCGCCGCCATTCTGCAGAGAGCAGGCTTCTCCCAGGTTTTTAGGACTCAGATTCGTTCAGTAACTATTACGCGTTCGTCATTTTTCCTATCCAACAGTGTAAAGGAATTAGATGGTCGAAATATAGGGAATAAGGATAACGCTGAGAATTGAGCATGTTCTGGCTCTCTTTAGGCACGAGGTCTGGCTTCATCTGGGTGACTCGAGATTTTATGAATTTTTTGGTACATTATGTGCATCATGAATTCACCCATCTTTGTCCATGAAAAATCCAAGATTTCACTCACGAGAACGGTCTGTTTCCTTTATCATTTCAACTCGATTTTGATATGACCGAAGCACCTAAGATCTCGAACTAAGTTTCAGGAATGTCTGGTTACTAAGCTCGCAGTTCGGACATTGCAGATGTATTGATTTCAGGCAACGTCTGTGGTTACATGAATAGTTTAGAGGGTGACCTCTTAAGAAACACTCGTTAGCATGACTTCATGGAATCTCGTCTTTAGTATTTACTGAACTAATATCGTTTTACCAGTATTACTGTCTTTATAGAATGTAAAAGAATAGAGTGTGTGATTAAAAAAAGCATACAAAGGATGGATTTGAAAGACGCCAAACATGTTTTCAAAAGGACGGCGCTTCTTCCACTCCTCTTTTGACTTTAACACTCATTTTAATTTTTGACGATATTATCCTTGTGTGATTTATCACTTCAATTATAATTTAAAAAACATGATCTCTTTATTTTATTTGATCAAATCTTTTTTTTTTGTTTCTTATTTTTCCTTGCGGGTCCCACTTTTGTTCTTATTATTGTTCATTTATTTTCCTTCTCCATGCTTTCTCCTTCTTGGCTTTTCATATATATCTCTCTCTCTTGAAGAGTATGTCGGAAGCAAGACTCCCTTGCTTGCCCTAAACGATGCATGCTAAAATATAGTAATGGCTCGGCGGACATTCGCAAGCGTGGTGACAATAAACTCCCTTGATGCCTTCATCTCTCCCTTAATGTCTATGTAACTACTATCATAGGTTGGTAAGCACGTTTCGGTTTAAGCCTACCGGAAGAAGGGTATTTCACAGCTCAATATTTGGAGGATTATTGTGGTCTCTCTCCTCTTTCTTTGCTCCTGCTGCGGCATCGGTTGTTTCACCAAGATGATCCGTAAATCTTGGCCAACACCGATCTTGCAAAATCGGAACATGGGACCCAATATTGTTTGGGGGCATCGTAGACATGGAAACCTGTATAAAAGACATTATTGAGATTCAAACAACTCAAGCGAACATGAAGGAAGTACGTAATTTAGGGATCATTCAAGTTCACGACAACTTATCAATTACAACAACATAAAAATGAGCAAGATCTAACACAGAGAGAAATATGGAGTATGCTGGGAAGATAAGCCGAGTGAAAACAGATTCTGAGCATATAATTGAGCTTAGAGCCAATCAATGGGAGCATGGGTGATGGACGACGAATCACTTACCCTCGTCCTCGCATTTGCGTACTCGAACGATAAGGGAATAGGAAATACGAGGATGATGAGATTGGCATCTCGAGGAGTAGGAAGGCGTGGAAAGAAGATAAAGAATCGCAAGAGAAAACAGGGACGGCAATGATCTTGCAATAACAAGGCTGGGAAAGCAGAAGGAAAATGGGACCCTCAAGGAACAAAGAAGAAACAAAATAAATTTTTTTTATCAAATAAAATAAGGGGATAATTTTTGTGGAATTAGAATTATAATAGAAGTAGTGGGCCACACAAGGGATAATATCGTCAAAATATTAAAATAAAGAGTGCCAAAGCCAAAAGATGAGTGGAAAAAGCGCCGCCCATCATCTAATTAGAATAAATTTTCAAAAAAACGGCAGTTATATATTTTTATCGAATTTGGCTAAACATTGATTAGCTATTGACGTTTTCTCCCGACCCATTATCAACTCGATTTTTTGCACCAACGGTAGAGTGGTGAGCCGGATTGTTTAAAAACGTGATTCGATTTAAACAAAATCATGTTGGGATGTCAAATTTTCAAGAACTAGACCGGACGGATGGCTTGGTGGAATCCCACAGAATGGGATGTATGTCGGATGGATGCCTCGTGACCGAGGAGGAGGATTTACTTTAATTTCAATTGTCCAAACATCCTTGTCACAAACTGCATAAACTCAAGGGTAACCTTCTTTGATTATTGGAAATTTGCTAATGTGTGCTGTTCTTGTTAGAGAGGTCTGCCTAGAGTTGGAATTAAATGTGTTCGTCCAAACTTTGTCGGAACGTAATTTTTCCCATACTCTATTCACTCAACATTTGCATATGTGGGAACTACTTGACCCGATTGTTTCAAAATGCGGGTCGATTTATTTAAATAAAAAGTGTTTTGATCAAACTGATATGGTTATGGTAATTTTTTATTTTTTATTTTTTTTTTCGATTAAAAATCCGTTGGAACGGACACCATCCATCATGGTGGAAGGTTTGCATGCGATATGCCAAATCAAAATCAATAAGTTGTCCATGTCATAATTAAATTTTCTCCAAACTTATCAGGCGAAATATTATTTTGGCTGGCAACCAGTGATTCACACTTGTGCATGACACGACTTGTCAGCAGCGATGGCAGCTGCAGCAGTTGAAGCAATCGCTTTCTTTTGCAGCAAATTCCAGACTACCATATCTGTAAATCTACGGGTTTGAATTTTGCAGTTTGAAGTACTAGTATTTCCTTCGACCCAAAAAACAAAATACTAGTATTTCCCACCCAAGCTTGATGAAATGAATGCAAGTGCAGCGTGAGCACTGAGCACAGCCATGTTCGAATTGCTCGATGTTAATGTCGGTTATCGACGAGGTAAGCATTCAAATTGCTCGATGTTTTTGGGGAAAGTGTTTTCAGGAAAAGTGTTTTATGGACTTTCGCCTGTTTGGTTCGCGAAAAATGATTTGGTCAACGGAAAGTACTTTTCAATCAACAAAGATTTTATTCATTAAAATAGGAAAATGAATTCCCCAAAATAAAAAGGTGAAAACACTTTTCCAAATTTGAGTCTCTTACTTTATTTGAAAACGAGATTGAGGCCGATCTCGGGGACCGATCCCTGGGCCGGGCCGGGCCGGGACCGGGGCCGGGACCAGGGCCGGGGATCGGGGATCGGGGCCGGGGCTCGGGGCCAGGCCGAACCGGGACCAAGGCCGGGGGCCAGGGCCGAGGATCGGGTTCGGGATCGGGGCCGGGGAGGGGGCCGGGATCGTGGCCGAGGACAGGGGACCCGGGGCCGGGCCTGGGGTCCCGGGTCGGGGCACGGGCCGATGCCGGGGCCGGACCGGGGCCTGGGACCTGGGGCGGGACCGGGGCTGGGGCAAGGGATCGGGACCAGGCCGGTGCCGGGGCCGAGGGCCTGGACCGGGGGCTGGGGCTAGGGTCCTGGGCCGGGGGCCTGGGACCGGGGGCTGGGGCTAGGGTCCTGGGCCGGGGCTGGGGTCCTGGGGCTGGGGACCGGGACCGGGGACGGGGGCCGGGGCCGGGGACCCGGGCCGGGGGCCGGGGCCGGGGGCCAGGGACTGGGCCGGAGACCTAGGCCGGGGCTAGGGACAAGGGACCGAGGCTGAGACCGAGATCGGGACTGGGACCGGGACCTGGCCGAGTCAGTTCACGTCAACTTTCTCGATTATCTGCCTCTCCTGAGTATCAAGGACAGGCCATTTGATGAGATTGAAATCGTTTTCCAAATTATAACCAAACACCGAAAAATATTTTCGGTAACATATTACCAAATAAAGGAAAACAAATCGTTTTTCGAGAAAGTGATTTTCAGAAAACCATTTTCCAAAAAACGAATTCCTAAAAATCACTTTTCTTGAAACAAACACACCCTAAAATTGGATCGAAGTTTCTCTTCGTTTGGGGATATGAAAATACACTTTGTTCTATGTTATGGACACTCATACGATGATACTTGATCCTTTAGTATCCTCATTCCTAGATTGTTTTGTTTTTTTACCTCTGCAGACGTCTGTCTGCTAATAATTTCACGGGAACAATACCTGAATCTAGGTCGTTTTTAGTCCTCTCATGACATGCCGATAAAGGTATAACACCCGAACTCATGAAAAGTTTTGTCTTTTAGGATTCGAGTTTTTTAGGACCTGATTTAGCTTCCTTTTTCCATTTTAAATAGGGATTTTATTGGGCACAAAATGCATTATTTAGGAAATCAGGGAAAAGAAATCTTCGTTCTTTTGTTTTTCACGCTTGAGTACACGTAAGACAACAAAACAATACTCAATCTGAGGCATCTTCCTATCGATCAAAGAAAATACTAGCAGAGAGATGAGACTCAAGATCGTCCATTGATTGGCTCAATAAGACACAAAAGTCATGCGACAAATTCATGCATAGCTCAAGTTCAGTTGACTAGGAAAACGTTCAACATTTGCCATTAGTTTCTGCTAAAATAATAATGTCCATACATCTCATAATCTCATTTACATAAAGAGCAAATTTCTGATTTCGAGCAATTGGGTACAACGCCTTCTTCAGCATAGGAGACTTGACGCCCGTGAAAAATGTGGGCTTCGCAGTCACGCAAAGATATAAACCTCGTCATATCCCTTCCTATGGTCATACAAATTTGACATTTCAGTCAGTAAATCACAAATTCATGCGCAAAACTGATGAAGAAATGCACTAAATAGATAGCATTACGGCATACCCTGCCTTCCCACAATAGGTGGGACTGTAATTATATATCAGATTGTCCAGCACTTTCCGAGCAGAAGCCCCGTTTACTGACTTCCTAGCCTCACTACAGGATAAAAAGTTCGAATTAGAAGTGTTTTCCCTTCAAACTGAGTGAAGCAAACACTTAACCACAAGCACAGTTCATGTAACCATAATAGCGTATGATACATGATATTTATGAACTTTGCAGCATAAAATTACTCAACAAATTCTGACCTGACAAAGAAGTTCGCTACATGCTGTGTAACTTGAATGGCATCATCTGAGTGTGGTATCATGGACAAACCCCATTCAAAAGCATTTTTCTGCACCATATTGGGAAAGCCAAAGAAGTTACTCAGGGAAGTAAAACTACATCACAAATATGAGAGGTGGAAAATATAATCCCCAGAACAATCACAGATTTAGTTCGCTACTGTATGCAAATGAATCATGTTTAATTCAAAGCCATAAAAAAAAATAAAAAAATATCCTGTCCTCTATGAAATGATATATTCAAATTGACTAGTCTCCTAAAGTTTGCCTAACCAATTCTGCAAGACTAAAACAACTTGTGCCACAAGCTCCTCATTAAAGAAACCTAAAACCAAAAAATAAGGAGACGTGGCAAGAAACAAGTGAACATGTATCAGAATCTACAACAGCAAGAAGTCATTTCTGATTGAATTCCATAGTCCATGATCGTGTACTCAACAGGAAGGCAAGGAATTTAACATGGATCATCCTGTATGAAGCTAAAACCTGCTAGACCAGAGCCTAAATCTCCACAATCAGAAATTCAACTATCACAATTTTTGGGTAACTTCTTCATCTTCATTCAGTAGTGTCAGAACCATATAGAAGGTGCATGTTTCATTTGGCACTAACACCGCATTATCATCATGCAGTCAATTTGTCATGCAAGTTAAAGTTCCTTTGAGCTAACTTGGTAAAGGAGTTATATCAGGCATTTTGAATGGCAAAAAACTACAAAAAATGCCAACCTAGTCATATTTGCCAAATAACAAAGCAAGGTCTGGCATATTATGATGGATCATCTACCTAAATAGGCTTAATATGCAAGCAATCATGAGATGATCAGTATGAAAGCTACTACATGAAGCAATGCGCCTTACCTAATCAAATGAAATTGGTGTTGAACAAGAAGAAAAGCATGAAACTAACTATTACCTCTGGATGCCATTGAAAAGCAGTTACAGGATAACTGTGTGCTTGTACTGTGGAGACATAGACCTGGAAATATTTCCCAAAGAACTTAACGTTAGTCTCACATATAAGCACTAACACAAAGTATTTCTTTCGCTGCAATATATCACTTCAGACACGAAGTGATAGGTAGTTGCTTATATTCAACCTTGTTGTCTCCATCTGTGCTGGATGTCAAGACCTTAAAGAAATTCGTTAAGTCGGTGTTCTTCATCAGACTTTCTGGCGAGATGCCATACTGCAACACAAATGAATAGTTGGATTAGAAAAAAGGCTCGCATGCAAAAGAATAAGTAAGATCGCTGAGATTTAAGTCTTAATTGAAATAGACTGGTCCCAATCACATTCACAAACTAAAAATAGAACACAACACAACGTGGAGAAAGAGAGGGGGGGGGGGGGGGGGGGGGGGGAGTTCCTGGGCCAGCATATAAAACTTCATAAAAACTAAAAAGCATATATAAGCCTTTTAAGCCATGTTCAGCCTTCAAAAAAATCCCGGGCCAAAACTCACAGGATGTTAGTCTACAAAAAGAAGCAGAACAATGCATTAAAATTGCATGACTTTCATCTTCTCTTTCAACTATCCAGGATCAAAGTTGTCTATCTAGGCACCATTGTTCAGCAGTAATAGACGTCACTTGTAATAGATGGCTTATGATGAAAATAAGAACATAATCCTTGATGATAATACTCTGTTGGAAGAAAGAGGTAACAGGCGAGAAATCAAAAGGAAGAGGAAAGGAGGTAACTAAATTAAATTCCACTAAGTACTCTCAGCTAAACCAAACAGGCAACTAAAGTCTTACAACTCACATGATGATTTTGCATGACAAGGCAATCTGTACTCAACTTTTGAAGCAAATCTGGCGGAAATCTGCGAAACAGTGGGTACATGGAAATTAGAAGTGCATCTATAGGCAATTATGTCATGACTATATCTAGCAATCGAAAACTTAGAAGATGACCGCCACTTATAATGATACTATCAAGTACATAGATCTATACAGAGCAACCACGCATCTTATGCTCCAATAACCACTCTTGGTACAACAGAACAATCATCTGTGCTAATTTGATGTAACCCACATTTCCTTTTCCAGCAATAATTTTCATCCCGCTGCTACATAATCACCACCATATACTAAACTACAAAGATCCACATCTATATTCTCATCAACTATGAGAAGACATTTGGAAGCATTCCTGCTTGCTGTCAAATAAAAAGAAAATGCAGCTTTATCCACGTCTTTATATGTGCGAGTTCTTCAAAGTCCACAAATGAAAGGTTACTTGGGTCAACCATACCTTTGAAACACTGTTCCTTCAATGTTTGTGTTGCTAATAAATTGTAGAGTGGATGCTTGATCTGCAGCATTAAATTCCTCAAGAATGCTTGTGTCCTGTCATCCCATGGAACTGTTAAACTATCATCAATAGTTTTTTACACTATTCTCTTTACACTATAAAATACATACTTTGTAATTCGTTCAAATGATAAATTTCTCCCTTTGACATGAATGAAGCAACTTAAGCCTTGGAGAGATGATTGCGTCACAATTGGTTAGACATGGAAAATCATCCATAGATGTGAAAAGTAAACGCCATGCTTGTCAAGGTTAAAGCAATGGCAATCTCAACCTTGCAGTGGCGACTTATCAAACCATGCTTTGAGGTTTTGTGCCAATAGAGGCCATAATAATACTAATTAGTCGATTGCGCTAAGTCAAGCCATGGGGGGTCAAAAGTTTCTTTTGGGCACAATACGTTGCAAAAGATAAAAAGGAAAAAGGAAAAAAAAATGATTTAAAGAACAGCCCATGTAAATCGACTCTCGCATTAGAAAAGAAAAAATATGCAACCACAACGGAGTCGAGGGACTGAGTTACCTTGCTGATTATCATTGTCAATAGTTCAAAGCCCAAGCAGATGGCGTACAATGGGAAGTGGTCACCAGCATCATTCTTCGCCAAAACTTTCTGCAAACAAGAAGCGAAGAGTACATCTAAAAGTTGCAAACAAAAATATACAAGACGCTCATGAAAACACGTTATAACGAACTATTCTATCCCAAGGCAGTGAGAATGATTGCGTGTTTAAGTTACCTAGCTGAATGAATGCAATAGAAAGTTCCTCAATGAGGAACAGCACACCATCGTTAACAATTTAGTTGTATCAATCATAACAGTACCTTGAAAATTGCCTTCACGGTCTCATAATACAATCCGGTTTTAGCCCACCCTCCAGTAAAGAGCACTCCATTCACCATGTTCAGCTTCTGTATGTTGACAAAATATTACCAAACGGTGGTTGCCCAAACTAATCATGCAATAAAAACTATACAAGCATAACTTGAATGAAACCATATTCCTCCAACATCATACCCATCACTCATGTAAAACTCCTCAAAGACTACATAAAGCATTGCATCCTCTAATCCAGATATGCGAGAGAGGATACATGGGTTGCTTGCATTTTGCCGCTAAGAAACACGTTTTCTCCGTCATGATCTCTTTTGAATTTTAGCAAATGAAGTATGCCACATTCCCCCTCTTTTACGACAATCCGCTAAGAAACACGTTTTCTCCGTCATAATCCACCGGAGACATCAATTTGTCATAATAACAACAAACAAATGAATCTCTCCCTGTAACGATAACTTTTAGATCCGTGTTTTAGTGAACGGGATTTTCTCGGAGTTGAAAATAAGTGGGTTATGCTTTAGTCCGTAATTTTACGAGCAAGAGGTGTACGACTTTCAAGGATCGCGAGCTACAAAGGTCCAGAGTCCACAAGCACTTCGATTTCACGTGTTTCTACCTCGAATAGAACCTCCGGCGGCTCGTTATATATCAACGGAATGACCCTCGCGCCGGCGGACTCGACGAACTTGACGTACGACGCTGCGATGTACGAGGCGTTGGACGCGTTGTTGAGTCTGCCGGAGGCGCCGTCGCCGGGGTGGCTGAGGATCCCGATCACCGGCCGGAAGTTGAGCTTGGGGTCGGGTGCCGGGCACCTCGGGACGGCACTGCTCGCCGACGCCGCCTCATTCTCGAGCTGACTCGGCAGAAGGATCCCCGACTGCGCCTTGGCTAGGGTTAGCTCCTTGGAGAACGAAATTAGGAGAGGAATCCACAGGTAGTTCCAGATTTCGGTGCACCGCGAGGACGACGAGGAGGACGAGGACGAGCTGGCGGCCATGGCGTCGCCGCGAGGCAAGTCGGAGGAGGAGTGGTCGGAGGAGCGGGCGAGGGAGGGATTAGTGAGGAAGCGCGAGGGCATTTTCGGGGATTGCGAGAGCAGAGGAGGAGGAGGAGGAGAAGCGACGTTGAGCTGCAATCGCGCGGAGGAAGGCAGAGCCGGCTTCGGGCGTTGTCATGGAGGAGGAGCTAGTGGGAATGTGAGAGAGCGACGCGGCTCTGCACGCAACTGAGCTGGGCTGGCGATGGAAATGGAAATGGCCAAGTTCAGAGAGACGAACAGAAATGGAGTAGATAGTTGGGGGGGGGGGGGGGGGGGGGGTGACGGTGCGGATGACGCGCGCGTGAGGGGGAGACAGAGTTTGGGAGTGCTTTTGAAAGCACGCGAAGCGTCTTGCTTCGGAAGGGGGAATTTGCCCAGTCAGCAATGGGACCCACGAAAGGCCGGACGGGGACAGAGGCTGCTTTCCCCCCTCCCTCCCCTCGTGACTCGTGAGTCGGGGCGGGTGCGCGAGGTGGGGCGCTCCGATTCGCGACCTATGAATGAATGAACGACACCCCGTGCCGCAAAGTGTGAATAGCTGACTCAACTCACTTCAGATTTTGGTTCCTTTTCCTCCATAAACGTGTCAAAATTGGATGCTCCGAGTCCGTGGTCAGCATCGGCTCCGTTTCAACTCGGAAATCGAACTACATCCGATCGATTTTCGGGCGGTTTCCGATTTTTCAAGAACTTAGAACCTGTAATAACCAGCCGGTCCGGTCCCTGATTGCTCGTGCTCGCCAGACCAAACTGATGGAACTGGCAATAACCCTAACTGGCTAATTCCACCTTTGCTCTTGTTTTGTTTTTGTTTTTTTTTTGTTTTTTTTTTTTTTGTTCTTATATTTCTTTCTTGGCCTTTTTTAGCATGTGATTATGTGAAGAAGAAATCTCGTGGCGGAGAAAGGGAAGGATTGCGACGGACCCTTCTTTCGGGTTTTCCTTATTGGAGATCAAAAGAAAATAATCATCTGCATATTTGCTCCGACAAAAAACGACAAAAAAAAATGAAGAAAAGTTCAATTGACTTCATAAGTAGAGCAGGCAAAAAGGTTTAGATTCTACCTATATTTGACCCAAATTTCATTATGATGGGTCGTAGATAGGTTCTTTAAGTTTTAAAAGTGTGTTATAAATGAATTATTTAAAAAATTAATGGGTCTTAAATTAGTTTCAAATAGATCATAAATAGGTTAGTTGCGACAACTATAAAAAAAAATTAGCAATATATATATTTAAAAATATATATGAAATAATTTCCTCTGAACTGAATTTTAATATTGAAAGTATTTCAAAAATACAGGTCGGGTCGGATATGGGTCACTAGATTTGTATGGCATGAAAATATATCAAAACGAGTTAAATAGGTCAATATAAGTCAAACTATATTTGACACAATCCATCGGTTTGATACCTCTATTCATAAGTCTCTGATTTTATTTCTCTTCTGGGATAATAAAAGGAGTGGCATCACAGGAATTGGACTTCACATAAGTCTAAAGAAATGAATAAGCAAAAAAACACATGCCCGGTGCGGTGCTGGCCGGAGTCCAGATTCAGAATCGGTCTCCGATTTCACAAAATGGTAACTGACCCGGATCGAATAGGTTTTCGGTTTCACCGGTCGGGCAACCACCCTCTGTGCAAGTATCAATTTTCACGGATAGCGTATTTCTAAAGACGTAAATGCGTTCTAACTTACGAATCGGGTAAAGGGCGTACACCGGATCGCGTACAAGAAAACGGAAACCAAGAGGCAAGAAGGAAAAGGAACCATGAACTCCATGGGCCTCGTGGCGTCTTCTTTTGGGCCTTGCGTTCATGGCCAGGACAGGCTCCACGTGGCTTCCTGTGCGACCACAAGTTTAATGGGCACGTGTCTTGTAAGCGCCGACCTGCAGATTGATCTCGCTTGCAGCACGAGCTAACGCAGTGCTATGAAGTTTTCTGTTTTTTTTGTTTTTTTTTTTTTTTGGGTCAGCAGTGCTATGAAGCTTAAAGAGGCGTGCTGCTGTGTCTGAATTCTGAAAGAATGCTTTACCTGAAACGATGTATTAAGAAGGAAAGGATTACAGTCGTCTCTAACAAGATCAACCCTTTTCTTTATTTAGTTACTTAACGAACTTTTTTTTTTCAATTACAAAAAATATTCGAACCTCACAACTCAACTGATCCTCACAAATGCACGTAACTTCAACCAGGCATATAAGGCGGGTTTCTAGTCACATTGTTGCAAATGCGACCCCCGTATTAATTTGAGCAGCGACGCTACAGCTAGGTTGCACGGATACCGACGCCGATACTGATATCGTCGACACGCCATTTCTCAAAAATAGAAAAATCCGATACGTCGTATTAAATATTTTTTTTATATATACATGATATATTTTTATTTCAAAATGATATTTACAAAAAGAATTCTTATAATAAAAAGAAAGCTCATACCATCAATACTTTCATAATTTGATTCAATTAACTTATAAAAATGAAGAAATAATGAAGTAAAAAGGAAAAAAAAATTGGATGTGCCCTTTGAGATATTATTTTTTTATTTTATTTTTTAAGGAGCTTCAGTTGTCCGGCACGCCGGACACGGATGTCGACCAAGTGTCGACCGCGTTGACCAAGTGTCGAAATGCCGACACGCGGTCAACGCGGCCGACACGAGTGTCGGGAGGTGTCGGACGGGTGTCGGAGTCCGACACGGGTCCAACACCGACACTCTCACCTAGGAGGAGTATCGGCGCTACATAGCGCTGCGGTGTAGTCAAACCAAATGCATTATCACTTAACTGACCTCCTTCTGTTGCTCGACAAAATGTCATTGTCGGGAATTGGAGGATCATTTGTTTGCATCCCAGTAATTGCTCGTAAACTGTTTGGTACGGCAAGGCCATCTCCTTAGACCGATGAACCTAATCATCGAACCAAACCCACCAAGATGCACTCCACTTTTGTTGACTTTTTACAATTTGCTTTTGAAATCACAAGTAACCATTGTTCCTACCGACACAATAACCTGCATTACCAAAAATAATAATCGAAATTAATTCGCACAAAAGCAAAATATTATTATAATTATTCCCAATTATTGATCCCTTGTGATATCTGGATAATTTTTTTTTTGTCACCTGGACATCCATCCATGAACTTTTGCAAACAGATTCTGATTTTTATCAATTAGGAAATAAAATCCGTTCATCACCGAAAAGTAAAGTCTCTGCAAATCACTAAACTGCTTTTTTTTTCTTGCCTCAGTGCTTCTAAGTTGACGCTCGACAGTTTTGAACCATTAGGAGGATCGACAGTAAAGAAAATCGAATCTTTCCGTTCACTGAATCGCTCAAGTTACCGATGCCTATAAGTACATCGTCTCTGATCTTGGAACATGTACAAGAAGTTCTTCTCCATTCTCGATCAGCTGCTGAGTTTGTGATTGCAAACACGCTTCTGCTGAATCAATACCTCATTGAATTTTCGCTTCACGCATTCCCATATAGACAATCATCAGATCTTTTCTTGTAGTTGTTACATTCATAGGTTATTCCTCTAATTATTCTTTCATGAATTACTGAGATCCTCTTATTATTTGAGCAATGCTATCCTAGGCTTCCGCTATTTTTGTTCGTTATTTCTCTTCCCTTTTGTTTCTTCTCTTTTTTTCCTCTCTTTCCTTTGTCCTTTTCCTCGGATGGCGCTGTTAGATTGATCCATGAGAAGGTCAAAATTGTTCCAGACGACCATACCCTGCCAACACCAACTTCAGATCAATTAAGAGTTTTCCTCCATGATCAGCGTTAGCGTCCTTGATTCATCTTACAAAGTTTCCGCTTGTTTCCTAAAAATAGAATGATTTGAAAAGCATTTCCCTGAAAAATGATCACTTGCATAACTTACACAAATGGATTAACGAATAATATTTTCATCATAGATGAAGTCAGCATTTGCAAGGGAAGTTGGTCTTTCCTTGGGCTTCCAGCAATGATGTGGGCGTCGGTGAAGTCAGCATTCGCAAGAGAAGTGGTCGGGGCAGTAACAACGAGCATACGGTGAAAGAAGAAGCCAAGAGTTGCAAACTTCGGATCATAGATGGCAATTGAAACTCGAAGATTTTTCTGTTTGCTATAAGAGTTAGATAAACTCTTACATTTGATTTGAGGAATGCTCGTTCTTGAATTTCAAGTACGTGTGACGTCTCCATTTGAACATTGCTTTGCTTATAAACTTTGTTCAGGTCCGGCAGTACATTTTCCATCGATGTTTTGTCAAAGCGACATGTGTTTTTAAAGAGATTGGGCCAACGACGGTCCATGAACCAAAGTTTTCGCGTTTGGTGATACAAATGCTCAAAGCTACAGGCAAACTGAGACAATCTGTGGGCTTTTAACATCTCGAAATTTCTTGCTTGAAGGGTTTGATTAATGCTTTCCTTCGGACTTTGGCCTCACTAAGCCATCGAAATTCCAATTTATCCTTCGAACAAAAAATAACAATAAAAATTCGAATTTTATCCTCGCGGTCAAAAGCAGAACAAATTTGATGAGCAGACGAAGGCATCATGGTCCAGATCTAAGCTGCGGCCATCACTTGGGGTCGCGCAAACTCGGCATGACCTCGCCTCGCCTCGTCTCGTCTCGTCTCACCTTTGATCCGCGTGGCTTGAATCGCCTCACCTCGCCTCTCGTCTACTCGACACGCTCGTTCCTCACCTTGTCGAGGTCTGGAGGCCTCTGGTAAATAGTCCAAGCTCCATTTCCCCGCCACAATTATTGTTGAAGCTAAACCCCACCCTCACTTTTTTTTTTCTTTTCAAGATTTTATTCATTTTGTAGTAGGTTTACAAATATATACAAAGGTTAATCATCCGACAATTATTTGCTTTTTTTAGGATTAATACCACGAAAAATCTCAAATTGGTACACTTACGATAATTTTACCTCAAACTATTTTTTTTAATATAAAAAACCCTAAACTAGTACATTGTCGACAAATTTATCTCAAATTGGTATACCCGTGACAAATTTACCATTCGTTAATTTCCATTAAATTTTATCGTCAAATTGGATGACACTTGCCGGATGTACATGTGTGTGTTTTTACCTTTATTTGTCACAGACGTACCAATTCGAGATTTTTCGTGATATTATATTCAATTTAACGAAAATTAACAGAGGGTATATTTGTCACATGTGTACCAGTTTGAGGCTACTGATGGTCAAAAGAATTAGTATAGGGTAAATTTATCACAGATGTACCAGTTTGAAATTTTTGATGATCGAAAAAATAGTTTGGGGTAAAATTTGTCACGGGTGTACTGGTTTGAAATTTTTTATGGTAAAAAAATAGTTTTGAGTAAATTTATTACAGAGCGTACCCGTTTTGAATTTTTTGTGATATTAACTCATTTTTTTAATAATGCCCCCGAGTCAAAGAAATGTCTAGATGAAAAGTCATTTCTTCAAAATTTCCCCAAACTCACTGGAAATGATTTGTCGTGATATATTTCTTTTAGACATAATAAAGGGCCATGAACTTGTGATGCAATGTAATAAAAACCGGTCAAATGATCAAAAAGAGCAACATAGTTATATTTTGCTTTCAGCCTGTCGATTCTAACATAAAAGGGAAAATGACACAAATAGTCCCTGAACTATCACAGAATGTGCAATCTGATCCCTGAACTTTTAATTTGTTCAATTTAGTCCCTGAACTTTGGCAGAATATGCAATTTGGTCCTTAAACTTTTGACTTGTTCAATTCAGTCCCTGAACTTTTAGTAAATGTTCAATTTAATCCCTAAACTATATGAAAATGTTCAAAGTCGTCCCTAATCTTAAATTAACAAAAGGACTATATTGAACATTTTCATATAGTCCAGGGACTAAATTGAACATTTACTAAAAGTTCAGGGACTGAATTGAACAAGTCAAAAGTTTAAGGACCAAATTGCACATTCTGCCAAAGTTCAGGGACTAAATTGAACAAATTAAAAGTTCAGGGACCAGATTGCACATTCTGTCATAGTTCAGAGACCATTTATGTAATTATCCCAACATAAAAACACGTACGATCATTGGACAGAGCCTTTAAATAGAAACTACCGATGCTACGTAAAGGAATCCAAGCAACAAAACAAATGGGCCACACGGTCGGCGGTGACGACGTTTTGCGTGACGAGCATGTGACCCAAACGAAACCCCACTCACATAATATCTCCGTCCTCCCTTCCCACCTTGGAGCCACAGGTGTTGCTACCCATAACGTGGCGGCGACGGGAACGTGTGCGCACTACGCACCCCCTGGGGCATCCTACTCACGACCCCTCCCGTGTTTCTCTGTCGTCTATCGTCATCAGTGCCTATCCTCTCCGTCAGCTCTGCAGCTTGCTTGTATCTGCGATTCGATTCTTTATCTAGTCTCAGCTCCAGCGACGGTCCTCGATTCAAATCTCGTCCTTCGTGAATTCTCAGCGTGGTCGAATCAAGCCGAAGTAGTATCGTTCTCCTGTGGAGACTCAGGGATTCTAAATCGAAGCCCTAAAATTAGCAGCCGTCCGCTTGTTCCGGAGTCGGAGTCGATACTCGAAGCTTCAGTCGCAAAGGCTCGGAGGTTTCTTTAGATCAGTTCTTCAGTTTCTTTAGTTTTTGAGCTCGCACTAATCGAACCGCGGTTTCGTCGTTGCCTTTGCACCTAACTGTTTCGGCTGTGAGAACATCATCAGAACCTTAGAATTCGCAGTTCGCTCGGTCAAAACAAGAGCCCTAGTCTCTTCCTCTCCTCTCTCTCTCTCTCTCTCTGTCCTTGACAATACTTTATACTTCATTTCCTGCGATTGAGGAAGCGTGGGCACTTGGGTATTATCGAATTGAGTCCGTTTCTGATTGTCGAACCCTTATTTTGTCTGAGCTTCGCTGTATGAATAGTGTGTAGCTGAGAAATTGGATCGTAGTCTTCAATCTCTTCAGTAAATGTCCGTGGAGAGATCATTTGAAGCATGGGAAGAGGTGCAGCGGCACGGTCAGGACTTAGCCGACCGTCTCGCGCAGGGTTTCACGGGCCTAATCCAATCCCATATGACTCCTCCTTCATTCTCATGGCCAAACCCCCAGCAAACCAAACTCTTCGACCTGGAAATACTGCCCACCCAGAATTTTGTAATGGCCGACTTCAAATTAGCGACAGAGAAGTTCAATTCTCCTGGAATTGAGGGTGTTTCTGCAATTTTCAACATTGGAAATAGAATCGGGCAAGCTGGGTTAGATTTTGGAAATTGCTTGAATGGGTTTTTGCAGCAGTTTTTCCGGAGCTTGCCTGTGCCCTTCCGACAGGATGACCATGCGACTGTGGCCTCGATTCATGCGGATTTGGGAGTTAGAAGGGAGAGAGGTGATTTGAGTGTTAGTTTGCAGGAAGAGGTGGGTGCATTGAGCGAACGCTTGAGGGATTTTGGGTTTGCAGAGAATGATGGGGGAGTTGAGGGATCAGCAGATGAGGAAGTCACTGGTTTTAATAATCTCAGAGCTGCGGGGCATCTTGGTAGACCTCAGGTTATTTTTTCGCTCATCTATACGTGATTTTGGATCTTTATAAATATGTTCATGTTCGTGCTATTCAGTGGGGATGTATTACTATGTTTTTTCGAGAACACCTCTGATAGAGGAAATTTCAGATATCTTTGTTGTGGAGTGGAGGAAGAGACAGGTGAAAAAGATTTATTATTGGAGATAGCTTGTCGTATTATGTTTTGGCTGCTTGACTTCGAGAAAGTGGCACTGTCAGCAGCACTTTCATCCCTTTTCTTCCTCGCTGATGAGCTTTGATTGATATTCTGGTTGCTGCGAGATGCTAAAATAGCAATAGCTTTTTTTGTTGGTTTCTGGGAGATGCTAAACTAGGTTGATGCTGGTTGCTGTGAGATACAATAGTATATTTGTGGTTGCTGTGAGCTGCTAAGTTTGTTTGTTGGTTGCTTGAGATCCTAAATTATTACTTTCTACCAGTCTGTTAAAGGGAATGCATTTATTCCTCTAATCGGCTGTCTCCCTTTCTTTTCAATAGATAGATTCTTCCAAATCCTGCGGTAGAATGTCAAGCAGCTGTTACCCTATTATGTTTGAAGTTGTGAAAGCTTTTCCTTTTCCATATCTGTAAAATTTCCGTTATTGCCTTTCTCTTTGAACCTTATGACTATGGCGGACTTCCTATTGGCACTTGCTGTTAACATCTCCCATTTTGGCAAAAAAGATTTGTGTCATAGCAACTATTGGACTTTCTGGGAAGTCTTAGAAGTGGCACTTTTATCGGTGTTTCATAAAGATGATTTGACATATATTATGGTATAAGTAATTTTGGATGAACAAGTTTGGGTATGTGATTGTTGTGTTAAGCTAGAGCAAGTACCTGCAGAAGTTTTACGTAATTAGGAGAAGTAAGAAGATTGATAAAAAGGATTGAGCTTGTGTCCGAGCAAGACACTGGCAACTGAAGAAGAAACTCTAATCATGTGGGTTGTTCTAATGCTAAAAATTTGTGAAGGCAAGAAATCATGTCTATCCAGTGGTCATGGCGATTCTTATATACCTGTGTATAACTATAGTCTGATTGCTTTGTTTCTGTATTGTTGAATAGACCTCAGATTGCATGTTTTAAGGCACTTATACAGACATCAAACTTACTCAAATGCAGGGAACAGTGAATATTACATCAACTTATGATAGCCGGACGCGTGATGTAGAGAGTTCTCTGGTTGCGCGGGGGGATTTGTGGAGAGTGGAGGCTTCACAGGGGAGTTCCACATCAGGGAGTGACAGTTCATCTCTTTTCCTTGTACAGCTCGGACCAGTTCTCTTTGTTCGTGATTCTACACTACTCCTGCCCATTCATTTATCAAAGCAACACTTGCTTTGGTATGGTTATGATAGGAAGGTATGAGTAGGATTCTATTGCAGCTTACTATGTCCCAACATGTAAAAGAAACAAATAGAGAAAAGTGTCTCCATGTGCCTCAAGAATTGGCCTTATTTGCTCAAATGCTACTGACAAAACTAAAAGAAAAATTTGTGAAGCTTTTTTCCTGATATTTATCTGTTTGACGCAACTTTTGTTGTTTATCCATAAAGATTTTGGATTAAGATGTGATATGCAATTGTGGTTTGACTGCAATATAGTATTCTTGTAGTCAAAATTGTTGGCTGCAATATGATGTAAACCCCTGACAATTTAGTGTTTTATAATGACATATGCATAAAAGCCCTGTCTTCTGCCACCATTTTACAAAATAGCACAGGTTGGGACCAAATGTCATTCTCTCTCTCTGTTTCCTGATTCAAGATATTTCACTTAGAACTTACTGAAGAAGAACCTAAAATTCTTCTGTAGTGTAGTAACTCAAAATTTTCTGAGGTGGTAATTTGATGGAATTTTGCCAATCTGGATGTGTTCAGATGTAATTCGGAGTGCAGCACGTCCTGTCGTTTTCGTTGTATACGCTTAAAATGTTTATAGTTTGAAATCGACACAGGCCGACATAACATGGGATTCCATGTTTTCTCTCTGCTACTGTTAACTGTCAAGCAGTCTATTAATTTATTTTTTTAATTATCTGTACTCATTTAATGTTTTTTTCATTGTTAGAATGGGATCCATTCGCTTTGTCCTGCCATTTGGTCAAAGCATCGGAGGTGGCTCTTGATGTCAATGCTCTGCCTTAATCCTCTAGCTTGTGTAAGTTTATTTCTAATTTAAACTATGGGTATTGCCCCAAAAAAAATGGGTTTGCTAATTAGGACGTATTTCGACCAAAAAAAAAAAATTTAGGAAGTCTATGGTTTTCATCCTTCAATGTGTTTTGAGGACCTTTTTGGTTGGTGATTGAAGGTCAGTTGGGTTGATGGTGTACATGTATGTTCTCTGGAGTATTCCTGTTTCAAGGCTTATGCCCACTACATTGGGTAATCATACAGGATCACGATGCCAAGAACCTATACTATTTGTCTACAAGAACTCTCCCTCCCCCTTGCACTCTCTTTCCCAGATGTGTACATACACACACACACACACACACATACATATGTGCATTTTAGTGTGGCTAATGCTAGTCTCTCACTGCCATCTTCTGGTGCAGTCATTCTTAGATTTGCAATTTCCAAATGGCCAGCTCACCTATGTTTCTGGTGAGGGGCTGACAACAAGTGCTTTTGTACCTGTTTGTGGCGGACTTCTTCAGGCAGAGGGTCAATACCCAGGAGAGATGAGATTCAGCTTCTCTTGTAAGGTGCGTATTGGTAAAGAAAGTAAGGAAGAATATTTAGAGCTGTTTCTGGTGGTTGCAGTTGTTTCCCATCTTTGTGGTTGAACTACCTATACTATGGATTCACTTGTTGTTCATCATACATTTCTTGGAATGACAGAACAAATGGGGTACGCGTGTCACACCAATGGTTCAATGGCCTGATAAATCCTTTAGTTTGGGTCTTGCACAATCCTTGGCTTGGCAAAGATCTGGAATCATGTACAGGCCAACCCTTCAGCTCAGGTGAGATTACCACCTTTGTACCAGAGAAGCACCTCTTGTTCGCACCTCTTGTTCGAGTCTTACATTCTTCAATTATTATCGAATTTGGCTTTAAATCCTGTGAGGGGCCTTTAAGTTTTCTGTGTTACTCTGTCCATATTTTTCTTTCACTTTTTCCATTTCGATTACTTCCATTTCTTTGCACATTGGAGTCATAACGACATATGGAGTGAAGACAGCGCTCGGAAAAGCGCACTTAATTTGATTAGTTATTTACTGTGATTTGAAATACAGGTAATATTTTCTGTTGCTTCATCTCTATACAAAAACTGACGACTGGTGATCCCATCTTCCCATCCTCTGTTTCATCTCATTATTGATGCAAATCAGATGCTACTCATAAGCGGTCTGTTGATGCATAATGTGTAAAAATTAGTTGTATCTGTTTATCTCATGACCCTGAAAAAGTCCTATGGAGAACAACTCACCAACTCTGCCACCTTTTACGTAGGAACCTTGCATTTATCACCGTCTTTTCGATCCTAGAGTATCACTGGACAATTATTCTCTTTGATCTATTCATGACTAAGCCCTTACAGTTTTGTATCTTGCCATGGCCAGTGTGTACCCTACTTTTGGTGGAAGCAATCCAGGTTTGCATGCAGAGGTAATTCATTCGGTGAAGGAGCAGCTCAGTTTGATATGTGGTTGTGCATGTACAGTACATCCTTCGGCATTTGCGTCCATATCTGTAAGTTTTTCCCTCTTGTAGATGTGAATTTATTCTTTTTAACTAGATGTTTTGAGGGATATCATGAAAGCTTATTTTTGTGCCCTTCGGTATTATAATCATTTGCAGAAGTGCAAATTGATTGTAGTTAGCAGTTAACATTTGAAAGATGGGAACACCAGACCTGCACACATACTACTGTATTCTTTGTGCCTTAGCTTTATGTGATAATAGAAGATAGATGCACTAAAACGGATAAGTTATCTTGCTTCAGAAATGGAACATCAAATGTATCCTTTTTTAGTCCTTTCGTGTTAATCTCTCCCTGGGTCTTATGCAGATTGGGAGATCCAAGTGGAATGGGAATGTTGGAAGCTCAGGAGTAGTTGTCAGAGTGGATACGCCGCTCTCCACTGTTGGTAGACCTTCTTTCTCTGTTCAGATAAACAGCGGTGTTGAATTTTGACTGCATCACACCCTTATTTTGCAGTTGGAAGTGTATATAGTGTTATGCATGTTAACACAGGATACCATGTGAATATTTCCCCGCTTTTGAGGCAATGGATGAGTTCTTATTTGTCCGCATTTCACATCTCTTGCGCTTTTGGGAGAATGTGATTTGATTCCTTCAGAAGTAGATGATCAATTGATCCCCAGTTCTTTTCCTGAATTTTAGAAGTGGCCTTTTTGCTCCATGCGTCACTCCGTTTCTTTGGCACAAATTTTGACGTGGTGGGTTCTATATTTTAAGCCGTGACACGTAATAACTCTTCCTTTATCATTGAGAAGTCGTAGATTATCGTTTTACTAATGCTAAGAACATACTCTACCTATTGTTTTAGTTAATGGCGTGCCAAGAATTTGCTCCTGTAGGGACAGTCTCTCCACCAATCTTATTGCGGAGGAATCCTGTTTGTTAAGGCAAAATGGAATCGCAGAATGACACGAGGAAATACTAGTGTGTATAACTCTTAAAAATGAGAAGTGGCATGTATTTACTTGTAAATGATCATGCGCTATTTAAGGCAAATACAAGCAGGATTCCTCCGGAAGACGTGCGAAAGGCTGAAGGCCGAGCGCTTGCTTTACTCGTAAGTCATTTCTTTATCTGCTATTATGCGGGGATGTGATGTTCACGTGGTGCCTTTTTGCCATTGTCTTTCCCCTTCCTTCGGGAATAATTAGTCAATCTACTGAAGAAAAGAACGAAGACCAACTCCGTGGAAAATGACGCCATACCGACCCATACGAAAACCGTCTTTCGCCAATTCTAAACAATCCTCTTTAAGGGAGCTGAGATTTGAGCTCAGAGTGATGAGTCGTGTATCTCGTCAGTGGACCGGTTGTCGGCTCTTACTACCACAATCACCTTCAAGCAGCAAGTTGGCTCCGGGGCGCGTGTTTTTTTTTTTTTGGGTCAAATGCATTGATGTGTTTGACCACGTGTATATTGATGTGTCGGGTCACGTGTGTTGATCACTTGACTGAATGGAGAACAGCTACGAGAGGAGAGCTCTCGAGAATGGTATCTGCGAAGCGGGGATGGGTTGGCTTTTGAAGTGCAGCATGGTCGAGTAGCTCGAACTTGCTGTGGTTCCACCGTTTGCAGAAAGAAATTCCAGCCTTACCTTCAAATTACGAGTTCGATCGAATTTAGAGAACTAGCCCACTCGTATCTTCAAAACCCAAGTTAGCGACGGCTCACCCTGCCTATCGTCGTGCCTTGGAATATCAAACAATGTGTGAAAGAGAGAGATCATTTATAGAGGGATAATTGCCAAAAAAGTTAGGGTTAATACCACGAAAAATCTCAAACTGGTACACTCGTGACAAATTTACCCCAAATTATTTTTTTGACCACTAAAAATTTCAAACTGGTACATTTGTGACAAATTTACCCCAAATTAATTTTTTTACCAAAAAAAAATCTCAAATTGGTACGCATATGACAAATTTATTCTCTGGTAGTTTTTGTTAAATTGAGTTAATATCACGAAAAATTTCAAATTGATGCATATGCAGCAAACATAGGGCAACGTATATACTCGACAATTGCCACGTGTCATTCAACTCGACAATTTGATGGTAAAATTTAACAAAAACTAACGGAGGGTAAGTTTGTCACGGTTGTACCAATTTGGGGTAAATTTGTCACAGGTGTACCAGTTTGGGGTTTTTAACGGTATTAACCCAAAAAGTTATAAATCGATTTAGTCTTAATTTTTTTTTTGGTCAATTGAGTCGAAAATCTTTGGAAAAATTCCAAAAAATGGCTTCAAGTGTCTTCATTTTTTTCAAATAAGGGCCTAAAGTAGACATTATTTTAAATAAAGGTATGAAGCATCCTGACTATGTCAAAGAAGGGTATGATGTGCACATTATTTCAAATAAGGGCCTCAAGTGACTATATTAGTCTCAAAAAAAGGGCTTGAATCATTTTAGTTAGGGACATTTTGGTCATTTATTATTTTATTATTTTATTTTTTTTGTTTTTCAATAAATTTTGAAAAAAAAAAAAAAACACAGGCAAGAGGTGGCCGCCGCCCTACCATCGGTGGGGTGGCAACGATGGCCATCGGGGTCGCTAGCGACCCCGCCGACCAGTGGAGAGGGCCTGCTAGCCCTCACTTGAGCCGGGACAGGGCACTGACCCTCTCTCAGATCTGGGCGAGGACTGCGGCCATCGGCCGGGATCGGATCGGGGGTAGATGGCGTGGTCGGGTCCCATGGTTGTGGCCCTCTGCCGGATCTGGGCGAGGGCTACTGACCTTTGCCCAGATATGGGAGAGGGTTGGTGCCCTCTCCTGGCTTAGGCGAGGGCCAGAGGCCCTCGCCTTTAGTCGGCATTGGCGACCTCGACGGCCATAGCCTCCTCCCCAAAGATGGTGGGGTGGCGGCCACAGGCGGAAGGATTGACCTCTCGCCTGTGTTCTTTTAAAAAAAAAAAATTATATTACTAATTTTTTGTTTTAATTTAATTTAATTTAATAAGAATGAGATTAAATTTATGCTTTTACAAAAATACCCTCGACTGGTTGGAAAATTTGGTTGGCCCGACGACCGGCAAGGTCAAGCCCTTATTTGAAATAATCATAATCATTTCAGACTCTTCTTTGAGACAATGATGGCACTTTGGGTTCTTATTTGAGAAAATGCGAATACTTTGGTCCCTTTTTTTTGAAAATTTTTCTTAAATCTTTTATAATTGTGTTAATTCAGTCTATCCGACCAATTTTGAACGAAAATAACTAGTATGATGCGGTTGGCACTAATAATTTTTAATAATATTATAATATTCATCTAATTATTTATTTATATTATTTTTCCCTTTCTTTCTCTTTTGTTTTCTCTCTTTCCCTTCTTTCTCCGACTGGTCAATGGCGGCGGTCAACTGACGTCATCCGTGACGTCATAGAACACGTGGTGGCCTCCCATGAGGCGACGGCTGCATGCCACGTGTAATCCACTTGTAATGCAGCAACCACTGCTAACACCAGCCACCAAAGGCGGTTCGTAGCTCAGCGCGTGAGGGTGCATGGCCCAATGCGCGGTCGCGCCTGCAATTTGAGGCCACCCGTGAAGGAGCGTGTGGTGTTCGATGGAGGCCAATGACCACTCATCGGACTCGTATCGATGCAAGGAATCCATATATGTAATCAAACACAAGTTTCATCGGACGGAACTCGCAAAAAATAGGTGTAAACTTAACATTCTGATACCAACTGTTGGCCATCCAAACAGTCGGCCATCGTCGCAAACGAAATCCCTAGGATCACCATAATCGAAAACTAGAAACAAAACAATAGAGGAAAAGGAATTTGTGCACCTGTTTTGGGATTCGTCGTTCTTGATGCGAAATTCTGACGAATGCTTTAGCCACTTCCCCTCTATCATCCTCCATATGCTTGGCGTCGATGAAACCGCCTCACGCCGCTCCCTTCTCACTTAATTAATAATAAATTGAAATGATAATAAAAATAAATAAATTGATCGCTCTTCATTTATGCTTATTAATGTAATCTTTACTTAATTAATAATATATTCATTTTTAAATTTCAAAAAAATATTCGCTCTATTTTCATTTTCTTTTAAAAAGAATTAATGTAGATTAATATAAAATAATATAATTGAAGAAATAACATAAATAAGCTAAGCTAAACGACGTATCATAAGCGTTTCTTATTTAAATCATTTTTAATAATTTAATCATAAATCTTTTAATTGTGCCAATTGAATCCATCTTGCTAATTTAGCCAGAAACCACTAACTTGGCATAGCCAATGCTAACATGAAAATTTTGATATTATTTTACAAGTTTTTATTTATTTATTTATTTTCTGTTTTTCTCTTTTTAGCTGTTGCCGGCGAAGGAAAATAAAACATTAAAAATTATTTACTGCCAGCGTACACGTCAGCGATTCCTTGTCAATTTAGGCCAGATTAACTTAATTGACAAAATATGAAAGGTTTAAGACTTAATTCGCACAACTAAAAGGTTTATAATCGAATTAACGAATTTGTAACTATTTATGGTAATTTTTCCGAGGAATAATGGGACGGCAAGCATTTAAGAAATTGTCCCCGCTTACTCAAGGAATTGTTGGACGTCCCAAACAAGCTCGAAAATCGTCACAATCTAAATGATTTGTTGTAGTCAACGGGGACTTCAAGGTAAGTGACGTGATGACATGCCGAGAATCATAGTCTAAAGTTTGAACTTTTGTCGTTTATGAAAAAGAAAGAAATGACGAACTCATAATAATCACCAACTGAATCCAAGCCCCAACAATCTGCGAGAAGCTTGCTCTCTGAAGAATGGTCGTCGGTCTCGTCCTTACTTGCAAAAGAAGCTGAAGAAACCTTTCAGCCGAAAGAGTAGCACTGTCAATACAAGGAGAACCACAGAAGCTACCACAATCCCAGTGATTGCTCCAGCCGATAGTCCAGATCTTCCAACATCAAAATCTACAAGCAGGAAGAAAAAAAAAGAACCATAGAGTTATATTTGTGAATGCTTCAACGATCACATGAAGAGAGACTAATAAGAGACTGGTACGTTCAGCATCGACTTACTCGGCGTCACTGCAATGGCGGAAATAAGGGGTCCATAGACCCCTCTATTAGGAATGGCCGTAGTTCCCTTCCCTGACCAGTATAAATGAATCTCCAAAGTAGTGCCATTCACATAGATGTTGTGGAAGTCCCTGTAAATGCCCTTCCCAACACCTCCCGCTTCCTCTGCAATGTTAAAATCCTTCAGCACTAGATTGCCCTGTAGAATCAACAGGAATTTCAGTAAGAAGAAAAGAACGTGCTCTCGTCGGATTGTTGTGCGCAGCCCGGGTCATTTCCCGAGCCTATAGCGAGTTACAGACAGAGTTTGAAAAGGTCAAATCTTGGATGATTCCATCGTACATGATGGAGTTGCGAAAATTTCTGGATAGGTACTCTGCATCTGAATTGGATTCTTTATGGTTAAAAAATCTCTTTCTAGCTGCTCTAGAAAAATTAGGAGATTTTCTGAAAGAAATATAGGTTAAGGTTACATGCTATGGAGTGGTGGTTGTGCTTATGGGGTCAAATTAGTACGTTCTAAGAAAAGATATTTGAATATCAGTCTCACCGGTGTCATAAGTATCATACCAAATTCCATCCATCTAATCACAATCACTTACTTGTATCGATATGTCGAAGATACGTCTTCCCAGGCTGCTAAAAGTTTCGTCGTCAGAATATTGAACCTCGGCAAAATGGAGGCGCACTTTGTAGCTTCCTTCCATCATGCAAAGGCCGTAGTATCTGATCGACCAAGGGGAAAGGCGAGCCGTTCGGTAAAACTCCGAGCCCTTCACGTTCATGGAAAACGGGTTGTCCGCTGTGTAACCAGCCTTATCATTTCCCATGTATAGCCCGGTGCTGCTGTACGCCCACTTTTCTGGTGAAGAAGAAGAAGAGAAAACTGATGGCCCGTCCGGACTGGTGTCTTCTTCATATTGATTCCCTTCAAAAGTCATCTGGGTTCCTCCACAATTGATGAACAAGGAATGGTCTGCATGTGTCCGTTGGAATGATATTGCATGAGACATTCCGACAGTTTATGGTCAACAACAATTCAAACATTGTAAGAACTCACATCGTGCTTTCCCGCTGCAGGGTAAATCCTTGTGCAGGCACCACAGCCTAAGGGATAAATCCAGAAAGATTGTCAGTAACATGATCTTCGCCATGCAGTTGTCAACAAATCGTATAGCTCTTAGTCAGAAGAGACTTACTTGTTGTCTCCGTCGGATGAATAGCTGGAAACCAAATTACTGCAGAGCGAGGAAAAATTTGTTAGATGATACGTCCTGAAATGTGGCGACGAGACAAAACTATAAAATATCTGCCTTGAGCGAGTGGGTGGATCGACTCACACATGCGATTGCTGACAACTGGTCGGCGAAGAACCAGTGAAATTGTTGTAAGATAAGTCGCTGCAGTTCACCACCGATGATAATAATCGCGCAACATTGAATAGTGGTAGATATCAGATGAGAACCCATGAGTCTAATACTATGATTTTATGAGTGAAAACTGGCAATCTATGACAATCGTATGGAAAACCAAGAACGAAAAACTTGGATATGTTCGAAGGGGACTAACAGAAATTGCTTGCTGCTTGATACCCAACGGGGTACTGCTCCAGTGAGGGAGTTGTTTGTCAGGAACCTACATTCACAAATAGAACTTATGTAACACTTGTCCAAAGAATTGTTTGGAATCCAACTATATGAGGTGCATATTAGGAGTAGTCAAGAAATTTTGTAACTACATGTAATCCAGAGCATCTCCCATCTCGTTGGGAACTTGACCGGTCAATCTGTTGGCACTCAGGTCTCTACGCAAAGATGGAAAAAAGGAGATGAGTCAGACAGTTTTCTCGGGAAAACTTGCAGAAGTTCATGTAATTTGATTAGTTTGAGGCCTTTCTCATTCATGAAACAAGTCTCTTACTCAAAAAATGCAATAATCTGCTGGGACAAAATAAAAAATCTGCCGGTGCAAAGCACCAGGACCACTGGGCTTCGCAAAGAACAGAAAGATCAATCTTATGATCAAATGATATGTCCAACCTCATTATAGCAACTTACAATGTTTTCAAGCTTGTCCATTCCCCAATGTAATCTGGAATTGAGCCAGTGAGCAAGCAATTCCTCAGAATCCTGAGACGTGAACAACGATAGCTAGTGGTAATTTGGATATAAAAAAGAGACACAATAAACAAATCTATTCATTATGATATGGAGCTCACAATGTTTTCATGTTCATGCCGTGCAAATCAGGAAAATTTGAGCGTGAACCTTTCAAATCAGAGACTCTCCTGGAAGCATGTAAAGCCAGTCCACCACAAAACATTAAGATCCGTTCTAACTTTTCTGATGAAATACAAGCTTACACGATTACTAGAGACGACAAAAAATTATTGAACAGGATTGAATGCTCACAACTCCGTCAAGTTTGTCAACAAAGATATGCTTGAAGGAATAGGTCCCTCCATAGATGTGCCTTGCATGTCCCTGAAGAATTAATGCCTTAATATACGAGCTACTTTCGGGTATCTCATAAATCATAGTGATAAATAATTTTGGCCGTAATTGATAAGGATAGGGATACTCACAATCTTTCAATCTTGGTCCAATTCCCGATCAAATCAGGTATCTTTCCTGATAATGAGCTTCCATCGATACGACTGCAAGTGGTCTATAAGTAAAAATGCCTCGCAGGAAATTCATTCAGTATATTAAGAAATGAAAAGTATTACGATGCCGCTTACAAATCTTCTAAGTTCTTCAGATTGGCAAAGGATTCAGGTATTGTTCCCGTGAAATTATTAGCCGACAGACGTCTGCAAAGGTAAAAAAACAAAACAATCTAGGAATGAGGATACTAAAGGATCAAGTATCATTGTATGAGTGTCCATAACATAGAACAAAGTGTACTTTCATATCCCCAAACGAAGAGAAACTTCGATCCAATTTTAAGCAGGAAGAATAGAGTCAGATCTTTTATTTCATATTCCCGCAATCAAGAGAGCTCATGAACAATAAGAAAGGGCTTCTGCAATGTGTTATCCAGGCAAAAGTGTGCTAATTAAGGTAATTTACTTACAGTGTCCTTAAGCGGCTCAAGTTTCCAATGTTAGGCTCAAGAGCGCCTTCAAGCAGATTGTCCTCTAATACACTAGCAGACATAAATTTATCACCATCAGGTCAAGAACATTCTCAATACGAAGGTATGTGATTTATAGCAAGTCTTACAGCTCCTCCAGCGTGCTGATGTTGCCAATTTCCTTGGGAATACCACTTATGCGATTTCCAAGTACTAACCTGAAGCACCAAATTGAAAACAAAATTGTGCATCTTTACGTAAGAACTCCTAATCAAATTGCGATAATAATATCCGAAGCACGACAAGATTAGCTTACAGAATGGCAAGTGGTATCTGAGAGAGAGTTGTGGGGAGCGTTCCACTGATGTAGTTAAGAGTGAGGTCTCTGCTTGCAAAGAGTGATAATTTTAGAACTCTCAAGCGATGGTTTGCTAAACATCCGACAAATTAGTTGATTGAGATTCCCATGATTGCCAAAATTTCTCAGACAGAGAGACATGAAAAGAAAGATCAATCAAGAATTACGGAAACAAAGAACCGTGGCCTATCGGACACATTCAAGTTCCTTGGCCTAATAACCTTCTAGATGAGAAGATCTCATGCAGTCAAGTCTAGCTAGCTTACAGTTCTGTTAGGTAAGTGAGGTTGCCGAATTCATCAGGAAAAATCCCAGTCAGATTAAGTCCCCTCAGCTCTCTGAAAGACAAAGAAGAATAGGTGAATTGTAATAAATGCACGCGAAAGAAGGATACCGAGAGAAGCAAAAATGTCGGTTCATACGTACATCCTCGTGACATGGCAAACCGTGCCATCGCTGAAGGAACAGTTGCAGGTCACATTACTTTTCATTCCTGAAGGCAAGGTCGTCACGTTTAGACCTATGCCTTCACTGCATGATGTTTCGGTTACATTCCAGTATTTGTTTTGCATTTTCGTGGCAATCGTTCTCAGTGTATCAACTGCAAGCACAAAACAGAAGTTGAAATTCAGTTACTAGCATCCATTGATGGAGATATAAAACACACTTGGAAAGAACAACTGAACAAGTACACTAGCAGGTGCATGTGAGTCAATGTAAGTCTTGAGTTGTTTGAAGTCTCAAATGCCCGTTTGAATCGAATTTGACCCTGGTAATACTAGAATCCAGGTATACAAGCTCTTGTATGTGCTTATTTTACATGTTTTGTGCATAAGCACAGAATGATTTGGAACCAGGGAAGGTAGCGCCCCCTTGGTTAAAATGATTAAAGTCGGCTCGACCTCAGGTAATAAAGCCCTGTTCAATCTCGGGACTGTAGAGCGAGGAGTAGAGTCCGAACAGTGCATCATATTTACTTGATTCAATAAAAAGTAAGCGCTTACAAGAGCCGCATGTATGGGAAGATGAGCTTGCAAGATAAGATATCGTTATCAATGACAAAGATAGTCATTTCAATATAAAATCCCAATACCACCTTCCAAACTTTATAGTCCAAATTGCAGTATTTAACAGAGAAGAGCCAGAGACAGATTCAGGTTCAGATTCGCAAAGCAATTATCCCAAAAACGGGGGCCGAAAAGAAGAAATTAACTGCCGAGAGGTTCTAGTGGTTCTCTCGTACCTTCATCTTTTGGCAAGAGATGAGCATCACATTCGAAGACCGCACAGCAAATCACGACAATAACAATGCTGGCGCTAGCAACCCCTCTGGAAACTGAACCTAGAGTCACCACCACACCATCATTAACTTCCGGACAACATGAGTAAAAAAAAAAAAAAAAAATTGCATAACCGCGAAGCTCGCCACGAGCAATGGAGGCAGAAAAGCTGCAGATCAAGCAAGGCCTAGCTCTGAAAGACCAAAAGTTGTGAGAGCTTACCCCAAAACTCCATCGGAAGGGCCATCCAAAGAGAGAAGGTGAGCGAGGAAGCACTTCTGGGTTCCTAAAGCGAGAGAGACAGAGGATTCAGAGAGGAAGGGGAAAGCGAGGGTTCAAGACAGAGGGTGCTCAACATTGCGAAGGAAAAAAAAAACCTGAGAAGTCAGAGAGAAAGGAGAAATGTTACTTGCTTCCTCCTGCGGCCGCCACCCCGACCCAAACTCCGACCAACCTTCGCGAGCGCCCGGAACAGCGCAAAGAGAAAGGAGAGATTTTTTGGAGAGTTCTGCCTCTGTCTCTGAGTTCTGCCTTTGTCCGAGGGAGAGCTCTCAGAACTCTCAAAATCATGCGGGGATGCTGAGCGATTCTGCATGTGCATGTCTCCCTCAACGAAGAGCAAATTTGCACCAACTTCCTGACATTCCACATTTCCAATTCAGGATTGGGTGTCCCCACACGGATTCTTACTCACACAAATTACTGGGTGGAGCAACCCTCCATGAGTCTCCCGTTGGAGGGAAAAGAAGGATCCAGAAAGGAAAGATACGAGGGGAGGTGAGGCAGGGAAAACATGTTAAGATCATCGAGCATTTATGAGAAATAATTATTCGACATTCGTAATTCTTTTTATGGCCGAACATGCAGCATACGACAACAACTTTCCTTCTTTTATTTTGATTATATCTCACAAAAAAAAAAATTCCAAACCGATAAATTTGTGATAAATTCACCTCAAGCTAATCGTTTTATCTAAAAAAAAATTAAAAAATCAAAATTAGCACGCCTGTGAAGAATTTACTCCCGACTAATTTGTTGACCATAAAAAATTCCAACTACACATCTATGGTAAAAAATTTAAACCGATACACCTGTGACAGATGAAGATGGTATATCGGCGTGTCGCCCAACAATTTGACGGTTAAATTTAACAATAATTAGCGGAGGATAAATTTATCACGGATGTGTCGGTTTGAAGTATTTGATGATCAAAAAAATTAGTTTGAGGTAAATTTATTATAATTAGAGGTGGCAAAATGGGTCTAGAACCCACATTTGGCCCATATTTGATGGTGGTGGGTCAAAAATGGGTTAGCTTAAGTACTTAAATGGGTCATAAATGTGTTGCTTAAAAACTTTATGGGTCATAAATGGGTTTCAAATGGGCCATAAATGGGTTAGCTAAGAAAACTATCTTAAGGCAATCATAAATAAGTTTTGTGAATATTTTTTTAAAAATCTAATTTTTTAATATTTTAATAATTTGTTTTTTATATAATTTGTTTTCTTTTCTATTTTCTTTTTTCTCCTGCCTTGGCCGTCGCTCTACTTTGGCCGCCAATGGTCACCGCTGCCCACCTCCGGTCACCATCACCAACCACCACCCTCCGCCGCCGCCGGCCATCGACCGCCGCCACAGTGCGTGTACGAGTCAATTAGTATTGAAGTCTTTTAACTTAACTCGGCAAGATAAACCAGAATCGAGTGCGAGTCAGCGTCGAAACCTGCCGGAGCACCTCCCTTCCCGAGCTCCGATTACGCCCCCTACGCCTTCAGAAGCGACAGCCCGTACGGGAAGAGTTACAGCTTCGGCGACGGAGGTGGCGAGCAGCAGTTTGATGGGACGACGATGGCAGGAAGCATGCAACGGTCAACAGTGGCGAGCAGAGGTCGCAGGTGGCCGGTTATAATAAAAAATTATTTTATAAAGAAAAAATTTAAATTTTTTTAGAAAAATTCAATTGCATGTTTTAGCAATATAATTTTTCTTAATAAATTATAAGAAATAAATATTTCATAATTTAGCTAAATATATAAGTATTTAAGTAATACGGGTCGGGTCGGGTATGGGTCGGGTATGAGTTACTAAATTTGCATTGGATGAATATGGGTCAAAACGGGTTAAATGGGTCAATATGGGTCGGACCATTTTCGACCCGACCCACCCATTTGACGCCTCTAATTATAATTATACTAATTTAAGATTTTTCGTTTTATTAATTATTTATTTATTAATCTCCCCGGAAGTTTGCTCCATCTACGCGTTGCTTTCTCCCCTTCCCTTCTTCTTCTGTCTTTTGTTAATAAATGGAAGAGAAAAGAGAAAGCACAAGTCAAGCGCGTTTTAGCCATATTTAGATTTTGGATTTGATTTCTGTTAATTTAAATACTTTAGATTTGCAAAAGAAGCAAATGAAAGTTAACATTGAACTTCGTTTTCTATTTCAGGGGCCAAAGGAGATGAAAGGGTACAACTAAAATGCCTTTTGCGTTGATCATTTGATTTGATGAATTGCTGTATATCACCAAAAGAAAGAGAGAGAGAGAGAGAGAGAGAGAGAGCAAGGAGAGAGTTTCAGACATCCCCTGCAAGATGAACGTGACATGATCCTGGCCAATTTCTACTTCGGAACCTCATGATGTTATGACCCCGAACCATCAATTTGCAAAGATGTATGAGCCTAGAAAAAAGGGGGGAAAAGAACAAAGCGACAAAACAGAAACGAAAGAGACTCCAAAAATTGAAAATTTCAGAGGCAATTAGATATGGTTAGGGGCGCTTCTAAGAGCAGAGAATGGTCAAATCGGCACAAAATCGTCGCCTGTTCAACCCACGGAAGAAGCCGGAGTCCGAGCGAAGAGAGACGAATGCAGAAGGCGGATTGAAGCCGTCGAGGCTCGATTTTGAGAGACTGTCGATCTAGCGGAAGCTGTTCATGCGAAGGATTGCTCCAGTCAAACCCCTCCCACAAAGATGATCTTTTTTGTTTTAGACGATGTTGCCGGTTATTGAATTCGTACGCTGCTGCACACTCTTTTCCCGCCATGGGCACTTGGGCAGTGGTCGTACTCGTAATATTCTGTTTCTGCACAACTCTTTCTTTCAAACCGCAGATACCCAAAAAAAAAAACACGTGCTTGGACATCATTGAGGAGTGTCGGTGAACAACTAAAATGGCTTTTACTAAGGTAATGTGATGAATTATTTTACCTCGATCAAATTAAAGTTGGTAACTTTTGTCATTTGAATAGAAAGCGAGTAGCTTTGGATGTGTTGGTAAGTCACGATGCCAAAACGTTGGTTGATTTTGAAATGGTTGGAAATATAATACGTGCGAAAAAAAAAAACGTTGATACTTTTCCAAATCTAGCTGACATAAAGTTGATAAACGATTAGATTGAAATTATTACCTTATAAGTCCTAAGCATATTACATGTGATTCTAAACTTTTAAGCCACATTCTTATATAGTTTTTTCAGCCAATTACCGAAGGAAATCGCCAACGTGGCCTCTAATCATCGTCGAGCGACCAGCCTATGTGGACATCTCGTGGATGGCCACATCAGCGATTTTCGACGATAATTGATTGAAAAAACTACGTTAAAATATCGCGCTAATGTCCTGAGACTATGTTGGTTGGATTGGAAAGTTTATAAGTAAAATGACATATATTTAAGACTGTGTTGGTTATTTTTCCGATAACAATTGCTCGAAGTCGGTAAGTTATAAAAATAAATGACGGCACGTCTTTCGAACACTTGATAATTTCGTAAGTATAAATAAAGGTTCTTACTCATTGAAACTGCTGATAAATTACTAATGTGTGATTGAATGGATAATGTTATCGGTCATCTTTTGGTTATTAGAGCCGTTTGTCATTTTTCCAACCAACATGGAATTGGATTCCGTTTTTTCGGGCATGAAATGCCAACGTCCTAGAGGGGATAGACGTTAATCATCGGAATCGAGATACGTTAATGAAAGATGCCTGCAAATAGACTTGTTAATGGTTCGGCGCATGTTTAGATCATTATATTGTATTTAGTGTGGATTTATTTATTGGTTGTTCTCTTCGAAACGCGCACTATAAAATCCCCACCCGAATCATTCCCGGACCGCCACACAGAAATGGCGGGAAAATTGGATTGGGATTGAGCCCTAGAGAGGGAAACGCATCGAGTTCTTCTTCAAGGCAGTCACTCAGAACAAGGGCCGTCCCGTATCCATCGGAGCTTCGAAACAAGATGTGCCAAGCCGAGACCCTAGGGATCATCGACGAGATCGCAGCCCTCGTTTCCGATAAGCTTCAAGTGGTACCGTTAAATCCGTTCCTTCTTTCGATTTCGAGCTCATAGTGTTGCTTTTGCGTCGTCTGCGTTGCCTCTCGTTTCGATTAGGGAGGGTTTTGTGCCCCATCCATCGTGCCCCTATTCTTTTTTGACGACTCATATGCATTTCGCGACGTCGGATTTCGAGGGTAAATTTGTATGGACTTTTCGTAGGAGGTGCCTACCGACGCCCGGAGTTCAGTAACTAATTTTTTGATGCGTTTCCCGTTGTCAGGAGGAGCAAAACAAAAGAATCACTACATATGATTCCCGTGTCTTAGTTCGTACCGAGTGTTAGTGCACTAGGAGGTGAAGGGTTCTGTTGTGTGGCAGCTTTGAATTAATCTCTATGGATTTACTCTGTAGTGTTTCTTCTAGCCCCGTTCTTCGACAAGATTTAGTTATCTGATTGTGGGATCTTGAAAGACTGGTATTGAATTCGTAATGGCTTTGTTTACTTCGTCGGAAGCGATGTCAGGCTTATTTCCCATTAATTCATTTTATTTGAGTTGACATCATCTAATCCCAGTTTTGCTCCCTTCTGTCAGGAAACCAACTGTTCTTTCAATGACCAGTTCTTTTAGCAATTTCTAAGCAATTTGTATTCCTTCTCAGGTTTCATACAAGTGGTTGAGCCGCAATTTCTTGGTATCTTCAAATACTGCTAAGAGGTTAGCACTGTCTTCATGAAGAATGATTTAGTACGGGAGTTTGAAATAGCGCAGCTAATAGTCACTTTCTCTTCAGGTTGCTGCAAGAATTTGTTGAAAGACATGGAGACGGATTGGAAGTAGTATACTCTTTATCTGGATGGTTAAAGGACAACCCATCAAGTTACCATATCAAACTTGTTTCTGGGCCTAAACTTGCTGGTCAGATTTTACTTTGTGTTGCCTATTGCCTAATACTTCCATTGGTTGTCTTTCCTTAAATAACCAAATGGAGTTTCTCTGATTGTTCATTTTGTGATGTCTCAAGGAGCTAAAATGTGCAATGACTGATTCTTGTTTCAAACATTTATAACTGAAAACCTTCCTTTCAGATTTTTTAAGAGAGAGAGCTTGTTTGCAGTTTTTTTTTTTCCACAACATGGATTAGTAACTGGAGTTTGGAGAGACTACTAGATATGTAGGTTCATGCAGACAGATTGCTGCCTTGAATTGAGAGTTGAACAGTCCCACTTGTAACGGGGATGCTCATACAACTTGGCTTGTGGATAGAACTTTGAAATTGAACAGGGACCTTGTTGACTTTGTGGTTGTTCTATTGCTTCTATAGACATGGGAATGTGCGAGCTCTATTCCCTTGCCTGCTGCATATTCACTAACTATTCCTAGATAATTTCATGGTTTGATTGAATTAAACAAAAGTTCATAGGGGATATACTTTGCTTGATGTGTATGCAGAAGCCAGGGAAGAATTCAATGGTAAATGCTCAGTTCATGTCTATAGTGTGCAAACTTGCATCCCCAAGGATCCAGCTGCTCTTTGGAATGCCGAATTTGTGCAGGCAGAGGAGCTTTTCAGGCAGAATGCAACCACTGAGAATTGTCTGAGAGATAACAGGTATGATGCCTTGGTTCAGGTTTCTGAGTATCTATATGCATGCAGGTGTTGTTGAACATAGAATTTTCACGAGGGCTAAACACAATGACTTCTCGGCATGTTTTTTCAGGTTCTGTGCGGTAGCTAATCCCTTTGTTAGGCGAAGTGCAGAGAGGGAATTATTTGATTTGGGAGCTCCCAAGTTGAATGGTGTTAGAGCCTCAGGACCATCAAATACTGTCCCTCAAAAGGTTACCCCAGAACAACCGAGAAAAATTGAACCGACAAACCAAATCAAGTTGGAACAATCAGTTGATGTGCTTAGTTATGCTAAAAACGAAGGTAATGGTGCAGGAGTTCATGATCAAGCCACCAAACTGCCTGCAGACAAAGAAAAAGCCACTGACTTTCCTATGAGTAAAAAGTTGGGTCAGAATGGTAAGAACTCTTCCACAGCTGGGGGTTCTCTGGCAAATCTATGGGGCCGTGCTTCAACCACAAGAAAATCAAGTGGTGGCCCAGCAGAAAATAGCAGCGCTGCTCCAAGTTCCACCGGTTGGTTCCTAAAACCATTCGTCATTTTCGAAAGTTTACTTTAATTCTGGGAAGTTTTGCAAAACAATTCTTTACAAGGACTATTACAGAGTTCCTTCTGTTAATGAAAAATATCTCTTCATCAGTTAGTGCAGAAGCTCAAATTTGTGCACATGAGGCAGCAGAATTGGACAGCGAGGATGAGGGTCGGGATGTCAATCTTAAGAGAAGCACCAAAACTGAAGGCAGTAGAAAAAGAAGAGTTGTATTTGATTTCTCAGATGAAGAAGACGAGAATGAAGATGCAGTCAATTTGGCATCACCTGATTTTCCAAAAGCCCAGTCTATCCTAGCTTCAAAAGAGAGTGCCAAGGAGTTACTTTCTGAGAAGAATTGCAAGGGAGATAAAATGGATGTTGATGAAGTAAAAGTGAGTGAACAGGAACACCACCGGCCACCAAAGCAAGATGTTTCTGCCGTCAGCAGGGGCATGAACATCGCAATGTGCTCTTTAAAGGGCCAAAATCGTGTTTCCTCCAAGGAGATAAATAGTAAAGTGGCAAATCCTACTCCAACCTCACCAAAGAGGCGAAAGGTTTTGAAGACTAGAATTGATGAACGTGGGAGAGAAGGTAACCTGATGCTAATTTATCCTTCTCATAATCTACTCTGCATGCTAGTTTTATTTTAGAGTTAATACCACGAAAAACCCCAAACTGGTAAATTTAAGAAAAACTAACGGAGGATAAATTTGACACATGTATCAGTCTTGGGGTAAATTTGTCACAAGTATCAGTTTGGGGTTTTTTGTGGTCAAAAAAATAGTTTGGGGCAAATTTGTTGCGGGTGTACCAGTTGGGGTTTTTCGTGATATAAATCCTCTATTTTAATATGTTGTTTTTAATAGGAAGGGACGGATTACTTAGTAGAAAGTGGGGGTAATTGCGTCGACTGACATTTTGAAAACTATCAGTATAGTGGTAGCTATAAGGATTTTTCTTGTTTGCGACTCCGATGGAAAACATTACTAGACAGTCAGTTGTTGCACTTGATACTGTAACAATTTGTCTTATAATGTGAGCATACAAAAGCTTTTGGTAGTAGTCACTAATTTTATGTTACAGACCCAAATACACCACAAAAGCCACTTATGAGCCAAATAGGCATTACCTGCACACCTAGAGTTTTTTTGTATGTTATCCATTGGGAAGAGGTGTCCTCAGGTTTTTCTCTTCACATTCTTGATTGCATCTTGTTTGCAGTAACCGAAGTGGTTTGGGAGGGTGAGGAAGAATTGAAGAAAGGAAACAGTACTACAACTGACAAACCTAATGATGAGAGAGCTGCTGACACCACGAGCAGGTTTCTTCTTCTTTGAGTCTTTTTCATTCTGTGTTCCAATATCTTACATGACCTTTCTGTGGATAGAAGCTCACGCTGGTATGTTTTAGGTTTATACCTGCTTATAAATAACTAAGCTAGACTGATTTGTATATACCTTCTGCTGTTAGAGTGCCAGTTTCTTCTGCTGCAGTTAGGCAAAGCTGAAAGCTGGAGTGATAACTGCTTTTAATCTGTTTTTTCCTCATCCTTCGAGCCTTCAGAGCTGGTCCAATTAAAGGAGGTTATCTGGATATTTGTCCTCACTTAGCGAGTCTACATCTTTCGGACCAAGTCCTAGGTCTCCTTATTTTGTCTGACTTGTCTTGTCGCATCAAAGTATAGAAACTGTGTCTTTGCGACACCACAAGTCTGTCGTTCTTTTTTGTTGAGTTACATCAGTGGATATCTGCTTTGAGCTTGACCACAAGGATTGGTGCTGTCTTAAAAAGGACTACTGCACTTAAGATTGATCATCATATTGGGATCTGGCCATTAGATGCTACTGGGGATTTTGTTATCGAATGACAGATAGTGAGGCTGTTCACAGGAAACATAATTTATGGTTCTAAAGAATGGAGCTAGGATGCAATCGTGATCTTGGAATATTTAGTGTTTCTCTTATGTTTTAGCTCCTCCGCTGCAATTGCTTTAAACAAAATTGTGAAATCTCCAGGCCTCCTGTGACAAAGAAGTCCCCGGCAGTCATTCCCACTGGTCCTAGCAATCCAGCAGGCAAGGCAGGAAACAAGAAATCTGCAACTCTTAAAGATCCTAAGCAAGGCAACATCTTGTCCTTCTTCAAGAAAGTTTGAGGCTTGAGACAACTTTACTTTCTCCATCCTTCTTTTGTTGTCATAATCTTCACTGTGTTACATGTAAAGTTTCATGCAACTAGGTCGTTTTATAAAATTTCCAAGCTCTGCTATTCGGAATGGTTTCTGTGTGTACTTTTCTCTGTCCTCGCTTGTTGTGCTAACGTATCGAGAGAGGAGGAATGAAACATTGCTCGGACTAGAGAGGCATATTGCCCAGCAACTCGATGAACCGAATTAAACAACACAATTAGCACGACATGCATTAACTTGTTAGCCATTATGCGTGGAGGTGGTTGTTGGCTACTTCGCTGGATTTTGGGTTAGATATACTGGATTTTTTTGCTGTCTTATGAAGGAACATCGTAGACCGTGTTTAAAATTCACTGCATAAACATGTTGCTGCTGGTGCTGGCGAACGGGTCAAATAGATCTAACTGCTATTTTCTGGATCACCAACCGTGATTCTTGTGTTTATACTACGATATTTCCCATCGACGTGGCACTTCCTTCTTATTCTAACAAAGCATATTGGGTCGCTTAAGTCTAGGGGTGTGCATGGTCCGGGCCGGTCCGGTCCCGGCGTGAACTCGGGGACCGGACCAATAGTCCGGTCCCCATAATTTTAGGACCAAGGACCGGACCGGGACCAGACAGGACCAGGACCGGCGGTCCAGTTCGGTCCCGGTCCCGGTCCAACCGCTATAAAGCCTACTATTACGTTCAACCCGCTCGTGTTACATTTACTAGGCTAGCTCAATGCATAAAGGTCCCGCTCGTGTGCAGTTCGACTGAAACGTAAGGCTGTGCATATTACACCCGAATTCGTCCAACCCTGAGAATGTCAAGAGGCTAAAATATTGTTAATTTAACAATCATGCATGGTCCTGAGGATTTCATCATAACAAAAGTAATTAGAAGTCCTTTTCGCCACCAATTGAAAACATCACTTTAACGCTTTTTACTAATACCAAAACTTGCAAGTAAATATATAAGTCAGAGTTCATCCAAGGATGATCCTGCTTTTGCCGATCTTTTTTTTTTTAAAAAAAAACATTGCCTGTCCGGTCCGGTCCCAAACCATGGAACCCGGGGATCGGACTGCCCAGTCACTGGTCCTGTTTATTGGGACCGGAGACCGGACCGCCAACCTCAAGGACCGGACCAACCCGCCCGGGCCGGGCCGGTCCGGTCCAGTTTGCACACCCCTACTTAAGTCACAAAAAAAAATGCAACAAAGCGATGGTTGCACCTAATAAGCATGCTAATAGAGTGATGCAGATGGGTATAATGAAAATATTGTTAAATTTCAAGGTGGAATTGAAAAAATTCAATAAGTTTAAGGGTGCGCATGAAATCACTTTTGGCAGGAGAATGACTTATGGCAGGGAAGTTGAATTTTCAGCTTCTACTTCGGAAGTTGAATTAGAGAAATGTGTTTGATAACTATTAAAAAAGACAATATTCAAAACATTATTAAAAAAATGTTCAATGCCGACGACGGCGACTAGCAGCGGCTGCCTATCGGCGGCGACGGCGATGGCTGGCGGTCGGGGACCCCAAGAATGACTTCTGCGCCAGAGAAGTAAAAAAAATTTACTTCTGAAAGTTGGCAAAAAATCTTGCCAAAAATAGAAAATCTTGCTAGAAATATAAAATCATACCAGAAGTCAATTTTTTTACTAAACTCGCTTCTACTTCAGATTTGATTTTACCAAACGAATTTCCCTACCAGATCGATTTATGGCGGGGAAATTCATTTTCAGAAATGATTTCATGCGCACCCTAATAGTTCTATCTGGATTGATAAAATTACACCTTGAATCGAAAGATTCGATAAGCTTTATCGTTTCTTTCGGTTTGCTAGAATTCAAGGTGACTTATTTTTTGCGTCTGTAAAAGAATTATTAAGACAAGTGTTAATACTTTTCTATTAATTAAACAAAAATAGGTTAATACCATTAGAAATTTCAAATTAATACCCTCGTGACATTTGTCTCACAAAAAGTCTCAAATTGATATTCCCGACATATTTATCTCAAATTGATTTTCATTTCTCAAAAAATCTAAAATTAATATCCACGGCACATTTATCCGAAATTAATTTTTGTCTCACAAAAAAAATCCAAATTGGGGGTAAATTACTAAATTTGGATTAGGAGTATAAATCGGAGTTTTTTCGTAAGACAAAAATTATTTCAAATAAATGATATATAGGTATATCAATTCAAAATTTTTCTACCACTACTTTAACAGACACATAATAATATACTCTAAACCGAAATTTTCTATCGGTGCATATGAATTTTCCATTGATATTTAGTGTGAACCAAAAAAAAAATTCAGTTTATAGTGCGCAGTCTCTGTTGAAAGTTCAAAACCAGCCTTTCGAAAACATTTGGGTTAGGGCTCAGTCAGAGCTCCGTGCCACGTCACTGATTGCCTACACGTGTCATACTTTTACTCGTCAGGCCCCGTGGCCTCGGACCCACATATAAAACCCCTGTCGCTCTATACAAACCTGCGAGCCTGAATCTCCATCTTCACGAGTATCATCTCCAGATCTGTCTCTCCGTCAGAACGCGAAATCTCTCCCGCTATCAAAGAGTTCGAGAGTGTCTTCAAGGTTAGATCTCTGATTCGCTCTTCCTCTACGATTCCGTCTGCTGAGGCAACTGTATGTCTGGATACCTCGATTAACGTTGTCGGATTAGTATGAATCTGCTTGTCGATTTCCTTGCTAGAGAATGATAAATCGAGCGTTTTTTGTTCTCCTTCTAAGCTCGCTTGGGTGATTTCTGAGATGTTGAGCGAATTGCGCGGTTTCGATTGTTGGCACGACGGGATTTAGGGGTTCATGCGTGTGTTTGGAATTGCGTCGCTTAGATGATTGGGATCGAGTCAATGTGAAGAAAAAGAAAATTTCCATTTTCCTGCCCACGGCAAGGTGTCCGCACGTGGCGTTTACTGGTTCTTGAATTGCTTCAAGGTGAAGTGACTGGTGTAGTTTTGTTCTGAGGTTGGATTCATCATGCGTGCACGTTCATGTGTTTTTGTGTGCTTGCGGGTGTAGAGCGGCTGGGAGCCTCCGTGCCCTCTAAGTGGCTAATACCTTTGACTGTATCATCGAGGGCGTTAATTTGGAGAACAGAACCCTTCGTGATGTCAATTGTATTTGGTGTTTGCCACAGGTTGTGCATGTCTTGTTGGAGAGAGTTCTTGTTATCGATTGAACATGTGAAGACTCAAATAACTATATGATTTCCTCCTGGTACCCTGAAAGGAAATATATAATGAGCCTATTGATTTGTTACACTAGACTGCTTATTAAGATTAGGAGTGGCATCAGGAAAAATTTAGAGCAATAAACCCCTTTTAGGTGGCTCATGCCCATTCTTTTAGTAGCTTTTATTTCTGTAGCACATGATTTTCAGAAACTGATGTTGGAATTTAGAAACATTTAGAGCTTTTTATATAGTGTAGTTGTGAACCTGGTTTCTTATTTATATGTGGTGCAGGTCTTTGGTGGATTAGCGTCAGCGAAATACCATGGGTGGGGGTTTCAGAGTGCTTCATCTTGTCAGACCATTCCTTTCGTTCTTGCCCGAAGTTCAGAGTGCTGATAGGAAAATCCCATTCCGGGAGAAAGTCATTTACACTGTCATTTCTCTCTTCATTTTCTTGGTTTGCAGTCAGCTCCCTCTGTATGGCATACATTCCACCACAGGCGCTGATCCATTCTACTGGATGCGTGTTATTCTTGCTTCGAACCGTGGAACTGTTATGGAGCTTGGTATTACTCCTATTGTGACATCTGGGCTTGTGATGCAACTCCTGGCTGGGTCAAAAATCGTAGAAGTGGACAATAATGTTCGTGAGGATCGAGCTCTCCTGTAAGTGTCAGTTGAAGTAAATAAAATTTCCAGTCTGTTATTATCTCCCGTGCTGGATCATTCTCTTTTAATACCTGAGCCTCTGTTGTTGCATTTTTCAGTATCCCAGTCATTATATGGTACATGCAGATAGCTTTTGGCTGCTGCTCTGTTATTGATATTATCCTAATTTTGATGCTCGTGGAACTCCTACTGCTGAATTAGTCTCCTACTTATCATCTTTGAAGCATCAATAGTTGTTGATAGATACCTCTATATACATTGCCCATATTTTGAACTTAAGCTATCGGATGTCTTTATTGGAAGTTAGGATGTCCTTTTCTGCATTTGACCTTAGTCACCGTACATCAGTTTTTCTGCTCGATCAAAATAGTGCTTCTGTTTTTTTTTTCCCCCTCTTTGCGTGCCTGCTCAATTTACTTGGGAATTTTTTTTTGTGTTTTTCCTTGTGCAAAAGCTGAATTGTTAACTTCTTTCTTGCAGAAATGGAGCTCAGAAGTTGTTGGGCATTTTGATAGCCATTGGGGAGGCTGTTGCATATGTTCTTTCAGGAATGTATGGAAGTGTTGGCCAACTTGGTGTTGGAAATGCCATTCTCATAATTATTCAACTATGCTTTGCCGGCATCATTGTTATATGCTTGGATGAACTCCTTCAGAAAGGTTACGGTCTTGGTTCTGGAATCTCTCTTTTCATAGCGACTAACATCTGGTAAGTTTTCCTTCTTTTTTGCTTAATTTTTGCAGGTCTATTTATGAGCATCTGTATTTTATACGTGTTGTACGTATAAGAAAGCTCTTGAGATGTTTTGACCAGGTGGCTTCATTCCTAATTTGCTTGTGTCATTTTTCAGAGAACATAAGTGTCTGCAGCTTTCTCATTTGTTCATTTATCCTTTTCAGTGAAACTATAATCTGGAAAGCATTTAGCCCGACTACTATTAACAGTGGACGAGGAGCGGAATTTGAAGGTGCAGTCATTGCTCTCTTTCATCTCCTCATCACTCGTACGGACAAGGTTCGTGCTCTGCGGGAGGCTTTTTATCGACAGAATCTGCCAAATGTCACAAATCTGCTAGCCACTGTCCTGGTTTTCTTAATAGTCATATACTTCCAAGGATTCCGTGTGGTTTTGCCTGTGAGGTCAAAGAATGCTCGAGGACAGCAGGGTTCTTATCCAATCAAATTATTCTACACGTCTAATATGCCCATCATTCTGCAGTCAGCTCTTGTATCCAACATTTACTTCATTTCTCAGGTAGTGGAGGTTACATTTCTGTGCATTACATTGTTCTCAAATTTTAGCTTTTATAACTCATGCATTTGTTGTTGGCATCAGTTGCTTTACAGGAAGTACAGTGGAAATTTCCTTGTGAAGCTTTTGGGTATATGGAAAGAATCTGAGTATTCAAGTGGCCAATCCGTCCCTGTTGGTGGCATCGCCTATTATATCACCGCTCCGTCAAGGTGATTACCTGTTCCTTTTACGAAGCTGATGCCCAATCTGGCTTTGCTGACTTTGAAAACTCATCGGTTGACATTTTGCTGTATCCTACTGCAGCTTGGCTGATATGGCAGCCAATCCCTTCCATGCACTCTTCTATCTTGTGTTTATGTTGTCAGCTTGTGCACTGTTCTCCAAAACATGGATTGAAGTTTCTGGATCCTCTGCTAAAGATGTTGCCAGGCAGCTCAGGGTATGAAGTGTGCGAAACTTTATTTCTCTTATCGGAGTCTGCTCATAATTGAATGATAAAAAACCTTAGGGAATAAATGGGGTATCAGCAGTTGCATGCCTTCATTCTGAGGTTGCAATTGTCAGGTTTTTATGTCTGTTTAGCTTGAGTGACCCTGGATTTATCTGGTTCATTGGGAACTTTTCCTTTTTGACCATCATCTTTTACTATCCCTATTCGTCTATTGAGCTTTTAAATCTCTGACAAGCTGACGTGCATCTTCCACAAGTTTCACCCACTTATGACTTGTTCTTTGTCATTTCTTTTGATAATTTCTAAATGCTTTCATAATTGCCTGCCAGTCCCGATCTGCACCTTTTGTCATCCAGATTTGCACAGTGCCATCCAATCCCTAACATCTCCCTTTCATTGACAATCTTAGGAACAACAAATGGTGATGCCAGGCCATCGTGAATCGAACTTACAGAAAGAGCTCAACCGCTACATTCCCACCGCTGCAGCATTTGGAGGCATTTGCATTGGCGCACTGACTGTTTTGGCGGATTTTATGGGGGCAATAGGCTCAGGGACGGGGATTCTTCTCGCCGTCACCATTATTTATCAGTACTTTGAGACCTTTGAGAAGGAAAAAGCTAGTGAACTTGGGTTCTTCGGTTTCTGAGATTGAGGCTCTTCTCTGCCCAAAGTTTGTTCGCCCTGCAGTCTTGGTGAATCCGACAGATGCGAGTAGGACATACGTGCTAGATTTGAGAAATTGGAGGTGATCACGATGCTTCTAGGAAATGCAGACGGGCAACATCTTGAGATCGTTTTGCTTCTTATTTATCCCCTTCTTTCTGCAACATTTTTTTTTTCTTTTTGCAGCATGACTGGATTTGTACCCAATTGCCACAGCCCGATCCTATAGTTTTTCCAATTTGGAATTCGATAGCTTGTAGAATCAAGTGATACTAGCAAATTAAGGACCGAGTAATGGGGCCTTGAGTCCTAATATGAATATCTAATGCTTGAGCGAGTTCTTTCCAGTTCTGCTCTGCCGGCCTTTGGGGAAGTTCATTATTGTCCCGGTGCCAAAAGGAAAAGTGCCTTGTTTTCTTTCCGCACTTGCTGATTGGACAGTCGTTGGGTGGCTTTGTCTTCCGACGCACCTCATCTGGATGCATCGCATCGCATCGCATTTTGAATTAAAGTAAATTGAATTGAGGCAATTGTTGCTGCACTAATTTTCTAAGCGAGGTACAGATTTGGTTGATAAAAGGAAAATGGACAGTGGCTTTACGTGCACCATATGTTTCCTTGAACTCTTGGTGTACGTATGTGCTAAATGTTCGCCTTCAGAAACAATGCGTTTTCAATAAAGGGAAAATGAAGTATGGTGACTGCATATTCGCCGATTGCTGCATCCCTCCTTTGTACTCACAATTCGATATGCTCGTCGTGTTTCGAGATGATGATGATCTCTTTTTGGCTCATTTTCTGACAGACATTTTTAAATGGTTTTTTAATATTCTTGAATTTTTTATATTTTTTATTCTTTCTTTTCTTTTAACCGAGCGACTCCGAGGGAGACCCTTGTCCAAGCCAGGTTGATTGTGGCTGTCAAGTGCGGCCTCGCTCGTAGGTTTAGAGCGACCATCGCCCAGCCCTCTCTAGTCACCGACAAAGGAAAAAGAAGAAATAATCGAAAGAGAAAAAAGAAAAAAAAACACAGCAAACTCAAAAAAATTGTCAACTTTAGTGTCGGTACGCCACATAGGACGACTAGCATTGATTGGACCGCCTCATCAGCATCTTCTAATTAAAATTGATCGGATGAACTAAATTGGCAAAATATAAAAAGATTTAGGAGTCAATTGTATCAATTAAAGAATTTTAGAACTGAATTCGAATATAACTTTTTTGTGATTTTTTTTTTCAAAAAGGTGGACTCTAGTTTAAAAGGAATTGAGGTCCCTTTTCCATATTGTTGGCATGCTTCCTTGCCTCCACTTCCTCTTGGCATAATTGTATCGCAAGAGATCCTCTCCTCCTCCGTTCTTTTGCCCGATTCTTACCGCCAGGTGATCGAGCCGAGAAGTATGAACATTCGATTCCGAAAAATTATTATATCTCGAGAGAAATTTCGATATGCCATCATTTCATTCTCTCCTTCTTTGATTTTGCTCACGCCGAAAGCCTCCCAATACATTCGACACGGAATGGAACGAGAAGATGGATGCAATGCCATTAAGACTTAAAAGAGCATTGCGGATTCAATTGTCATGTTGACGATGATTAAACTGCTTTGTGATTGCAAATGGGTATTTTTCTTCCACAGTGGAAGAGAAGATTCTTAAAAATTTATAAAAAAAGAGAAAAAGAAGCAAAAGAAAAAAAAATGTAATTTTTGCGGGTTCAAATTTGTTGACGGGTAGATGGATAGGTCACCAGTACACTGCTACATTCACTCATTTTCAATATTGGGAATCATGACGATTTTCGTATTTCAAATTGATTTCACAGACAGGCAGCCCCACTTGTTTATCTATCGAATTCGAGTGGTTTTATTAGACAAAAAAAAATAAAAAACAAAAAATTGAGCGGTTTCCTTTCTTGTCCTTTTTCCTTCCCATAAATCTCTGGATTCGGATCCCCTACCATAATAGTAGGGGACCATTGAAATCCCCACCCTTCATATGGGGGGCCCATCCAAACGAAGGGTGAGGATTTCAATGTATGGGGATTTCCAGTAGGAATAAATTTCTTCCTCTGTCCTCGAGCTTCGAACTGTCGCTCCCTCCCTGTCTCCATTGTCTATCTCTCCAGTTTTTTCACTCTTCGCAGTTTGCAGAACAAATGGCAAAAGCCCAGCGAGTCCCTGCGTTGCCAACTTTCCGGGCAGTTCCTCTTCTGTGCTACGCGCTAAAGTCTTCAATCTACCGTAGCTGAGGACAAGCAGGTCGCACGCAAAGCTCAAATCTTTTGAGTGCTCTCCATCTTCACGCGTCGTTTTCAGACATTGCTCGCTGCTTGCTCCCGTGAGCGTTGCTATAAAGCCATGTGGGTGGCTTGGGCCCCTCTCTTTTGCTGAGGCAGGGAGCCGGGGATGATACGACGCTCCTCATTTTCTCGAGATTGTGAACGCAGGGAATGAACAGAGAAGAAGTAGATAAACGCGCACTCTCTTTCCTCACACTTGTTTTCTTGGGGTGACGCTAGAGGTATGAAAGTCTCTGTTTTTTTTTTCTTGCGCATTCCGAGTTTAGCGTTGGTCTTCGTTTAGACAATGTCAATCAGCATCTACGACTGTTATGTCCTGTTAGTCGTGGGTCAAGCTGCCTCCTCCTTTTCACCTCTGAGATGGAAGTAACATGGTCATACTCGATTTCTGATAATCTCAAGTTGTATTCGGTTCATGCTTTGTGCAACACGTCGCCTTGCGCTTGCGCTTGCTACATGTCACCAGAGGCCATTTGATAGTTATGTCGTAGCCACGTAGGAAATGGCATCTCATCTTCTGGTGTTATCGACAGTCTGCTCATGAGCGAATTCGTTTTCATGTATTTATTTCTAAGTTGAGTTGGTAGCTGGATAGATTCTTAACGTTGTAGATTCAAGAGTGGTTACGTCATGACCAAAGAGTGAGAATGGTAGGTGAAGTAATTCCATGAGTTCTTCATGGATATGATTTTTTTTTTTTTACAGTCTAGAGGGTTGCATCTCCTTGGGCATCCTTCTTGAATCACTCTCCTCATCCAAGGCTCCAACTTGTCCTCCTCGTTATTCTCTGTTCATCTATCTTCACAACTTACCTGCTTTGCTTTGGAGCGTACTTTTTAACCCTTTTCGAAAGAAAGCAAATCAGAATCTTATAAAGCGAGAACGACAATCTTGGGGAAATTACATCCTCAATTTATGGCCTCTTTCTGAGCATTAAAGCATGTCTCTTTGTGCTTTCTCCATCATGCTCATTATAGCCCCTAGTGACTCATTATAGCGTGTCCTTGTTCTGTGACAGCCTCAAGCTTCCGTTTAATGACTTGTTAATTGTGATTGTGATAATCTTACTCTGTTACCTCTTGCCACAGATGGATTCCGCTCGACAGTCTGCAGTTACTCCATCAAAGAGTAAGTTTGTGCAAGCTTTCGCTAAGTTTCTCCACCTTCGAGCCACTACTGGGGTTGCCCCAGTGGATAATTTTGTTCAGAAAACCAAGCCTCAAGATAAAGTAACAAATGGTTTGCAAGAGGAAGACCGAAATTGGGATACTCTGCCTCAGTTGGATATTAAAGAAAAGGATTCTCAGCAATGGGATGCCTCGGAGGTGCTTCTTGCTGAATTATTCGCCAGCATTTCGTCGTTAAAAGCGGCGTATGCCCACTTGCAGTTTTCTCAGCGTCCCTGTGATAGCGATGGGATTGAAGTGGCTGACCAGATCATTGTGTCTGAATTGAACAACTTGGCTGACTTGAAGCAATCCTATGTGAACGAGCAGCTCGACCTTTCGCTCGAGATTTCTTTGTTGGCTGAGATCAAAGAGCAGAGGAGTATGGTAAAAACATACGAAATTATGGTGAAGAAGCTGGAACGTCAGATTAAGCTCAAGGAATCTAAGATTGCATTTCTCCGGGAGAAGTTGGAGGAATCAAGCAGGCAGAACAGGTTACTCAACAAGAGCACGGAGCGAAACTGGCCATTCTCTGTTCTCAAGAATACACATTTATCAAGCTTGAACCATGTCCATTTTGATGCATTTCTTAAGTACACTACCGAGTCCTTGCGGAGCTTTGTTAGATCAATGGTTGACGAGATGAAATCTGCTTGCTGGGATCTCGATGCGGCAGCTATTGCAATAGAACCCTGGGTGATTTATCAGGAAGAAGACCACAAATGTTTTGCATTTGAATCCCATGTTTGTCGGGAAATGTTTGATGGGTTCCAATACCCGGACTTTTCCCTGCCAAAAGAGTCCTTACCACAGGAAAGGAGAAGGCAGCAGCAGCTATTTTTCGACCGATTCGTGGAGCTCTTGTCTAGCGAGCCAAGGGATTCCCTTCGTGAGAATCCTGAATCAGCATTTGCCAAGTTTTGTCGGGTGAAGTATATGCGGCTCATTCACCCTCAAATGGAACTGGCTTTCTGCGGCAACTTAAGCGTCAGAAATCATCTGAATGCCGGGGAGTTTCCGGAAACCACATTCTTTGCTATTTTCTTGGAAATGGCGAAGCGGATCTGGCTCCTGCATTGCTTGGGATTCTCCCTTGATCATCCTGCCTCCATTTTTCAAGTGAGCAGAGGGTGTAGGTTTAGTGAAGTATTTATGGAGACTGTGGCCAAGGAGGAGTCGCTAGCTGCGGACAATAGGCTGGAAGAATATGACCAACAGGTGGCATTTACCGTTGTTCCTGGGTTCAGAATCGCCGGAATAGTTTTACACTGTCAGGTTTATCTAATGACTTCCAAACCAGCATGAGCTGTGGATATGCCGTCATGCTTTAGGATTTGATTGTATATTTGGAGTGGAAGCCGTTGTCTTGATCTGCCTAGGCGGACGACGGGAAGAAGAGGAAAACGGCATGCCAGGTCGCTAAAATGTGCTGCGGGGGACTTCAACATGGCTACACTTCTCTTTGTTTGATTTTCATTTTTCCTTTAGATATGGTTGTTACCTGATCACAGGTGCTTCTGAAGAATGAAAAAGCGAAAATTGGTTGTGTTGGGAGCCCACAGTGAGTTCATTGACGGTCTGATTAAAGACATTCCCAAGGTCTTGCAATGTTAAGGAGTCCTTCAGCTGTCGTTGATCTTCACCGCCTCGTATGATGTATATTTGGATGAAATGCATCCTAGTTGGAACTTATATGCGCATCAGTTTGTAGCTTCACTTCGCAAAGTTCGCATGCTTCATCTTTTAAACCGAGCTCGCCTGCTTATTCCAACAGGTTTCTATGGCAGCAGAACACTGCCCGCTACTTCTTAATATACATGTTAATCGGGATAAGCAGGTCTCAATATGGTATCTTTTCAGACTCAATGGTCCTAGCCCGAGATGGTGGCTGACTACTCGGTCTCGAACAATCCTTTAGCTCAGTGCATTTGATGGTCAAATCCGTTGCTTCTCGAACGTAAAGAATATCTTGAACCCATTCGTTTCGTCTCAAACTTGGTCCATCATTTATCAGCAAAGAATATGTTGGAAATGGGGAATGTTGCCCCGGAGATTGTTAATTTCGAAGCTTGCTTCATAAACTCTCTTGCTGTAACACCTTCGCTGGCTTTCGCCTTTCATTTATCATTTTGACCAGCCAAACGTACACAAAATCTTCTATGGGATGCTGCTTATCAGAAATGAAATCTAAGCTATATATCAAGGTCGTCTCTAGTTGCAGACCCTGGAATTTGTCGTGAGCAGTAGATAACCCCACGTCCAGGCAAAGACAAGAGAAATAAAGGAAGCTAATTTGTCCGGTATCTTTTCAAAATCAAGCTCAGGAAGTAGATTGAAGGCGGGTTTCCTTCGGATCAGTGACCGACTCCTGGACTCGGGACCGACTCCTGCAACAGTCTGCCATCATCGCCAACATGAAGAGCGGAGAGTTTTTCCTTGTCAGCTGTCGAATGCCATTCATGAGGGGGTGATTGTATGCCGATGGATGCAGCACTCAGAAGCAGTCTCTCCTCTATCAGCGCCAGCTCTCGGGCTTCTGACATCGGCGGTCGGCAGATTATGGTGATCAGAACAATGAAGACACGCAAGAGATCTCCGAGCCGAGCCATGTTCGGGAATTACTATCTCTGATCAGAGGGAAAACGGCAAAAAGGTTTAGGACAAGATTGGCATCGGGCGAGTTCTTACGGTGGATATGGGGAGGCAGTGAGCTATTTATATATAACAGGGATTTGCACATGTTAGTAAGAAGATGCTTGGTTTGGTGGCGAATGAGACAAGCCGCCGGCCCTTTTTTTTTTTTTTTTTCCCTCCCTCGGAGTTTTTTATCATGCATTTTTATGGGCATTATTATTTAGATATTATTTCTAATTTTCTATAAATAAGTATTTTATGCAAAACACGTGGCGATTGTGTATGGATTTGCGTTTAAGATTATATCTTCATTCACAGTACTGTTAGGGAAGCATTTCCCTATTCTTTATGGAGTCTAATTTTCAAGACTCTTGAGGCTTGATTTAGCTTAAAAAAGCTTCCATTTGAGTTGTTACTTCACGCGACATCGGTAGCTCCAAACTAAACGATTCCTTCTTGCTTCTCGTTACTATCTCCACCCGAATCAATCACAATTATTTACGTTACCAAACATGGTTCTCATCCTTTTTTGTTTCCAGAATCAAAATTAAAGAATAAGGATGTTTACCATGCATGCCCTTAAGCTCCTAGATAGCATCTTGCATGGCCAATTGAGAAGTGTCTTAGACTAGCCGACTCCGCTTATACAATAGCTATAAAATAAACGGTTGACTACACAATTAGCACTCGATGAATCTGCAATATAATACACACAGTTGACATGGTAGTTCTGACTTCTGAGAAATCCATTTATGCCCAGGTCGGACAAACGGAGACGGACAAGAGGTGTGTTGATTGATTGTAATAAGGTCAGACTAATTTGATAACAGGGCTTCTTGCCGGCTAATGCAAGTGCACTGCCAGCTTCGATTAAACTAATCTCTGTCATTTGGAGATGAAAAATTGCTAATTTGTCGGGATATTGGCTTATAGCATCAAACGTGCGGATGACGCCGTGCTCTCTCTATCTCTCATATGCTCTTAAGGAAACTCAGGAAAAGGAACAGAATTCCGACGCACAATTGCGAAACTAGAATTCCATGTACATGATTTTGTTGGACCGAGTGTGCAAAGTATGTAGTAAAGAATTGGTCGAAGTTCAAAATAGTGATTACGCACGTGGAAATATCGTAAACCTATTGTGTGGGTGCTGATCCTGTTCTAAATTTTTCAATTTCATCGATTTAGTCTTAAACAAATCTTTTGACGATCTGCCAATGTTGGCTGGAAAACCGCTGACGTGAACGTCAGCCGTCCTACGTGGCATGGTCGGCATCGATGTGCATAATCCATGCAACTTATTTGCAAAATTTCTGAATTTATTTTAATTTTGTTTATTTTTTCATTTTTTTTCTATTGAAAGTCAGCGAGTGCCGCACCACTCGTCGGAAGAAAAAAAAAGATAGAAAAAATTGAAAAATCGTCCATTTCAGCTCTGGTCGTGCCGTGTAAGGACACCCGATGTCCATGTCAGCTACCGTCAAAATATTTAGAATTGAATTGAAATCCGTACAATAAAATCTGCGACTATTTTGATAACCGCCCCATTACGCAATGATATGAAAGAAGCCAAAGTTCCGAAAAGCGCAAATTGTCACTTATTTGGTTGCTCGACAACAAGCGTCTCGGGGACGCTCGCCGTACATAATAATCCCTTGAAATGCTTTTCCGCGATCAGGGCAGATACAAAACACACACAAAGCATTAACCTTGCCCAACTTTGACCAAGATTTTGTTCACCGGAGAAAGAAAAAAGCACGAGAGGCAAGCAGTTCAGCGTAACATGCAATGGAAAGTAACAAACAAGATCCCAAGAAAGGAGAGAGAGAGAGAGAAAGAGACGACACTAACGTTTGGGTCTGATCACTGTTCCCCCGAACACTTTAACGAATGAAACCAAAAAGTGAGCGAGAGGGGGGGAATCTAATTCGAGTGATTTGGAGACAAAAAGAAGGAAAAAAATCCGGAGTACGTGAAGAAAGATGACGCCTTCAATGGACCTTTCTGCATATCGCATGGGCTCCAATGTCCGGAAATTCTCTTTGCCGAAATTCAGGGACGATTTGTACCCATCGGTGTATTAAATTTTTGGTCTGTTCAATATGGTCTCCGAATTTTACACGTAATGTCGTCCTTGGACTTTTAATTTATTTAATATGGTCCATGGACTTTCAGTATATGGTCATTTTAGTCCATGGACTGTATGAAAATGTTTCAAGGGAAAATTATCAAAGAAATCCTAAACCTACTATGCTTATGCCATTTCAGTCCTAAATCTGTTTTTTTAATCAATTCAGTCCTTTCGGTCAATTTTGTTGGCGTGAGCTGTATTTTTGTTAAATTAAGCAGTTTTTCCCTGTATTATAGTTTTTCCTGATTTATTGATATGCTAGGGCTAGCACATATATTGTATATAAGGTCGATTGTAATGCTGTAAAAGATATATATTGAATATAGAGGAAAATATATTTCTTTATGGTATCAGAGCCCTAGGGTTTGATCCTTTGGACCGGTTTCGTCACAACATCGCCGTCTCACGCCCGTCGACTTCGTCCCATTCGAGCAATTCATTCTGCGGACCTGATCTCATGGCCGACGATCAGCCAATTGTGAAAGCTGACCAAGCGGATGCTAGTGCCTCTGCTACTGCCATTCTGGCAGACTTGACCGCTGCGATGAAGCAGCTCTTGACCCAGCAGGCCGCACCGCCGCGCGTTGAAGCTCCTGCTGCATCGATTGCTGTCAAGCTTGATGGCAAAAATTATGGCGTCTGGTCCCAGGTTGTTGAGATGTATGTCTCAGGCAAAGACAAACTGGGCTATTTGAACGGTGGTTCTCCTGAGCCCCTTCCGACTGATCCATTTTTTCGACAATGGAAGACCGATGATTCGACGGTGAAAGGTTGGCTTATCAATTCTATGGACCCAGCCTTGATACCAAATTTTATTCGATTTCCTACTGCCAAAGCCGTCTGGGATGCTGTGGCAACGACTTTTTTTGATGGATCTGACACCTCCCAAATCTATGATCTTAAGAGGCAGGTTTCTCGATTGAAGCAAGGCGGTGGACCCATCGAGAAATATTACAATGATCTTCAAGGGCTCTGGCGTGAGATTGATTTCCGACGTCCTAATCCTATGCAATTTCCGGTCGATATTCAGAGGTACAATGCTATTGTCCATGAAGATCGAGTTTATACTTTTTTGGATGGTCTCGATGACCGCCTGGACAATGTTCGTGCTGATGTTCTGAAGATGGATCCATTCCCCACTATTGAGCAAGCCTACGCACGCGTCCGCAGGGAAGATGTGCGCCAAACCGTGATGTTGACCAATGCTGATGGCTTTCCTACGGGTGCTGCAATGGTCTCACGGGGCAATCGAGGAGACCCATCTCTACAGATGATGGCTGGCAATTCGGCGGGTAGAGGTGGGCACTCTCGATCTTTTGTCAAGGCCAAGTCTCAGGTGTTTAGCGGCTGTTCTCATTGTGGAAATTCCAAACACACTAGGGACACTTGTTTTAAGCTACATGGATTTCCAGATTGGTGGGACGATTTTCAAGCGAAGAAGAAGAAATCTGAAGCAGAACTGGGCAAGAGTACAGGGCAAGCATCATTGGTGACTGGGAGTTCATCTCTTTCCTTAGTCCCAATGGTATCTTCAGCTAATACTTCCAATCTTCCACCTGGAGGTAATTGTGGTTCTGGTTTTATCATTACTCGTCATGGTGGAAACAATGGATGGATTATCGACTCAGGCGCTACCGATCACATGACACCTCACCTCGATGACCTAATCAACCGTACCTCACCACGACGAGACAGTGTGTATAATGCTAATGGAAATTGCCATCCAGTCACCGGGGCTGGGAGTGTGGCTCTCACGCCCTCTCTTTCTTTATCTCATACATTACTTGTGCCCTCTTTGTCCAACCGTTTATTGTCTATTGGACAAATTACTGATGAGCTGAATTGTTGTGTTCTTATGTATCCGAATTTATGTTTGTTTCAGGACATTCTCATGAAGGAGATTATTGGGCGTGGTACTAAGAAGGAGGGGCTATACATTGTGGATGATCTAAGCTCTGGCTGTGCATATCACACTCCTAGTCAGTCTATTAGTAAGGAGAAGGATGTTTGGTTGTGGCATCGTCGGTTGGGACACCCATCATTTAGATATTTGAAGTATTTATTTCCTGAGTTGTTTCGTGGTTTATCAGATTCTGTTTTTCAATGTGACACATGCATTATGGCAAAGAGTCATCGCGTTTCTTTTCCTTTGAGCTCTAATAAAAGTAGCATGCCTTTTTGTCTGGTTCATTCTGATGTGTGGAGTGCATCTCCAATTACTACAATGGCTGGAATGAGATGATTTATAACCTTTGTTGATGACTGCACACGTATGACGTGGGTGTATCTGATGAAGCATAAAGATGAGGCCTCTACCATATTTCGCATGTTTCATAAAATGATTGATACTCAATTTGGAGCTCGTATTCAGATTCTCCGCACGGACAATGGTGGAGAATATATCAATCAACACATTAGCTCTTATTTTAAGAAACATGGTCTCATCCATGAGACCTCTTGCCCTCAAACCCCTCAGCAGAACGGTGTGGCCGAACGAAAAAACCGCCACATTCTAGAGACGGCAAGAGCTCTTCTTGTCGGCGGAAATGTTCCAAGAAGGTTCTGGGATGCAGCGGTAATCACAGCCGTTCACATGATGAATCGTATGCCCTCTCGCGTGTTGCAATTTCAAACTCCATTACAAACTCTATCTCAGTTTATGCCTCTCCCTTCAGTCTTGACAATACCTCCTAAAGTGTTTGGGTGTGTGGCTTTTGTGCATCTTCACAAAAACCAACGCACCAAACTTGACCCATGTGCAGTAAGATGTATATTTGTTGGCTATGGAGCTCATCAAAAAGGATATCGCTGCTATGATCCGAAGACCAAGAAGATACATGTTACCATGGACGTGACTTTTCTGGAGTCCGAGTCTTATTTTTCTCCACCCCAATGTTCCTTTCAGGGGGAGAATTACAGTGAAAGGACAAATTGGTGGGATATTGGTGTTAGAGATATGCCCTAAAGCAATTGTGTAATAGTCACATATTGGGTATATCCGTTGCACTTCTGATTTATTATCAATGGCAAAGACGTGTTTATTCATTTGTCCAAATGTAAATGAATAAAATCCATAAGATCAGTTGTAGCCGAACCTATTCTTAAGACGTTGAGAATATGTGTGACAGGTTTACGGTTAGACTGAATCTTTAAAACAGTTCTCGATCAATGGATTATTGAATGGATATCAATGAGCCTGTTGAGGTCGGTATGTTCGTAACTTCATAATTAAGTATCAGATACTTAAGTGAATGACGAGTCACAAGTCATTGGGTATTGCGATATCCGAGTTAGAACATAGGTGCTTGTATCGGACAAGTTCACTGAACGTGACACATATTGAATGATTAGCGACATGGAAGCTTTTTGAGTGGTCAATGTCTAATCGTTCATGCTTTGGTCTTGTGTAAATAATCCTTAGACCTGAGGTACAGTGTTGACTTGTGTGATAAATGGCTATGGTTCACAAGTGCGCATATTGGCGGGTCGTTGATTCGTCTCTGTACTTGATGGTCGTAGTTCAGGCACATACGAAGTCACATGTGTATGCAATATGGAATCTGTCTCCTTATTAATAAAGGTATGATGTCCTATGTGATCTGATTGTAACAATGCATTGAAATCCTCGGCCGGGGTCATGATTGAGAATGAAATGTTCATGTCTCATATAAATGCATGTCAAGTTAGATTTGTACATATGATCGAATTGGTGGCTTGGCAAATATTCCATGGCCTTTGTTCGATCGGGACATAGTTAGACAGAAGGATTGAATTACACTGTAGCCAAAGCTGGCAGGTTCATAATGTTCTTAAAAGAATTCACACTGTCTGGGTAGCCATGACATATTGCTAGATGTCACTCATGGCTTGTAGGACCTAGAGGATGATCGGGACAATCAATTCTCTTGGAAGTACTAATGTGTTAGTGCATGTCTTACTGCCAGCTCGGTGATGAACCTAGGAATGTCACACACCATAACCAATACATGACAACGCAGTATGGAAAGACGACATTGCAAATTTGTTTGCAATTATACCAATTAGTTGGGTTGAAATTAAATTAAATGAGATTTAATTTTATTTCTTTTTTTGGTCACTTGCACGTGTATATACGATGTACACGTATGCTCTACGTATTTATACGTTATACGTATTTGTACGTTATACGTAATTTACTGTTTGGTAACCTCTTTAACTCATGTAATAATAATAATGGTTATTATTATTTTTAACACCTTTGTTAGTGTTATTTTTAAATAGCATTTTTGTATTGTAAAATGTGAGTGTTAATTATAAATTGTGAGTGCTATTGTTAGATAGCATTTATAATTGTTAGTGCTAATTTAAAATGGCATTTATTTATGATAAATTGTTAGTGCTATTGTTAGATAGCATTTATATTTGTTAGTGCTAATTTTAAATGGCATTTATTTATGATAAATTGTGAATGCTATTTTTAGATAACATTTATAATTATTAGTGCTATTTTTAAATAGCATTTTTGTATTATAAGATGTGAGTGCTATTTATAAATTGTGAGTGCTATTGTTAGTGCTATTTTTATATGGCATTTATTTATCATAAATTGTGAGTGCTATTTTTAGAAAGCATTTATTATTTGTTAGTGCTATTTTACAATACAATTTATTGGAAGGTGTTTTTGGCTATAAAAGGATGGCAAGAGTTTTGAGGTTAAGGTTAGCACATTTTGTAGAGTGAGCAGATTTTTGAGAGCTTTGAGAGAAGAACACAAACACTCTCTATATTCTCATAATTTTTAGTGACCAAAATATACCAAGTTCGGAATATTGATTCCGTAAATTGGTTTGGAATATTGATTCCGCAAATTGCTAGCACAATTGTTGTGGAATTATTAGTCGTCTCCCCGTTCGTCAATTGGTGGTGTGTCTGAACTAGAGGCCCGACACTTGTGGGGCTGAGATCGAAGAACATCGAACCGACACCTCCGTTTCAAGCACGCTACAAGAGGTAGTCTATTTACTCCCTTTGGTGCTTTGTGATTTTTCGATTGAAATGCACGAAGTACGCCTCTGGAGATACATGTATGGGTTGTTATTTATTTCCGCTGCGTTTACTAATTTTTATTTGCCCGTACGTGTTACGTGAACCCCAACAGTGGTATCAGAGCCAATCCTTAGGCGTTTTCGTGCATTTAATTGATTTTTGTTCGTAGTAATTTTTGCAATACCATGGCCAATTTGTATTAACGAATTGTTCGTCTTACATGGCTAATGGAGGTTGATTATTTTATATGATAAATTAATCAACGTAGCAAAAATTGAGACTAAATCAATTTTGAATCGAAAATTTATGGCTATCTTATTTTACGTAAAAATTCTGAATATGATTCAACGTAGAATTTTTATTGTGCCTTCCTAAGTTTTAAATTGTGAATTTATTACTTACGTGGAAGGGTGGTGATCATGGAAAAATCCCTAATCAATATGATTGATGTATATATGAATGTATGGTGATTATTTATATTTTTGGGGTTGTAATTATTAAATGGAGGCTGCGTACTCCTTTTATTTTTCATGTAATCTTTATTTTTAGCATAGTCAATTGTTGATGTAAATGCTACGAGGATTACGTGGAGGAGCCTTTTAAGCCGGCGAGCTCTTTGGGCCCGGTTCTTGAAGAGTTTAAGGAACCAAGAAGAAGTGAAGAGCGGCTCTCCGTTATTAAAATATTAAAATGATTAAATGTGGTCTCATTGGCTCGAGACCAATTAAATCATAATTCCATGATCACCACGTAGGATAGATGTTTATGTGATTGACATCTATTTATTTATTATGTTTACGTGAGCATGTTAAACCGGTTAATGTGCAAAGTGAGACCTATAAACGACTCAAAATCTCCTTTAATATATATTAAGTCGTGACGGGTTTCGGACTCGTGGCCTTCCATCGTCGTGGTTTGATCCTATATTATAGTGGTTGATTGATCGGTTATGGATACATAGGGGTCAATTGTCATTTATAATTGTGGACCAATCCATTAAGCATATGATGTTGTGGGGTTGAGACCAAACGATTTCCAATAACTGTTAGGTGAGGGGATCGTTTGTGTTTTCAATACTTACATGAGACGATGGGTAAGACTTAACTACGATTATGAAGTCAATAACTGTCAGGTGAGACTTTCATGATCTAGAGGCCAAATTTATGATTGGGACTCGCATATGATGCGTTGAATAAGTTGATTCACTCACTAAGTTTATAGAACACCAATAACTGTTAGGTGAGGTGGACTATGAGCTCGTGGGACTCCAATCCCCACTAGTAATCTTTACCCAACAAAGATTACCGTTTCTCATTTTAAGGAGTATGGGATCCGTGTATAAATTTAGTGGGAGGATCTATTTCATTTAAAGGCCAAAATGAAATAGTTATTTTGAAAGACAACGGCTAACAATGTATTTTCTGCACAGATATAAATTACTCTGAAAAATGGTGAATACAAACCCGCTCGCTTCAATACTCGACAAGAATTGTTTGACTGGTCCCAATTTCACCGACTGGGTAAGGAATTTGAGAATTGTTCTCAATTCTGAAAAACTCGGGTATGTGCTTGATGAAAATATGCCAGTCTCTTTTCCTGAGGGTGGGACCCAAGAGGAACGTATCACTTATGATAAGTGGCATGACGATGACTTAAAAGTTAGGTCATATATGCTTGCTTCAATGAACAATGACTTTCAGAAAAAATATGAAGCAATGGTAGATGCTAGGTCGATCATATTGCATCTAAAGGAATTCTTTGATGAGAATGGTCGAACCTCAAGATATGAGATATCTAAAGCATTGTACCGCATGAGGATGGCTGACAAATCATCTGTTAATGATCATGTCTTGAAAATGATCTGGCACATAGAAGAATTGGCTAGGCTAAATCTTGTCATGGACAATGACTTAGCTGTGGATTTGATCCTCCAATCCTTACCTGATTCCTTCTCTAGTTTTGTTCAAAACTTCCACATGCATAATATGGAGAAAACCCTTGCTGAGTTACATAGCATGTTGGTAATTTATGAGAAGGAAATGCACAATACAAGGCCAAATGTTGTGGCTTTGGCTAAGGCTTCTTCTTCAAATAGTAAGACTATTTTAAAGAAAAAGAAATGGAAGAAGTCTGTGAAAGCTGTTGTGCAATCAAAACCCAAGATTGAAAAAGGGCAATGTCAGTATTGTGGTGTCATGGGGCACTGGAGGAGGAACTGTAAGAAGTACCTCGCAAGCTTGAAGGTCAAGCCAAAGAACCAACCTTGTGAAGGTATGGTGTCTATGATTATTGAAACTAATCTTATGGTTAGTGCTGAGTCTAGCTTATGGATTCTAGATTCTGCTGCAACGTCACATATTTGTATGTCTTTGCAGAATCTGGAAATAAGCAGGATGCTGGGGCAAAATGAGATTGTCCTTACATTTGCAAATGGGGCAAAAGTTGCTGCATTAGCTATAGGGACTTTTCGTTTATGTTTGCCTTCAGGACATGTTTTGGTTTTAAAGAACTGTTTGCATTATAAGAATGCTATACAAAACATCATTTCTATACCTCGTATGGGCAAAGAAAATTATGAATTTTCTTTTGCTGATGATGTATGTTCTATTTATTATAATAGAATGTGTGTTGGTTCTGGATTATTAATGAATAATCTCTATACCATTACAATGTCCGGTAATACGATTACCAATAAGCAAAATAATCATGATATAAATGCCATAACCAATAAACGCCCTAGAGATACTCCAAATCCAAAGTATTTTTGGCATCTTCGATTAGGTCATATTGGAGAAGATAGGATTAACAAGTTGAGTAATGATGGATATATCGATCCAATTGGTTTTGAACCATACTCGACTTGTAATGCTTGTCTTCTAGGAAAAATGACCAAAGCGCCCTTTGTAGGACATAGTGCGCGAGCTGCTGACATACTAGGATTGATACATACAGATGTATGTGGACCAATTAATGAAACTGCTAGGGGTGGTTATTCTTACTTCATTACCTTTACCGATGATTGTGTCAAATGTATCAACTGTTCAAATTCCAAATGGGGTGGGAGAGGCCTTGAAGGATCCAAAATGGGTCCAAGCTATGAAGGAGGAGATGGAAGCACTAGAAAAGAATCAGACTTGGAGACTTGTAGAGTTGCCAAAAGGGAAGAAAGCCTGTCGCGACCCTCTCCCGAGCTTGCGGAGGCAGGAGCGGGCTAATGGGCCGCCCGATCGCTGGTTTGATCGGACGCGGGCCTCTCCCAAGGCCCCTTACCCAAATCGCAACTGCTGGATATACGTGGTCGACCTTCAGTGTGGTCTAGTGACATGTGATGAGTGTACATGCCAAGGAGTCGCCACCAATCGTTTCGTGGAGGGTACGATCGGAAAACCCTATCGAATAGTTGGGAGTCGTCTATTCGATCCTGCGGAAACCAGAGAAGTGGGTTCGGGGACTTAGTTACGCCAACTGTCAGAGTTGACGCCCTTTCGGTACCTATGTTAAATGGTTTATCTGATCCTAAGATTTCATGCAGATGAGTGAGGTATAGATCCTAAATCTAGGGATTCATGCAGATGAGAGCAGCTACCCTATCACTCACAATCATTAAAAATAAGTGCGCAAATCGAGGATCCAGTACATGCGGATAAAGCACATGAAATCAGCGTGATATCCCTAATGAGGCCCTATTAGCCTAGAGAAATATCAATCAAGGCTTAGGAGTGATTTGGACATGATTCGCCCATGAGGGGCAGAATCGTAATTTTGAATAATTCGGGGAAAATTTACCCTTAAAAGGGTAAATCTGTCATTTTAGACGAATTGGGAAGTCAAAAGACAGTGAAAATAGGATTGGCCATCAATCCAATCCATTTCCTATTTTTCGGGAATTTCCAGGATTTTTCTGGAATTTTCAAGTGATTTTACCCTTGGAGGGGTAAAGTCGTCATTTTGGACAAAGATGAGAACTGAAAATCTCAAATATTAGAGTTGGTCGTCCACCTGACCCAAACTCTAAATTTAAGCAATTTTCAGAACTCGATTGAGACAAGAAAGACAATTTTCCCATTGAAGGGCAAAATCGTCATTTTGAGAAAAAGGGTGGGACTCGAAACCCAAACTTAAGAATTGGTCGTCTAATCGACCCTAATTCTTACATTGGCGTTATCGGCCTTATCTTGTATACACAGCAGAGGCGACTTACCCCTAAAGGGTAATGTCGTCAAGTCTTGGAAGAACGGATGAGAAACCCCAAAAATAGGGTTGACCAGTTGTCTGTGGTCAACCCTCGATTTTTGGGGGTTTCTGGAGTGTCTAGGATTTTCCTACAATTTTTCCACATTTTTTTGGAATTTTTTTTTGGAATTTTCTAGCATTTTTTTTGGATTTTCTGAAATTTTTCCGATTTTTTTTTATTTTTTAAAATCATTTTCTGATTTTTTATTTAAAAAAAATGTTATTCGGGCCGGGTCGACCCGACCCACTCGGGTCGGAACCCGGCCCAGACCCGGACCCGCGAAACCGGCTTCCTCAAAACGACGCCGTTCTAGCTTTATATTTTTTTTATTATCCGACTCTGATCCGACGACCTTCATTGAGCCGCGTGGCTACCCTGTGACCGCCGGATATCCTGACTGAAATCTACGGCCTAGATTAAGTGAAGACTCGCCCAGGACCGTCTGATTGACTTACTAAAATCTACGGCCACGATTAAAACCTGAGACTCGATCTAAACCGTCTATTCGTACTATCCTAAACGACGTCGCATTATTACTTAACTAAACGGCACCGTTTCACCATATCTTTACTTCTTGATTTAAAACTATTTTCAGATAATTCCTAATTACTGATCGGACGGTCACTGTTTATTGGACTCAATTATCCTCAGCCGTTGGATCTACCCATTCGAATAACAACCTCCAACGGCCAACTGACTGGACTGACACGTGGACCTATGGCGAACTGACACCTAATACTTTGACCCGTTGACCGCGCCACGTCAGCTTCGTCTTCAACCTCGCGACTCCGACAGGACGGACGGCTGTGCCTCTCCGGCGGTGATCTAACGGTTGAACCTTGATGAAATCGTGCGAGACCAGCGCTAATCGGCTCGCAATCAACTCTATCCTAACATATCTAAGGATTGGGACATATAATTCACAGAATCAAGAACATCGTACGAGTTGCCGGATACGGCCATGGAAGCTCGATCATTCGATTTACTCAAAATTAGAGAAATTCAGTCACAGAATAGCACCAATGGAGGTTCAGAAGACTTACCTCGAGCTCCGATTGAGATCGCTCGGCCCAGATTTGGCTGGGCAAGGATCGGCTATGGAGGCTAAATCGGAGGACTCGATTCAGGGTATGCGAGCAAAGTCGATGCAAAATGGAGATGCGAGCGTGGTCAGTGATGTTCGGGGAATGAAACGCACACATTAATTGCATGATTGAGCAAGGAATGCAAGGTCTGCCATTGAAGCTCAATGAAGAACTCGAAGCTAGGATTTACCTGTTCTTGCGATTTCGCGAGGCGTGGCCGGTGGCGATCGTTTCCTGACGCTCTGGGCGAACTTTAGATGGTCTTCCCTGGCTTTGGTTTGGCCGGAGATGGCCCAACCGACGCCTTGCAGTCGAGCTCAAGTTCTCGACGACAGGGGTCGGAGAACGAGCTCTCTATTGCGTTCTCTCTCTCTCGCGCGATTCTGTTCCCTTCCTTCGAACTGAACCAACCGTCCTCTAACTGAAAGCCCTCCCACAGGCTTATATAGCCCTTCGAGTTTTGGCGCCGAACGGGGAATCCTCTGCCCTCTTCAACTCACGTGTCATCACGTGCCAAATGACATGCTAACGGCGACGGAGAAGCTGGGTATTCCGTTCGGCTTCATTAGGTCCCTCGACGAGTCTCATTTCGCATGAATTTGGCATGGATTTGAGCTGTTCTTATCGTTGTTTGACTTTTGCAGGTCCCGCGTCCTTGACCGGCCGATTACTCCTTCCTCCGGCGACGTCGGATGGTGCCGTTGGTGTCAATCGACGGGGGAAGGTCAGAGGAACAAAACGCCCACCATTCCTCCTTCATTAGTCGCGAATTGTCCTTCAATTTGGTCTTGGAAATTCGACCTGTCACTGTTCATTTGCACGATCGTTTTGAGGAAGACTACACTGTTTTGGACCGGTTCGACCGGTCGGACCGGCGGTCTGACCGGTCTGAACCGGTTCCGAACAGGATTTTTCAAATTAATCCCAAATTAATGGAAAATTTTGCAATTGAACCTTAAAATCGAATCTAGAGCATGAATTCTATCTAGAAATGTGGTTTTACCCAAAAGTTTTCATCAATTTCTACAAAACCCCCAAATTTTCATTAAATTGGAAATTGAGGATCGTGTAATTGAGGGTGCAAATGATCAAATTGAGTCAAACCACCTGTTCCAATCGATTTAAAATGGTGAAATCTATTGGGTAGTATGTTTAATTTGCAATGTTAGCCCTTGAATTGAAAGTAATTTCAATTATACTTGATTTCAAGGACTAAAATGCAATTTTAGTATATAATTTTGTCAAATTCGTGCAATTGAGCAAACTGCGCAAACAATTGGGCTAAATTGAAATAGGGTATAGTTAGATTGAATGTCAAGATCTTAAAAAATGACAAAATTGCAAATTAAAGGACTCAATTGTTATTTTTTCTTCAAATTCAATACTACGGGTTACAAAGGAACACCTAAAATTGAATCTGAATTTGGATTTTTTGTGAGGTCGAAAATACAATGGATTAAAAAGAAAAATATTGGATATTTTCCCATATTTTTGTGACCTCAAATGCTATTTTGCTTGATTTTTTAAGTATTTTCCTATTTTCTAAAAAATATTAAAAAATGTGAAAAATATGAAAAATTATTTTTTGGTCAAGAATGGTTCCTTGGGCTTGGCCAAGGCCACCAAAGTTGATTTTGTAATTTTTTGACTTTTTATGATTTTTTTATGATTTTTCGAAAATAAAACTGAAAAAGACTTGGTCAAAAATCAGGTGTCAACAAAGCCGTAGGGTGTAAGTGGGTGTTTACCATTAAACACAAGGCAGATGGAACCATTGAGAGATACAAGGCTCGATTGGTCGCAAAAGGATACACACAGACTTATGGTATGGACTATCAGGAGACTTTCTCTCCAGTTGCAAAATTAAATACCGTGCGGGTTTTGCTATCGCTTGCTGCAAATCTGGATTGGCCATTGCATCAGTTTGATGTAAAGAATGCATTTCTTCATGGAGATTTGAATGAAGAGATTTACATGGAGATTCCACCTGGATATGGGTGTGTTAATAAGCCAAATGTTGTTTGTAGACTGAAGAGGTCGTTATATGGTTTGAAGCAATCACCTCGTGCCTGGTTTGGTCGGTTCAACTCAGCAATGAGAAAGCATGGTTATTCCCAGAGCAATTCAGATCACACTTTATTTTTGAAGCGAAGCCAAGGTAAGCTGACTGCCCTGATCATATATGTTGATGATATGATCATAACAGGAGATGATATTGAAGAAATTTCGAGGCTTCAAGAGAAGTTGGCAGAAGAGTTTGAGATGAAGAACTTGGGAGGACTAAAGTATTTCTTGGGTATTGAGGTAGCTAGGTCTAAGGAAGGAATTTTCTTATCACAAAGAAAATACGTACTTGATTTGTTGGCTGAAGTAGGAATGTTAGACTGTAAGCCTGCTGATACTCCTATGGTACAGAATCATAAACTTGGAGAGTATTCTGATCAAGTCCCGACTAATAAGGAGAGATATCAAAGATTAGTAGGAAGATTAATTTATTTGTCTCACACTCACCCAGACATTGCTTATGCAGTAAGTGTTGTGAGTCAATTTATGCATGCTCCTAGTGAAGATCATATGAATGCAGTATATCGTATCCTTCGATATTTAAAGTCAGCTCCAAGGAGAGGGATAATTTTTGCAAAGAATGGTCACCTTGTAGTGGAAGGATATACAGATGCAGACTGGGCAGGGAACGTAACAGATAGAAGGTCGACGTCAGGTTATCTCACATTTGTAGGAGGTAACTTGGTCACGTGGAGGAGCAAGAAGCAAAAAGTTTTGGCTCTGTCCAGTGCCGAGGCAGAATTCAGAGGAGTAGCGAAGGGGTTGTGTGAGTTATTGTGGCTTAAAGGACTATTGTCCGAACTTGGGTATCCACCGGAGTCTGGGATGAAGTTGTTTTGTGATAATAAAGCTGCTATAGCTATCTCTCACAATCCGGTTCAGCATGATCGAACCAAACATGTTGAGGTTGATAGACACTTTGTCAAGGAGAATTTAGATGCGAAAGTAATTCAGTTACCTTTTGTCAAATCTGAAGATCAATTAGCCGATGTATTGACCAAAGCTGTGTCAAGTCGAGCGTTTCAGAGCTCACTCATCAATATGGGTATCGAAGACATCTTCTCACCCACTTGAGGGGGAGTGTTGGCGTGAGTTGTATTTCCGTTAAATTAGGCAGTTTTTCCCTGTATTATAGTCTTTCCTGATTTATTGATATGCTAGGGCTAGCACATATATTGTATATAAGGTCGATTGTAATGCTGTAAAGATTCATATTGAATATAGAGGAAAATATATTTCTTCAAATTTCGACTGGCTAAAGCTAATGTCATAATGCCTGCACTGATGTTGCGGTTTTTAATAATATTTTATCGATTTTTTTTTAATTTTATATGATTTTTCTTTTATTTTCTTCGGTTTTGTTTTTCCATCTTAGAGAACGGCAATGGTCGCCGATCGATCCTCGCCGAAACGCCCTCGCTTGGCCAAATGTATGCCGCACTGCCTCATCGGCCCAAAATGTAGAGGGAAAAAAATTAAAAAATAAATATTCAAGAAATTATAATAATATTATTAGGAATAGTCAACGCTGACAGGAGGAAGGATTGAATTGATACAAATGCAAAAGATTTAAGACTGAATTAGTCAAAAAAAGGTTTTGGAACTGAATTAGCATAAATGCAATAGGTTTCAGACTTTTTTGGTAATTTTTCAAATGTTGAATATTCTCCTTATATTCATCCAAACTTCATTTTGCACACGGCATACACATCGACGCATGGTTCCGAGTTCAATTCCGAGAATGAATGCCGCAACCTTTTTTTTTTTTTCATGGAATGTTTGGTAGCGGCGACATCTCATGATTTCTCGTGGAGAGCTCTTCTTCGACTTCGAAAGCGAGTTGTAGTTGATGAAGAAGGGTCGATGGCTGTTCTTTACTCCGAGCAATACCTGGATTTTACTTGTTTCTTTCCTGCTTTGATAGGACGAGATTTTCTTCTTCTGGTTTCGTCAAGAGACTGAAATTCCCTCGGATTATGATTTGGTTTCCGACATGCAATCGTTTTTATGAGAGATGCTACCCCAACAGTCTGACAGTACCGTCATTATTATTTTTTTTACCCAGCAGTTTCCTAATTAATGAGTACTTTATGTAAAACACGCGATGATAATGTGTAAATCTACCGTTAGAAATGACCGACGGTTGATAGGGCAAAACGTTAAAAGCATCCAACTTCACGAAGTTAATAAAGCAACGAGAAGCCAAAAACGATCCATAAAAAGGGAGAGCACTGAACACAGTGAACAGATATAGAGACAAAGTCAAATGATGGAGATTTTAGGATTCGTAATTCGTTTGTATGAGGTGATTACATTACACCAGTGGAACACTGGAAGTCCAATGCATTTTCATTCCCCTCCAAAAATGATGGTTAGGAGGGAAGCCGGCACACCCCCGTTGTTTCGTTCTTTTACTTAGAAGCACCAGAAGGCCTGCAAAAAATTAGAGACGCGAAAGCATCTATCTTTGTCACGCGAACCGGATCACCTTCTTCGCAAACAATGTCGGTACAGCCGGATCGTGTAGCCAATCTAATGTGTAGGGTTCGTTCAAATTGGGTAGCTAGTTTCGCTAGTTTCACGGACTTAAACTGCAATCGGGAAAGAGAGCAAAGTTTGCGAGCAAAATCAAGACTGGGGCGTAACATTTCAGAATGTTTGCGTTGAATCGAAAGATTGTGATCAACTATGCAGACACTTATGTTCTTTCAGGAATGTATGGAAGTGTTGGCCAACTTGGTGTTGGAAATGCCATTCTCATAATTATTCAACTATGCTTTGCCGGCATCATTGTTATATGCTTGGATGAACTCCTTCAGAAAGGTTACGGTCTTGGTTCTGGAATCTCTCTTTTCATAGCGACCAACATCTGGTAAGTTTTCCTTCTTTTTTGCTTAATTTTTGCTGGTCTATTTATGAGCATCTGTATTTTATACGTGTTGTACGTATAAGAAAGCTCTTGAGATGTTTTGACCAGGTGGCTTCATTCCTAATTTGCTTGTGTCATTTTTCAGAGAACATAAGTGTCTGCAGCTTTCTCATTTGTTCATTTATCCTTTTCAGTGAAACTATAATCTGGAAAGCATTTAGCCCGACTACTATTAACAGTGGACGAGGAGCGGAATTTGAAGGTGCAGTCATTGCTCTCTTTCATCTCCTCATCACTCGTACGGACAAGGTTCGTGCTCTGCGGGAGGCTTTTTATCGACAGAATCTGCCAAATGTCACAAATCTGCTAGCCACTGTCCTGGTTTTCTTAATAGTCATATACTTCCAAGGATTCCGTGTGGTTTTGCCTGTGAGGTCAAAGAATGCTCGAGGACAGCAGGGTTCTTATCCAATCAAATTATTCTACACGTCTAATATGCCCATCATTCTGCAGTCAGCTCTTGTATCCAACATTTACTTCATTTCTCAGGTAGTGGAGGTTACATTTCTGTGCATTACAATGTTCTCAAATTTTAGCTTTTATAACTCATGCATTTGTTGTTGGCATCAGTTGCTTTACAGGAAGTACAGTGGAAATTTCCTTGTGAAGCTTTTGGGTATATGGAAAGAATCTGAGTATTCAAGTGGCCAATCCGTCCCTGTTGGTGGCATCGCCTATTATATCACCGCTCCGTCAAGGTGATTACCTGTTCCTTTTACGAAGCTGATGCCCAATCTGGCTTTGCTGACTTTGAAAACTCATCGGTTGACATTTTGCTGTATCCTACTGCAGCTTGGCTGATATGGCAGCCAATCCCTTCCATGCACTCTTCTATCTTGTGTTTATGTTGTCAGCTTGTGCACTGTTCTCCAAAACATGGATTGAAGTTTCTGGATCCTCTGCTAAAGATGTTGCCAGGCAGCTCAGGGTATGAAGTGTGCGAAACTTTATTTCTCTTATCGGAGTCTGCTCATAATTGAATGATAAAAAACCTTAGGGAATAAATGGGGTATCAGCAGTTGCATGCCTTCATTCCGAGGCTGCAATTGTCAGGTTTTTATGTCTGTTTAGCTTGAGTGACCCTGGATTTATCTGGTTCATTGGGAACTTTTCCTTTTCGACCATCATCTTTTACTATCCCTATTCGTCTATTGGGCTTTTAAATCTCTGACAAGCTGACGTGCTTCTTCCACAAGTTTCACCCACTTATGACTTGTTCTTTGTCATTTCTTTTGATAATTTCTAAATGCTTTCATAATTGCCTGCCAGTCCCGATCTGCACCTTTTATCATCCAGATTTGCACAGTGCCATCCAATCCCTAACATCTCCCTTTCATTGACAATCTTAGGAACAACAAATGGTGATGCCAGGCCATCGTGAATCGAACTTACAGAAAGAGCTCAACCGCTACATTCCCACCGCTGCAGCATTTGGAGGCATTTGCATTGGCGCACTGACTGTTTTGGCGGATTTTATGGGGGCAATAGGCTCAGGGACGGGGATTCTTCTCGCCGTCACCATTATTTATCAGTACTTTGAGACCTTTGAGAAGGAAAAAGCTAGTGAACTTGGGTTCTTCGGTTTCTGAGATTGAGGCTCTTCTCTGCCCAAAGTTTGTTCGCCCTGCAGTCTTGGTGAATCCGACAGATGCGAGTAGGACATACGTGCTAGATTTGAGAAATTGGAGGTGATCACGATGCTTCTAGGAAATGCGGACGGGCAACATCTTGAGATCGTTTTGCTTCTTATTTATCCCCTTCTTTCTGCAACATTTTTTTTTCTTTTTGCAGCATGACTGGATTTGTACCCAATTGCCACAGCCCGATCCTATAGTTTTTCCAATTTGGAATTCGACAGCTTGTAGAATCAAGTGATACTAGCAAATTAAGGACCGAGTAATGGGGCCTTGAGTCCTAATATGAATATCTAATGCTTGAGCGAGTTCTTTCCAGTTCTGCTCTGCAGGCCTTTGGGGAAGTTCATTATTGTCCCGGTGCCAAAAGGAAAAGTGCCTTGTTTTCTTTCCGCACTTGCTGATTGGACAGTCGTTGGGTGGCTTTGTCTTCCGACGCACCTCATCTGGATGCATCGCATCGCATCGCATTTTGAATTAAAGTAAATTGAATTGAGGCAATTGTAGCTGCACTAATTTTCTAAGCGAGGTACAGATTTGGTTGATAAAAGGAAAATGGACAGAGGCTTTACGTGCACCATATGTTTCCTTGAACTCTTGGTGTACGTATGTGCTAAATGTTCGCCTTCAGAAACAACGCGTTTTCAATAAAGGGAAAATGAAGTATGGTGACTGCATATTCGCCGATTGCTGCATCCCTCCCTTGTACTCACAATTCGATATGCTCGTCGTGTTTCGAGATGATGATGATCTCTTTTTGGCTCATTTTCTGCGGGTGGGTTCTCCGGCTGAAGAGGTTATTTCTTTCTTCCGAATTGTCGACATACGCAATCAAAAAGCGGGGAAAATTACCGAAAAATTTCTCTATTTATTACATTCGTGTCAATTCAGCATTAAATATTTTAATTGTACAAATTGAATTGTAAATATTATCATATTTTGCCAATTAAGTCTATCCGTTCAATTTTGAAAGGAAATTATTGATGTGGTCGTCGATCGTCTTACGTGCACTGACATAGACATTTTTAAATGATTTTTTAATATTCTTGAATTTTTTATATTTTTTATTCTTTCTTTTCTTTTTACCGAGCGACTGCGAGGGCGACCCTTGTCCAAGCCAGGTTGATTGTGGCTGTCCAGTGCGGCCTCGCTCGTAGGTTTAGAGCGACCATCGCCCAGCCCTCTCTAGTCACCGACAAAGTGACGCAGGGAAACAGTAACTTGGAAAGAAATTCCAAAGAAAACTCAAATTGATTGAATGATAATCTGTCTAATACAAAGAGAGGACGCCCATATATATAGATAGGACTCCTAAAGGAATGCAGATAATTAAAGATAACATTAATCGACTCAAATCAAATCTTATCTAAAAGGAATCAAAATGAAATCTCGAAAATTATGCAAAAAAAATCTAAAATTGCGAAATAGAAAACTACCTAAAAAGTGGTCTAAACAACTCCGGAATACCAAAATCCATCGTATGTCACGGCAAAGCCGTGACTTTGAATTAGACGGCCGTTTTGCTTCAATCGACCAATTTTGAGCGCGATCCGAGATCGTTTGTCCCAAGATCCGAAATTACCGGTGAAGCCGCGTGGGCTTCTGGCGATCCAATTTATCAAGATAATCGCATGCCAACTGTTCTACATCATTCCCCCCATCTTCAGAAGAACTCGCCCTCGAGTTATCATTAGGATAAAGCGGAATGTCTGGAGAATGATACTCGGATAGGTCCGCCACATTGAATGTTGGGGAGATATTAAGATCGCCAGGTAGATCAACAATGTAGGCATTGTCGTTGATCTTCTTCGTGATGCGGCAAGGACCGATTTTTCTGTTCTTCAGCTTGTTGTAAGTACCAACGGGGAATCGCTCCTTGCGTAGGAAAACCATGACCTCATCGCCAACTTCAAAAGTCTTGGAACGACGTCGCTTATCAGCATGCTCCTTATACTTTGCATTGGATTCAGCAAGTTGGCGTGTAACATCAGCTTGAACTTCTACAATTTTTGTTGCCAAATTTTCTGCCGCCACACTATAACCAGGAATCTTAGGCAGAGGAACCAGATCAAGTGTATGCTGAGGTACACGGCCATAAACAACTTCAAATGGTGATTTTCCAGTGGAACGATTAACTGTATTGTTGAAAGCAAATTCCGCTGGAGCTAAATAACGATCCCACTGTTTTGGCGTGTCGCTACAAAGGCAACGAATGATATCTGCCATTGTTCGATTAACTACCTCGGTCTGCCCATCAGTCTGAGGATGGAAAGAACTGCTGTACTGCAAATTAGTGCTAAATAATTTCCACAGAGTCCTCCAAAAGTGACTGAGGAACTTAGTATCCCTATCAGAGGTGATCGTCTTTGGAACACCATGTAAACGAACAACTTCGCGAAAGAATAGACCAGCAACATGAGAAGCATCGGAAGTTTTCTTACATGGTATAAAATGTGCCATCTTCGAAAATCTATCAACTATCACGAAAACGGAATCCATACCTCGTTGTGTTCGCGGTAGTCCCAGAACAAAATCCATGGATATGTCCACCCAAGGTCCAGTTGGTACTGGCAACGGTGTATAGAGGCCAGTGTTCTGAGAATGCCCCTTTGCAACTTGACAGACAGGACACTTCTGTACAAAACGCCCCACATCGCGTTTTAATTGTGGCAAAAAATAACGCTCTTCCACCAAGGCGATGGACTTATCACGCCCAAGATGTCCTCCAAGGCTCCCCCCATGTAATTCCCGAATCAATTTCTCACGAAGGGAACTACGCGGGATACATAACCTGTTGCCATAAAATAGGAAATTACCATGAGTAATCATATCACCTGCAGAGCCAGCAGCTTGACACTTCGCCCAAGTGTCTCGAAAATCTTCATCTTCAGCATAAAGGTCGCATAAAATTTCAAAACCCACTACTTCATTTGTCATGGTGACAAGTAAAGCAGCTCGGCGGCTTAAAGCATCAGCCACTTTATTCAAATGACCAGCCTTATGTCGAAGCACAAAATTAAATTGCTCCAAGAATGAAACCCAACGCTCATGCATCTTGCTTAAATGCTTTTGGCCCTTGATGTATTTGAGCGCTTGGTGGTCAGTATTCAATATAAATTCACGCTGATAAAGATAAGGCTGCCAGTGCTTAATAGCCCGAACTACTGCATAGAATTCCTGCTCATAGGTGGACCATCGTCGTCGAACTTCATTCAACTTCTCACTGAAATAAGCAACTGGTTTCCCTTCCTGCGACAAAACCGCGCCAATTCCTACCCCAGAAGCATCACAATCTAGCTCGAACAACTTATCAAAATTCGGCAAAATAAGAACAGGAGCAGTAGATAACTTTTCTTTTATCAAGGCAAAACTTGCCTCAACCTCTTCACTCCACCTAAATTGGCCTTTCTTTAGACACTCTGTAATAGGCGCTAAAATAGTACTGAAATTACGGATGAACCTGCGATAGAATGTCGCCAATCCATGAAAACTCCGCACCTCCCCAACAGTCTTGGGCGTAGGCCAATCCCGAATGGCAGCAACCTTCGCTTCATCAACTCGAAGCCCATCTGCACCAACAATATATCCCAAAAACAGCAATTGATTCGTCATGAAACTGCATTTAGGTAGGTTGATATAAAGCTGATTTTCCTCCAAAGCTTGCAAAACATCTCGAAGGTGTTCTACATGTTGCTGCTCATCTGGGCTATAGATAAGTATATCGTCGAAATAAACCACCACAAACTTGCCCAAGAAAGGCTTAAGGACTTGCGTCATTAGACGCATAAAAGTGCTGGGTGCATTGCTAAGCCCGAATGGCATGACTAACCATTCATAAAGTCCTTCGCTGGTTTTGAATGCCGTCTTCCATTCATCCCCAGGCCTCATGCGAATCTGATGGTAACCGCTCCTCAAATCGATCTTCGAAAAGATCTCCGATCCAGACAACCTGTCAAGCATATCATCCAAGCGAGGAATAGGGAAGTGGTACCTCACGGTAATTTTATTTATCGCTCGACTATCCACACACATCCGCATGCTGCCATCTTTCTTCGGTGTCAGCAAAGCAGGAACATCACAAGGACTCATGCTTTCTTGGATGAAACCCTTTCGCAGAAGTTCGTCCACCTTCTCTCTTAGGATCTGATTCTCCTTCGGAGTCATACGGTAATGTGGCAGATTAGGTAGACTAGCGCCGGGTAGTAAATCAATCTGATGCTGGATGTCTCGCAATGGTGGTAATCCATCAGGTAGGTCTTCAGTAATAATACCAGAGAAAGCCTTTAGTAAAGGCTGCAGGACTTCTGGAATCTCAACGGTTTTCTGCTTAGACCCATCATCAACAAGTAAATACATACCATTCCTCTTACGAACATTAAGTAAAACTCTAGTCTCACCACCCTTAGCCTGTTTTTTCAGAGGTTGTGGAACACGAACAGTTTCATCCAAGGGACGAAGGATAATCTTCGTCCTTCCCCACACGAATGAATAAACGTTCTCACGAGCTCGGTGAGTAACATCCACGACATATTGCCATGGCCGTCCCAACAAGACGTGGCATGCATCCATCTCAACAACATCACAGGTTATTGTTTCCTTGTATGTTTTCCCAATAGAAATAGGTAAACGACAAACCTGTGTTACCTTTAATTCTGGTCCCTTACGAATCCATCCGATCGTATAGGGCGAGGGGTGAGCTTCAGTCTTCAGTTTGAGATGATCGACCAGTGCTTGTGACACAATATTTTCGCAACTTCCACTGTCAATAATAACATTGCAGACCTTACCGCTTATAGTGCATCGGGTGCGGAAAAGGTTGTTCCGCTGCGAATCCTCCCTCCTTGGTGTTAACAACAGCCGCCTAACCACGCAATTAACATGTTCGCCTTCTTCATCGACTATCTCTTCTTCGTCTCCCCAATCCTCTTCATAAAACTCATCGTCAGGTTCGACCAAATTTGCCATCTTCCGCCGCGGACAATCACTAGAACGGTGCCCAGGTTCATTACACTTGAAGCACTTTCCTGGATAGGGTTTAGCATAGGGATTCGGGGCGACATCACGAGCCTTAGTCGCAGGGGCTGAAGTAGGTTTTGGCGCATCAACATTGCTTCCCGAATTTCGATTTGCATTGATGAATTGCCGGTTTGAGGACTCAGCACCTTCCTGCGATTTTCCCCGACCGAATTGTCCTCGAGGATTATAGTTTCCTGATCTGTTAGAATAATTATTTCGCTCCAACTGCAACTCAACCTTCCTAGCCATCTCTTGCGCATCCTCAACAGAATACAAACGATGCAACGAAACACGATCCTGAATATTTAAATTGAGACCGCTGACATACCTAGCAGTTTGCTGCCCCTCAGATTCAGCCAGATTATTGCGGGCCGAAAGTCTAAGGAACTCCTCTGTGTATGCTTGGACAGTCCGACCCCCTTGTTTGCAAGCCTGAAATTGCTGGAACAAGACTTGCTCAAAATCAGGAGGAAGAAACCGATCCTTCAGCAATTCTTTCATGCTAGCCCAAGTTCGGATAGGGGCTTTCCCTTGTCGGCGCCTGGAGAGTTGCGTTTGTTCCCACCAGGCTGATGCGCCGGCTTTCAATCTGTACGCCACAAGTTTAACTTGACGATCCTCTTCGATTTCCATGGCATCGAAGAACTTCTCGACCTCCCAAAGCCAATCCAGAAAATCTTCAATATTTAGGCTACCATTGAAGGTAGGAAGATCGACCCTTAGTTGATACGGCTCGGGCTCTCGTCGATATCTTCCATGCTGACGACCCCCACGAACAGGTTCGTCGAGGACCCCCCTGAATAGAGGGTTTCCACAAACAGGAGCATATTGGAATTCGACTTCATCTTCTGCTTCAAATTCCTCGACATAGCCTCGTCGTCCTTGTTGGGGATTCGCCCTTCGCTCCACAGCTACTTCGGGATCACGAGCGACATGAATTCGCTCAGCAGGAAGAACGCCAGGGTTAGGGTTTGGGTTGGCAGACAACCGTTGGATGGCGGCAAGCAATTCTTGCATCGTCCGTTGGTGGTCATGCAGAGTCCGTCGAGTCTCCTCAGCAAACTGTCGATGCTCCTCAGCAAGCTGCCGATTCTCCTCAACGAACTGGGTAAATTCCTCACGCGAAACAGGCTCATCGCCCTCAATTGCGGAGGTTTGTCTATTCACGTTTTTTGTCATCGTCACAAGGAAAAACCTCGCTCTGATACCAAATGACGCAGGGAAACAGTAACTTGGAAAGGAATTCCAAAGAAAACTCAAATTGATTGAATGATAATCTGTCTAATACAAAGAGAGGACGCCCATATATATAGATAGGACTCCTAAAGGAATGCAGATAATTAAAGATAACATTAATCGACTCAAATCAAATCTTATCTAAAAGGAATCAAAATGAAATCTCGAAAATTATGCAAAAAAAATCTAAAATTGCGAAATAGAAAACTACCTAAAAAGTGGTCTAAACAACTCCGGAATACCAAAATCCATCGTATGTCACGGCAAAGCCGTGACTTTGAATTAGACGGCCGTTTTGCTTCAATCGACCAATTTTGAGCGCGATCCGAGATCGTTTGTCCCAAGATCCGAAATTACCGGTGAAGCCGCGTGGGCTTCTGGCGATCCAATTTATCAAGATAATCGCATGCCAACTGTTCTACATCACAAAGGAAAAAAGAAGAAATAATCGAAAGAGAAAAAAGAAAAAAAAAAACACAGCAAACTCAAAAAAAATTGTCAACTTTAGTGTCGGTACACCACATAGGACGACTAGCATTGACTGGACCGCCTCATCAACATCTTCTAATTAAAATCGATCGGATGAACTAAATTGGCAAAATGTGAAAAGGTTTATGAGTCAATTGTATCAATTAAAGAATTTCAGAACTGAATTGGAATATAACTTTTTTGTGATTTTTTTTTTCAAAAAGGTGGACTCTAGTTTAAAAGGAATTGAGGTCCCTTTTCCATATTGTTGGCATGCTTCCTTGCCTCCACTTCCTCTTGGCATAATTGTATCGCAATAGATCTTCTCCTCCTCCGTTCTTTTGCCCGATTCTTACCGCCAGGTGATCGAGTCGAGAAGTACGAACATTCGATTCCGAAAAATTACTATATCTCGAGAGAAATTTCGATATGCCATCATTTCATTCTCTCCTTCTTTGATTTTGCTCACGCCGAAAGCCTCCCAATACATTCGACACGGAATGGAACGAGAAGATGGATGCAATGCCATTAAGACTTAAAAGAGCATTGCGGATTCAATTGTCATGTTGACGATGATTAAACTGCTTTGTGATTGCAAATGGGTATTTTTCTTCCACAGTGGAAGAGAAGATTCTTAAAAATTTATAAAAAAAGAGAAAAAGAAGCAAAAGAAAAAAAAAATGTAATTTTTGCGGGTTCAAATTTGTTGACGGGTAGATGGATAGGTCACCAGTACACTGCTACATTCACTCATTTTCAATATTGGGAATCATGACGATTTTCGTATTTCAAATTGATTTCACAGACAGGCAGCCCCACTTGTTTATCTATCGAATTCGAGTGGTTTTATTAGACAAAAAAAAATAAAAAACAAAAAATTGAGCGGTTTCCTTTCTTGTCCTTTTTCCTTCCCATAAATCTCTGGATTCGGATCCCCTACCATAATAGTAGGGGACCATTGAAATCCCCACCCTTCATATGGGGGGCCCATCCAAACGAAGGGTGAGGATTTCAATGTATGGGGATTTCCAGTAGGAATAAATTTCTTCCTCTGTCCTCGAGCTTCGAACTGTCGCTCCCTCCCTGTCTCCATTGTCTATCTCTCCAGTTTTTTCACTCTTCGCAGTTTGCAGAACAAATGGCAAAAGCCCAGCGAGTCCCTGCGTTGCCAACTTTCCGGGCAGTTCCTCTTCTGTGCTACGCGCTAAAGTCTTCAATCTACCGTAGCTGAGGACAAGCAGGTCGCACGCAAAGCTCAAATCTTTTGAGTGCTCTCCATCTTCACGCGTCGTTTTCAGACATTGCTCGCTGCTTGCTCCCGTGAGCGTTGCTATAAAGCCATGTGGGTGGCTTGGGCCCCTCTCTTTTGCTGAGGCAGGGAGCCGGGGATGATACGACGCTCCTCATTTTCTCGAGATTGTGAACGCAGGGAATGAACAGAGAAGAAGTAGATAAACGCGCACTCTCTTTCCTCACACTTGTTTTCTTGGGGTGACGCTAGAGGTATGAAAGTCTCTGTTTTTTTTTTCTTGCGCATTCCGAGTTTAGCGTTGGTCTTCGTTTAGACAATGTCAATCAGCATCTACGACTGTTATGTCCTGTTAGTCGTGGGTCAAGCTGCCTCCACCTTTTCACCTCTGAGATGGAAGTAACATGGTCATACTCGATTTCTGATAATCTCAAGTTGTATTCGGTTCATGCTTTGTGCAACACGTCGCCTTGCGCTTGCGCTTGCTACATGTCACCAGAGGCCATTTGATAGTTATGTCGTAGCCACGTAGGAAATGGCATCTCATCTTCTGGTGTTATCGACAGTCTGCTCATGAGCGAATTCGTTTTCATGTATTTATTTCTAAGTTGAGTTGGTAGCTGGATAGATTCTTAACGTTGTAGATTCAAGAGTGGTTACGTCATGACCAAAGAGTGAGAATGGTAGGTGAAGTAATTCCATGAGTTCTTCATGGATATGATTTTTTTTTTTTTACAGTCTAGAGGGTTGCATCTCCTTGGGCATCCTTCTTGAATCACTCTCCTCATCCAAGGCTCCAACTTGTCCTCCTCGTTATTCTCTGTTCATCTATCTTCACAACTTACCTGCTTTGCTTTGGAGCGTACTTTTTAACCCTTTTCGAAAGAAAGCAAATCAGAATCTTATAAAGCGAGAACGACAATCTTGGGGAAATTACATCCTCAATTTATGGCCTCTTTCTGAGCATTAAAGCATGTCTCTTTGTGCTTTCTCCATCATGCTCATTATAGCCCCTAGTGACTCATTATAGCGTGTCCTTGTTCTGTGACAGCCTCAAGCTTCCGTTTAATGACTTGTTAATTGTGATTGTGATAATCTTACTCTGTTACCTCTTGCCACAGATGGATTCCGCTCGACAGTCTGCAGTTACTCCATCAAAGAGTAAGTTTGTGCAAGCTTTCGCTAAGTTTCTCCACCTTCGAGCCACTACTGGGGTTGCCCCAGTGGATAATTTTGTTCAGAAAACCAAGCCTCAAGATAAAGTAACAAATGGTTTGCAAGAGGAAGACCGAAATTGGGATACTCTGCCTCAGTTGGATATTAAAGAAAAGGATTCTCAGCAATGGGATGCCTCGGAGGTGCTTCTTGCTGAATTATTCGCCAGCATTTCGTCGTTAAAAGCGGCGTATGCCCACTTGCAGTTTTCTCAGCGTCCCTGTGATAGCGATGGGATTGAAGTGGCTGACCAGATCATTGTGTCTGAATTGAACAACTTGGCTGACTTGAAGCAATCCTATGTGAACGAGCAGCTCGACCTTTCGCTCGAGATTTCTTTGTTGGCTGAGATCAAAGAGCAGAGGAGTATGGTAAAAACATACGAAATTATGGTGAAGAAGCTGGAACGTCAGATTAAGCTCAAGGAATCTAAGATTGCATTTCTCCGGGAGAAGTTGGAGGAATCAAGCAGGCAGAACAGGTTACTCAACAAGAGCACGGAGCGAAACTGGCCATTCTCTGTTCTCAAGAATACACATTTATCAAGCTTGAACCATGTCCATTTTGATGCATTTCTTAAGTACACTACCGAGTCCTTGCGGAGCTTTGTTAGATCAATGGTTGACGAGATGAAATCTGCTTGCTGGGATCTCGATGCGGCAGCTATTGCAATAGAACCCTGGGTGATTTATCAGGAAGAAGACCACAAATGTTTTGCATTTGAATCCCATGTTTGTCGGGAAATGTTTGATGGGTTCCAATACCCGGACTTTTCCCTGCCAAAAGAGTCCTTACCACAGGAAAGGAGAAGGCAGCAGCAGCTATTTTTCGACCGATTCGTGGAGCTCTTGTCTAGCGAGCCAAGGGATTCCCTTCGTGAGAATCCTGAATCAGCATTTGCCAAGTTTTGTCGGGTGAAGTATATGCGGCTCATTCACCCTCAAATGGAACTGGCTTTCTGCGGCAACTTAAGCGTCAGAAATCATCTGAATGCCGGGGAGTTTCCGGAAACCACATTCTTTGCTATTTTCTTGGAAATGGCGAAGCGGATCTGGCTCCTGCATTGCTTGGGATTCTCCCTTGATCATCCTGCCTCCATTTTTCAAGTGAGCAGAGGGTGTAGGTTTAGTGAAGTATTTATGGAGACTGTGGCCAAGGAGGAGTCGCTAGCTGCGGACAATAGGCTGGAAGAATATGACCAACAGGTGGCATTTACCGTTGTTCCTGGGTTCAGAATCGCCGGAATAGTTTTACACTGTCAGGTTTATCTAATGACTTCCAAACCAGCATGAGCTGTGGATATGCCGTCATGCTTTAGGATTTGATTGTATATTTGGAGTGGAAGCCGTTGTCTTGATCTGCCTAGGCGGACGACGGGAAGAAGAGGAAAACGGCATGCCAGGTCGCTAAAATGTGCTGCGGGGGACTTCAACATGGCTACACTTCTCTTTGTTTGATTTTCATTTTTCCTTTAGATATGGTTGTTACCTGATCACAGGTGCTTCTGAAGAATGAAAAAGCGAAAATTGGTTGTGTTGGGAGCCCACAGTGAGTTCATTGACGGTCTGATTAAAGACATTCCCAAGGTCTTGCAATGTTAAGGAGTCCTTCAGCTGTCGTTGATCTTCACCGCCTCGTATGATGTATATTTGGATGAAATGCATCCTAGTTGGAACTTATATGCGCATCAGTTTGTAGCTTCACTTCGCAAAGTTCGCATGCTTCATCTTTTAAACCGAGCTCGCCTGCTTATTCCAACAGGTTTCTATGGCAGCAGAACACTGCCCGCTACTTCTTAATATACATGTTAATCGGGATAAGCAGGTCTCAATATGGTATCTTTTCAGACTCAATGGTCCTAGCCCGAGATGGTGGCTGACTACTCGGTCTCGAACAATCCTTTAGCTCAGTGCATTTGATGGTCAAATCCGTTGCTTCTCGAACGTAAAGAATATCTTGAACCCATTCGTTTCGTCTCAAACTTGGTCCATCATTTATCAGCAAAGAATATGTTGGAAATGGGGAATGTTGCCCCGGAGATTGTTAATTTCGAAGCTTGCTTCATAAACTCTCTTGCTGTAACACCTTCGCTGGCTTTCGCCTTTCATTTATCATTTTGACCAGCCAAACGTACACAAAATCTTCTATGGGATGCTGCTTATCAGAAATGAAATCTAAGCTATATATCAAGGTCGTCTCTAGTTGCAGACCCTGGAATTTGTCGTGAGCAGTAGATAACCCCACGTCCAGGCAAAGACAAGAGAAATAAAGGAAGCTAATTTGTCCGGTATCTTTTCAAAATCAAGCTCAGGAAGTAGATTGAAGGCGGGTTTCCTTCGGATCAGTGACCGACTCCTGGACTCGGGACCGACTCCTGCAACAGTCTGCCATCATCGCCAACATGAAGAGCGGAGAGTTTTTCCTTGTCAGCTGTCGAATGCCATTCATGAGGGGGTGATTGTATGCCGATGGATGCAGCACTCAGAAGCAGTCTCTCCTCTATCAGCGCCAGCTCTCGGGCTTCTGACATCGGCGGTCGGCAGATTATGGTGATCAGAACAATGAAGACACGCAAGAGATCTCCGAGCCGAGCCATGTTCGGGAATTACTATCTCTGATCAGAGGGAAAACGGCAAAAAGGTTTAGGACAAGATTGGCATCGGGCGAGTTCTTACGGTGGATATGGGGAGGCAGTGAGCTATTTATATATAACAGGGATTTGCACATGTTAGTAAGAAGATGCTTGGTTTGGTGGCGAATGAGACAAGCCGCCGGCCCTTTTTTTTTTTTTTTTTTCCCTCCCTCGGAGTTTTTTATCATGCATTTTTATGGGCATTATTATTTAGATATTATTTCTAATTTTCTATAAATAAGTATTTTATGCAAAACACGTGGCGATTGTGTATGGATTTGCGTTTAAGATTATATCTTCATTCACAGTACTGTTAGGGAAGCATTTCCCTATTCTTTATGGAGTCTAATTTTCAAGACTCTTGAGGCTTGATTTAGCTTAAAAAAGCTTCCATTTGAGTTGTTACTTCACGCGACATCGGTAGCTCCAAACTAAACGATTCCTTCTTGCTTCTCGTTACTATCTCCACCCGAATCAATCACAATTATTTACGTTACCAAACATGGTTCTCATCCTTTTTTGTTTCCAGAATCAAAATTAAAGAATAAGGATGTTTACCATGCATGCCCTTAAGCTCCTAGATAGCATCTTGCATGGCCAATTGAGAAGTGTCTTAGACTAGCCGACTCCGCTTATACAATAGCTATAAAATAAACGGTTGACTACACAATTAGCACTCGATGAATCTGCAATATAATACACACAGTTGACATGGTAGTTCTGACTTCTGAGAAATCCATTTATGCCCAGGTCGGACAAACGGAGACGGACAAGAGGTGTGTTGATTGATTGTAATAAGGTCAGACTAATTTGATAACAGGGCTTCTTGCCGGCTAATGCAAGTGCACTGCCAGCTTCGATTAAACTAATCTCTGTCATTTGGAGATGAAAAATTGCTAATTTGTCGGGATATTGGCTTATAGCATCAAACGTGCGGATGACGCCGTGCTCTCTCTATCTCTCATATGCTCTTAAGGAAACTCAGGAAAAGGAACAGAATTCCGACGCACAATTGCGAAACTAGAATTCCATGTACATGATTTTGTTGGACCGAGTGTGCAAAGTATGTAGTAAAGAATTGGTCGAAGTTCAAAATAGTGATTACGCACGTGGAAATATCGTAAACCTATTGTGTGGGTGCTGATCCTGTTCTAAATTTTTCAATTTCATCGATTTAGTCTTAAACAAATCTTTTGACGATCTGCCAATGTTGGCTGGAAAACCGCTGACGTGAACGTCAGCCGTCCTACGTGGCATGGTCGGCATCGATGTGCATAATCCATGCAACTTATTTGCAAAATTTCTGAATTTATTTTAATTTTGTTTATTTTTTCATTTTTTTTCTATTGAAAGTCAGCGAGTGCCGCACCACTCGTCGGAAGAAAAAAAAAGATAGAAAAAATTGAAAAATCGTCCATTTCAGCTCTGGTCGTGCCGTGTAAGGACACCCGATGTCCATGTCAGCTACCGTCAAAATATTTAGAATTGAATTGAAATCCGTACAATAAAATCTGCGACTATTTTGATAACCGCCCCATTACGCAATGATATGAAAGAAGCCAAAGTTCCGAAAAGCGCAAATTGTCACTTATTTGGTTGCTCGACAACAAGCGTCTCGGGGACGCTCGCCGTACATAATAATCCCTTGAAATGCTTTTCCGCGATCAGGGCAGATACAAAACACACACAAAGCATTAACCTTGCCCAACTTTGACCAAGATTTTGTTCACCGGAGAAAGAAAAAAGCACGAGAGGCAAGCAGTTCAGCGTAACATGCAATGGAAAGTAACAAACAAGATCCCAAGAAAGGAGAGAGAGAGAGAGAAAGAGACGACACTAACGTTTGGGTCTGATCACTGTTCCCCCGAACACTTTAACGAATGAAACCAAAAAGTGAGCGAGAGGGGGGGAATCTAATTCGAGTGATTTGGAGACAAAAAGAAGGAAAAAAATCCGGAGTACGTGAAGAAAGATGACGCCTTCAATGGACCTTTCTGCATATCGCATGGGCTCCAATGTCCGGAAATTCTCTTTGCCGAAATTCAGGGACGATTTGTACCCATCGGTGGATTAAATTTTTGGTCTGTTCAATATGGTCTCCGAATTTTACACGTAATGTCGTCCTTGGACTTTTAATTTATTTAATATGGTCCATGGACTTTCAGTATATGGTCATTTTAGTCCATGGACTGTATGAAAATGTTTCAAGGGAAAATTATCAAAGAAATCCTAAACCTACTATGCTTATGCCATTTCAGTCCTAAATCTGTTTTTTTAATCAATTCAGTCCTTTCGGTCAATTTTGTTGGCGTGAGCTGTATTTTTGTTAAATTAAGCAGTTTTTCCCTGTATTATAGTTTTTCCTGATTTATTGATATGCTAGGGCTAGCACATATATTGTATATAAGGTCGATTGTAATGCTGTAAAAGATATATATTGAATATAGAGGAAAATATATTTCTTTATGGTATCAGAGCCCTAGGGTTTGATCCTTTGGACCGGTTTCGTCACAACATCGCCGTCTCACGCCCGTCGACTTCGTCCCATTCGAGCAATTCATTCTGCGGACCTGATCTCATGGCCGACGATCAGCCAATTGTGAAAGCTGACCAAGCGGATGCTAGTGCCTCTGCTACTGCCATTCTGGCAGACTTGACCGCTGCGATGAAGCAGCTCTTGACCCAGCAGGCCGCACCGCCGCGCGTTGAAGCTCCTGCTGCATCGATTGCTGTCAAGCTTGATGGCAAAAATTATGGCGTCTGGTCCCAGGTTGTTGAGATGTATGTCTCAGGCAAAGACAAACTGGGCTATTTGAACGGTGGTTCTCCTGAGCCCCTTCCGACTGATCCATTTTTTCGACAATGGAAGACCGATGATTCGACGGTGAAAGGTTGGCTTATCAATTCTATGGACCCAGCCTTGATACCAAATTTTATTCGATTTCCTACTGCCAAAGCCGTCTGGGATGCTGTGGCAACGACTTTTTTTGATGGATCTGACACCTCCCAAATCTATGATCTTAAGAGGCAGGTTTCTCGATTGAAGCAAGGCGGTGGACCCATCGAGAAATATTACAATGATCTTCAAGGGCTCTGGCGTGAGATTGATTTCCGACGTCCTAATCCTATGCAATTTCCGGTCGATATTCAGAGGTACAATGCTATTGTCCATGAAGATCGAGTTTATACTTTTTTGGATGGTCTCGATGACCGCCTGGACAATGTTCGTGCTGATGTTCTGAAGATGGATCCATTCCCCACTATTGAGCAAGCCTACGCACGCGTCCGCAGGGAAGATGTGCGCCAAACCGTGATGTTGACCAATGCTGATGGCTTTCCTTCGCTGGCTTTCGCCTTTCATTTATCATTTTGACCAGCCAAACGTACACAAAATCTTCTATGGGATGCTGCTTATCAGAAATGAAATCTAAGCTATATATCAAGGTCGTCTCTAGTTGCAGACCCTGGAATTTGTCGTGAGCAGTAGATAACCCCACGTCCAGGCAAAGACAAGAGAAATAAAGGAAGCTAATTTGTCCGGTATCTTTTCAAAATCAAGCTCAGGAAGTAGATTGAAGGCGGGTTTCCTTCGGATCAGTGACCGACTCCTGGACTCGGGACCGACTCCTGCAACAGTCTGCCATCATCGCCAACATGAAGAGCGGGGAGTTTTTCCTTGTCAGCTGTCGAATGCCATTCATGAGGGGGTGATTGTATGCCGATGGATGCAGCACTCAGAAGCAGTCTCTCCTCTATCAGCGCCAGCTCTCGGGCTTCTGACGTCGGCGGTCGGCAGATTATGATGATCAGAACAATGAAGACACGCAAGAGATCTCCGAGCCGAGCCATGTTCGGGAATTACTATCTCTGATCAGAGGGAAAACGGCAAAAAGGTTTAGGACAAGATTGGCATCGGGTGAGTTCTTGCGGTGGATATGGGGAGGCAGTGAGCCATTTATATATAACAGGGATTTGCACATGTTAGTAAGAAGATGCTTGGTTTGGTGGCGAATGAGATAAGCCGCCGGCCTTTTTTTTTTTTTTTTTCCTCCCTCGAAATTTTTTATCATGCATTTTTATGGGCATTATTATTTAGGAAGCTGCTAGCCTGACAGCCTAGTAGTACTGTCCGTTATTTCTAATTTTCTATTAATAAGTATTTTATGCAAAACACGTGGCGATTGTGTATGGATTTGTGGTTAAGATTATCTCTTCCTTCGCAGTATTGGCAGGGAAGTATTTCCCTGTTATTTATGGAGTCTAATTTTCAGGACTCTTGAGGCTTGATTTAGCTTAAAAAAGCTTCCATTTGAGTTGTTACTTCACGCGACATCGGTAGCTCCAAACTAAACGATTCCTTCTTGCTTCTCGTTACTATCTCCACCCGAATCAATCGGAATTATTTACGTTACCAAACATGGTTCTCATCCTTTTTTTGTTTCCAGAATCAAAATTAAAGAATAAGGATGTTTACCATGCAGGCCCTTAAGTTCCTAGATAGCATCTTGCATGGCCAATTGAGAAGTGTCTTAGACTAGCCGACTCCGCTTATACAATAGCTATAAAATAAACGGTTGACTACACAATTAGCACTCGATGAATCTGCAATATAATACACACAGTTGACATGGTAGTTCTGACTTCTGAGAAATCCATTTATGCCCAGGTCGGACAAACGGAGACGGACAAGAGGTGTGTTGATTGATTGTAATAAGGTCAGACTAATTTGATAACAGGGCTTCTTGCCGGCTAATGCAAGTGCACTGCCAGCTTCGATTAAACTAATCTCTGTCATTTGGAGATGAAAAATTGCTAATTTGTCGGGATATTGGCTTATAGCATCAAACGTGCGGATGACGCCGTGCTCTCTCTATCTCTCATATGCTCTTAAGGAAACTCAGGAAAAGGAACAGAATTCCGACGCACAATTGCGAAACTAGAATTCCATGTACATGATTTTGTTGGACCGAGTGTGCAAAGTATGTAGTAAAGAATTGGTCGAAGTTCAAAATACTGATTACGCATGTGGAAATATCGTAAACCTATTGTGTGGGTGCTGATCCTGTTCTAAATTTTTCAATTTCATCGATTTAGTCTTAAACAAATCTTTTGACGATCTGCCAATGTTGGCTGGAAACCGCTGACGTGAACGTCAGCCGTCCTACGTGGCATGGTCGGCATCGATGTGCATAATCCATGCAACTTATTTGCAAAATTTCTGAATTTATTTTAATTTTGTTAATTTTTCATTTTTTTTTCTATTGAAAGCCAGCGAGTGCCGCACCACTCGTCGGAACAAAAAAAAAAGGGAAAAAATAAAAGAAAGAAAAAAATTCAGGAAATTTTTTTAAATTGAAAAATCGTCCATTTCAGCTCTGGTCGTGCCATGCAAGGACACCCGATGTCCATGTCAGCTACCGTCAAAATATTTAGAACTGAATTGAAATCCGTACAATAAAATTTGCGACTATTTTGATAACCGCCCCCATTACGCAATGATATGAAAAAAAGCCAAAGTTCCGAAAAGCGCAAATTGTCACTTATTTGGTTGCTCGACAACAAGCGTCTCGGGGACGCTCGCCGTACATAATAATCCCTTGAAATTCTTTTCCGCGATCAGGGCAGATACAAAACACACACAAAGCATTAACCTTTCCCAACTTTGACCAAGATTTTGTTCACCGGAGAAAGAAAAAAAGCACGAGAGGCAAGCAGTTTTAGCGTAACATGCAATGGAAAGTAACAAACAAGATCCCAAGAAAGGAGAGAGAGAGAGAGAAAGAGACGACACTAACGTTTGGGTCTGTTCACTGTTCCCCCGAACACTTTAACGAATGAAACCAAAAAGTGAGCGAGAGAGGGGGGGAATCTAATTCGAGTGATTTGGAGACAAAAAGGAGGAAAAAAAAATCCGGAGTACGTGAAGAAAGATGACGCCTTCAATGGACCTTTCTGCATATCGCATGGGCTCCAATGTCCGGAAATTCTCTTTGCCGAAATTCAGGGACGATTTGTACCCATCGGTTGATTAAATTTTTGGTTTGTTCAATATGATCTCGGAATTTTACACGTGATGTCGTCCTTGGACTTTTAACTTATTTAATATGGTCCATGGACTTTTAGTACATGGTCATTTTAGTCCATGGACCGTATAAAAATGTCTCAAGGGAAAATTATCAAAGAAATCCTAAACCTACTGTACTTATGCCATTTCAGTCCTAAATCTGTTTTTTTTAAATCAATTCAGTCCTTTCGGTCAATTTCGACAGGCTAAAGCTAACGTCATAATGCCTGCACTGATGTTGCGGTTTTTAATAATATTTTATCGATTTTTTTTTTGAATTTTATATGATTTTTCTTTTATTTTCTTCGGTTTTGTTTTTCCATCTTAGAGAACGGCAATGGTCGCCGACCGATCCTCGTTGAAACGCCCTCGCCTGGCCAGATGTATGCCGCACCGCCTCATCGGCCCAAAATGTAGAGGGAAAAAAATTAAAAAATAAATATTCAAGAAATTATAATAATATTATTAGGAATAGTCAACGCTGACAGGCGGAAGGATTGAATTGATACAAATGCAAAAGATTTAAGACTGAATTAGTCAAAAAAAAGTTTTGGAATTGAATTAGTATAAATGCAATAGGTTTGAGACTTTTTTGGTAAATTTTCAAATGTTGAATATTCTCCTTATATTCATCCAAACTTCATTTTGCACACGATATACACATCGACGCATGGTTCCGAGTTCGATTCCGAGAATGAATGCCGGAACTTTTTTTTTTTTTCATGGAATGTTTGGTAGCGGCGACATCTCATGATTTCTCGTGGAGAGCTCTTCTTCGACTTCGAAAGCGAGTTGTAGTTGATGAAGGGGTCGATGGCTGTTCTTTACTCCGAACAATACCTGGATTTTACTTGTTTCTTTCCTGCTTTGATAGGACGAGATTTTCTTCTTCTGGTTTCGTCAAGAGACTGAAATTCCCTCGGATTAGGATTTGGTTTCCGACATGTAATCGTTTTTATGAGAGCCGCTATCCTGACAACTTGACAGTACCGTCATTATTTTTTTACCTAACGGTTTCCTAATTAATGAATGATTTATGCAAAACACGCGATAATAGTGTGTAAATCTACCGTCAGAAATGACCGACGTTTGATAGGGCAAAACGTTAAAAGCATCCAACTTCACGGAGTTAAAAAAGCAACGAGAAGCCAAAAACGATCCATAGAAAGGGAGAGCACTGAACACAGTGAACAGATATAGAGACAAAGTCAAATGATGGCGATTTTAGGATTCGTAATTCGTTTGTATGATGTGATTACATTACACCAGTAGAACACTGGAAGTCCAATGCATTTTCATGCCCCTCCAAAAATGATTGTTAGGAGGGAAGCCGGCACACCCCCGTTGTTTCGTTCTTTTACTTAGAAGCACCAGAAGGCCTGCAAAAAATTAGAGACGCGAAAGCATCGATCTTTGTCACGCGAACCGGATCACCCTTCTTCGCAGACAATGTCGGTACGGCCGGATCATGTAGCCAATCTAATGTGTAGGGTTCGTTCAAATTGGGTAGCTAGTTTCGCTAGTTTCACGGACTTAAACTGCAATCGGGAAAGAGAGCAAAGTTTGCGCGAGCAAATCAAGACTGGGGCGTAACATTTCTGAATGTTTGCGTTGAATCGAAAGATTGTGATCGCTCCCGGCAGGGGAGCCCTCTCTGCATTCTTCAGTCGTGGCCATGCTTCTTCGCAGCGTTCGGCATTTCCAGGCGAATCCAGATACATGCTTCGGCGTACCGGGGGGAGACCACAGACTGCTTTGCTCGTGGTCAAAATCAAACTGGGAGGCATGGAAGAACTTGCCGAGGAGTCCGTCGGAGACGGACTTTGAGACCGTCTGGATGCTGGGGCTGTCAATGGAGTTGGAGGTGGTGGTGGCTCCAGAGGATGATGATGCTTGAGAAGATGATTCAGACATGGACGGTTGAGCAATGAGAGAGAGAGAGAGTGTGTGTGTGTTTTTTGGTCCTTGTTTGCCTGGTGGAATTTGGGGTAGTTTTAAAGAAGGTTCAACCTTATTTTTGTCCATGGCCTATGGATTTTATTCCCATATATAACGTGGCGCATGAAATTCTACTTTATTTAATGTGATCCATGAACTTTAACTCAATATACAATGTTGTCTTATGAACTTTTAAATTATTCAATATGATCCCTAGATTTTTAATACACGTTCAATTTAGTCCTTGCATTATTGCAAAATGCTTAACATTGCCCACGATACTTGAATGACAACATCGAACCTTTTCATACGATTGAGGAACCAAATTGAACGTGTATCAAAGATTTAATTATAATATTGAAAGAGTTAAAAATTTAGGAACCACGTTGCACGTTAAGCTAAAGTTTGGGACTAGATTATACATCAAAGCAAAGTTCAAGAAAATTAAAAATTTCATTTGAAAAATCTACAAAATAATTACCAAAAAAGATTTAAAAGAGAAAAATAAGAATCGGGATTAAAAAGGAGGATTCCGTTGCCGGGACTTGAACCCGGGTCTCTCGGGTGAGAGCCGAGTATCCTAACCAACTAGACTACAACGGAGATGTCGTTGTGGGTACCGCTACATATTATTTATTCAAACAGTGGTCGTTAAAACCCTACCGGCGTCGCCAAAATGCAGAGCTCCCGCTCATTTCACTCTTCAATTCTCTCTCCTTCATCCTCTCTCTCTCTCTCTCTCTCTCTCTCTCTCTCTCCATCCGAGTTCAGATTCGGAGCCGCGACGGCGGAGAAGATGAGGGAAGAAACGATAGAGAAGTTGAGAGGGGTGGTGAGGGACTGCGTGAGCAAGCACCTCTATTCGTCGGCCATCTTCTTCGCCGACAAGGTCGCCGCCTTCTCCAACGACCCCGCCGACGTCTACATGCAGGCCCAGGCCCTCTTCCTCGGCGGCCACTACCGCCGCGCCTTTCACCTCCTCAACGCCTCCAAGATCGTCCTCCGCGACCTTCGCTTCCGCTACCTCGCCGCCAAATGCCTTGCAAGCCCCCCTATTTTAAAATCCCTCTCTCTTCGTTTTGTTAACTGGATTAGCCATTGGCATGTAGAGGGAACGTTGGTTCAGTAGTTAAAAAAAAAATAACTTCATTGTGTTAAACAGGAGGAGCTGAGAGACTGGGATCAGTGTCTACTGATGCTTGGCGAGGCGAAGCTGGACGAACATGGGAATGTTTATGACACCAAGGATACTAATGCCATGTATTTAGATAAGGATGGAGAAGACCGCGAGATCAGTGTAAGTTTGTAAAGTTTTTACCCACGCTGTTGCTTCTCAAGACACAAGAGAGTCTTTTTCTACGCGAAAAGATTAAAAAAAAAAAAATAGTTTCTTGCAATGTCACCTAACGCAGCAAAGCTGTTATTATTTGTCATTGTGTAGGGGAAGAAGCAACTTTGTTTGATCTGTTATTTAGATGGAAATTTGTAAGTGGTCATGTGGGTTTTCCCTTCTGGTAGTAGATAGCCTTTGATAATTGTCTAAGAAGACATGCTGAATTAAACTTAAGCACGCGTTCAGGATGACATTTTATTTGAAGGGAATAATTGTGAACTTCATGATGGTGGAACTGTGAGAATTGAATAACTTATTGTTGTGCCTATCTCTGTCCTACATTTTGCCTTTTTGTATATCCAGTGTTCAATAACTTCTCTGGTCTTCATTCATGCCAAATTGACTGCTTCAAATTGGAAAAAAGAAATTTCTTTTTGGGTTGACAATCCCCAAGGAGCATGAAATTGAGTCATTACTGTAAAATTTTAGCACTGCAAATGGTAAATAAGCTCGTTAATGATTTCTTTCTTTTGACAGATATCTTCAGCTATATGCTTTTTGAGAGGCAAGGCATATGACGCTCTGAAAAATCGTTCCCTGGCTCGGCAATGGTTGGTTTCTTATGCCTATTTTGTTTGGCATTTATTCACTTTGGTGAGCTACTTGTGGCTGGATGGGCTCGTTATGATCCCAGTTTCTGTTTATGGTGAAAATCCGAATGTTTGTTACTTCTCAATTGTAGTCATAGCTGTATATTTGAAGCATTAATGTTTATGTTGAGCTTCCTGAATTTGCTAGGTTATGTCTTGATGAAGAGAGAATAAACATGCATTCTGCTACATGTCTGCTAATGTCTAACATTTTCCTGTAATATTTTTAAGGTACAAAGCTGCTGTAAAAGCCGATCCTCTCTGTTATGAGGTATGTGTGACAATTGCCACGGTAGATTTCTTTTATTTTTGGTGGTGAAGATGTTTCCTCTTACCTGTATAGTATTTCTGTATATTTGTTGCTCCTCTATTATAGATGACATTTTCTTGCTTCCTGTGATTGAAATTTTGCTGTGTAGTCTCTCTAATTAGAAACGAGTATCACTCTTCACTTGCAATGATCTCCTCATCTTTTTGTCTTTTTTCAGGCTATGGAATGTCTTATCGACAATCACATGCTTACAAGTGAAGAAGGTGGTGGAGTCGAAATACTCATTGTCTTGTACTTTCTTCTGGTCTTATAGTAGGCCTTTTAGGTCCAAAATAAATAGCTAGTGGGTCTTCACATAATTTTATTTTATGGGTTTCCGTGGTAATTACTGAACTATGTGCCTTGTCATGATGAGCTGCTACTTACTTCGAGACCTTATATATATACAAGACTGTTGCTTCATGAATCCCGTTCTAGATTCTTCGCTTTTGAGTACGGTACCAAATGAAAATATGCCTTTGTTTTCGCAGAAGCCAGTTTACTTTCGTCACTGCATTTTGGTCCAGGAGATGAATGGCTCTCTTCTTTCTATGCGTGCCTAATAAAGAAGGTAGTAAGGTGCAGCTAGACGAGCTCATTGTCATGCAAAACGTTTTTGGGAACTGCTTACCTTATTTTCTTTTTTCATTTTTCTTGCTCCGGACCTGCATTATGATCAGTTTATTTTTCTCAGTACGACAAAGAGAATGTTGTGGAGGCCAAGATCAAAGAAGTTGAGAATGAAAGTTATGGTGGTAATCCTTCTGAGCCGTCTTTTATGCGGACCCTGAAGAATGATACGGATCTAATGACATGCAAAGCTGAATACTATCATCAGTGTGGTGAATATCAGAAATGTTTTGAGTTGACTTCCATGTAAGAATGACCAACTTGGAGCTTACAGTGGCCACTCCTGTCAATACCTCACCTGGATTCTCCTTATGTCTTAGGCTGCTCGAGAAAGATCCTTTCCACTTGAAATGTACTTCAGTGCATTTAACAGCTGCGACTGAACTCGGTCATTCAAATGAACTTTACCATATGGCATGCAACTTAGTGAAGGACCATCCCCAAAAGTGAGTATAGTCTCCCTGTAATTCCTCTTTTATTTTAATTTCTTGGTGCCTTTGCGTGGTTAAACACTAATTTTCTTTATGAATATTTTGAAGGTCATCCCTTCTACTTTGGCAGATAATTATCATTTCGGAATTCGTAGATGTGGTGCTTGGTGTTTGACTTACTGCACTAGCGATTCTTCACTTAGCCATATATATGCAGGAGGAAAAGGATGTTACGCTAATCAACTGAATATTATCTCTGAATGCCTCGTTTTTTGTCGTACTTTCGAACCTAGACATTCTCCAATGGCTTCTTTGATTTGTTTTATCATGAGTGGCAACAGGCAAAGTACCACGATGAATGTTATAACATGTTGGCATTACTATATCTTTATTACTCTTGTGGGCTGCATGAGCAAATTGTTCGATTTTGTTTCACTGCAGGGCTCTGTCATGGTTTGCTGTTGGTTGTTACTATTATTGCATTAAAAAGTATGGCCAGTCACGGCAATATTTCAGGTATAGATCATTGTTCTCACTGAGATTAAATGTGCTGATTTCTTTTGTTGAGGGAACATATCAAACTTTGAAGGGGTCCTTTGTCTTTCCTCACTTTCCGCACCTTCATCAGAAAATGGATTATGTAATGCTATTGCCTCAGTTGAGTATTGTTTTCACCTGACATTATGTGTTACTGATGTGAATTGTTAGTTCCTCCTTTTCCTTTGTTAATTTACAAGTCTTCTAGGCCCTTTTTATCATCTTATTGATGAAAGACTTCAGCACTTTTAAATTCTGTGCTTAGTGAATCAATTTTGCTGAACTGAGTCATTTGATGTCTTATAACCATCTTGAGGTTAACCTTTAGGATGTGCCTGCTTGATGTCAGTTGATTGCTGTTAAGTTGAGCAAGTCTGTTGTTTTAACACGAGTAAAGTCAGGCTGTAAATGTGATCTACTCTATCAAATTCTAAAGTCCGAGCAAATATTATGCCTGCTAACTGCTCTGTACAGACGTGGTCATTTGGCTGGAGTTGTCAAGAATTTTTACTATTCTTTGAAAGTAGATTGTCTGGAAATTTTTCCAAATCAAGTACTGTTCTCTTCTTATATCGAGCACGATCCACCTTTGTTCTTTAGATATTCATAACTTGTCTCTCCTTTTAATCTTGAGAGCTCGATCAAAATTTGTTTTGACATTGAGCACCTCAAATCTTTCAACATCAACATCAACGTCGCCTTTATCCTAAACTAGTTGGGGTCGGCGATCGATGAACCCAAAAAATAAATAAAATAGAAGAAAGACCGATTGAGGAAAAAGAAATAATTATATAAAAATAAAAATATATAAAAATATATACGGAAAAAAAGGACTAAAAAGGACAGTTAGGAACATAGGAATGCTGCCCGTCCACAATGCTAATAGCTTTCCTCCACTCCGCCCTGAGACAAACCGTATGCAAATCTATTTCCTACATCATTAAATCTTGTTTTACTACTTTTTCCCAAGTAAGTTTCGGCCGACATTTTCCATTCTTCATGTCATGTTCTTGATAACACACTTCTGTTCTTACCGGATCATCTGGGGATCTTCGAAGAATATGTCCAAACCATCTCAATCTATGTCCTCTCATCTTTTTTGCCATCAGTACTACTCCAACTTTTCGTCGAATAACTTCATTTCTTATCTTATCAATCCTTGTATGACCACACATCCACCTTAACATCCTCATCTCCGCTACTCCCATTTTATGCTCATGTTGCCTCTGTGCTGGCCAACATTCCGCCTCATATAGCATTGTAGCACCTCAAATCTTTAAATGCTTTTAATACATCAAGAGTTACCTCAAACTTTTTAGTGATTTTTGTACAAATGGGATTTGACTTGTTTAAATTTGGTGGGAAAACCAAGCTGGCGTTTTGACCGAAGCTATCATGCAGTTTCTTATGTAGATGATTTGAGTAATAGTATGTCATGAATAGAGGTGAGCAGTGGGCGGGCTCGGACCTAAGATTGGGCAAAATGTGTTGCCTACGCCTGGCCATATCATAAAATTTATGAAGAAACTTTTGGGCAGGCTATGCCTGGGCCAAAGATGGGTGCCCAGGTTTTCTCATGTAAGCTCTTGTCCAAGCCCGCCCATTTACCTCTTGGCCGCCTGCCTGTTGATCACAGTCAGTTATCTGAATTCATCATCTTTTGCCGCTCGTTTCCTCCTACAGCAAGGCAACAGACCTGGATGGTACATCATTCCCTCCTGCTTGGATTGGTGTTGGACATGCTTATGCTGCTAAAGATGAAGGCGATCAGGCTATGTCTGCATATCGCACCGCTGCTCGTTTATTTCCTGGGTAGTTGCATATGCTTTTTTGTTTAATTTGCTTTATTTATGACTCTGCATTTTATGGACTCCTTCAAGCAAATTGTCGTTAGTTATGCTTTTTCTGGCCATGTTCTTTGTCTAAGAAATTAGTGATCTTGCTTGAGTGGAGACTTACCCATAGTGTAGGCGGTTCATGTACATAACTCCTGCATGCATGTTGAGATGCTTCTTATGTTTTTGTAGTGTTGAATGCTCTCTGTGTGACTGCGATAACTGAACTTCAAACTTGAATGTCTCTTGTACATCTGGAAGTTTAAGATACTAAAGAGACAAATGAATGGAATGGGTCTAACAATTCTATCATAGATGTAACTATTGCTGACAATTCCCTTTTCCTTCCATAAGTTCATCTAAATCAGTTCCTTTATAGAGCGCCTGTGGATTCCGCATATTCAAATATTCCACATTTTTCAAGTGGTTGTTTGGTCTAAAGGTTTTCAAAACTATTAAAAATCTACTGTTTCGTGACAGTGATCCTACAGGTTGAATCTTGATATTCTCTTATTTCAGGTGCCACTTGCCAACATTATACATTGGGATGGAGTACATGAGAATACACAGTTTTAAACTTGCTGAGCAGGTAAATTATGAATATCAGAAAATATTCTTGGTTGGCTCTTTCACTGGTTATCTGTGTCAGTTTTAACTGATCCATGTGCGAAATCTTCATCAGCTGCAAGTGTAACTCTTTGTACTGGAGTTCACCAAATTCTTCTTCTTCTTTGGTTATCTCTTTGTATCCCTCCTGTATATGCTAAAATTATACCTTAGGTTTTATTTTATGCTATGTTGGGGGGAGGGGGGAGATGAGAAATTGGCTAGAGAACTTAAAAAACTTAGCACTTTCCCTCATCTCCCTTCTTGCAAAGTATTTTAAAATTTTTCTCATCTTCCACCCAAGCTTTCAATCCTGCAATTTCCTTCTTATGTTAAACATAGCATTGGTGATACCCTTGTCCAAAAGAAAAAAAGAAGATTTCTGTAAGATATCTATGACTGCCCATTCGGTTGATTTTGTTAGAGAATTAATGATGTAGCTCTAATTAAATGTAGTTTTGGCAATGTTGGCATTTGGTGTTGATATGTAGTAAGCGTTAAAGATGATAGCAGTTTCTAGAAGAGTGCTTGGTGTTCTCTCTTGGTAAGAACAAATACATCCCCTTAGTTTTAACAGTAGTGTTGATCTTTCCTGCTCGTAATCGAGTATTCTTCTGCATGAAGATAATATGCTTTTCATAGTTGGAAACTTATGGAGAAAGTTGCAGCTATATTCACCAAGTTCTATGATCATAACAGCAATCATTTGATCATAAGGATGTGTGATTTGACAGCACGGGCTTCTGATCATGCTCTTTGTTGTTTAGTTTTTCATGCAGGCTAAAACGATCTGCCCATCGGACCCTCTTGTATATAACGAATTGGGAGTTGTTTCTTATCACATGAAAGAGTAAGGAGGCTTGGTTGCTCTGTTTGTATTCCTTGCTTTAGGCTATCCTCTGCAAGTTCCTTTTTTGTTCTTTTTTGGGCTTTTTTTTTTGGGGTTTCGGGGGGTTGTTTCTTCTTGCATCCTTTGGAGTTTATGCTTAATATGTGCCTTGGTATATGCATATCAGTGCATAAAAATTGAAAAACTAAGCATTATTGCACTTGCTGTGGCTTGCTACACGAATCCTTTCATGTTAGCGCTGTATTCTGCATAAAGTCTCTTTCAACCACTATGTTGGAGTTTTTTGTCACTAATAGTTGCTGATGATTGCTAAGCTAGTGAGACTTTGATTGTACCATTCTGACACTGAGTTGCTTTTAAATGTGCCTTTTGGGGCATTTCCAGGTATAATAAAGCTGTTCGGTGGTTCGAGAAAACTTTGGCTCACATCCCATCTCCTTTTAGTGAAATGTGGGAAGCAACTTTGGTTAATTTAGCTCATTCATACAGAAAGTTAAAGTATGTGAAGTTCTTTCCTTAGTGGATTGTATATTTCTCTGCTTTTATTTTCTTATCCTAGTTAATATGGAACAAGATATTGAGCGTATATATTTACAAAGGCAGTTCTCTCCCATAGAGCTCTCTTCAGCTTTTTCATGCAACATTAAAGAATGTCAAGACGTTATGCGAATTTCACAAGCAAGCAGTACCTAATATATATTCCTTCTTTCTCTTTAATTTTTTTTTTACCAGCCAACCTTTTTTATTTTTACTTCTCTTTTTTTTTTGGCCTGGGGGGGGGGGGGTGTTGTGGAGGAGTGGTAGTTTGCACGAGAATGTTTTGGTTGGCCGAGCCATCTCATGTTAATTTGTTCTTACTTTTCAATGGTTCATCCTGATTCACCTAAAATGTGTTTTTCAAGATTGATAATTTGTTGTCAGATTTGGTTTTTCCTTCATTGAACCTAATCCTTTCATCTCCTACATGTTCAGAATGTACAATGAAGCAATATTGAACTATGAGAAAGCTCTGGCATTATCCACAAGGAGTGTGTGCACTTTTGCTGGTATTGCTTACACTTACCATTTGCAGGTATTTGCGTACTCCTTTTTGTAATTTGTGCGTTATCTTTGCTGTTTTTAACTTTTATAAATTAATCAGGTGGTGATAGCTCAGCAGACAAATATACGAACATTTCATTATCTTTTTCTTGTGATTGCTTCATTAATGTAGGAAAGTTTTAGATTACTTTATGTATAGTTCCATTGCATGTATATCAGTTTATAACTTTTGGAGGTTGGGTGAGATTTATTTGACTAGAGAGGCTTCTTTTCCTTCATTAAGATCTAAATTAGGCTAGTTAAAGTTGGTGAATATTCGAAGTCCTGAAAGAAGGTTTGGTTCGTCCAATAATATTTCTCGTAAATAACTCTATTTACTCAGCCATTGGAAGCACATTCAAAACACCTTTGGGGGGGAGGGGTTTGATTACATGTAGCTGCCAAGCCGCCACATTTGGCAAGTGGGAATATAATGCCTGCTAAGAAAGGGGGAGGGGTGAGGGAGGGAGGGAGGGGGAGAGAGAGAGAGAGAGGACAAGGAGAAGTACCAGTGGTTGGCTCGATATTACGATTAGACACTATAAATATTCCTCTATATGCTCTTGTCACAAAAAGTGCAAGGGCTACACTCAATTCATCTGCAGCCTTAAGGAAATTTGGCAGTTACATTCTTAATCCTAGTATCTTTCTATAGCCATTTGCCCCTTGTTTGGTACATGATGAGACTGTTTGCTCCAAAGTCCGTGTGGTTGTCGGAGCATTTAGAGGACTTTTCCCTAGCACAAGATGAGTGATGCTTGGTCACGATAGAAATCAGTCACGCATCAACTAAACTAGGATGTGGTGCCTAAGTTGAGGATACATGGCTCGAGTCTAAACGTTGAAGATGCAACTAATAGTGATGAAGATAGTCCTGTCATATTTGAAAGAGCACCTAATTGTTCTCTTCATTGCAGACAGAAACTTTGTAGGGCTTCTGAATCTTAAATGGCAGAAGTGACTCAAAATCTGAGTGATCTTTAATTGCTTTAAGAGTGTTATATGTTGGGAGTGTCCTGGCACATATCTCTTTCATTGGTAAGAACACATTGCATAATATTCAGGCCAACAACCTAATATTCATAAGTTACGAAATCACATTAATTCTTAGATTATATTTTGACTTCACTGATGTTGATTAGATAACCATTCAGAAGGAAAACGTTGTACGGTATATGGTGATGTCTTGGTGTGTGATCGCACTTCAGGTACTGCTCTCTCTGTCATGATTTTCTACTGGTCTGACAGATCTGCTTCCTTTGATTGCATTTTGCAGGACAACCTCACGGAAGCTATTACATATTATCACAAAGTAACTTATTTCCCTTGAACCCTTCATTTTTCTGTGTGCAATAGTCTTTGAGTAGTTCAGATGGCTCCATTTCGATTACATAGCTTTATTCATGTGAAGAGTTTGAATTGACTAAATTGACACAGTATTTTTTTATGCCAGGTATTCATGCCTATTTTTCTTCTTGTTTGCATTATACGTTCATTAGACTAGTTTACTATGTTGCATTTATCGGCATATTCTGAACTCTGAGAACCATTTCAAGAAATGCATGTATTTGCGAGTTGCTAAAACCTTTCCTTTCTGTTCGTTTTCAGGCTTTACGATTAATACCTGATGAAAAATTCTGCACCGAGATGTTGACTCTGGCTCTTATTGATGAATGCCGTCATGGTGTAGACTCGTAGTTAGAGTACCGTTAAGATGAGGTGGTTGGTTGATCTCATCTGTGGATTTCTTGTACTTGTTTGTAATTACGGGAGATAAGGTTGTTTTGCGTTGCTTAATTTTTCTGTACTCTAGGCTCTACAGACGTCTCAGGCATTACTTTGACTCTGTAACCCAGACAATTTCCTTTTTCTCCAATTGCGATAGTCCTGTAACATTATCCATATGTGATTAGTAAAATGATATGTTCCTCTCCACCGACTTAGGGATGTTTGGATGAGTTACAGCATTAGTTGGTTTATCATAGTTTGACTGAAAAAACTTGTGTAGTAGGTGTGGCAAACTTGCAATTGCCAAAAGCCAAAACTTTTTGAATTTTTGGAAGAAGCAGAACTCTGTTTTCATTCTGTATTTTCTTTGAGGAGCGAACCTTTAAGGAATTTTATTCCAGATCATCTTCTGCTACACGGGGAAGAGGTCATTTCGATTCACAAGTCGAATGCACGTATGTGTTCAGCTCATTACATAGACACGTTATGAAAACACGTCATGACAAACATGCTGCAACAATATGAAAGCACGCCACACACGGCGACAATATGAAAACACGCCACGACAAACACACCACAAGCTCAATGAGCATGGCATCTACATTATATGTCTCGTTTACTTGTTGGAGAATGGGCAAAGAGCAGCTTCAGAGAAGTCATTGTTGTCTTTGTTGTGGGATTCTGGGATAATCGAGCCCTTCAATAGACCTCCAAACAGCTGTGCTGGGTCGTAGTATATCGCTACTTCTTCTGCCCTCAGTGATTCATCGACCTGAATTGGAGACTCAGAGGTGGTTAAACAACATCCCCGCCTGCAGAAGCATGGTTGACTCGTTTCTATAAAGTTGCAGAATTCCCTGGATCTGACAAATAATCATTGAACTGTCCATCCAGTCTTGGCCGCGACCAACTTTATTGTTGTTGTACCAATTGCAGCATCTACTTTGGATTCGTTTGTAATGAATTACCAGACTATAATTGCAGTGCATATGCACTTCTGAGTGCATGCAAAGAGACTGACTCGCTGATAATTATATACCTAGCGATTGGTTTTGTTCATCGATTGGGCAGCACGTTAACCCTGCCTCATTTATTATTTCTAGTTGAAAGATTATTTTAAGTATGTGTGCTATTGATTGCATGCTTCTTTGTATGCAGGATTTTTCATCCCACAACGCACCTTAAGAGTCCCGAGGCCATGAAACTCCACCATCTCTCCTGTGGGTGCATGCCCCTTGAAAGGCCCCTCAAAGAAACCCCAGTGCCTGAACTTGAAGGCAATAACCGGCGGCCCGGAGTAAACCTCCAGCACCTCCCACGCGAAACCGCGAGGAAAGGCTGATCTGAACGCATCATGAGACGATTCAAATGTCTCTTTTTCGGCTTTGTAGAATTGAAATTCCTCTGGCAAAGAAGTTTTCAGCAATGCGTTGTAGCTTCCAAGTTTCAGGGTTTCTTCAGCAGACAAACCCTCTCTACCTGAAAGGAAAAAACACCAGTAGAACAGGTTCTTTATGTTTACACTTGCCTAAAGAATGTTTGTCATCCTTAAAATCTGCAGATCGTATGCTCGCCATGTTCTATAATGGGTTCATCAGTTCGAAAGGACAAATAGGAGACATAAGCATCATATAGAACTTAAGTCATGTACATACCGTTGATGATCAACTTGAATTTTTCGGGACTTATTGTCCTGATGTCTTGCACCCGGATCTTGTGTGAGAACTCCATTTCCCATGACTTGATAGCGTTTTGCACGGTTTCTTCTAACGATCCTTTCGGCCACTCCTTCAAGACATAAGTGCAGTACCATGATGAGTGAGAGCAAAAATTCCAACTGGTAAGTGCGAGAACCAGCAATACAGTACGAATATCAACAAGAACAGCATCAACATCCCCATCACGTCAACCTTGGTTCGGCCTTGTTCGAAGAGGCTGTTCACATCTTCATATGAGGGAGGACCACCATGTCTCCACTGAGTGTTCTCAGCATCATCATACAAGAAAGAGCGATACTTATCTCTCGGAATTTCTGCCTTAGTTTCTTGAGCTGCCATGATATTTTTCGCGTGTAGTGTCGTGGATCCCGCTCGAGGAGTGAAGTTTATGAGGAAGTATTGCGAGGATTGGGTCATAGAATCCCAGTCCTCATGGGCGGGGTTGCTATAAATAGGTATGAAGCAGCCATTTGTCTTCCAGCGCTTTGTTCATGGATGTCCCTTTCTTGGATAATCACCGAGATTTTCTGGGTTAGACGGCAAGATACAAATGTTTTTGCTCAATGAGAGTTTCATTAGTATTTCCTTCATTTGAAAAGACAAATTAAATTCTTAAGCAGTTGAGTTACCTTGCCTGCCTTCATTGATCAAGTAAGATAGCTTCTCAGGGAGTTCTTTTAATAAATTGATTAGAAAAATGATTGATGGAAAGTGAGCGCCTGCATCATAACACTTTCTTAAGTCAATTTCTCTGCCAGAAGTCAATCCGGCAGATAAATCTGTTTGGTAAAAAAATGGGTTCCTTACAGGATTTTTCACTTATGATAGGATTTTTTTGCCAATTTTGATAAGTAAAAAATTTAATCGTCTTGGCTCCGGAATCACTTCTTGGACCACACCCGGTTCCGCCGACTATCGCCCCCCGTCGCTTGCCGCCGCCCCCCGCCTGCCGACCGCTGCCACTGCCGACCTCTGCTGCCGCCGTCCTCCGCCGCCGACCGTCGTCGCCCACGCCAATCACCAACGGCCGCCGACTGTCGACAACCGCCGCCTACCGACCACCGCGGCCGAAAATTTTGTCAATAATATTTCAAAAGTAGAAAATTTCAACTGTTACCAAACGAATTTCTCTAATCAGAAGTCAATCTAGAGCAGAAGTAAAAAAATCAACTTATTTTTTTGAGGAGAAGTAGGTCAGAAGTTAATTTCTGGTAGAGAAGTGTTACCATGCGCGTCCTAAGACGTACAATTCATCGAAAGACAGTACTGTTAGTTTTTCATCCAATCTCAAGATGTTAAAGGTTTCAAGCGATGATTATGAAGCGATTGAATGAAATGATGATGAATAGCGAGCAGAGTGTTCAGAAAAAAACCGGTGGTTTCTGATTAGTACGATGGTTGTGGGAATCCGGTAGTTGGCCACTTCCATAGGAAGTGCAGGAAATGAATGGTGTAGCTTGTTTCATTGAATTTATGGGGTCCATCACTAGTTTCCGACTGTCCATAATTCAATGAGGTTCTAAAGAAAATGCAATGGACAGTATGACCATACCATTTGTCCTTCCTTTCGACCTAAACACATCGAACCTCGGTACAACCATTCCCTCTGGATCCGATGTTTCTGATCTCTACAGAGGCTGTGCTCATTAACTATGTCGACAAGGAGGCACTTTGGCGATCTGTTATTGAATCATCAGTTTCGTATGGAGTAGTGAATGATATGAGATCTTGTGAGTTACCATTTAGTGCCTGCATGATAACAATTTCCATTCTGAATTTCTCTGCCATATGTCAATCTGGCAGATAAATTCGTTTGGTAAATCACTTTCGAAATAGAGAGGCGTTTGGTAAAAAAATGGACTTATGGTAGGATTTTCTACTTTTGGTTGGATTTTTGGCCAATTTTGAGAAGTAAAAATTTTTTACTTCTTGTCTCCAGAATTACTTCTTCGACCACACGGGCCACCGCTGCAGTCCGCCAGTCGCGCGGCCGCCGCCGCCACCGCCGCCGTCAAAGATTTTGTTAATAATGTTTCAAAAGTAGAAATTTTCAACCGTTACCATACGAATTTCTCTGATCAGAAGTAGAAAAACCAACTTTTATTTTTATGAGAAGTAGAGAAATCAACTTCTGGTCAGAAGTTGATTTTTTGGTGAGAAGTGTTGTCATGCGCGCCCATCAGTAACCTGCTTTTAGAAAGAACAGACATATTACTATTCCTTTCTTTTGAAAAAAAATTGGGAGGGGAGCTCGTATAGTCATTATCATATCACACCTTTTTTTTTTCCAAGAGACTTTTGTACCAACATATTCTCGATCTCCCATCTATTTCGCCCTTATTTTCTACTTTAATTGTTCATTTAGCATTTAACGTGCTGCTTACTTCCGCGATACAATATGTCTTGAGGGTGGATTGGGGTCGAAAATAGTCCGACCAAAATGACATATTAAACCCCGTTTTTGGCTCGTTTCCAGACGGTTAAAATCCAATGATCAATATTCGACCCGACACATACCAAAAACATATTTTTGCATTCAACCCAATTTAGGACAACTCGTATCCAAACTAAGATGAAATCACCAAGTGAGCGAGCCCAAGATCGAGTATAGATGAGAGAGTGAAGAAAAAAGTCATATAAGTGTTTTTTTTTTTGGTCGGACATAAAAATGACTGAATCCAAGTAATTTGTAAACCCATATAACATCCCTGTTAAACCCACGGAGTTAAGTCTACATCCATTTACTGAATATAACTAACTCATATAACAATCTAACCCATCAAATATGGGTTAAGAAATAATTCTATGATTGACATATTTAAGTCTTAATTAATGGCTTTTTCTTTTCTTTTCTTTTTTCTTTTTCGAAAATATAATCTCGATCTTAAGAACTTATTCCACCAACCACGAGATCTTCAAAAGTCGAACGAATGAAGGGATGATTTGACTAAAGTATAATGGGGGCGTCGAAGCTTCTTTCATGATTTTTTTTTTTGGTAACTGAGGTTTCCTACATGCAATGGACTATTCCAGCTTCTTTCATGTTTGTCCATGCAATTAATCATTTTTCTTGTCTTTCTTTTCTACTATTACAATTGTTTGGAAAAAGTCTCTTCCCGCGTCATTTCATATATGTTTGGAAAGATACATGAAGATCCGATGCAGAGTCGAATTAGCTCAAGTTGGTGGATCAGATAACTCTTGAACTGTTCAGAGTTCGAGAACGTATGTGGTTCAAAAATCGAAGGGTGGGGCTGAAATTAAAAATCTTGAAGTAAGCTTTCGTTCTCGTTATTTCTTTGTTTATTTTCCCCGAATAATAGTGAAATCTAGTTTAATTTTTTCTTTATTTTGTATATGATTGTTGATCGATAAATTTCAGCTATTGATTCGTGGAAATTTACAGCCGAAAGCATAAAAGTAAAAAAAAAAAAAACAGTATTAACCCGTCAAGTCCGACTTTTTCTCGTGTTTTACTAAAACTAGGAATTTTCCTGGGGAGCCCGCAAGACAAAATTGGTTCGATTCCGTTGATTGGCTCTCGTGTCGATTTCTTTCTTTCCCTAGATTTTTCACCGTGATGACGACGTTGAAGAAGAGATGGAGACCGAAAGGGACCCCCCACCGTCCTTTTGCGAAGACCAAGGCCACAATTTATTTTCATTTTTCTCCTTTTTGGAGTATAAATCGCATCACCTCGGTAATTTCCGCCCAATATTGATCGAATTGACCGAATTGTCATAAATACTAAAGAAATTAGGATTGAATTGGCACCATGGCAATAAATTTATAGTCTTTTTGATAATTTTTCCTGAGATTAATGTGGTTGATTGCATGGAAGATATGAATTTAGGCTGCGTTTGGTCGGCTGAATTTCTAGTCAGATAAGTCTAGATATGATAGGATAAGAAATCCAAAGATTTTATCATATTCTATCTAGTAGAAGTACATCAGAAGTGAGAGCAATAAGGAAGCGGAGACAAGCTTAGATATGAAATGCAAGTATGCTATCCCAACAACAACGGTGGTTCTACTAGCCAAATATGAGACTGCCTTTCTTCATAACAGACCTACTCTTGAAGCTCAACCTTAAAGATCCCAGATACTTCTGGCTCACAGGTTCCACCGAGGTGGCAAGTGAGGAGCATATTAAACCACATCGCACTAATTATATTAACAAAATGAATCTACCCAGAAGAACCATGCGTAAGGAGAGGAGAAACTTTTTTAGAAACTCATAAGGAAATATTTTATTTCACAACTGAGGGAAGGCCAACTCCCCTTCTTCTTACACCATACAGCCTTTTATATGCGAATGTTTACACAACCAAACAAAACACATTGGATTCTCATATCCAAATAGTTCTGCTACATGAACAACTTTTGGCCTCCAGTGGGTCAATTATTGAAAGAAACAAACAACACTCAACACTCATGACCGACACTCATAATTACATCCTGCGGCGATCTGGGTCAGGGTGATAATTTGCGTCATCTGAGTCTGAGCTGTCAGGTCCATCTTTTGCTTTCTTGAATTCTTTCAAAAAACGTTCTTCTTCGTACTCATTGATCAATGCATCTGTCTCCGGATCATCAGGGATTCCGCATATAGGACAATAATTATTGGAGGGAACATGAGTGCATTGATTAGAACTTGATGGTACATCCATAAAACTGGACGGAATATCCGAGGTGGCCATGCTTGGCTGGGGGAATCCATAGTCAAATGGATCTTGAGATAACGGTCCTCCTCATGGGTCACCAGTGTCCATTGGTTGATTTCTCTGAAACTCGTCAAGTGCTTCAAGTGTCTGTGGATGAGCTCTAGGTCTGAGAGATTAGTAGCTAGGTAGGGTCATTGTGTACGGAGATCACTTTAGTGTCAATATTTTTTTATCACTCCAATGCCACATCGAAGAGAAAATGATCTCCAAAGTGCCAATTCCGGCCCAAAATGATTATTTCAGTGCCAATTCCGGCCAAACAGTACACATGGCATTTTTATTAATTTTTTAATGTTATGTGTCAATTTTTTTTTTTTAAAAAAATACACATGTGGATGCTATGTGGACATTTCAACATTAAAATAGTTAATGTTTTTTTAAAAAAATTAAAATTAAACAAGAAAATAGCCTAAAAAATAAAAAAAAAATATCGTGAGAGCGGCGAAGGCTTGCCGCCCCTGTCCCCACCATCACCGGCAATGGCCGGCGAGGGGTGGTTGGGCGAGGTCGGCCTCGCCGTGGGTTCTGCGAGCCCGCGGCGGGGGTCGCCGAACCCCAGCGACCCACTTAGGCCATCCCCCACCCCTCGTCGGTCATTGCTGACGAGGGGTAGAGCGGCGGCGGCGAGGGTTGTGAGCCCTCGCCGCTACAACAGAGGGTTCCACCCTCTCTCTCTCTTTAATTTATTTTACTATATTTATTTATTTATTTATTCTGTTTTTAGCTTATTAGGTGGATTTTTTTTTTTTTTGGCTTTTTGTTATTGCTAATTAGATCTCTGACAAGTCACTGTGCGCCACACATGATTTCCGACAAGCCACGTCGGACATGGCACTCAAATAACCATTTTTTTTTTATAAAAATTAGCTCTGAAGTGATCCAAAAAATATTGTCACTAAAATGATCTCCATACATAAATATTGTCATTTCTGCTGTACTTCTGCCTATTTTATCTATTGTTTGGTGAGCTGCGGATTTAAAGTCGGATAAACAGTGCCAAGGGTCGGTTGGGATCAACTTTACTTCTCTAAAACATCATGATACTTTAGAAATTATTCAAAGATGAGTTCTGATAAGTAAGTTATTATTAAGTAAACTTTTTGCCATATGAATTCAGACACAACATTGATGAAGCAAACCCCGTAGAATTTTGCTGTCTTGTCGAGTGAGTAAATAAGTGTTGAACAATCTAATTATTCTACATTATTTCGCAAGTTGAAGATACACTTATGCAGGTCGTCCAAGAGAGCTACCTTGAAAGTCGATGATCAACCTCGAGTTCTTCATAACATGTCAATGCCCCTTTCAAATGTTGGAAATGTTCGAACAGTTAAAGAACGAGGGACGTGATCGCATATCACGTAACAATCGATTACAAAATAAGGTTGTGAAAATACCCAGCTTTGCGACCGAAGACCCTTGCCTGACGCCACCGGAGAGGCGGCCACATTTAATAGTCGCCACCGTCTGAGAGGCAACCCCCCACCAAAGAGATTGCCTAGTGCCATGAAGAGGCGGCTCAACTCGGAGGGGAGGCGGTGATTGTGGAGAAAAATCGGTTCTCCCCATGTCTATTCTCTTGATAAATTCTATCTTGGTCTATCCCAACCCATCCCTTAGGATTTTTTTATCCTGGTTGAATCTTCTCTATATCTCATCCTGGATATCTACCAAGTATAGCGTAAGATAAAACACGTCTTATCCTGATTTATATCCTGACGACCAAACGCAACCTTAGTTCTGATAAAAAAAACCGACTAATCTTGAAAGCACTGTCTATTCACGAGGTCAAGAAAATGTTGTCATTGCAAGAGCACGTTAATTGTTGAATTTGCCTCAGATTTGATAGGGCGCTACATGACAAAAGGGATGCTCACTTTTGTTATATAATAATGTGGGACCCATGAGGAATAAAATAAGGAAAAGAAGAGATTACCTTTCCTTACCTGCAGAAGAAGTCGTAAAAGGAAATAAAAGGTGGTGGACAACTTATGGGGTTTTTTTTCTCAGTCCCTGACCTAGCTGCATGAGAAGAAACGAAAAGAAGAGTCGAGCCGCCCAAAAGTTAAAAGGAGGACTTTTGGGGTTTTCGGGTTCTGAGACCGACCTGAAGCCGCGCGCGATAGACTCCGTGAGAAGGACGTCGCGAGAAGAAAAAAAAAGGACGACGCAGTAAAGTTCTTGATCGCGCGAAGGAGTCCACACGCAGGAAAGATTTGTGCTTGTGAGTTTTTTATTTTATTTATCCAATAGAGTTGTTTATTGTAAACACTTGGGTTTGGGTATAATCTAGGTGCGGGAAACACGAGAGTATTGAGCGATTGTAAATCCGATTCTCCGATATAGTGGATTATTCTTGCTGGCTCTCCCCGTGGATGTATGTACCGACATTCGGACCGAACCACGTTATATCTGGTGTCCTATAGCGTTCCTCGTTATTTTCTCTGAGCTTTTGCATTGACGTATTTACAAGATCCTGGTTATTTCCGCATTAGTATTACAACAATTGGTATCAGAGCTTGGGTCAGATTTCTGGATTGTGATTTGGGGCTTTTGCTTGTCTGGTTATTATCTGGAATTCTGTTGCTGCAATTATGACTGGGGTGAAAGCTGAAATTGAGAAGTTTAACGGGAGGAACAACTTTGGGTTGTGGAGCCTCAAGATGGAGGCATTATTGACAACTCTAGGTTTGGCAGAAGCATTGGAGGGCAAAGCTAAATTGCCTGAATCAATGAAAGATGCTGATAATGATGTGTTGATGAGGAAAGCTAGGAGTCAAATCCTGTTGAATTTATCGGATGAAGTGCTAATAGAGGTAGGCGAAGAGAAGGATACCGCAGCATTGTGGGCAAAGCTTCAGTCGCTCTATGTAAAGAAGGGTTTGAACAATCGCTTGTACATGTTGAAGAGGATGTTCCAGTTTAGATATATTGAAGGTACGTCTATCAGAACCCACCTAGATGAATTTAATAAACTCATGATGGATTTGAAGAATGTCGGTAAGATTCTTGAAGATGAAGAGCAGGGCATGATGTTGTTGGCTTCTTTACCAGAGTCATGGGAGCACTTTACTGACTCTCTATTGCAGGGGCGTACTTCGATTACCTCAGAGGAGGTAAAGTCCGCTTTGTTTTCTAAAGAGTGGCAGAGAAAGTTGCGAGATGACAGTCTGGCGCAGGATGTAGTGCATGGACTAGTGATTCGGGGTAGAGAGCAACAGCGAGGGTCCAGTAGCAGCAGAGGTAAAAGCAGGTCTAAATCACGCCATAGAAAATCCAAGGGGCGCGTGAAGTGCTTTGAATGTCATGAGGAAGGGCACATCAGGAGAGATTGTCCTAAGTTGAGAAATAGAGGTGATAAGCAGAAGGCCACAGTCAGTGTGGCGAATATTGCTGAGGAGAGCACTAGTAATGCAGAGGCTGTTTTATGTGTGACTACAGGTTCGTCAGGAAAAGAATGGGTGCTAGATTCGGGGTGTTCTTATCATATGACGCCTCATAGGAACTGGTTTACTACTTACCAGACTGCAGATGGTGGTAGAGTTCTATTGGGGAATAACGCAGCTTGCAAGGTTGTGGGGATAGGGACAGTTCGAATTCAGATGCACGATGGTGTAGTTCGCACATTGACAGACGTGAGGCATGTACCGGAGCTCAAGAAGAACCTTATTTCTCTGGGGACACTCGATGATATCGGGTGTAAGTACACCGCCGAAGGTGGAGTGCTGAAGATCTCTCGAGGTTCCATGACAGTGATGAAAGGGAAGAAAGCGAATTCTCTATATCATCTACTGGGAGTGACCGTGACAGGAGCTGCTGCAGTTTCATCAGGTGAGTCAGATTCTGACTTGACTCGTTTATGGCATATGCGTTTAGGGCACATGAGTGAGGCAGGTATGACAATGCTGAGAGATAGGGGGTTGTTAAAGGGTCAGAAGACAAGTAAGTTAGACTTTTGTGAGCACTGCATCTTTGGGAAGCAGCGCAGGATTAAGTTTACTACAGGTATTCATTCGACCAAGCAACCGGTTGAGTATATTCATTCAGATGTCTGGGGCCCGTCTCCGGTTCCTTCGAAAGGAGGTGCCCGTTATATGCTGACTTTTATCGACGATTATTCCAGGAAGGTATGGGTATACTTTCTGAAGCACAAATCTGATGTGTTTGATCGGTTCAAGAAATTTAAGGCATTGATTGAGAAGCAGTCAGATAAACAGATCAAGTGCCTGAGAACCGATAACGGCATGGAGTTCTGTGGTAAAGATTTTACCGAGTTCTGCGAGAGAGAAGGTGTTGTTAGACACCGCACAGTACCTGGGACACCACAGCAGAATGGCGTGGCAGAACGGAAGAACAAAACTCTACTTGAGCGGGCTCGGAGCATGTTATCACATGCTGGAATTGGCAAGGAATTTTGGGCTGAAGCAGTGAACATGGCCTGTTACCTGATTAATAGATCTCCATCATCTGCTATTGAGTGGAAGACTCCAGAGGAAGTATGGTCGGGGAAAACTGTTGATTACTCCGGATTACGAGTATTCGGATGTCCTGCGTATGTTCATGCTAGTGATGGTAAGCTTGAGCCGAGGTCGAAGAAGTGCATATTTCTGGGTTTGCACATGAGGTGAAAGGCTACCGGCTGTGGTGCACTGATCCCAGATCACCCGATTTTCTAATCAGCAGAGACGTGATCTTCGACGAGACTGCAATGCTTCGACAGAGGAGTCCTGAGACACTACCAGCAGAGCAGACAGATCATGGTGTCAGTAGTGAGGTGGAGTTTCAGGTGGAGACTCCGGAGACCTCGGAGGTAACAGATGTTGAGACTGCAGATGAGGCCGCAATTCCTGAAGTCGGTGATAGTGAACAACCAGTACAGCCGCAGCAGACTCTAGTTGAGGGTAGACAGCGAAGGCAAATAAAACCACCGGTACGTTATGGTTATACAGATATTGCTTATGCTTTGACTGTAGGTGACGAGGTGGAGACAGATGAGCCTTCGTCTTACTCTGAGGCGATGGCTAGTTTTGAGTCATCGCAGTGGCTAGGGGCTATGAGTGAAGAGATGGAATCACTCCATCGGAATCAGACATGGGAGCTAGTTAAAGTACCCAAGAGCCAGAAGATTGTTGGAAGCAAATGGGTCTACAAACGGAAAGATGGCATTCCTGGTGTCGAGGCAGCGAGATATAAGGCGAGACTTGTGGCGAAGGGGTTTACACAGCGGGAGGGCATTGACTACAATGAAGTGTTTTCTCCTGTGGTAAGGCATACCTCTATTCGTATTTTACTTGCCTTAGTTGCTGCACAGGATCTCGAGTTGGAGCAGCTTGATGTAAAGACGGCGTTTCTTCATGGTGAGTTGGAGGAGCAGATTTACATGAGGCAGCCAGAGGGATTTGCTATTCCAGGTAAGGAAGATCATGTTTGCTTGTTAAAGAAATCTTTGTATGGGCTGAAACAGTCTCATAGGCAATGGTATAAGCGCTTTGATGCTTTCATGGCTAGTCAGGACTATTCTAAGAGTCAGATGGATAGCTGTGTTTATTTTAGGAGACTGGACGATGGGTCTTTGATATATCTGCTGTTATATGTTGATGATATGCTGATAGCAGCTAAGAATATGTCTGATATTGATGTGCTGAAAAGGCAGTTGAGTGCTGAGTTTGAGATGAAAGATTTAGGTGCTGCAAAGAAAATTTTGGGTATGGAGATTTTGCGTGACAGGACTGCAGGATTTTTACGTCTGTCTCAAAAGAAATATATTGAGAAGATTATAGCACGTTTTAATATGCAGTCAGCGAAGTCTGTAAGTACACCATTAGCGAAGCACTTTAAACTTTCAGTTAAGTCATCACCGCAGACTAAGGATGAGGAGGAGCATATGTCTCGTGTTCCGTATTCTAGTGCCGTGGGTAGTATTATGTATGTTATTTTATGCACTAGGCCTGATATTTCACAAGCTGTCAGTGTAGTTAGTCGTTTTATGAAGCGCCCTGGTAAAACTCATTGGGAAGCTGTGAAATGGATCCTCAGATATTTGAAGGGGACATCAGACGCTGGCATATTGTACCGGAGGAACAGTAATGGCAGTGAAACCACAGGTTATGTGGATTCTGATCATGCAGGTGACTTGGATGAATGCAGATCGTTAGCAGGGTACTTGTTTAAGCTTGCAGGTGGTGCAGTTAGTTGGAAGGCGTCCTTACAGGACCACGTCGCCTTGTCGTCGACTGAGGCGGAGTACATGGCACTGACCTTTGTAGCGAAGGAAGCGATATGGTTACAAGGTTTGCTCTTGGACTTTGGGTTGGATCAGAAAAGTGTTGACATACACTGTGATAACCAAGGTGCGATATTTCTGGCGTATAATCCGGTTTATCACGAGCGGACGATACATATCAATATCAGGTACCACTTCATCCGAGATATATTAGCAAAGGGTAAGATTGTTGTGAAGAAGATAGCGACAGCAGAGAATTCGGCAGACATGATGACTAAGCCTGTTCCTTTGGCGAAGCTCAAGCTTTGCTTGAGCACTATTGGCATCTGTGGAGAGTGATCGCCTTTCGAGGCGATGGGAGAGCAGCATGGATGATGAGCATTATTGATTTGGCTTCAAATCTCGAGCCAAGGTGGAGAATTGTTGAATTTGCCTCGGATTTGATAGGGCGCTACATGACAAAAGGGATGCTCACTTTTGTTATATAATAATGTGGGACCCATGAGGAATAAAATAAGGAAAAGAAGAGATTACCTTTCCTTACCTGCAGAAGAAGTCGTAAAAGGAAATAAAAGGTGGTGGACAACTTATGGGGTTTTTTTTCTCAGTCCCTGACCTAGCTGCACGAGAAGAAACGAAAAGAAGAGCCGAGCCGCCCAAAAGTTAAAAGGAGGACTTTTGGGGTTTTCGGGTTCTGAGACCAACCTGAAGTCGCGCGGATAGACTCCGTGAGAAGGACGTCGCGAGAAGAAAAAAAAAAGGACGACGCAGTAAAGTTCTTGATCGCGCAAAGGAGTCCACACGCAGGAAAGATTTGTGCTTGTGAGTTTTTTATTTTATTTATCCAATAGAGTTGTTTATTGTAAACACTTGGGTTTGGGTATAATCTAGGTGCGGGAAACACGAGAGTATTGAGCGATTGTAAATCCGATTCTCCGATATAGTGGATTATTCTTGCTGGCTCTCCCCGTGGATGTAGGTACCGACATTCGGACCGAACCACGTTATATCTGGTGTCCTATATCGTTCCTTGTTATTTTCTCTGAGCTTTTGCATTGACGTATTTGCAAGATCCTGGTTATTTCCGCATTAGTATTACAACATTAACATCCCTCGGACGTGCCTACCTTTAGTTCACCTAATTATCGACGTCTTCGGACAAAAAAAAAACACTACTTAAGCATAGTATGTCGTGCCATATTAATTATTAGATTAATGATTCGACCAGGTCCTTGTCTTCCAAAATGTTATGATTAGGGGTGTCAATGGGCCAAAGACCCGGCCCAAGCTGGATTCGGGCCGAATTTTTTTTCTTTCCTTTTTTTAAATTTTTTTAATCAAAATCAATTAACAAACCATCAAATGAAAAAATATAAAAAGAAAATATAAAAATAAATTAAATTTAAAATAAAAAATGGGTATTAAAAAAAATTTGTTGCTGGGCCGGCCCAAGTACTAGACCCGGCCTGAAAAGGCCCGAAAATGCAGAAAATTTTTGGGCGGGGCCGGGCCGTCCGGCGTGGGCCAAATTGACAGCCCTAGTTCTGATGGTCTCTAGGAGCCGCACCGTGGGCAGGAACTTGCCAAACAATCTACCAAAGTACCGACAAAAATCATCCCATTGAGGACAAGCCAACCACCCATGATTTCAACGGTGATCGGAGGTTGAGGCCTCTTAAATAATGTCGGAGCAACGCATTCTTTGTCTTGATCACCTTCGTAAGGATGTCCCCTCTTTGCCGGCCCGGAGCATGATCATGCTCGATAGCTCGTGGACAAATGACAAAAGGCTATGATCTTTCTTTATCCGAAACATCCAAAATTTGCACTTGGAGATGATAGTTGGCTTTTGATTATTATAATTGAACTTCTCCATGTCTGAAATTGGGTGACCTGGGTTGACTTGGATTTAGATTTTTCCTAGAGCATCGCAAGATTGCTATGTTTGTTTTGTGAAAAAATCGAGTGATTTGAAAATTACTTTTTTAATTGATTGTTTATATTGTTTGAAATAATTTGTCTATAAAAAAAATTCATTTTTATGGTAGGTGAAAATGTTTTGAGTTCAATTTATTAAGTAATACATGCAATCGTTTTTTGAAAAAATGTTTTTCAAACCATTCAATTTTTCGCGAAACAAAAAGAGCCAAATTTCGAGACCTTTTTTCTGGGTAAGATACTTGGAATTCAAATCATTCTTCATTTTCGTGTTGTTCTATTTTTTTTTTCTCAAGTTGTTCTTTCGGACTTTCGAGCCATTCAATTCCCAATTAATCCTATCGAGTCACACTCATCCCTCTAGATTGAACATAATGGTAGTGTCGTGTAAGAAGACATAAAAATTGACTCTAGCGAAGCTTCCTTTGTTGTAGCTCGATCTCCAATCAAACTTCTCGACCAACGATTCGTTGTTGCAATCACCAAGAAATTTCCTTGCCTTAGTAAGCCTAAGTCTTGACAGATTCGCCAATCCCCCAGGATTAATTTGATTCACTTATCTTATGTCGAAATATCTCACGTCATTTGTTTATGAAATTTTTTTTATAGGTTTTGTATACGCGTAGTTTCGTCTCACTTATCAATTTAAGTTTTTGAATTGAAATTCTACTAACATTATATAGGTATTAACATAATATTGTTACTAGCATTCCTTCTAGTTTTTCTAGTATTCCTTCTGGATTGACTTTGATAGTTTCGTACATTAAATTCCGTCGTTCAAAGTCACAATAGGTGAACTCCATATTCAAGCTCAAACGTCCCATCTTCCCATTTTTCCTCCACGAAAATTTTGTCGAACTATTTGACAAAATTGTTCTTTTTGCGGAACTATGGTTTTTTTTCCTCCCTTTTGGAGTCAAAATCTGAAAAGTCATCGATAGATAAGTATCGTATTCTCCTTCCCCTGGAGTTCGGATGTATTTGGCGTGACTTCTACTTATGTTGTGGCATTTAGATTTGACTTTTGTAAATATTTAAAACAATTCAAGCCGTGTAGATATTTCCATGCAAAATGATTCGAACATTTTTTTATATATTTTTTTAATTTTTTTTTATCTTAATCAATATCCGAGTAAAAATCACAGATGATTTTTCTAATCGTAAATAGACAATCACTGCTATTTAGTTTAAAAAAACCAACTCAAAATCCTCTCTTCATTGAGGGAGAGAGAATTTATCTGAACTTGCCTCCAATGTCTAAAAAAAAGTAGGAAAAATTTCATTACCAGTCATAACTTCCCTTGATTATGCTCGGGTCGTTTATTAACAAAAAAGGCTTCACAAGCCCACTGGAATCTGAAGATCTAAATGCCCTCATTTTCTCAAATAATGGCTTGAATTGGATATTATTTCAAATAAGAATCTGAAGTTGTCATGCCAGTCTTAAATAATGATCTGAAGTGGCCATGACATTTTCAAATAAGGGCCTAACGCCAACAGGCTAAATATTCCCGCCGAGTACTTTTGTCCAAAGACAATTTTAATGTTAATTTATTATTATCATTATTATTTTACATTTTAATATCTTTTACCTTGTTTCCTTTTTTTTTGCCCTTTGTTGCGGTCGACAAGGGCTTGACGATCCTCACCTAGGTAAGGGTGGGTCTCGCCAAATCGGCCGACAGAAACCCTGGCTCAGCCCACTCTAGGCATCACTGGTGGTTAGCCGACCACTAGCTAAAAGAAAAGAAAAATACATAAAAAGAAAAAGAAAAAAAAACATAAATGATGAAAGTGCCCTTGACCAATTTAAAGTTTAAGCCGTTCTTTGAGACTGACAATAGCCACTTCAGGTCTTTATTTGAAAAATATAGCACTTCAAACTCTTATTTTACATTTTCCCCAAAAAAGTATTACTAAATAGACAAATCAAAAAATTATTTTTGAGTTTAGAATTCTGAAAATTTCAATTTGTTCCAAAATGTCGCGTTACAAAGTTAATTTTTTTTGGTTGAATTACAAAGTTAAATTCAAAAGCAACAAAAGGAACATATTTTGTTCTTTTTCAGGAAAAAAAAACCGAAACTATAAAGCTAAAATTCGAATAGATTATGGGATTAATAAACGGTCAGGATCGCATAAAACGAGCCCAACGGTCCAGATCTGGCAAGCATTTGGCTTTTAATTGCAATCTAGATCAGGTAATTGAGGGACGGTGTATAAGTCATGCAAATGCACGTTGTCGTGATGATGAGTGAGACGCTATTACCTTAACTACAACAAACAACAGAAGGGATCACACGGCACCGACCATCCCGAGAAAACTTAGCTGAAATGACCATATTGAAATTTCACGCAAAGATTTATAGCTATATTGGCATAATTGAAAAGTTTAAGACAATATTGTCATCCATATAGTTATGTTTATGATCGACTGAATAGTTTCTCCATAATTGATGAATTTGATTGGTTTATAAATAAATAAATAGCGTCATCCTATATATTAACGACGATATTCCACTCACAACCATCTTCTGAAAACCTCAAGCTGATCTGATATTCGTTCTATCTTGCTTCGAGAGCACTTTTTTCTTTTGGGGTCAGAAAAGAGCACATTTTAATAGCTTCTCTTCTAGGGATAGGGTAGGATAATCTTTTCTAATAAAGGAAGAGACAAACTTGCAAGGGTGTTTCTCCGCCCTTTTGGATCGTCATTTTGCAATTATTTTTCACAAGCTATCACTCACCTACCAACCAACTCCAGCGGTTGACGCAGGCCTGTCATTCCGAGCGTCGGCCCGCATTTCGAAAGGTTCCATCATCAGACTACGGACAGGAAGCTTGTCCTGACCAACCTCATCGACGCATTCAAGGTCAAGAACCAATGAATAGATAGCCCCTGGTCATATCGATGACAGCATGAAATCATGCGATCCTCTGTCCTTGACTTCGGGGCGTTTAAGGCGATTTCTTACGGCACGTGAGAAGGTTAATAGACAAACTTGGTATCAAACGCAAAATGAGAAATCGGAACGTAGATGAATGATTCGAGTCCAATGAATTCATGTTGTGTCCTTAAGATAAAGTTGTCCCTTCAATCGGTACCTAAAGTTTATGGATAATTGGATCCCAGGATAGAACGAATCGTCTTTTCTTCTAAAGCGATACTTCTTCGAAGGAAAACAGTCGAACGCAACTTGATAGAATAATCGCGCCAAGAATGAATATGAAGAGTGAATGGCGAAAAAATGGTAGTACTCTAATGTGACGGTCAAGGTATGTATTTATAGACGATGATTTGAAGAGTCACGAATTGGTACGTATCTATTGATGAAGGAATGCGAACCGAAACAGTTTTGTATCGAACAAACGTGTTTGTTCGTTTTATTCCGAACAAGCATGTATGTTCGTCCAACATACTTGTTCAAACCAACATGTTTGTTCAACAATTTTTTTTTTGAACAAACACATCTGTTCGGAAGAAAAATGTGTTCAGAAATTTCCAAACATGTATGTTCGAATTGTGTTCATTCGATTTAAAAAATAGAATAAATAAAACTGATGGGCATAAAAAAATATAGAAACGCGCGGGCCCGAGGCCGAACAGAACCGAGTTGAGCAGGCCACTCGGCCGGCGGCGGCGGTGCGCGCGCGCGTGTGTGGGTCGACCTAGCTTTCTGTAGGTCCTTTCCCGTCCACAAAAGTGGGGTGATTCTTGGGGTTCAAACCTATTTGTGAGGTTCCAATATTTAAACCATCTCTCATCTACTATTTTTCCCATGTATGACTTTCCTTCTTTCATTTCTCATTCACTTGCTATGGAATTTATACAACAAAATCCCAATAATTCCCCAAATGAATGAGATATTCAGATGACTCTTCGTGTATGCATGAAATGCAATGTGCGATCATTCCATAAAAGAACGTTGTATCAGGATAAGTAATCTGAGACTTCGAGCTTTCCCTAGTGAAACCTATCGAACTTGCTCAGTCAATCAGTAGACTTGATGTCTTTGAACTGTCGACTTTTAGTGCAAGCCAAGACAATAGAAATCACACAACTATCTCTCGAACAAAGTCGGTTCTCACTGTTGTGTTTGTTTTGGCCATGAACACCGCCTGATTTCATGAGTGCTTTAGAGAATTTGGCCTTTTAAATTCTCACAAAAGCGGCCCTCACTTTACACTCACATAGGTGATTTTTGAATGTGTGCCATATCACATACTCAATTCAGAATCTTTAAAAGCTTACGCCTAACCTTTACATATCAGTACTGTCTCCATGCAAGAATGAGTAAGAGTTGACAGTGCTCTACATTGTTTGCATAATTTGGTTGTCCTTTTGAACCTAAATCTTGAAATCTCCAGTCAACTAGGTAGGGTTTCCGTTACGAAGACTTATTTTATAGGCATTAAACCCATTCCTCTTGATGTTTTCTCAACTATCTCTCTAGTTAGGCCTTTTGTTAATTGATCCGCAACATTATCTATTGACTTCACATAGTCAATCGTGATAATTCTACTAGAGAGTAATTGTCTTATAGTATCGCATCTTCGACGCATATGTCGAGACTTACCGTTATACATGACATTTTTTACCCTGCCGATTGCCGCTTGACTATCACAATGAATACACACAGCTGACACTGGTTTAGGCCAATTAGGAATATCTTCTAAGAAATTTCGAAGCCACTCTGCTTCTTCACCGGCCTTATCCAAAGCAATAAACTCTGATTCCATAGTAGATTTCGCAATACAAGTTTGTTTCGATGATTTCCAAGATACTGCTCCCCCACCAAGTGTAAACACATACCTACTTGTTGATTTGGTGTCTCTTGTGCCGGTTATCCAATTTGCATGACAATACCCTTCAAGTACCGCCGGATATTCTGTATAATGCAAAGCATAGTTTTGAGTATACTTCAAGTAGCCCAATACCAATTTCATAGCTTTCTAATGGTTTTCATTTGGACTAATTGTAAACCGATTTAGCTTGCTTACAGCACAAGCTATGTCTGGCCTAGTACAGTTCATGACATAAATTAAACTGTCTAGCATACTAGCATACCTTGCTTTCTCCAATATACTTTGAAAGATATAAATTAACATCTATCGGGGTCTTTACTGGTGAAATGTCTAGATTCTTGCACTTTTCAAGAATCTTCTCAATGTAATGAGATTGCGATAGAGCTAATCTGACGCAGGGAAACAATATCTTGGAAAGCAATTCCAAAGAAAACTCAAATTTGATTGAATGATAATCTGTCTAATACAAAAAGATGACGTCCATATATATAGATAGAACTCCTAAAGGAATGCAATAATTAAAGATAACATTAATCGACTCAAATCAAATCTTATCTAAAAGGAATCAAAGTGAAATCTCGAAAATTACGCAAAAATTCAAAAACCGCGAAATAGGAAACTGCCTAAAAAGTGGTCTAAACGACTCCGGAATACCAAAATCCATCGTATGTCATGACAAAGCGTGACTTTGAATTAGACGGCTGTTTCGCTTCAACCGACCAATTTTGAGTGCGATCCGAGATCGTTTGTCCCAAGATCCGAAATTACCGGTGAACCCGCGCGGGTTCTGGTGATCCAATTTATCAAGATAATCGCATGCCAACTGTTCTACATCATTCCCCCTTCTTCAGAAGAACTCGCCCTCGAGTTTTCATCAGGATAAAGCGGAATGTCTGGAGAATGATACTCGGATAGGTCCGCCACGTTGAATGTTGGGGAAATATTAAGATCGCCAGGTAGATCAACAATGCAGGCATTGTCGTTGATCTTCTTAATGATGCGGCAAGGATTGATTTTTCTGTTCTTTAGCTTGTTGTAAGTACCAACGGGTGTTGACACCTGATTTTTTTTACCATTTATTATTGTGATTTTTATTCTTTAAAATTAATTAAAAATATCAAAAAGGTCATAAAATCACAAAATCAACTTTGGAAGCCTTGGTTTAACCTTAGGAACCAATTTTGAACAAAAAATATTTTTCGGTATTTTTAATATTTTTCGAGTTTATTTAATTATAAAAATACCCAAAAAAATCAGAAAAATACCATTCGTGGTCAGAAAAATACCCAAAAATATTCGATAATTTTTTTTTAATTTCCTCTTCAAGTGTGTCACTTTAAATCTCAAAAATTCGGCTCGGGTCAATATGTTCCTTCACAAACATAAACCCGAACCGAGCCTAAAAAAAATCATTTTCGAGTTTTTTAGTTTTCAATTCTCACTTTTTATAAGCTATGACATTGGATTCTAAAGTCTTAAAGTGCAATTAGGTCAATTTGCCCTCCAATTTAATCAATTTTTACCAAAAAGGCTTAATTGCACATTTTTCTTTCAATTAGTCCCCGGTTTCACGGATGTATACGTATGCTCTACGTATTTATATGTCATACATATTTATACGTTATGCATATTTGTACTGTTTGGTAACCTCTTTAACTCTTGTAATAATAATAATGGTTATTATTTTTAACACCTTTGTTAGTGCCTTTTTTTAGCATTTTTGTATTGTGAGTGCTATTGCTAGTGCTATTTTTAAATAGCATTTTTTGTATTATAAATTGTGAGTGCTATTGTTAGTGCTATTTTTAAATGACATTTATTTATCATAAATTGTGAGTGCTATTGTTAGTGCTATTTTTAAATGGCATTTATTTATCATAAATTGTGAGTGCTATTATTAGATAGAATTTATAATTGTTAGTGCTATTTTTAAATAGCATTTTTGTATTATAAATTGTGAGTGCTATTGTTAGTGCTATTTTTAAATAGCATTTTTGTATTATAAATTGTGAGTGCTATTGTTAGTGCTATTTTTAAATGTCATTTATTTGTGAGTGCTATTTTTAGATAGAATTTATAATTGTTAGTGCTATTTTTAAATACAATTTATTGGAAGGTATTTTTGGCTATAAAAGGATGGCAAGAGTTTTGAGGTTGAAGGGGGGAGACATTTTGTAGAGTGTGCAAATTTTTTAGAGCTTAGAGAGAAGAACACAAACACTCTCTATATTCTCATCATCTTGAGTGAGCAAAATATACTAAGTTCGGAATATTGATTCCGCATATTGCTAGCACAATTGTTGTGGAGTTATTAGTCGTCTCCCCGTTCGTCAATTGGTGGTGCGTCCGAACTAGATGCCTAACACTTGTGGAGGCTGAGATCGAAGAACATCGAACCGACACCTCCGTTCAAGCACGCTACGAGAGGTAATCTATTTACTCCCTTTGAGGCTTTGTGATTTTTTTCGATTGAAATGCACGAAGTACGCCTCTGGAGATACATGTATGGGTTGTTATTTATTTCCGCTACGTGTTACGTGGATCCCAACAGTGGTATCAGAGCCAATCCTTAGGCGTTTTCGTGCATTTAATTGATTTTTGCAATTTTTGCAATACTATGGCCAATATGTATTAACGAATTGTTCGTCTTACATGGCTAATGGAGGTTGATTATTTTATATGATAAATTAATCAACGTAGCAAAAATTGAGACTAAATCAATTTTGAATCGAAAATTTATGGCTATCTTATTTTACGTAAAAATTCTGATTATGATTCAACGTAGAATTTTTATTGTGCCTTCCTAAGTTTTAAATTGTGAATTTATTACTTACGTGGAAGGGTGGTGATCATGGAAAAATCCCTAATCAATGTGATTGATGTATATATGAATGTATGGTGATTATTTATATATTTGGGGTTGTAATTATTAAATGGAGGCTGCGTACTCCTTTTATTTTTCATGTAATCTTTATTTTTAGCATAGTCAATTGTTAATGTAAGGGCCTGTTTGGTTCAGCATTTGATATGAGCATTGGGGCTCTAAAGTCCCTTAGCCAAATGCAAATGCTGTTTGGTTCATTTTTTGGCTCACTTTGGACAGATGCAATTGCATCTCAAATGCTCTCTAAAGGCCTTTAGGCCAAAGTACCTCTGGAGGTACTTTGGGAAGTTGCATCTCAAATGCAACTAATTTTTTTTAAAACTTTATCACAATCACTTGCCGCCTCCGACCGCCACCGTTCATCGTCGATCGTCGTCACCGCCTCCCGTCGCCGGTGGCCGGCCTCGCCACCTGTCGCCGAACGCCGCCGCCGCCGGACGCCGCCGCCGCCGGATGTCGATCGTCGGACACCGGCCGTCGCCGGACGCCGGCTGCCGCCGAACGCTTGTCGTCGGACGCCGGCCGCTGCCGCCATAGTCGGACGCCGGTCATCTGACGCCTGTCGTCAGCCGACGGCCGCCATTCGTCGGCCACCGTCGATCGCCGGACAACGGTCGCCGGACGCCACCACCGCCGTCGGTCCCCGGCCGACGCCGCCGCCGCCGGTCGCCCTGACGCCGCCGCCGCCGCCAATCGCCGGACGCCGCCGCCAGACGCCGCCACCCGCCGCCGGACTTCGAACGCAGCCACCGCAGGACGCCGCCGCTGCCGGTCGCCGATCGCCGGATGCCACCGCCGCCCCAGTCGCCGGACGCCGCCGCCGGTCGCCAAACGCCGGCGCCGGACGTCGATCGTCGGACGCCGGCCGTCGACGCCGCCGATCGCCGGTCTCCAGTTGCGGGACGCCGGTCGCCGGTTGCTCGACGCCGATCGGAGGCCGCCATTCGCCAGCCGCCGTCGATCGCCGGACGTCGCCGCGTTCGCCGCCGTCGTCGTCGAAGGTCACTGGCCGCCGCCGCCACTTTTTTTTTTATTATAAAAAATGTAAAAATATTTTACAAAATATATTTTTCACCAAACGGCATTTATACCAAAGTTGCTTTCAAATGCATTTCTAAAAAATATTTTGCCAAACACTACTTGCATTTTGGAAAAGATCTTTAGCCTAAAGGTATTTGCATTTTCTCAAAGTCCCTTGGCCAAATGCTGAACCAAACAGGCCCTAAATGCTACGAGGATTACGTGGATGAGCCTTTTAAGTCGGCGAGCTCTTAGGGGCCCAATTCTTGAAGAGTTCAAGAAACCAAGAAGAAGCAAAGAGCGGCTCTCCGTTATTAAAATATTAAAATGATTAAATGTGGTCTCATTGGCTCGAGACCCATTAAATCATAATTCCATGATCACCACGTAGGATAGATGTTTATGTGATTGACATCTATTTATTTGTTATGATTACGTGAGCATGTTAAACTGGTTAATATGCAAAGTCAGACTTACCTCACCCAAAATAGCGCCTGCATGAAATCCTAGTTAGGAAAATCACTCGCGTTAGGTACCGAAAGGGCGTTGGTAATGACATCAACGTAACCAAGTCCCCGAACCCAAAATCTCTGGTTCCGCAGAATTGATCGATCTCTCCCAATCGGTCAATAAGGTTTCCGGTCTACCCTCCAAGAAAGACCGGGTGGCGACTCCAAATGCATGCACAAGTTGCACATGCCACCACGACCACACTAAGGTCGAAAGCGATCGACTGTTATCGTCGAATCCCTTTGAAAAATACTCCCGCCGCGATTTGGTATGGGCCTGGGAGGGCCCGCGCCGATCCAAGACCCGCGATCGGTAATCCATTAGCCGCGTCCGCTTTCGGACGGGTCGCGACAACGGGGAATTGCTCCTTGCGTAGGAAGACCATGACCTCATCGCCAACTTCAAAGTGTTGAAACGACGTCGCTTATCAGCATGCTCCTTATACTTTGTGTTGGATTCAGCAAGTTGGCGTGTAACATCAGCTTGAACTTCCACAATTTTCGTCGCCAAATTTTCTGCCGCCACACTATAACCAGGAATCTTAGGCAGAGGAACCAGATCAAGTGTATGCTGAGGTACACGGCCATAAACAACTTCAAATGGTGATTTTCCAGTGGAACGATTGTTGACACCTGATTTTTTACCATTTATTATTGTGATTTTTATTCTTTAAAATTAATTAAAAATATCAAAAAAGGTCATAAAATCATAAAATCAACTTTGGAAGCCTTGGTTTAGCCTTAGAAACCAATTTTGAACAAAAAATATTTTTCGGTATTTTTAATATTTTTTGAGTTTATTTAATTATAAAAAAACCCAAAAAATCAGAAAAATACCATTCGTGGTCAGAAAAATACCCAAAAAAATTTGATAATTTTGTTTTAATTTCCTCTTCAAGTGTGTCACTTTAAATCTCAAAAATTCGGCTCGGGTCACTATGTTCCTTCACAAACATAAACCCGAACTGAGCCTAAAAAAAAAAAAAAAAAAAAAAATCCTTTTCGAGGCTTTTAGTTTTCAATTCTCCCTTTTTATAAGCTATGACATTGGATTCTAAAGTCTTAAAGTGCAATTAGGTCAATTTGCCCTCCAATTTAATCAATTTTTACCAAAAGGGCTTAATTGCACATTTTTCTTTCAATTAGTCCCCGGTTTCACGGATGTATACATATGCTCTACGTATTTATACGTCATATGTATTTATACGTCATACGTATTTATATGTTATGCATATTTGTATTGTTTGGTAACCTCTTTAACTCTTGTAATAATAATAATGGTTATTATTTTTAACACCTTTGTTAGTGCCTTTTTTTAGCATTTTTGTATTGTGAGTGCTATTGCTAGTGCTATTTTTAAATAGCATTTTTGTATTATAAATTGTGAGTGCTATTGTTAGTGCTATTTTTAAATGACATTTATTTATCATAAATTGTGAGTGCTATTGTTAGTGCTATTTTTAAATGGCATTTATTTATCATAAATTGTGAGTGCTATTATTAGATAGAATTTATAATTGTTAGTGCTATTTTTAAATAGCATTTTTGTATTATAAATTGTGAGTGCTATTGTTAGTGCTATTTTTAAATAGAATTTTTGTATTATAAATTGTGAGTGCTATTGTTAGTGCTATTTTTAAATGTCATTTATTTGTGAGTGCTATTTTTAGATAGAATTTATAATTGTTAGTGCTATTTTTAAATACAATTTATTGGAAGGTATTTTTGGCTATAAAAGGATGGCAAGAGTTTTGAGGTTGAGGGGAGAGACATTTTGTAGAGTGTGCAAATTTTTGAGAGCTTAGAGAGAAGAACACAAACACTCTCTATATTCTCACAATCTTGAGTGAGCAAAATATACTAAGTTCGGAATATTGATTCCGCATATTGCTAGCACAATTGTTGTGGAGTTATTAGTCGTCTCCCCGTTCGTCAATTGGTGGTGCGTCCGAACTAGATGCCTAACACTTGTGGAGGCTGAGATCGAAGAACATCGAACCGACACCTCCGTTCAAGCACGCTACGAGAGGTAATCTATTTACTCCCTTTGAGACTTTGTGATTTTTTTCGATTGAAATGCACGAAGTACGCCTCTGGAGATACATGTATGGGTTGTTATTTATTTCTGCTACGTGTTACGTGGATCCCAACAGTGGTATCAGAGCCAATCCTTAGGTGTTTTCGTGCATTTAATTGATTTTTTGCAATTTTTGCAATACTATGGCCAATATGTATTAACGAATTGTTCGTCTTACATGGCTAATGGAGATTGATTATTTTATATGATAAATTAATCAACATAGCAAAAATTGAGACTAAATCAATTTTGAATCGAAAATTTATGGCTATCTTATTTTACGTAAAAATTCTGAATATGATTCAACGTAGAATTTTTATTGTGCCTTCCTAAGTTTTAAATTGTGAATTTATTACTTACGTGAAAGGGTGGTGATCATGGAAAAATCCCTAATCAATGTGATTGATGTATATATGAATGTATGATGATTATTTATATATTTGGGGTTGTAATTATTAAATGGAGGCTGCGTACTCCTTTTATTTTTCATGTAATCTTTATTTTTAGCATAGTCAATTGTTGATGTAAATGCTACGAGGATTACGTGGAGGAGCCTTTTAAGTCGGCGAGCTCTTTGGGGCCCAATTCTTGAAGAGTTCAAGAAACCAAGAAGAAGCGAAGAGCGGCTCTCCGTTATTAAAATATTAAAATGATTAAATGTGGTCTCATTGGCTCGAGACCCATTAAATCATAATTCCATGATCACCACGTAGGATAGATGTTTATGTGATTGACATCTATTTATTTATTATGATTACGTGAGCATGTTAAACTGGTTAATGTGCAAAGTCAGACTTACCTCACCCAAACTTGCGCTTGCATGAACTCTTAGTCAGGAAAATCACTCGCGTTAGGTACCGAAAGGGCGTTGGTAATGACACCAGCGTAACCAAGTCCCCGAACCCAAAATCTCTGGTTCCGCAGAACTGATCGATCTCTCCCAATCGGTCAGTAAGGTTTCCGGTCTACCCTCCAAGAAAGACCGGTGGCGACTCCAAATGCATGCACAATTTGCACATGCCACCACGACCACACTGAAGGTCGAAAGCGATCGACGCTTATCGTCGAAGAATACTCCCGCCGCGATTTGGTATGGGCCTGGGAGGGCCCGAGCCGATCCAAGACCCGCGATCGGTAATCCATTAGCCGCGTCCGCTTTCGGACGGGTCGCGACAGCTGGCGACTCCACTGGGGACACGCTGTGTTCTAGAACCTATGGTTCTAGACCCCAAGTGGACTTAGGCCGTAATTAAAACGCTGAGTGATTTTTCTAACCATGCAGGCGCTCGTGAAGGTGAGGTAAGTCCGCTTACGATAGGTGTTATATGTTTTTGCAGATCGGAGAAATAAGGGGTGTAGTCTGTGATTAACATTATCTTATGCAGGTTGGCGTAGGAATATATGTTGTGTGGATGATTTGAAGCGCTGATTGATAAACTGTTGTGCATGACTTACATTGAGATGATCACGACACAATGGACACACACAACCGCGCCTAAAACCCCGGGCGCCGCCTATAAGAAAACAATAGAAGGAATTGAAAATGGAATCTTCGTAAGGAAAAACACGGGGTAATCCACTTTTCAATTCCGCTCATTTTGAACTATGGATCGAGCCCCAATGCAACGATAGTTGTGCAATGGAATCTGCTCTTTCTAGAACTCGAGGTGGGAACCTTGACCACAGGTTCCAAACCCTATCTTGATTCTTAGAGTCAAACCTCACTTGTCTCATGTGCATGTCTTTAGATGGTTGGTATATCTAAAACCACCTAAAAAAAATCGGTGATCCTGGAGTCACATCTCGAAGACTGGAACTAGGGCATCTCCAAGTGTTCGGACCACATTCATTTGATTGATTTGACATTCTTAGTTCTCTTGTATAAGATTAATTTTGCTGAGATCCTCTATATCTCGTCCCTTAGATTGATTGTATTAGGGATCTATTTGTATTGTATACATCTTCAGTGCAAAATACATTTGGCCGCAGAGCCACTCGTTTGGTGAAAGGACGTATCGTTCCTAATTGATTTTTAATCAGATCTGGGGATAAGTTTTTCTCCATTTTTTTTTTATCTCAGGTGATAAAAGAGATAATGCACCCAAAAGCTCATACATTCAAATGACAAAACAGACGTCGCCCAGCTGGGACAAATGAACCGTAGGCGTTGCAAATACCTTCAAACACGGATGTAGGAATTTGATAGATGTTGTTCATATCAATATGCAACATCAAAACGGAATGCAAATCAAGTGTAAAAGGACGTATCGTTCCAAAATGATTATTTTCTTGATATGGGAATAATGCTTCCTTTCTTTTTCCTCTCAGATGATGATCAAGAGCAGAGGACGCAGGATGTAATGCTTTCAAATAACAAACATGGAACATCAAATACCTCAAATGGCGACTGTGATCGAGAGAATCACCAAACCGCCACATGACGAATCCCAAGAATATCAAGCTGTCTTGAGACAGATAAAATTGATCAAGGACTCTGACAATCGAGATGGAGGATCAGAATCTGCAAAAATCAATGGGAGCAGGTTCCCCCCATTTGCTTTGAGGAGCCAAACCGGGGGCAAACTCTCATGATCCCCCATGAAAGCGCATCAGACCATGGTCATCGAATCCAGATATGACAAACAGCAAAACCATGCCTAACTGGGGCAAGTGAATCATTTGTACGCCGGACGTTTCTCCTCTGGCAAAGTCAATGGACGCAATAACAGAGTCGTCCGCATCAGAATCAAACCCCAAGATACGAATTTGGGTGAACGGTAACCTTGTATCGTTCCAATTTGGTCTTCGAAGACCATATGCCTAACATGAGTTTTTACTCATTTTGCAGGAAGTCGTTGGCGCTGAAAGCCTCAAATGAAAAGAGCGCGCTAACATGGAGGCGAATAGAATCATTGGCTTTAGAAGTCAGGATACCAGGAGATGCTCTTTGTTTATAAGACCTAGTGGATGGTAAAAAGTATCGCTCCTACGTCACATGCTTTGACATGCATTTTGATAAAATTTTCTTTTTCCCTTGAATAAAAGGAACTCTGAAGAGCGACGCTGGAACGCGTCCAAAAACACAAATGGATCTCCTCCATGGCAAATCCTTGAGAAGGATTTACCGCCAACCAAACGGAGGAATCATGGCCACAATATAGATGGCCAATTTCTGCAAGCCGCGCGTTTGTGCTCAAATGGAAACACAAAGCAAGAATAAGGCTGTATCGTTCCAATTTGCCTGGAATTTTGGAACGCAAACTGACACCTAATTCCTGTCTTTGACAGGGGCTCGCCATCAAGGCGAAACGGGTTTTCACATCCCATGTATTACCCATTGGAACACATGACCAAGGGTAAGATGTATCGTTCTGATTTTTTTGAAAATTTCTGAACGTACAATAACATGTTTCTTCCGCATTTTCAGGGATCTCCAGCCGCGGGGGACAGGTAAGTATCCCTCTCCCCAATCCATTGAAGATGTTGAATAAAAAAAAAAGCTTTCAGAATCTAATGTCTAGAGAAGGCATAGAATTCAAATTTCATTGGCATTCATGTTTTGAAACAGGAGGTTGTCTGAACATGAATAAGAACGTGCATGGTGCACCATAAAATCCCCTTGATGGGTAAAATTTTTGGGAAAACGAAAGAGATTTTTCCAATCAAAAGTTGTTCAAAACTCTCAAAAGGACGTTTTCTCAAAAGACGAGAGGCAAAGGCTAGTCCAAACACGTCCTATACACACTTAAGAGAGAAGCGGAGCGAATCAGACAGCAAAATCTGGACCTACGGAAGTAGGGACCATTCGCAGCCATTACATGGGTTGGGACGACGGAGGCATTCGTTTCATATCTCCCAAACACTACAGGTGACCGTTGATAACCCCTTTGAACGGCGGTTTTCATTCTTAACCCTGTCAAGAACCACCCTACATCGGGGCAAAATGGAGGTGAGTCCAGCAGCATCAGGAGAAAATGGTTAGAAATTTTCTTGCTCGGACTAACATCGATTTTTGTGTGTTGTTTATATGGTAATCCAAGTGCCATAGGATGACAAGAAGCATTCATTTCTCTATCCCACACACCATATCCTTTGCACAGCCAAGTTGAGCCTGCAAATCCATTTCATGAACCTGTTGGTGATCATTGCACATTCCAAGATAAAGGCATCATCACCTCATAAACGGAGGAATTCAAGACTCAGGGATTACGAAGAGAATTCCCGGACTGATATTTAAAGCATGTTTAGACTATATGTCTAACATGATCCCATGAAGATGAGAAAAAGTGGGATTTCAAAAATGAATGAGAAAAATCCACGGCATCAAGAAAAAGCAAAGTGCCTGGTAAAAGCAAGGCTGATGCTCGTGAAAACTGTTTGATTGATCCCCAATAAAGCCTAGTTGGGAAGAGAAAAAAAAAACCACTAAAGGAGTCAGGTCAGAAAGACTGCCCCCTAAATGATGTCAGCCGCGGAGCGAAGACACAGACAGAGTTGTCAATCTCTTAATGCAGCCAGAGACGCTCTCTCAAAAATTTGTGCACACCTCAAAAGCGGTTGCACGCCTCAAAAATTGAAGATACATAATGGAAAAGACAAGTGACAAATTTGCAATGATCACCAATGTCAATCCCCTCATGAATTCTGGGCCAAAAACAAGCCTTTTTCGATCCCCAATCCTACCAACATCATAACCTTGAAACAGTCTTCTTTGACTAAGACACTTGGGTTAACATATAGCTTAGCTCGAAGAAGTACGAGCAAGACTATTTCTTTCTCATTTTGCAGGGTTCTTGACTTGTAAACCCGAAGAAGATGATGAAAATTTTTATTCAATGGCCTCGACTCCAAGGCGGGTCCCCCTTGAAGATCAATAACCAAGCCCAACATTACGGTCCCATGGAAGACCTCCCGACCGATCAAAATGTATGCGCTGCGAATGAGCCTAAAACCTAGGCAAAGGTTAGTAGGGAATTGAGTGCATCCCCTATAAAAACCACTATCTCAAAACAGGTGAGAAGACCTCCTTGTCGAGAAATATTCCAATTGATGTTTTGAACAAACTCTTTTTGGAATTTTCAAACTGTTGATCCAAATTTTCCATGCAAGGAATTTGTGATCACATTTGCATGTTGTAAGAATGCTTTGGATAACCTCCAGCATCAAAATGCACATTTCATGACTAAAACTTAAGTCATAAAATTTTGTCAATTGGACAATTGTTGTCTTCCCAAAGATTATTAACATTTTCTTGGTGAAGAAAAATCTTTCAGGTTTGAACTTTCTGCAGGATACCTGGAGAACCCAGCTCCCAGAATGTCGCCTCAACAGACCCAAGTCCTAGCATGACGTGGAGAACCCTCGTCCTAGGACCCCTTTTCAAAAATATCAAACAGTCCTAACATGACGTGGAGAACCCTCGTCCCAGGACCCCTTTTTTTAAAAAATCAAGCAATCCCAATAGACGTGGAGAACCCTCGTCTCGGGACCCCTTTTCAAAAATCAGGCAGTCTCATCGGACGTGGAGAACCCTCGTCATGAGACCCCTTTTAAAAAAATCAGGCAGTCTCATCGGACGTGGAGAACCCTCGTCATGAGACCCCTTTTCAAAGCAAAACAACGGTAGATACCGCCTGAAGGGTCAAATGATGGTAGATACCGCCTGAAGGGTCAAATCAAAGGTAGATACCGCCTGAAGGATCAAAACAAAGGTAGAAACCGCCTGAAGGGTCAAATCAAAGGTAGAAACCGCCTGAAGGGTCAACCAAAGGTAGAAACCGCCTGAAGGGTCAATCAAAGGTAGAAACCGCCTGAAGGGTCAACTCAAGGTAGAAACCGCCTGAAGGGTCAATCAAAGGTAGAAACCGCCTGAAGGGTCAACTCAAGGTAGAAACCGCCTGAAGGGTCAAATCATGGTAGATACCGCCTGAAGGGTCAACTTAAGGTAGAAACCGCCTGAAGGGTCAAACCAAGGTAGAAACCGCCTGAAGGGTCAATCAAAGGTAGAAACCGCCTGAAGGGTCAAATCATGGTAGATACCGCCTGAAGGGTCAACTTAAGGTAGAAACCGCCTGAATGGTCAATCAAAGGTAGAAACCGCCTGAAGGGTCAAATCATGGTAGATACCGCCTGAAGGATCAACTCATGGTAGAAACCGCCTGAAGGGTCAACACAAGGTAGATACCGCCTGAAGGGTCAACACATGGTAGATACCGCCTGAAGGGTCAATACAAGGTAGAAACCGCCTGAATGGTCAAATCAAAGGTAGAAACCGCCTGAAGGGTCAACTCATGGTAGAAACCGCCTAAAGGGTCAAACCAAGGTAGAAACCGCCTGAAGGGTCAAACCAAGGTAGAAACCGCCTCAAGGGTCAACTTATTGGTAGATACCGCCTTAAGGGTCAACACGAGGTAGATACTGCCTTAAGGATCAACACGAAGGTCTGATCCACCATACGGATTAAAATCTCTAGCAAATCCCAAAGCGTGGGGATGCGCCTTCCTTAGGTTCCTACCAATTAGGAATCCCATAATGGTATGACCTACCATACAGGTCAGAGCTTAATCTCCCTAGGATTTTCTGTGACGAGTCCTAGGCATCTTCTTGAAAGTTGTCGCAACCGGCATCATCCGACAGGTGAGCTTCAGGTAAGCCTCTCTCACTACGGCCCATGTTCAAATTGTTAGAGCAAACCGGGGATTGATTTTGAGCTTTTATCAATAGGCTTAAGGATCCGATGTCATAACATTTCTTCTCTCATTTTCCCAGTTGAGTCGGTTAGGAATCAGGTGCCACCTTATCTTTGAGAGAAACCTCTAACGAGATTCCTCTCAAAGAGGGGCAGCTGTTGACACCTGATTTTTTACCATTTATTATTGTGATTTTTATACTTTAAAATTAATTAAAAATATCAAAAAAGGTCATAAAATCACAAAATCAACTTTGGAAGCCTTGGTTTAGCCTTAGGAACCAATTTTGAACAAAAAATATTTTTCGGTATTTTTAATATTTTTTGAGTTTATTTAATTATAAAAAAACCCAAAAAATCAGAAAAATACCATTCGTGGTCAGAAAAATACCCAAAAAAATTTGATAATTTTGTTTTAATTTCCTCTTCAAGTGTGTCACTTTAAATCTCAAAAATTCAGCTCGGGTCACTATGTTCCTTCACAAACATAAACCCGAACTGAGCCTAAAAAAAAAAAAAAAAAAAAAATCCTTTTCGAGGCTTTTAGTTTTCAATTCTCCCTTTTTATAAGCTATGACATTGGATTCTAAAGTCTTAAAGTGCAATTAGGTCAATTTGCCCTCCAATTTAATCAATTTTTACCAAAAGGGCTTAATTGCACATTTTTCTTTCAATTAGTCCCCGGTTTCACGGATGTATACATATGCTCTACGTATTTATACGTCATATGTATTTATACGTCATACGTATTTATATGTTATGCATATTTGTATTGTTTGGTAACCTCTTTAACTCTTGTAATAATAATAATGGTTATTATTTTTAACACCTTTGTTAGTGCCTTTTTTTAGCATTTTTGTATTGTGAGTGCTATTGCTAGTGCTATTTTTAAATAGCATTTTTGTATTATAAATTGTGAGTGCTATTGTTAGTGCTATTTTTAAATGACATTTATTTATCATAAATTGTGAGTGCTATTGTTAGTGCTATTTTTAAATGGCATTTATTTATCATAAATTGTGAGTGCTATTATTAGATAGAATTTATAATTGTTAGTGCTATTTTTAAATAGCATTTTTGTATTATAAATTGTGAGTGCTATTGTTAGTGCTATTTTTAAATAGAATTTTTGTATTATAAATTGTGAGTGCTATTGTTAGTGCTATTTTTAAATGTCATTTATTTGTGAGTGCTATTTTTAGATAGAATTTATAATTGTTAGTGCTATTTTTAAATACAATTTATTGGAAGGTATTTTTGGTTATAAAAGGATGGCAAGAGTTTTGAGGTTGAGGGGAGAGACATTTTGTAGAGTGTGCAAATTTTTGAGAGCTTAGAGAGAAGAACACAAACACTCTCTATATTCTCACAATCTTGAGTGAGCAAAATATACTAAGTTCGGAATATTGATTCCGCATATTGCTAGCACAATTGTTGTGGAGTTATTAGTCGTCTCTCCGTTCGTCAATTGGTGGTGCGTCCGAACTAGATGCCTAACACTTGTGGAGGCTGAGATCGAAGAACATCGAACCGACACCTCCGTTCAAGCACGCTACGAGAGGTAATCTATTTACTCCCTTTGAGACTTTGTGATTTTTTTCGATTGAAATGCACGAAGTACGCCTCTGGAGATACATGTATGGGTTGTTATTTATTTCTGCTACGTGTTACGTGGATCCCAACAGTGGTATCAGAGCCAATCCTTAGGTGTTTTCGTGCATTTAATTGATTTTTTGCAATTTTTGCAATACTATGGCCAATATGTATTAACGAATTGTTCGTCTTACATGGCTAATGGAGATTGATTATTTTATATGATAAATTAATCAACATAGCAAAAATTGAGACTAAATCAATTTTGAATCGAAAATTTATGGCTATCTTATTTTACGTAAAAATTCTGAATATGATTCAACGTAGAATTTTTATTGTGCCTTCCTAAGTTTTAAATTGTGAATTTATTACTTACGTGAAAGGGTGGTGATCATGGAAAAATCCCTAATCAATGTGATTGATGTATATATGAATGTATGATGATTATTTATATATTTGGGGTTGTAATTATTAAATGGAGGCTGCGTACTCCTTTTATTTTTCATGTAATCTTTATTTTTAGCATAGTCAATTGTTGATGTAAATGCTACGAGGATTACGTGGAGGAGCCTTTTAAGTCGGCGAGCTCTTTGGGGCCCAATTCTTGAAGAGTTCAAGAAACCAAGAAGAAGCGAAGAGCGGCTCTCCGTTATTAAAATATTAAAATGATTAAATGTGGTCTCATTGGCTCGAGACCCATTAAATCATAATTCCATGATCACCACGTAGGATAGATGTTTATGTGATTGACATCTATTTATTTATTATGATTACGTGAGCATGTTAAACTGGTTAATGTGCAAAGTCAGACTTACCTCACCCAAACTTGCGCTTGCATGAACTCTTAGTCAGGAAAATCACTCGCGTTAGGTACCGAAAGGGCGTTGGTAATGACACCAGCGTAACCAAGTCCCCGAACCCAAAATCTCTGGTTCCGCAGAACTGATCGATCTCTCCCAATCGGTCAGTAAGGTTTCCGGTCTACCCTCCAAGAAAGACCGGTGGCGACTCCAAATGCATGCACAATTTGCACATGCCACCACGACCACACTGAAGGTCGAAAGCGATCGACGCTTATCGTCGAAGAATACTCCCGCCGCGATTTGGTATGGGCCTGGGAGGGCCCGAGCCGATCCAAGACCCGCGATCGGTAATCCATTAGCCGCGTCCGCTTTCGGACGGGTCGCGACAGCTTAACTGTATTGTTGAAAACAAATTCCGCTGGAGCTAAATAACGATCCCACTGTTTTGGCGTGTCACTACAAAGGCAACGAATGATGTCTGCCATTGTCTGATTAACTACCTCGGTCTGCCCATCAGTCTGAGGATGGAAAGAACTGCTGTACTGCAAATTAGTGTAAAATAATTTCCACAGAGTCCTCCAAAAGTGACTGAGGAACTTAGTATCCTTATCAGAGGTGATCGTCTTTGGAACACCATGTAAACGAATAATTTCGCGAAAGAATAGACCAGCAACATGAGAAGCATCGGAAGTTTTCTTACATGGTATAAAATGTGCCATCTTCGAAAATCTATCAACTACCACGAAAACGGAATCCATACCTCATTGTGTTCGCGGCAGTCCCAAAACAAAATTCATGGATATGTCCACCCAAGGTCCAGTTGGTATTGGCAACGGTGTATAGAGGCCAGTGTTCTGAGAATGCCCCTTTGCAACTTGACAGACAGGACACTTCTGCACAAAACGCCCCACATCGCGTTTTAATTGTGGCAAAAAATAACGCTCTTCCACCAAGGCGATGGACTTATCACACCCAAGATGTCCTCCAAGGCTCCCCCCATGTAACTCCCGATTCAATTTCTCACGAAGGGAACTACGCGGGATGCATAACCAGTTGCCATAAAATAGGAAATTACCATGAGTAATCATATCACCTGCAGAGCTAGCAGCTTGACACTTCGCCCAAGTGTCTCGAAAATCTTCATCTTCAGCATAAAGGTCGCATAAAATTTCAAAACCCACTACTTCATTTGTCATGGTGACAAGTAAAGCAGCTCGGCGGCTTAAAGCATCAGCCGCTTTATTCAAATGACCAGCCTTATGTCGAAGCACAAAATTAAATTGCTCCAAGAATGAAACCCAACGCTCATGCATCTTGTTTAAATGCTTTTGGCCCTTGATATATATGAGCGCTTGGTGGTCAGTATTCAATATAAATTCACGCTGATAAAGATAAGGCTGCCAGTACTTAATAGCCCGAACTACTGCGTAGAATTGCTGCTCATAGGTAGACCATCGTCGTCGAACTTCAGTCAACTTCTCACTGAAATAAGCAACTGGTTTCCCTTCTTGCGACAAAACCACGCCAATTCCTACCCCAGAAGCATCACAATCTAGCTCGAACAACTTATCAAAATTCAGCAAAATAAGAACAGGAGCAGTAGATAACTTTTCTTTTATCAAGGCGAAACTCGCCTCAGCCTCTTCACTCCATCTAAATTGGCCTTTCTTTAGACACTCTGTAATAGGCGCTAAAATAGTACTGAAATTACGGATGAACCTGCGATAGAATGTCGCTAGTCCATGAAAACTCCACACCTCCCCAACAGTCTTGGGCGTAGGCCAATCCCGAATGGCAGCAACCTTCGCTTCATCAACTCGAAGCCCATCTGCACCAACAATATATCCCAAAAACAGCAATTGATTCGTCATGAAGCTGCATTTAGGTAGGTTGATATAAAGCTGATTTTCCTCCAAAACTTGCAAAAAATCTCGAAGGTGTTCTACATGTTGCTGCTCATCTAGGCTATAGATAAGTATGTCGTCGAAATAAACCACCACAAACTTGCCCAAGAACGGCTTAAGGACTTGCATCATTAGACGCATAAAAGTGATGGACGCATTGTTAAGCCCGAATGGCATGACTAACCATTCATAAAGTCCTTCGCTAGTTTTGAACGCCGTCTTCCATTCATCCCCAGGCCTCTTGCGAATCTGATGGTAACCGCTCCTCAAATCGATCTTCGAAAAGATCTTCGATCCAGACAACCTGTCAAGCATATCATCCAAACGAGGAATAGGGAAGTGATACCTCACAGTAATTTTGTTTATCGCTCGACTATCCACACACATCCGCATGCTGCCATCTTTCTTCGGTGTAAGCAAAGCAGGAACATCACTGGGACTCATGCTTTCTTGGATAAAACCCTTTCGCAGAAGTTCTTCCACCTTCTCTTTTAGTATCTGATTCTCCTTTAGGGTCATGCGGTAATGTGGCAGATTAGGTAGACTAGCGCAGGGCAGGAGATCGATCTGATGCTGGATGTCTCGCAATGGTAGTAGTCCATCGGGTAGGTCTTCAGTAATAATACTAGAGAAAGCCCTCAATAAAGGCTGCAGAGATTCTGAAATTTCGATGGCTTCCTGTTTGGCTCCACTATCCACGATCAAGTACATACCATTTCTTTTTCTAACATTAAGCAAAACACCGGTTTTATCATTGTCTTTCTTTCGAGTAGTTCGCGGCACTCGTACAGTTTCATCCAAGGGACGAAGGATAATTTTCGTCCTATTCCACACAAATGAATAGACATTCTCACGCGCTCGGTGAGTAACATCAACATCATGCTGCCATGGCCGTCCCAGCAAGACGTGGCAAGCATCCATTTCTACAACATCACAGACTATTATATCCTTGTATGTTTTCCCAATTGAAATAGGCAAACGACAAACCTGTGTTACTTTTAATTCTGGTCCCTTACGAATCCATCCGATCGTATAGGGCGAGGGGTGAGCTTCAGTCTTCAGTTTGAGATGATCGACCAGTGCCTGTGACACAATGTTTTCGCAACTTCCACTGTCAATAATAACGTTGCATACCTTACCGCTTATAGTGCATCGGGTACAAAAAAGGTTGTTCCGCTGCGAATCCCCCCTTCTTGGTGTTAACAGCAGCCGCCTAATGACGCAATTAACATGTTCGCCTTCTTCATCGGCTATCTCTTCTTTGTCTCCCCAATCCTCTTCATAAGCTCATCGTCAGGTTCGACCAAATTTGCCATCTTCCGCCGCGGACAATCACTAGAACGGTGCCCAGATTCATTACACTTGAAACACTTTCCTGGATAGGGTTTGGCATCGGGATTCAGAGCGACATCTCGAGCCTTAGTCGCAGTGGCTGAAGTAGGCTTGGACGCATCAACATTGCTTCCCGAATTTCGGTTTACATTGATGAATTGTCGGTTTGAGGATTCAGCACCTTCCTGCGATTTTCCCCGACCGAATTGTCCCCGAGGAGTATAGTTTCCTGATCTATTGGAATAGTTATTCCGCTCCAACTGTAACTCGACCTTCCTAGCCATCTCTTGTGCATCCTCAACAGAATACAAGCGATGCAACGAAACGCGATCCTGAATATTTAAGTTGAGACCGCCAACATACCTAGCAGTTTGCTGCCCCCCAGATTCAGCCAGATTATTTCGGGCCGAAAGTCTAAGGAACTCCTCCGTGTAGGCTTGGACAGTCCGACCCCCCTATTTGCAAGCCTGAAATTGCTAGAACAAAACTTGCTCAAAATCAGGAGGAAGGAACCGATCCTTCAGCAACTCTTTCATGCTAGCCCAAGTTCAGATAGGGGCTTTCCCTTGTCGGCGCCGGGAGAGTTGTGTCTGTTCCCACCAGGCTGAGGCGCCGGCCTTCAATCTGTACGCCACAAGTTTAACTTGACGATCCTCTTCTATTTCCATGGCATCGAAGAATTTCTTGACCTCCCAAAGCCAATCCAGAAAATCTTCAATATTTAGGCTACCATTGAAGGTAGGAAGATCGACCTTTAGTTGATACGGCTCAGGCTCTCGTCGATATCTTCCATGTTGACGACCCCCACTAACAGGTTCGTCTAAGACCCCTCTGAATAGAGGGTTTCCACGAACAGGAGCATATTGGAATTCAACTTCATCTTCTGCTTCAAAATCCTCGACATAGCCTTGTCGTCCTTGTCGGGGATTCACCCTTCACTCCGCAGCTACCTCGGGATCACGAGCGACAGGAATTCGCTCTGCTGGAAGAACGCCGGGGTTAGGGTTTGGGTTGGCAGATAATCGTTGGATGGCGGCAAGTAATTCTTGCATCGTTTGTTGGTGGTCATGCAGAGCTCGTCGAGTGTCCTTAGCAAACTGTCGATTCTCCTCAGCAAGCTGCCGATTCTCCTCAACGAACTGGTTAAATTCCTCACGCAAAACAGGCTCATCGCCTTCAACTGCGGAGGTTTGTCTATTCACGTTTTTTGTCATCGTCACAAGGAAAAACCTCGCTCTGATACCAAATGACGCAGGGAAACAATATCTTGGAAAGCAATTCCAAAGAAAACTCAAATTTGATTGAATGATAATCTGTCTAATATAAAGAGAGGACGTCCATATATATAGATAGGACTCCTAAAGGAATGCAGATTATTAAAGATAACATTAATCGACTCAAATCAAATCTTATCTAAAAGGAATCAAAGTGAAATCTCGAAAATTACGCAAAAATTCAAAAACTGCGAAATAAGAAACTGCCTAAAAAGTGGTCTAAACGACTCCGGAATACCAAAATCCATCGTATGTCATGGCAAAGCATGAATTTGAATTAGACGGCCGTTTCGCTTCAACCGACCAATTTTGAGCGCGATCCGAGATCGTTTGTCCTAAGATCCGAAATTACCGGTGAACCCGTGCGGGTTTCTGGCGATCCAATTTATCAAGATAATCGCATACCAACTGTTCTACATCATAATCCTCCAGATGTTTTATGGATTTTAATTCCTAAAATTACATCGGCGACCCACATATCTTTCATATGAAATTTACTTGTGAGCATGCATTTGGTGGCCTTGACAATCTCACCATTGCTACCCATTATAAGCATGTCGTTTGCATAGAGGCACAAAATAGCAAAATCATTATGAATGTTCTTAATATATACATATTTATCACACTCATTAATCCTAAAATCATTCGACAACATGACTTGATCGAATTTGGCATGCCATTGTTTTGGTACTTGTTTCAAGCCATATAGTGACTTGATAAGCCGACATATGTTCTTCTCTTATCTTGGAACAATGAAACCTTCAGGTAGTTCTCAATATATTTCTTGTTCTAAATCCCCATTTAACAATGCTGTTTTTACATCTATTTGATGAATTTCAAGCCCATACATTATAAGTTCTAAAAGCATTCACAGCAAATAACTATAACAATACCTCGAACAATCATCTATAAATGTAATAATATATTTTTTACCACCCCTTGACGGTTATTATTTTCAAAACACATATGTTTGTGTGTATTAAATCTAAAGGTTCTGTATTTCTATTATCAACAGAATGAAATGGAGGCTTAAAAAATTTAGATTCAACACACACTTGACATTTTTTATTTGGACATTCAAACTTTGGTAATAACCTCATGTTCATCAATTTCTTTATTCACTTATAATTAACATATCCTAATCTTGCATACCATAAATTAGGAGACTCAAGCACATAAGAAAAAATAACTTTATTCATATTATCCTTGGATACAACAGTTATTACATTCAACTTAAAAAGACCATCACTAGGATAACTCTTTCCTACATATATCTCATTTTTGGATAGTACAAACTTATCAGATACAAGCACCAACTTAAAGCCATTCTTGCTTAGGAGAGATCCGGACACTAAATACTTACGTACGTCTAGCACATGTAGAACATTGTTTGGTGTCACTATTTTTCCTGATGTCATATTCAGAGCAATCTTTCCAACACCTTCAACCTTAGAGGTCCATGAATTACCTATATAGAGTATTTCATCACCTCTAAAAGGTGAGTAAGATGAGAACAATGATCAATTGGCGTAGATATGCCGAGTTGCTCCAGTATCAATCCACCATTCTTTGAGGTTTCCTACCAGGTTGCACTCGGATATCACAGCAGAAAGATTGATATCATCAGTGCCCCTGAAAATTTGTTCCACCATATTCGCTTGAGTCTTATGTCTTTTCTTGGCTCTGCAGTCTTTGGCACGATGTCCAGACTTTCCACAATTGTAGCATTTTCCAATGAACTTTTTCAAGCCTTGGGTGGATCCTTCTCCAAACTTTTTCCTCTTTTTGTTGGGTTTCGATCATTCTTCAACAACATTGGCCTTTGAGACCTCCAGATATCTGCCAACTTTCTTTTTAGAAAGCCTATTGTCTTCCTCTATCTTCAATCGAATTATCAAGTCTTCAAGTGATAACTCATTTCTCTTATGATTGAGGTAATTCTTAAAATTTTTCCAAAACGGTTGCAATTTTTCAATAAAAGCATCCACTTGGAATGAATCACTTGTAATCATACCTTCAGCATGAATATCATGCATGATCATTTGAAGTTCTTGAACTTGACTTATGACGGTTTTAGAATCAACCATCTCAAAGTCCAGAAATTTGCTGACGATAAATTTCTTCAACCCGGCATCTTTTGTTTTGTATTTCTTGTCCAAACTTTGTCACAATTCCTTAGCCGTTTTCAGCGGACTGTAGATGTTACAGATGGAATTGTCCAGACCATTGAGAACATAGTTGCAGCACATGAAGTCAGAATGCTTCCACGCATCTACAGTAGCAAACCTTTCTTTGTCTACCTCTCCTTCATCCAACTTAGGAGTATCCTCATTGAGGGACTTTGCCAAGTTAAATGTCGTAAGATAGAACACCATCTTCTGTTGTCATCTCTTAAAATCAGTCTCATTGAACTTTTATGGCTTTTCTCCAAGAGTCGAAACAGATGCAATAGGCGTAATCGATGACGAAGCCATTTCTATTATAGAACAGAATACTCACAATAAAATACTATAAAACAAAATGCTTATAGCGACAAACGACTATAGGAACGAAATTGCAACGAAGTTTGTCTTAAGATTGTAGTTGCATGAGTGTTTGTATATACATATAATAGAAGGTTAATCGACAAACCTAATATCAAACGCAAAATGAGAAATCTGAATGTAGATAAATGATCCGAGCCCAATGAATTCACATTGTGTCCTCCTCTCAATCGGTACCCAAGGTTTATGGATAATTGCCTCCCAGGATAAAACGTGTCGTCTTTTCCTCTAAAGCGGTACTTCTTCGAATGAAAACTGTCGAACGCAACTTGGCAGAATAATCGCACGAAGAATGAATATGAAGAGTGAATGATGAAAAAATGGCAGTACTCTAATGCAATGGTCAAGGTATGTATTTATAGACGATGATTTGAAGAGTCACGAATGGGTACGTATCTGTTGATGCAGGAATGCAAACCGAAACAGTTCTGTATCGAACAAACATGTTCATTCATTTTATTCCGAACAAGCATGTATGTTCGTCCAACATACTTGTTCAAACCAACATGTGTGTTCCACAAAAAAAATTTCGAACAAACACATCTATTCGGAAGAAAAATGTGTTAAGAAATTTCCAAACATGTATGTTCGAATTGTCTCCATTCGATTTAAAAAAGAATATAATAAAATAAAACTGATGGGTAAAAAAAATATAGAAACACGCGGGCCCGGGGCCGAACTGAACCGAGCCGAGCCGACGGGTGGGCGGGCGGCGGCGGTAGCGCACGCATCTAGGCCAACCTAGCTTTGTGTAAGTCCTTTCCCGTTCACAAGAGTATGGTGCCCAAGCCCACTTGTGAGGTTCCAATATTTAAACCCATCTCTCATCTACTCTTTTTCCCATGTGAGATTTTCCTTCCTTCATTTCTCATTCATTTCCTATGAGATTTGTACAACAAAATCCCAATAGCTAATTGCTAATATAAAAAATATGTTTGACCAAAAAAAAATGTAAGCCCATCAGCACGGGCAGAAATTTAAACTCAGCCACAAACCAAGAAAAACTTCTACTAGTCTTTGGAATGGTGAACTGACTTATCTTGACAAAGACAAGCTGATCAATTGAAGGAGATGAGATTATATTGACCCGGAAAATGGGTCATTTCCCAACTAATCTGATTACCTAATGCTTGATTTTTTTTATATTGTTATCCAAATTTCAAGCGAACTCCACGGTTTTCACGCGACCCGTTGATGTTGACCTAGTTTAGTTCTCGACATGCGTTTATTATACGTTTCGCCGGAGTAGGAAGTGAGAGTTTGCAGAATGCATAACATGGCCCCTGTGTCCTTGAGCCTTCGCTGAAAAATAGCAACGGTCTACTTTCAACTTTGACTATAATCAATACATTGAAGTCAACTGCTTTGTGACCCTTGGTTGTTGTAGAGAGTTTGAATCAGAACTGCTACTTATGAACCGTAATGAATTGGGAGTATGTCACCGTTTCTGATTTGATGGCAACTTCATCGACTGCAGGAGGTTGCCATTGTTGTAATTAGTAGTTTAATAGCTCAATTATTGTCAGTGTAACCGACGCATTTTAATGTTATGTAACGGACGTAACCGACGCAGTTTAATATTGCGTAACAGACGTAACCGACGTAGTTTAATATTGCGTAACGGACATAACAGACGTTTTACCGGTCTATAAATAGACGTGTTTCCGTAGTTCGGAATATAACTTACAACTCTCGCAACTCGAAGTCCATTCCTCTAGTTTTCTTCGAGTTGTCCTCTAAGTGTGCCGGTTTTGAGAAGTGTTCAATAGAGTCCTGTTCGTATAGTGCTGATACAAACAGGTTCGAGGTGTTGTATCTTGGGAGGTATAGTTCGTGAAGCTGCTTAACACCGTTGGCAGGAACTAATCGCCTTAAGGAGATTGGGTTAGCTGTACCTCACCTCTTCTCATATTTTTTCGAGTTTACTATCTTGTAATTTTATTCGCTTTGTAATCTTTGAATGTAAAGATTGTAATTTGGCTTTGTTATTGTTATTTAATTTTTATCGCCATATTTGTTTTATTATTTTTTCTGATTACAACAAACAGTGCTACGTATTTCCCCCGATACATTAACATGTGCGCTTTAGATTTTCAACAATCTTAAGGCGATTAGCGCACATACTTATTGTTTGTTTGGTTTTATCAGAAAGTTGTGATGGCTGATAACAATCAAGTACCAAATAATGTTCAAAAATGTTTCTGGAGACATTCCTTTGGTCGGTCTGACCGTTGCTAGTGGAGAGGTTCATACCTCGAGGCCTAGTGCTGTGGCAGCACATGATGCGAGCCTTCGGGCTAAGACTATCTTTGGTGGTTTGGAAATACATCAACAAGCTTTGCCTTCCTTGATGGTGCCATTTTCGGTTATACCAAATAAGAAACCGGAGAAGGCCACTGATGTAGACTTTAAGCCGAAGGAACAGTCTCATAAATTTCATGGGACATGTTTTTTTTTTTTTTTGTAATTAGTCTAGCCATTAGGCTAAGGATTGCAAGAAGTTCTTGAGCAAAGGCAAGGCGGTGGTATAGCTACGCAGCTGAATCTGATAGAGCAGACAGGTAATCAAGGCTTGACTGCTGTGATGGTGTCCGAAATATTCTTGGTGTCAAACAATAACGATTGATGGTTAGACACATGTGCAACAAATCATATTTTTGTGAACAGACACCTGTTCTCGTCGTAGAGAAGGATGGGGAACATGAGAAGTTTTATATGACTAACTCTGCATCAGCAAAAATTGCCGGAGGAGGAAAGGTGATACTGAAGTTCACCTCCAGTAAGGAGATTGCATTATTAAATGTGCTGCATGTACCAGAGATTCGAAAGAATCTTATTTCTGACCTCATATTTGTTAAGAAGGGCTTCAAAATTGTATTTACATCCGACAAGTTTGTACTTTCTAAAGGAGAAATGTATGTGGGGAAATGGCACTTGAGCAATGACCTGTTCAAAGTCAATGTGGCTGTCATTGATGTAAACTCGAAATTCTTGTACCCAAAGACTGCTAACAAAGAGAAGTCTTTAGTTTACATTGTTATGTCTCCTTATCTATGGCATGGTAGATTAGGACATGTAAACTACGGTACAATGAAAAAGATAACAAACTTGGGGATAATTCCAAAGTTTGAGTTGGATGCTCGTTACAAGTGTGAAACTTATGTTGAGGCTAAGTTTGCTAAGAAATCTTTCAAATCGGTTGAAAGAACGAGTGAACCTCTACAACTAATTCATAGCGATCTATGTGATTTAAAGTTTGTAGAAAGTAGAGGAGGAAAGAAGTACTTCATCACTTTTGTGGATGATTGTACTCAATTTTGCCATGTTTATCTCTTAACTAGCAAAGATGAGGAGCATATTTATCAAGTATAAAAATGAAGTATAGAACCAACTTGATAGACAAATTAAAGTGCTTAGGTCTAATAGAGTAGAAGAATATAGTTCTTCCAATTTAAATGAGTTGTGTGGTAGTTTGAGGATAATTCTTCAAATGATTGCACCTTATACTCCACAGCAAAATGGAATTGTTGAACGGAAGAATAGAACTCTAAAGGAGATGGCTAACGCCATGCTCTTAAGTTCTGGTTTACTTCAAAACATGTGTGAGGAGGCAGTATTAATTGCAAACTATATTCTTAATAAAATATCCCACAAGAAAACGGGTAGGACTCCATATGAGCTATGGAATGGAAGGCTACCGTCCTACAATTATTTAAAAGTGTGGGGGTGCCTAGCCAAGGTGGCGATTCCTCCTCCTAAACAAACTCAATTGGGATAAAAAATGGTGGATTACGTATTCATCGATCATCCTCAAAATAGCAGCGCATACAGATTTTAATGCGAAAATCCATGTCAATACTATCATAGAATCAAGGGATGCTGAATTCTTTGAGGATTTAAGGATATATATCCTTCGAAAATAAACAAGGGTGAACCTTCTCAGAAGAGATTAAGAAATTCAGAATCTGAGACTGATGAAATTGAGGCCGAGGATGCCGAACTTCGAAGGAGCAAAAGGTCACAAACTGCAAAATCTTTCGGACCTGACTTTATGATATACATGTTGGAAGGTGAGCCTCAAACATTCAAAGAGGCGATGTCACCTCCAAATGCTCTTTTCTGAAAAGAAGTCACTGACAATGAAATTGATTCTATCCCAAGTAATCACACTTGGGAATTGGTTGATCTTCCACCTGGAAATAAACCAATTGAATGTAAATGGATATTCAAGAAGAAGCGTAAAGTTGATGGTTCCATTAATAAGTAAAAAGCATGACTTGCTGCCAAATGGTTTAGACAAAAAAAGGGTCTGGACTATTTTGATACTTTTTCACCAGTAACAAGAATAACATCGATTATGGTGTTGATTGCTATAGCTTTGCTATACAATTTGCAGTACATCAGATGGATGTGAAAATTACATTTTTGAATGGTGATCTCAATGAGGAGATTTATATGGAACAACCTGAAGGATTTAGGGTCAAAGGACAAGAACACAGAATGTGTAGACTTATCAAATCATTATATAGACCTAAACAAGCCCCTAAACAAAGGCATGAGAAGTTTGACCATGTGTTGATCCAAAATGGGTATAGAATCAATGAATGTGACAAATGTGTGTACACCAAATCTACGCCCATTGAATGTGTACTTATTTATCTTTATGTTGATGACTTGCTTATTCTTGGAGATAACGCTGAGTTTATCAAAATCATCAAGAATATTCTCAAGAAGAATTTTGAGATGGAAGACTTAGGTGTTGCGAATGTTATACTTGGCATAAAAATTCTAAGGAATTCAGATGGTCCAGGTTTAACACAATCTCATTACATTGAAAAAGTAATTGAGAGATTTAAAGGATTTGACATCAAAGATGCAAATAATCATTTTCTATCGTACCTAACTTTAAGAGAAAAAAAATACTGGAAACAGTACCAGATAGTTGGAATACTCTCAAGTGATCGGCAGTCTCATGCATATCATGAATTGCGCTAGACCGGATATTGCATACTCAGTAGGAAAACTGAGTAGATATACAAGAAATCCAGGTCACGAGCATTGGAATGCTTTGTTGAGAGTATTAGGGTTTCTAAAAAATACCAAAGACTATATTCTACAATATGGTCAATATCCAGCTGTGTTGGAAGGCTTTAGTGATGCCAACTGGATTTCTGATTTTGATTAATCGAAATCGACTAGCGGATATGTGTTCACGCTAGGAGATGCCGCAGTATAATGGAAATCCTCTAAGCAAACTCTAATAGCGCGATCCACGACGGAATCAGAGTTTATTGCTTTGGATAAAACTGCTGAAGAAGTAGAGTGGCTTCGACAGTTTTTAGAGGATGTTCCGTTGTGGCTAAAATCTATGCCTGCAATATGCATTCACTGTGACAATCAAACAGCTATTACAAGGGCACATAATGTGATATATAACGGTAAGTCTAGACGCATTCATCGTAGACATAATACCGTAAGGTAGTTGCTCTCGAGTGGAATAATTTCTTTAGACTTTGTGAAGTCAAAATAAAACATTGCGGACCCGCTGTCGAGAAAGCAAGTAAACTGCACATCGAGGAGAATGAGGTTAAAGCCATAACCCAATAAAGAGCTTCCGAGATGGAAACCTAACCTATGAGGTTGGAGATCCCATGGACTAGGTTCAAACGTGAATTTCGGAAACTCTAGAGTGAGCACTGTCTCCTATTCCGATGATGCAATAGTGCTTCGTACATCGTTGTAAGGGTATGCTATGCGTCTAATGATTCTTATAGCCTGGATTTTAACATCCTAGTAAGGTATGGTAGGATACCTTTAATAGGAATGCACCAATATGCGTGGAGCTGGCCGACTTTATGAAAATCTTTAAAGGCTAGATTTTCTAAAGCACGCATGAATCCTGAGAGGTTGAGGGCCGAAAGAATGAATGAACGCAACCGAGAATCAATCTTGATTCGGATATACTCTGTGTAAGGTCTATTGTTTGGGCTTACACCAACAAATGGCGGTTCAATACCAAGTTCACCAACAGGTTAAGTATGTCCAATAGGCTTTCACTAAAGAAGGTTTGAAGCGAAAGCTACCTATCTTGATGCAGTGTATTTCCACAGGTACACTTGAAATTCTTCGAGTCCTAATTCTATTGAGCCATTATGTGGGGGATTGTTGTAATTAGTAATTTAATGGCTCAATTATTGTCAGTGTAACCAACACAATTTAATGTTACGTAACAGACGTAACCAACATAGTTTAATGTCGCATAACGGACATTTTCCCGATCTATAAATAAACGTGTTTCCGTAGTTTAGAATATAACTTACAACTCTCACAACTCGAAGTCCATTCCTCTAGTTCTCTTCTAGTCGTCCTCTAAGTGTGCCGGTTTCGAGAAGTATTCGAAAGAGTCCTATTCGTATAGTGCTGATACAAACAGATTTGATGTATTGTATCTTGAGAGGCATAGTTCGTGAAAGTGCTTAGCACCGTTGGCAGGAACTAATCGCCTTAAGCAGATTCGATTAGCCGTACCTCACATCTTCTCCTATTTTTTCGAGTTTACTATCTAGCAATTTTATTTGTTTTGTAATCTTTGAATGTAAAGATTGTAATTTGGCTTTGTTATTGTTATTGAATTTTTATCGCCATCTTCGTTTTATTTTTTATTTTTTTATTACAACAAATAGTATTACGTATTTTTCCCGATACGTTAACATGTGCGCTTCAGATTTTCAACAGCCATCCAGATAAAACATGCGCTGAAGGTCGACTATCCACTTCTGACTTCCCAAGAAGTATAATGCAATGGAAGTCCGACACCGAGTACATGGCAGTGTGAATCATGGAGTTAGAAACATATGGATTGAAATAAACTGAGGTGTATTCAGGTCAGAATGTGTGCGCTGCACCCACTTCATCTTGGATTATTATTATGACAGCAGTTACATATCAGAGTGCTCCTTTATGACTGCTTTTGAGTAATCTTTTTGGTTATCCGGCCCTTCAACATCCAACGTCTTCCCAATAACCTTCATTTCAGTAAGTTCAATTTGAAACAGGAAGTTAGGAACTCCTTTTCGCTCACAAGTTTTTCATTCATTTCCATGTTGTTCCAAGCCCAGTACCAAATCAAACAGACAGGAGCTGCTGCTTAATACATGAACCATCTCTCCTACAAACTCAGAAACAACTCAATGTAACTAAAATCATGTAAAGACCAAATGAGACCCTGAGACAGATGTCCAATTGGAACAGAGCGTATAGTGCGAATCCAATGCAGCTTCATTCATAATACCACCTCTGTCTCTGCATTTGACAGCAAGCATCACTAGCTTTTAAGCATTCTACAAATGGAGGGAACAGTTTTTGAGGACGACACATGACAACGGGTGACAATGAGTCAACAAGAGCGAGTTCAAGTAAAGCAACTAAAAGAAAAACTGTTGGACGAAATAATGAAAGAGTAATCTGGAAACACATTAAATAGGAATCCAGTTGGAGGGAATGTGGAAATTTTAGGACTATTTTCGTTCCTTTGGAATATAGTCAAGAGTTTCATATATGATGCTAAAAAGATGCATCATCAGAACATACAGAAGTTTACCACACCTGTGTAGCAGGTGTGGCAAACTTGCAATTGCCAAAAGCCAAAACTTTTCGAGTTTTTGGAAGAACCAGAACTTCATTTTCATCCTATATTTTCTTTGAGGGAGCGAACCTTTAAGAAATTTTATTCCAGATCATCTTCTGCTACACGGGGAAGAGGTAATTTAGATTCACAAGTCGAATACACGCATGTGTTCAGCTCATTACATGGACACGTTATGAAAACACGCCATGACAAACACGCCGCAACAATATGAAAGCACGCCACACACAGCGACAATATGAAAACACGCCACGACAAACACACCACAAGCTCAATGAGCATGGCATCTACATTATATGTCTCGTTTACTTGTTGGAGAATGGGCAAACAGCAGCTTCAGCGAAGTCATTGTTGTCTTTGTTGTGGGATTCTGGGATAATCGAGCCCTTCAATAGACCTCCGAACAGCTGTGCTGGGTCGTAGTATATCTCCACTTCTTCTGCTCTCAGTGATTCATCAACCTGAATTGGTGATTCAGAGGTGGTTAAACAATATCCCCGCCTGCAGTAGCATGGCTGACTCATTTCTATAAAGTTGCAGAATTCCCTGGATCTGACAAAAATTCATTGAACTGTCCATCCAGTCTCAGCCGCGACCAACTTTATTGCTGTTGTACCAATTGCAGCATCTACTTTGGATTCGTTTGTAATGAATTACCAGACTATACTTGCAGTGCATATGCACTTCTGAGTGCATGCAAAGAGACACCGACTCACTGATAATTTTATACATAGCATGTTAACCCTGCCTCATTAATTATTTCTAGTTGAAAGATTATTTCAAGTATGTGTGCTGTTGATTGCATGCTTCTTTGTATGCAGGATTTTTCAGCCAACAACGCACCTTAAGAGTCCCGAGGCCATGAAACTCCGCCATCTCTCCTGTGGGTGCATGCCCCTTGAAAAGCCCCTCAAAGAAACCCCAGTGCCTGAACTTGAAGGCAATAACCGGCGGCCCGGAGTAAACCTCCAGCACCTCCCACGCAAAACCGCGAGGAAAGGCTGATCTGAACGCATCATGAGACGATTCAAATGTCTCTTTTTCGGCTTTGTAGAATTGAAATTCCTCTGGCAGAGAAGTTTTCAGCAATGCGTTGTAGGTTCCAAGTTTCAGAGTTTCTTCAGCAGACAAACCCTCTCTACCTGAAAGGAAAAAACACCAGCAGAACAGGTTCTTTATGTTTACACTTGCCTAAAGAATGTTTGTCATCCTTAAAATCTGCAGATCGTATGCTCGCCATGTTCTATAATGGGTTCATCAGTTCGAAAGGACAAATAGGAGACATAAGCATCATATAGAACTTTAGTCATGTACATACCGTTGATGATCAACTTGAATTTTTCGGGACTTATTGTCCTGATGTCTTGCACCCGGATCTTGTGTGAGAACTCCATTTCCCATGACTTGATAGCGTTTTGCACGGTTTCTTCTAACGATCCTTTCGGCCACTCCTTCAAGACATCAGTACAGACCATGATGAGTGAGAGCAAAAATTCCAACTGGTAAGTGCGAGAACCAGCAATACAGTACGAATATCAACAAGAACAGCATCAACATCCCCATCACGTCAACCTTGGTTCGGCCTTGTTCGAAGAGGCTGTTCACATCTTCATATGAGGGAGGACCACCATGTCTCCAGTGAGTGTTCTCAGCATCCTCATACAAGAAAGAGCGGTACTTATCTCTCGGAATTTCTGCCTGAGTTTCTTCAGCTGCCATGATATTTTTCGCCTGTAGCGTCGTGGATACCATTCGAGGAGTTTATAGGGAAGTATTGCGAGGATTGGGTCATAGAATCCCTGTCCTCATGGGCGTGGTTGCTAAATAGGTATAAAGCAGCCATTTGTCTTCCAGCGCTTTGTTCATGGACGTCCCTTTCTTGAATAATCACTGAGATTTTCTGTGTTAGACGGCAAGATACAAATGTTTTTGCTCAATGAGAGTTTCATTAGTATTTCCTTCATTTGAAAAGGCAATATAAATGCTTAAGCAGTGGACATACTTTGCCTGCTCCATTGATCAAGTAAGATAGCTTATCATGGAGTTCTTTTACTCCATTGATTAGAAAAATGATTGATGGAAAGTAAGACGTACAATTCAGCGAAAGACAGCACAGTTAGTTTTTCATCCAATCTCAAGATGTTAAAGGTTTCGAGGCGATGATTATGAAGCGATTGAATGAAATGGCGATGATTAGCGAGCTGAGTGTTTGGAAAAAAACCGGTGATTTCTGATTAGTAGGATGGTTGTGGGAATCCGGTAGTTGGCCACTTCCATAAGAAGTGCAGGAAATGAATGGTGTAGCTTGTAGCTTCATTGAATTTATGGGTTCATCACTAGTTTCCGACCGTCCACAATTCAATGAGGTTCTAAAGAAAATGCAATGGACAGTATGACCATATTGTTTGTCCCTCCTTTTAACCTACACACATCAAACCTCTGTACAGCCATTCCCTCCGGATCAAATGTTTCCGGTCTCTACAATGAATCTGCTCATTAACTAAGTCGACAAGGAGGCATTTTGGCGACCTGTTGATATGAGATCTTGTGAGCTACCATTTAGCTTCCACTCACAATCATCTTCTGAGAACCTCAAGCTGATCTGATATTCGTTCTATCTTGCTTCAAGAGCACATTTTAATAGCTTCTCTTCTAGGGATAGGGTAGGATAATCATTTCTAATAAGGAAGAGACAAACTTGCAAGGGTGTTTTTCCTGCCCTTTGGATCATCATTTTGAAATTATTTTTCACAAGTTAATGCAGTCCCGGCATTCCGAGCGTCGGCCCGCGTTTCGAAAGGTTCCATCATCAGACTACGGACAGGAAGCTTGTCCTGACCAACTTCATCGATGCATTCAAGGTCAAGAACCAATGAATAGATATCCTCCAGTCATATCTACGACAGCATGAAATCATGCGATCTCTGTCTTCGAGGGGTTTAGACGATTTCTTACGGCATGCGAGAAAACGACATGCAGATGCAACAGATATTGCCGGGTCATTACAGATCCTGTGCGATATCCACGTCTGTACTCAAACCATTCTAGAAGAGGCATTACTTCACACTATTCAAATTTGGAGCTACTAAAAGCACTGACGCATCACTAATAGATAATACAAAATATGTGGATACGACACTAATTGCCACCTTATGTAGGCCCGTCGGCACGGGCAGAAATTTAAACTCAGCCACAAACCAAGAGAAACTTCTACTGGTCTTTGGAAGGGTGAACTGACTTATCTTGAAGAAGACAAGCGGATCAATTGAAGGAGAGGAGATTATATATTGACCCAGACAATGGGTCATTTCCCAGCTAATCTGATTACCTAATGCCTGATTTTTTTTTTTTTTATGTTGTTATCCGGATTTCGAGGGAACTCCGCGGTTTTCACGTTTGATGTTAACCTAGTTTAGTTCTCAACTTGCGTTTATTATACGTTTCGCCGGAGCAGGAAGTGAAAGTTTGCAGAATGCATAACATGGCCCCATGTCCTTTAGCCTCGCTAGAGAATAGCAACGGTCTACTTTCAACTTCGACTATAACCAATACATTGAAGTCAACTGCTTTGTGACCCTAGGTTGTTGTAGAGATTAAAGACAGTCTGAACCAGAACAAATACTTGTGAACCGTAATGAATTGGAAGTATGTCGTCGTTTCTGATTTGATGGCAACTTCATCAGCTGCGGGAGGTTGCCATCCAGATGAAACATGTGCTGGAGGTAGACTATCCACTTCCCTAGAAGTATATGCAATGGCAGAGCGATCACTTTAGGTTTAAGGGGGAAGAGGCATCGGGCTGTCCGACACCAAGTACATGGCTGTGTGAATCATGGAGTTAGAAACATAAGGATTGACATAAACTGAGGTGTATTCAGATCAGACTGTGTGCTCTGCACCCACTTCATCTTGGATTATTATTATGACAGCAGGTACATATCAGAGTGCTCCTTTACGACTGCTTTTGAGTAATCTTTTTGGTTACCCGGCCCTTCAACATCAACGTCTTCCCAATAACCTTCATTTCAATAAGTTCAATTTGAAACAGGAAGTTAGGAACTCCTTTTCGCTCACAAGTTTTTCATTCATTTCCATGTTGTTCCAAGCTCAGTACCAAATCAAACAGACAGGAGCCGCTGTTTAATACATGAACCATCTCTCCTACAAACTCAGAAACAACTCAATGTAACTAAAATCATGTAAAGACCAAACGAGACCCTGAGACAGATGTCCAATTGGAACAGAGCGTAAAGTGCGAATCCAATACAACTTTCATTCATAATACCACCTTTGTCTCTGCATTTGACAGCAAGCATCACCAGCTTTTAAGCATTCTACAAATGGACAGAACAGTTTTTGGTAACGACACATGACAACGGGTGACAATTAGTCAACAAGAGCGAGTTCAAGTAAAGCAACTAAAAGAAAAACTGTTGGGCGAAATAATAAAAGAGTAATCTGGAAACACATTAGATAGGAATCCAATTGGAGGGAATGTGGAAATTTTGGGACTATTTTCGTTCCTTTGGAATGTAGTCAAGAGTTTCATATATGATGCTAAAAAGATGCATCATCAGAACATACAGAAGTCGCAGTAAAAGTGAGTGCAAGTGAGAACAAAAGCACAAGAGGCCAACAGAAGTGAATAAGAAGTGTACCAAGAACATCATCCTACATTTCACAGTATGTGTGCCAGATAGCTGGCGAAGGAAATGGAGCTAACTCCCACCTTGATGTGGTCAACACATATGTCCTCTCCAGCGATTTTTATTTGACATTGTGTCATTACACATCTCTGGACTTGACGATATTTAGTCCACCAAGAAAAGAAACGGAATCTATAGATGCTCAATATACACAAATCACTTCATTTAATTTTTCAAGGTAAAATTATCCTAAGAACAACAAATCAATTGAAAAGCAATAGAAGTATACTACCTCAAGCACAGAAATTTGCAGTCACACTCTACCATACGACTCACCTTATAAGCTCAAATAGTATTGCAAAAAATTCTGAAGCCTACTGGGCTTCTTTGTGAATCAGCATTGGAGCAGGTGGGCTCATAATTTCATCCTTAGCTCGTGGAGAAGGTTCTTCTTTCACTACATTAAGCTTCCTATAAGGACTGTGGTCTCCAATTGAAAACCTGCTTGGACTTGGAGAATTACCTTCAGCATTCTTAGGTGAGCTAGAGATGTTACCAGCTGGGGAAGCCGAACCGGATCTGAATTCAAACACTCTATCTTCATTAGGCAAGGGAGAAATCGGCACCTGCTCACTGTCGTCCCTTTGTTTTATGCAAAACTTCTCTTCCACAATATCATAAGAATTCCCAGTTCGTACTTCTTGAGCAAGAGAACACCAGCAGCAGAAAAGCCAGAGCGCACAATCAGTAATCGCCGGTTTGCCACAACAGAACTTATAAGGCGGCAAATTATATCTTTTCCTTATTTGGATCCTCCAAAAGCCACCATAAAGTAAACCGAACAGACAAAGGATGATTCCAGCAACACTAAGAGCCTCCCTCGCAGCTTCATTATCAATATTAACAGCAGCCAAATTGAATATCCAGAAAGGGGCCATACAAAACAGAATAAATGTGGCAATGTGAACGTACATGTTACCAAACCCAAGTCTCTCCATGTTCCACCCGAAAACACAAAAGCTACAGAAGAGTGAAAGATATGCCAAAGAGATATCATCCCAAAAGTCGAGTATCCCTCCACTCCACCTAGGTCTGTTTTCAACAATTATGTGTTCATCTCTCGGTGCAAATGAATACCTCCTCTCAAGTGCCTTCACTTTCAACTTGTCTAGCTCCTTCTTTTGATCATCGGTAATTTGGACCTGAGCTTCCTCATCGATTCCAGAATCATAATCTTTCCCTAGAGGACTGATAATACAGTAAACACCAGCAAATGCAGGTGCCGCAATTGCGACTGATATGCATATGCCAACCCCCAAAGCTGGTCGTTCAGATCTCTTGTATCCTAAGTTCAGTCCGCAAAGTGCATATTGAGCAAAACAATTAATATGGAGCAAAATGACAACCACCATCATATGTGCCCATTCATGGGGCTTATAAGTCCCGTTCTTGCAGTAAATTTTTCTCAATCTAGAAATGTCTTCTGGCCTCCATCTACACAAAAGTACTAGGTGGTAGAACCGCTTAGGATGTTGATACAAACACATGAGAGTGAAGAGCGCGTTGAGAATTTGATTGTTAACTTCAAACCAAGCATTCCTTTGGGACTTTTTGGGGAGTGCGCCATTGAGCATTCCTGTCATGACAAAAAACAAGATTGCACCGGACACAGCCACAATGGTGATCCACACAAAAAGGGCCATGTTCATTGGGTCTCTGATCCATTCTTTGGACATTCTCACAAGTGAACCCCAATCAATCTTCCGACTAAACACCACATTGAAGCGCTCTCTGACCCCATGACTGCTCGAAGATGAAGCTACGGCACGCGACATCTCATCTCTTTCCTCAGCTATCCGCTTGAACTTGGCAGAGGCGGACCCGAATTTCAGGAACTTCAACCGATTGGGCAGAGCACTCAACGAATTCGAGAATCCCTTCTCCGGGTTCTCATCACTCAGCAGCGTTCTTCGAGATACCGAGATATTAACAGAATTCAAGACCTTAGTGCTTTTATCATTAAGCTCCTCGATTTCCTTTTTGTCATTTCCATCATCAGTTAGAACCATCTTGATGTGAAAACAGGAGCTTCCTCCAAAGTCTCTAGGCCACTATCTGTGAAATTATACAATATCTACTACAGTTATTGCCTGACAGGAACATAGAGCTGAATGACATATATTGAGCCATGGCGAATGATCTGACTAATCTTTGAATAGACAAGAATTTTACTAAAGAAACGGCATAATCCAATCCAAGAACTGTAAAACCATAGACACAGCTTTAGCTGGAAGACGAGAAAAGAGAATACTTTTTTTCACTTGCCTGGCAAACAATCACACCAACATCGACATCAAACGGAGAGAAGACGCGATTCCATCCCAACACCCAAAAGTTTAAATCTTCGGAAACCAACGAGAGAAACCCAGAAAATCGCTTACAGCGTATCGTCGTCTCTTTTACAGCGACGACCCACCGAGATCGAAAGCAAAAGAAGGGGGAAAAGCTGGTGGTCCTGGCAAACGGTTGTTCACTCGGAGAGGAAGCATCTTGGCGAAAAGAAGAGCATCGTCATCCAGGCGAAAAAGGAGAATATCGTCATCTCACAAAGATTCGACATTTGAGAGGGTCATCTCTCAACGAAATCTCATCTACCTGGGTCGAACGCGGTTCACCTGAAAGTGAGGATTCTGCATACAGCAACCGGCAAACAACCTGCTAGCTCAAAACCCGAAAACCGCAAAAAGAGCAAGAAAGAAACAAGGTGTGTGTGTGTATATATATATATATATATTCCCTTGCCCCTTCCTCATTTCTTTTTGAGAAAAATGAGGTTTCTTTTGGCCGATAGTTATCTAAAATGGTTTGACTTTAAAGGAAGTTTTGCGTTTCGCGCAAACTAGTGAAAAACTAATGGAAATCAATGAGCTGGAAATCAGTTGTTCTGACCACCATATATTTTCTTAATCTCCTTGTTCTCTGCTTCTGTTCTGTGCTGGGTCAATCTTTTGTTTGATGCTCTTTTCTTTCTTTCCCTTCTGTGGGGGTGTCGTAGTTTGATGCTCTGCTTCGTTCGTCGGACTTCTATGTTAAAACTGGTGATATCCGTCATGGGGGAAAGGAGAAATTTTTTTTTTTATGGTACTTTCCACTCGAGAAGAGCCGTGCGAGAGATTCGCATAGAATCGTGAGGTCCCCGTACGGTTAGTAAACTGAATGTCCACTTGCACGAGTGATGTGACTAAAAGGTTCTAGAGCAATTCCAAACAAGCCTAGTTGTAAGCAGGTCGGCCATCAGCCATTCAAATTCAATGAGCATAAGCAAACCAATCAACCACTCCCACCAAAATGCAAACTCTCTTCCACAAAGGCAGAATAATTATATTATCAGTGTCCTGACTTTCATACAGCGTTAACTTGAGTATCATAACTTTCAAAAATCGTGCATTTGAGTGTCATCGCTGACGTGGATGTCGGAAAACTGACGTGGCATGCCGGAAAGCTAACGTTAGCACTCGAATGAACGATTTTGGAAAGTTATGACACTCAAGTGAATGTCGTACACAAATTATGGCACTCACGGTGTACTTATCTTTAAAAAAAAAAAAGCTTTGTGTCATAAAAACTTCACTAAAGTTATCATGGATGGAATCAGACGGGACGCACTTCCCTCGAAAACACGAAGTCCAAGCTTTTATTTCCATACGCAAGCAAGGATGGGATATCATGGATCCTCAACCTTTTCCCCCTGGTCTCTCTACAGCCAAAACCAGCCAAAACCACACACGCTTTGCTTCCTTCTATAAATCAAACAGAACTGTCCGATTCTTTTTCGTCAAGTATTATAAGTTCCTTCACTGGACAACAACGCCCCTCTGACAGAAAAAATAGGAAAAACTTGGATTTGAAGCTAAACCGGGGATATGGTTTCCAAACATTGTTTGGTTGTCAATCAAAATATCTTTGTCTGAAAATTCCTTACAAAACCCGGAAACTCCGCATCCCCCAACATGTCTGTTCCTGAAGAAGAGACAGTTTTTCATCTGCAGAAACCCTACTCCTGAATAAAGACATAAGATATAAGGTGTTTTCCGTCAACACAATGTCTCACCCCCTTCAATTACAAGCACACCACGATATTGAAACAACAAGTTCAGCAGTACCATGCTGTTGAATCTAATAATCTATCCCTCACTATGTCAACTCTGAAATTGGGTATCCTTCAGAAGAAAATTTTTGAATTGCCAAAACGATTGAATGACATGCAACCGGAGAAAAGGAGAAGGCATATATGGGAATCGCAAGAGAATAATAGCGGTTTTCAATTGCACAAGCTAGTGATGTACAGCACTCTTAACATAGACAAAAGGTACATGTGAATTTTCATCACTATGCTTAAATACTAATTAACATGAAAGATGATATTGCAATAACCACCCAAATAATAATAGTCAAGCAAGCAAACCTCGGCAGCTTTTCGTAAATGAGAGGTTGTAATCTGCAGCGATGCAAAATCCAAGATCAAAGCTTTCTATAACCCATAATCATTATTCTTGAGACCCAATTATGAATCAGGGAGAACCCATCGAACTCTAGGCAGATTTGGTTTGTAAGAAACGCCTTTAGATATGCGGATCCAAATGCAAAGGTGAGTGAAGAAGAAGAATAAGAAGCCAAACTGAGGATCACCTTGCATTGCAGTTGGAGTCCGGGGTACCTAAAGGGCTGCTCTTTACAAACTCATGCGTAAAGCTGCCCGATCTGTTTTCTGTTGCTTGTGCTGATGATGCCATGGCAGAGGAGGTGAAAACACGAACATCGTGCCCACGATGTACCAGCACAACGGCCGCATCAATCAACAATTAGTCTTTCGGCTCCACCTACAACATCAAACGAGGTAGCTGTTCTGTAAACAGATGGAAGATGTGGCAACAGCCGATGATGAATATCGTTGCCTTGGTCAGAGGAGCATACATCAGAAAGGAGAATTGTTCAGGCGGCAAAGGCTTGCATAGCTGTCGTCGACAGGGTCCACCGAGCTTCGGCCAGTGGCAAGTGACCCCTACCGACCACGGGCAAGGCCTCGCCTCGCCACGAGGAGGCTTGACCTCTTGCGCATGTCTACGGGGTCGATCCTCGTTGTGGTTGGGTGGGTCTCACCTTCGGTTAGCGGGGATCACCGACCACTAGCTGGGCCACCCCCGTCGGCCATCTCCTTCCCTCGCCGGCTATTGCCGACGATGGTGGGGCGACGGCAGCAAGAGCTGTGCAAGCCCTCACCGCCTTAACATTCCCTTTTTTTTTTTAAGTTTTTATCTTATTTTTCATTTAATTAATTATTACTATTTTTATTTTATTTTAGCTTAGAAGTCACGTGGCTAGAATTTTTTTTTAAAAAAAAAAATTGCCACGTCAAATAAGATTCTCAATTATAAAAGTCACGTAATTAATTTGGCAAGAATTTCTCTAATTTGGCACTTAAATGATCGTTTTTCTTCGATTTTGGCACTTCAGTGGTTGTTTTGAAACTTTTGGCACTAAATTAAGCACCGGACACAATTTTTAGCATTTTTGATGTAATTTTCCCCCTATATTCTTTTTCGATCAGTTGCAGGAATTATAACAATCTCCATGACTCCACCATCAACGAGCCTCCAACCTTTGAAGTCCAAAAAACATTTTGCAGACATTTCAACTAGAATTGCATAATGAGCTTAAATTTGACACACCAATGAAATTCAAACTTCTTGGTGACTTCTTTCATTTGACTAAGCTAAGGCCTGGCCCATGCTTTAAGCCTGAAACACGATGAAAGGCACCCTTCAAGTCAGACACAAACACAATACGGCCACCCACCAGAGATCTAGCACTATCCACAATGAGTGGGACATCATTATATATATATATACACACACACATTTTAGTTAATTCTAAATAAACATGTTCATTCAAAATGTGCAAAGAGCATTCTTGTTAAGTCAAAGAGACAACGTTAAGGCTGTGTTTGGTCATCCGGATTTTTAGTTGGGATAGGACTGAATAAGATGAGATAGGATAAGAAATCTATGAATTTTGTCATATCCTATTTACTATTTAGTGAATAACGGATTTAAATTCGGATATTTTCGTATCATGTCCAATATATTGTTTGGTTAAAACTAGATATTAATGCAAATGACATATATACCCCTATGTAGTGCCCATGCAAGTATATATACTTGAAAACATGGACAAATGATTAGACTTGCAAACCTCAGTTGCGAAAACAAAATAAAATTAGACTCACAAACCAATATATATATTTAAACTATTTTGTCCGTTATTTAGCATATACTTCCTAATTTACTAAAGTTTGTAGCAACATCTATAAACGTATTGTAAGCATTTGGAATTGTTAAGTAGGCTCATGAAACCCACAAACACGTACCACAATACGAAATTAACGTACGTCAAATTGATGCATGTAAATAGTAAGTAGGTAAGTACTTCATTTAAAAGCAAGATAAATGCTACAGAATTGAGCCAACCTGGAAGAGGTAAGTGGCCTGTAGTATAGTAACAATTCTATCACTACATGAGGAACATATCATATATGTCTCAATAATTACAAACCAATATCATATTACATTTCGAATACCGATAGGGAAAAAAAAAAAACATCTTACAACAATGAAAAACAAATGATATCTATACATGATGTTCAATCATGCAACTCCTTCATGACCTCGACTTGCATTCCACTAGCTCATTAGCATTTGTACTGACAAGTTTTGCCCCTATGTCATCCAATGACCCGACGGCTCAACAACATCAGTGTTTCCATATATTCGATGGCATTAGCAACTTTATCTAATTGTGCCTCAATTAGATCAATAGCCATTTCTCTCCTAATCAAGTTGTGTATAAGGCAACAAGCTATGATTATTCGACCTTGCATTTTAATTAGATAAAAAGATGGACTCCTTAGAATAACCCACTGTAACTTAAGTAGACCGAAACATCTCTTTATGACATTTCTAGCTTGAGGATGCTTCTTAAAGTACTCCTCCGGAGAATGTTGTGTACAAACTTTTGTCCATTCGAATAGGTGTTATAGAGTACCTCTTAAAAGAGCAAGAAATCCCTCCACATTAATGTATTCACATCTACAAGATAATGGGAAGAACACTAGAAGTGTCAATATTTGTGTACGGCTCTCACTTTAGTGCTAATATTTTTTTTAGATCACTTTAGTGCCAATTTTTGTAAAAAAATGATCATTTCAGTGTCAACAGTACATGTGTCATGATTTCGACAAGCCACGTCAGATCACATTGGGACATGTGTCATGATTTCCGACAAGTCACATCGGATTTGGCACTGAAATGATCGTTTTTGACAAAAATTGACACTAAAGTAATCCAAAAAAAAAATATTGGCACTAAAGTGAACTTCGTACACAAATATTGACATTCCTGCTGTCCTTCTGCCCAAGATAATGATAACCTAATAACAAAGGATAACATGTCAAAACCCACGTGACAAAGAACGAAACATATTTATAAAGGCTTAACTTACCAACAGGAATTTTCAAACCATTTGGTTTGATTAAGGCATCTCGTACTCTAGACTCTGATGTTGAGCCTTTCCATCCAGGTATAAAATATGTGAATCTCATGTCATGTGAGCATACTCCTAACACATTGGTTGCTATACCACCCTTTCTATTTCGGTACCTTGGTTTATCAAACTCCAGAAGATGTACCCTAACGTAAGTACCATCTAATGCTCCTAAGCAACCCTAGAAACATGGAATTAACGAAATAACATTATCTTTAAAGTATTAAATTAATCCATGTAATAACATAACAAACATAACTTAAATCATTTCCATCTCTCGTCGGTGCATTTGTTTGGAACTGGTTCAGGTGAGACGAGAAGAACACTGTGCATTCTTATCACCTCAGTTAAAACTAAGTTAAAATATCTACTTATTGTTTCCCCAGACCTCATAAATTTGAACTTGATGACACGATTTTTCACATGATGGGTAAGTACATGTAGGAACATAGCCACTTGTTCTTCTATAGTTGAAATCCATCTTCTTTTAACCCACCACTAGTATGTGCCAACTCGCATAGTGGAGTAAGCGTATGTCTATCCATCCTATGTTACTCCACATAATTCAAATCACTATTGTTAATGAGGCGATCGAGGTGATCTAAATGAGCTTGGTTTCCGACAAATGTACGATCCTTTAATAATTATTCAACGGCAGTGGTTTTCAGCGGCAGTGGACGCCACAATCGCATACACCATGTACAAAAGCAACATCGGCAGGTTCATCTCCTCTAATATCAGAATGCCAAAAATTTCAGGCATTATCCAAAAAATAATATTCTTTCAAAATCATCTCCTCCATTTCGGTACCTTGGCTGGTTGAATAATGGCAAAATCATCCAAAATAATAATTTTTTTCAGATCAAGAGATTTTCACGGAATCAATCCATGACTACTGCCAGTAATGCGCAAACACAACAGTTTTGCTTTTCTTTTGATAGAGTTTCTCTATGAGCCAAACAGCTTCGGGACTTCAGCAATGGGCTTTCCTGTATACTTGCACTGCTGCTGGAAGATGAGTTTGTGATCGGTGATCGTCTTTGGTTTGTTATTGTCCCTTTTACCTATGGGTGATTGGTTCCTGGTCCGGTCCGGTCCTCCTCAAGAACTAGGAACCGGACCGGTAGTCTCGCCATGGACTAGACCGGCCACCCCCGGGAGACCGGACCAATCCGGTCCGGTTCCCGTGCAGTTCCAAGGATCGGATATGACAAATTTTGACGAATCTTAGACTTGAAAAATTTCACCTTGTTTCCTGTTCTTTCCATTATTTTTTGCTCAGGATCTTGTTTACAATCAAATTTACTTGTATATGTGTGTACGTGTAGGAGTATTCATCTTTGATAGATGAAGATCGGTCCGCTACAATCTGTTACGAAGCTTACTCTGTCAATAATTAGAGTTACTTTTAAAAAAAATTGGCCAGTCCGGTCCGGTCATATATCCTTGGAACCGGGAACCGGACCGTACGCCTCGATCCAATCCGGTCGGTCCGATTTGATCACCTCTACTTTTACCCGATTTGTTAGTTGATTTGTTACTTGCTAATTTTTTTTTTGTCTAACCCCGATTTGTTACAGAATTATACAGTTTTAACAAAGGAACTGATTAATGTTGAGGCAGGACCATCAGCCGTTCAATGAGAAACAACTCTCACAGAAGGCACTTCCTAAAAGGGATATCGAAGAACTTCCATTGAATCAGATGAGCTCTTTTCCCCCTGACACACGAGGTCAGAAGCTTATTCCCATATGCACCCAGGAATTGAATTATGGATCCTAAACCTCCTTGTTAGCAAGACATTAACCTTTTCCCCTCTACGGCAATAACCAGCCAAAATCACACAAACTTTGCTTCCTTCTATAAATCAAACAGAACTATCTTTTTCTTTTTTCCGTCCAACATTAATCAGTTCCTTGACTGGGCAACACGGCCTCTCTGACAGAGTAAAAATAAAATGGAAGACTGGATTTTGAAGCTAAATCGATATGGTTTCCAAACAAGCTCGACTACCCTTAGTCCACCTTCCGCCGAGCCAGGTCAAAAATATACTGGTTCAAATGTTGGCCAAATATCCTTGTGGAGAATGACTCCATGACATGTTTCCGAGCTTCTTCACCCATTCTCTCTGATGCTTGAGGGTTCTCTATTAGCTTAGCCATAGCTAAAGAGAACTCTTGTGGGTTGGGATCGCAGAGAAATCCTGTTTCTTCATGCTTAACGGTCTCCACAGGTCCCCCGCTATTGCACGCAATTACAGGCTTATGAGCTGCCATTGCCTCCAAGGGGACAATTCCAAAATGTTCATCCTGCAAATTTGCAAGACGAAATGTGACATTTGCTCCAAATATGGTGCTATTTGTGTAAATGCCAACTTTTTCTACTTAACCTTTGGCGTATAGAGAACACAAAGGCATTCGGAAAGGAGTTCGTTCCTCTTGGCTGTTGAGCAGGATGTGATGAAGTCAACCCTGCTCGAGATCCCCTCCCTTTCCGCTAAGCTTTTAAGCTCCTCCAAGTACTCAACATTCTCCCTTAGACGTTTATCAAAACCACCTAATACAATATATAAACTTGAACATAACTCCGCAACACACAAGAAATTAAATCTATAGGCAAGCAACAACAATGTACAAAAATTGAACAGTCATATAAATCTCTTCGCTGCCTGGCATGGGAAGAAAAGTCAGCTTGCTCGAGATAGATATCTTATTACCAGATGGATCACTTAACAGTCTACATTACGCCGATTCATTTTCATGCTAACTTGACAAAGAGCTACCTACTAATCAATCTCAATTAATCAAAACGTTCAGGAGTTACCATCCTCTCTATCTTTGTATTGTCAATCAGAGCTTTTTTGGTTTTGACAGAACTCCTGCCTTTCACATGATTCAACATAGACCTCTTAACATATCAAAATCCATCATCCATCTCCTCAACAGTTCAGTATCCAGGTATTCTACAACAATGTCCAAATGTTTTGTCGTCAATCAAATATCTTTGTCTGAAAATTCATTACAAATACAAAAACTTCCCATCCACGAGATTCCTATTCCTGAAGAAAGACTTTTTCATCCACAGATTCCTACTCCTGAACAAAGACTCCAGCCAAGACATAACATTAAGGCGTTTTCCATGAACACAATGTCTCACGCACTTCAATTACAAGCGGACCGTGGGAGCATGGGAGGGGGATGTAACCTCTGTTAGTTGGGATAAGAGGAAAAAACAAGGAAGTTCAGCTGTACCATGCTATTAAATCTATCCCTCACGATTTCAACTCTAAAAACCGAGAATCAACATCAACATCGCCTTTATCCCAACCTAGTTAGGGCCGGCAATCTAAAAACCGAGAATACTTAAAAAAAAATACTTTCGAATTGCTAAAATAATTGAATGACATAGAACTAGAATAGGAAAAGGCGCATATCGGAATAGCAAGAGAGTAGAGATTTTCAATTGCACAAGCTAAGTGATGTACAGCACTCTAACATTTAAAATATATATGTAAATTACAGAAAATCTTGGTAAGAAATATGCAATGATTCATGACTTGCCTGCAATAGTCAACGAAGCACCATCCACATTGCAACTGGAAAATTCTCCTTTGATGTTATAGAGCCTAGCAAAAGCTGAAATTGCCAAGTCTATGTTCTTTTTCCTCTCAAAACGATTGATGGACAGGAAATTCAGCCTAAAGTACAGGAAGTAATATTTAGATTTTCAGCATTATAAGAAAGAAGTTAGCTGGTATATGAAGGCATTAAGGCGTATTTTTGTTACTTAAGAGAACGGGGTTTGTCAAACTGATCAACACTGACTGCTGGGTAAAGAACAGCCGGCTTAATTCCTCGTGCATCAAGCTGCTTGAATGTTTTCGCAAAAGTAGCAGCTGTAAATTTACTGTTGACGAGGATCATATCTGCCATTCCTGCATTCCCACAACCATACTGATGTCAAATTTGGCGACTTCATCTATAAAACAGCCTATCGCCCAAAAAACACGTGAACTCACGCGCCCACACAAAACAGCCATTGAAGAAGGCAGCATTAGAACAAACCTGTTGTTATCTCTTCAATGAAATCTATGGGTTTCCGGTACATCTTCCTAAGAACGGTCGTATGTTGGGCAAGCAACAAATCCGGAAAATGACAATAGAATACAACCTGAATCAGAAAGAGGATTAAACAACAGCCATGACAGGAAGGTATTCATCATTATATGGTAGAGAAGATATAGATACCTTTGTTGGCTTTTTAAGTTTCAACAGTGGAATGACAGCAGAAACTTGATCTGCTATAATAACATCGTAAGAAGGCCACATAAGCAGCATGCAAAGAGCAACAAAAATGCACCTCACATATGCACAAATGGCATGGAGACGGTAGAAGATGTGTCGAGGCAGAAAAGCACCATACACAGTAACAGGAAAGGCACCTGCATATTTGCATCGACTGTATGATTAGAGCTGCGACAGTGAAATAGGAGTAGGATAGGCAAAATAATGAAACAACTAGATAGTTTAGAGAAGCTATTGAAAACCTTCCTGATTTTGACAGCTTGTACTTATTTAAGAAAATGGCTCACACAGAAGAAGTTTGCATGCTGAAATTTGGAACTCTGAATGAGAGTTAGTGGGGAGCTCCAATCATGTACAAATAATTCAAGCCACAAAAAAGGAAATACAAGGCCTGAATTCACTAAGAGAACAAGTTGTTATCACCAAAAGAGAGAGGAGGAAGGTATAGAAGACAAACCGGAAAGAGTCTCCTCAAAACATCTAGTTCTATCATGGTGTGAGGTGAAAACGTGAACATCATGCCCATGAGATACCAGCTCAACTGCCGCATCAACAATTAATCTTTCGGCTCCACCTACATATCGTACAAGGTTTCTGTTATGTAAACAGATGGAAGATGTGGCAACAGCCGATAAATATTCAAGCACACTATCAATAGAAGTTTACTAAACATCCCTCGAGCAAATAATGATGAATATCGTTGCCTTAAATAGAGGAGCACACATGAGAAATGATAATCTTAACCAACTCCTCGATTTTCTTGCACTGAAATTTTAAGTGTTTCTTCATAACATTTAAATATAACAAGGCAGTTGTCAAAGTAATTATAATTTCCTCTACAAGAACATGCAAACTCTTACTACTGAGTCAAACCAACGGCCTAAGCTCCCAAGATTCTACTGTTAGAATAAAGCATTTTAATTAGAATAGAAGCATTGAAGCTTTCTATACTTTGAATGTCATTGTGAAACATAAAACTGCTCTGATATTCAGTTTCAGGAATTATAACAATCCCCATGACTACACCATCAATGAGCCTCCAACCTTACTAACATTTTTCAGACTTCCACCTAACTATATACCCATTTCAACTAGAACTGCATTTTGACCAGAAAAAACTAGAACTGCATAACAAGCTTAAATTTGATCAACATGAAGTTTCTAAACTTCTTGGTGACTTCTATCATTTGACTAAGCTTGGCCAGGCCTGGCCCATGATTTAAGCCTGAAACTCGATCAAATGCAACTTTCAAGCCAAACACAACATGGACTCACCAGAGAATCTAGCACTAGCCAGAATGAGAGGAACAGCAGTTAAAAAAATACATGCAAGAACCTTCACCAAAATAAATTAGAAGAGCTGAGCTCCATTTTTCAAAGTAAGACTGTTCATTCAAAAAGTACAAAGAGCACAGTAACTAAGTCAGAGAACTTTAACCACCCAACCAGTGGATAATGGATTTGTGATGTCAATGCACAACTGATGCAGGCAAAAAGATTTCTCAAATTCCCAAATTTAAGAAAAACATACTAAAAACAAGCCCGCAAGAAACTTAATCTCTTCTCTTCCATGGGAAAGCCTTCTACCCCACCGAGATTGTCAACAGAAAATAAGAAAAAAATTTTAAAAAATTCTACTGTAATTAGCAAGGGTAGGCCACTCACCTATACCAAGATCGGGATGTATAATGGCTATCTTCATCTTCTTTTGACTTCCTTTTGCCTCCACCTTGTCCTCCTTTGACATTTTTTACATCAACCAACGAACTCTTTCTCTAATGGCAAATCACAGAAAACGAACCATATAGTTGCCAATTGTCAGCAACCCTTTCTCTAATGGCAAATCTTGAACATGGTTCTCCATAGCCAACCATGGTCCATAGGCCTGCATTGAGGTAAAGGTTGCCGTTGCATCAATATTATGCTAAAAAATGGCCCGAATAAGGAACCAGTCCCTTGGTCAATCATGATTCAACCGAAATTGAAAAGACAGACCGAGGAACTTGTGAAGTTGCTTGCAACCACCCAAAACTTCAATTCAGTTTTAAGGGAGAAAAAAAAAAGAAAACGAATCGACCGCCCAAGCACAAAACAAGAAGACCACAGCCATCAGCATATGACAAACCGCAGCAAAGCTCTAGCCTTTTAACCAAGAACTTAGATTCTGGCGTGTCGGGCATTGTACCGAACACGTTGGGTGCATTCAAAAATCCAGCAAGCGCATACCGGCGAAAAGCAATAACCCTAACCAGGTAACTATTGAAATCGATCGGTGCAAATACTCCGAACAGCACTAGATGCGTGTCTCAGTCGATCAGTCACCGTGATCGAAGGGTTAAAAAACCGAGAAGTTGAGAGAGAGCGCGCTCACCGGAATACTGGCCGACGCCCGGCGGATGACGGGACCGGATACGAGATGGGACGATCGGTGGAAGTGACTGTCTGATCTTAAATGGGAATAGAGGAGAGAAAGGTGAGCGTCACGAACTGGGACGGCTTTCTTCTCTGTTTGCTCAGAATGCTCGGCCAATCCGAGGACGGCGCTCCGTTTGATAACTTCTGTTCTTTCGGTGTATGATTTGTGAAAATAAATGTCAGCTTATTCGGTTTTCTTTTTTTTTTTTTGGTTGGAAGGTTGTTCATTACTTAGTGAAAAGAAATAAATAAATAAAATCAACTTTTGTTTCCAGTCAATATAATCAAAACAGCCTTTAGTTTTTTTGATTTCAGTGCTTGGACATAAGTTTGGATGAGTTTGTTCGTCTAAACCGCCAATCATAAAATCTATTTTGGATTTTAGGTTCAAAGACGGTCGGTCGAAATTGATTCTTCTGTCGTCAGGTCTCGGCAATCCCATGACTTCAGGCAGTACATGAAATCTGCAATATTATTTAAGATATTCAACAACATACGGGGGAACGGTCTATTTCAACAGAGTCCCGCTCATATTGTATACGAGATCCATTAGATTCGACAAATCAGACGAATCAACACGCGCCTGCTCAATTCACCTAATATTTTTCCCCCTCGTAGCCCACCCCGTGATTTTGGACCTTGCTCAAAAGCCGTGAATGTTCATGTGAACAATTTTGGGAGAAGTGTTAAAAAAGTCCTAAACCTATTGCATTAGTACCAATTTAGTCCTAAACATTTTTTTGGTGCCAATTCAGTCTTAAACCTTTTGCATTGGTGCCAATTTAGTCCTAAACTTTTTTTTGTACCAATTCAGTCCTAAACCTTTTGCATTAATTCCAATTTAGTCATAAATCTTTGATAACTTATTTAATTGAGTTAATCCAACTAATTTTGATCGAAAATGACTGATGTGGACATCAATTATCCTACGTGACATGACAAACGCTGATTTGGATATTTTTTTTAATATTATTCTATAATTTTAAATAATTTTTAAGCATTTTCTTTTATTTTTTTAAAAATTATTTTTAAAAATTATTTAAAATATCAAAAAATATTTAAAAAAATATCTACGTTAGTGCAAACCGTGCCACGTAGGACAATTGATATTTGTGCCAATGATTTTCGGCCAAAATTGATCGAATTGACTCAATTTGCATAAATACAAAATATTTAGGACTAAAGTGGTACTAATGCAAAATGTTTAGGACTGAATTGGCACCAAAAAAGATTTAGGACTAAATTGGCACTAATGCAAAAGATTTATGACTGAATTGGCACCAAAAAAAGATTTAGGACTAAATTGGCACTAAGGCAATAGGTTTAGGATTTTTTGGATTCCCGAACAATTTTACAAAACTAACGATCGATTTGTTTAGTTACTAATCGTGCGGGAAGTCTCTCGGGTTATCTCTCATTAACCTCACTTGCAATATATAAGATGAAAGTCACGGTAAGCATCATGCATACTACATGAATTGAAATTGTCTACAACGTTTTATGGTCGAGTACCGTTCGGCTTGGGCCAACTTTTTTATCGTCCGGTTCGGGTGGCTCAATTAACCGAATTAGAGATTTTTCTTCTAGTTTCGTAGACTAGGTTCAGCATCTGTTCAAATGCCTAATTCAAAGGCGAATTTAATCGAGTTGACCTAGAGTCCAGTTAGCCGAAATTGATCTAGTCGATCGAGATTAATGTCATTGGAGTTGAAAATTCGTAAAATTCTTCTCACTTGACAAGTCCTTTGGAGAATACTAGATAGCAAACTCTATTTTGTGCACCCAACTGTTGACAAGATTCATCTTCAAAGTCTGCCGACGACCGACAGCGTTGTTCCTTTTAGGCAAATTGCGGGAATTTTTTTTTAATGTCGATTGACCCGATTTATATACGCATGCGAACCAACTCAATAAAATCGGAAAACGAAATATGAGTTTATTCGTTATTTCAGATCGTAATAGACATTATCTTAACATGTACTCAGATTTTAGAGGATGATTTGATTGCGAATCAAAATAATTAATGCATTGCTATATATATACGAATAACGAGAATAGCGTCGAATTAAAAAGAGCAAAAAAAAAAAAGATTGCGAGTTGAATTCCAACTGGAGTATGTGCAAATGAAAACGCACGCCCACGAGAATCAACAAGCAAAATCTTATTCTCCGGTCGGAGGAAATTTTTAAACGAAAAATGAAAAATTCTCGGACAAAATCGAGTTTCTCTCTGGCATATATGGTCCGAAGACCGAGTCAAGAGGTCCACCACCCCCACGGTGTCTCGCCACATCCACGGCGGAGAATCGCGCCACACCCGATCCCACGGTCCAGGATGATCGGGGTGGCCTTCTTCGCTGCCGGGTCAATCTCCCATCTCCCGTTCTTCCGTTTTGGAGTCTCCATTGGCATTTGTTTGTTCCCACTTTCTCTCTCCTCCCTCCCTCCCCCACTTTCTCTCTCTATCTGGAAGACGCGAACAAAATAGACCCTGCGCACTGTGTTGTTCTCTCTCTCTCTCTCTCTCCCCCTCTCCTTTCCTTCCGTTTTTTTCTTCCCCGTTTTTCCTCCATTTTGATGAGACCCAGGAGCGCGAGCCAGCGATGTCTCTGAGAAGAACGTTTCTCTCGCGGAAGTTCTCTAGATCCTTCAAGGAGCTCAACGGTAGAGGCCCGAGGGAGGAGGCGGCGGGCCGTCGCGCCTCCGCCGGCGAGGAGCCGGAGCGGGGAGAGCCGGAGGCACACGGGGAGTCATGGGGGACAATGCTGCCGGAGCTCCTGGGGGAGATCATCCGCCGCGTGGAGGAGAGCGAGGACCGGTGGCCCCAGCGGCAGAACGTCGTCGCCTGCGCGTGCGTCTGCAAGCGTTGGAGGGACATCACGAGGGAGATCGTCAGGTCTCCGCTCCACGGGGGCCAAATCACTTTCCCTTCCTGTCTCAAGCAGGTTGTCTTCTCGATTGCGCGGTGAAATTCGGGTCACATTCCTTTCGATGTTGCTTCCTCGTTGTTGGGGAATTGAATTGAATTGATTGATGCTTTGCTTCCTTTCCTTTCCCAATTTCTTGTTAATCGCTCTCTTTTCCATATTGGCGGAGATTCATGAAGCTCATTGTGTTTGTGGGGCTATTGTCCGTGTGGATAATAGCTCAACTTGACCAATTCGTCAAGATCTAATTTGAAGTTAGGGTTCAATCTCATTGCTGATGTCTGGACATTTGATGCATCATGTACGGGGCATCAATTGGAGAGGATGGATTCATTTCTGAAGGTTATATCATATATGTATCCGTGGGTCGAGAGTTGTAGATGGGAATGATGATTTGGATTTTTTCTTTTCTTTTTTGGAATTGGAAAGTGAGGACTTCACCCTAGAAGCATGAAACTGTTTTTCCATCTTCTTTGCACTGCAACATTTTCCAATTTGAATTTCATGAAGTATGGTTCTGCCTATGGGAACATCTCATTAGCGACCTAACAATATGAAGGATGATAACCTTGCGCCTCTAACACTGTTGTTTGATCATCGTTTTGGAAATATGGATCTTGGTGGCTGAGTTGCTGTTCTATAAATTTAACTTCCTCACACCCAAAGTCTTGCTTGAATTATTGGAATTTCTTCTTTGGAAATTCCAAATATTGAATGTTTCTTGATGGTTCTTTCTCTAAATGCAGCCGGGACCACGGGATTCTGCACATCAATGCCTTATAAAGCGGGACAAGAAGACTTCAACTTTCTACCTTTATCTCACCCTCAGCCCATGTAAGTTAATATTTATGGTTGATTTCTCTTTTCCTACCAAATACAATCGATATGGATGGTTCTCATTGATACTTAGTTCTTTTTTTCTTTGTTTTGGTCTAGGTTGAGGTTTATTCCTACTTTTGTATCCGCTTCAATTTTGTAGGCTTTATTATTTGCGTCAAGTTCGCTAGAGCTAGAGTTTGCAGAGCCAATGACTTCTAAACCTTCAATAGACTTTTCATCGAGTTGATCCAAGTTTGGGAGGTTGCATGATCTCCTTTGGCTCAGAAAACTTAGTCAATTTTGACTTGGTGTACTTGTAACAACTCTGCTCCCTTTTTTTTTTTTATATTTTAATTCCACTATAATGAAACTTCTTCAATGTAGTGGTCTTTTGCAGATGTTGACTTTTTTTTTTGGTTGAAAGAAACGGTCAGCCTTGGAGGCATGTATGATGATTTTTTATTAGTTTATCAAATGATTGACAGTTTCAGACTCCACGAATTGAATGAAAGTTCAGTTTGTGCATATTATAGACTAAATGCCTGCTATTTCTTGATGCTTGAGGAATAATGAAACACGCACCTGTGAGAATGTCATTTCACAAGGATCTGGGATCATGGAATCATTTCTAGATGTTAGTAGTGGTTGAGAGAGCTTAATGTACAAATATGGTGGTGGAAAATAAGAGAACTCTTGACCATGTTCTCGGTTCTCTCTCCCTCCCTCTCCTCCCCCCCCCCCCCCCCCCCCCCCCCAAAAAAAAAAAAAAAAAAAACACACACACACAAACCAGAGTTAGTTTGTTTTGAGGGGATAACATAGCTGGAATCGAAATCTATTGGTGGTTCTAATGGACTCAAGCTTGGGAAAGGAAAATGGACCTAAAAATGCATTGTCGAAGATCAGTCTTTTTCTTTCTTCTTTTAGTTCATCTTTAGGACATATCAGGGCTTTCGTGGAGGTTGTTAGTAGTTATGAGGACTCATGTTGTGGAAGGAAAATTGGTCTAAACCTTGATGGGTTGAAGATTGCTTCATTGAAAGCAGATGTAAGTACGATCTGTCTTTACTACTGTCAGTATAAGTGAAGGGGACTTCTAGTCCATCTCGTGGCTCATCCGCTAATATCAGTTCCTTGAATGAAGATATTAAGTTCTACTTTTGGTTTGTTCATTCGACTAGTGAAAAGGACTTGGATTGATGTCAGACTTGGTTAGGTCAGAAGTTTGGATGAATACATTAAATGTTGACCCAGTGCTCCTCTTGATACGTTGGCCTTCTCAAATCCAATGTTCCTATATAAATGAAATACTCCTGGCATAAATGGTTTGCCTACGATTGACTTTTTCTTACTCCCATATTCTTCAGCAACGCCAGATGAGGGGAAGTTTCTTTTAGCAGCTCGGAGATATAGGCATGGTGCTCACACTGAATACATTATCTCTCTAGATGCTGACGATTTATCCCAAGGAAGTAATGCTTATGTTGGAAAGTTAAGGTAATGCTACCTAAACAGGACCTTGTTTTTGTGTATATGCTCAAATTCTTTTTTTTTTTTATACTGGAATGTCTTATTTTTCCCCTTAAGGTGGGCAGAGTGAGAACTTTGGCAATATAAAGGAAATGTGTTTGGGCACAATACTACCATGTCTGGAGTTTCTATGATGGTGCAACGTTACATGTCTACGTACTTAGCTATTTATTTAATTGTCTGTCATACAGGAAGTATGGAGAAACTTGGAGCTTCTTGCTTATTATTTTCAAAGCTTGAAATTGATGTTTTTATCTTTGATCTGCCAAAGGCTTTTTTACTGCTTCTAGAAGCCTGTCATGCACGATGTGGGTTTAATCAATTATGAATTTGTTTAAGAGCATGTTTAATTGTCTCCTTTACTTGACACAGAATGTGGTTTTATTGTACTTGTAATCAATGAAAATCTAACTTATTCTTTTCCCATCTCTCCATGGCCTTTTTAACAGAAAAGGTGAAAAGTTACATGTTAATCAATGGTTTTGTTTAAGATTTCGTGCTTGTTGCAGCTCGGACTTCCTTGGTACCAACTTCACAATCTATGACAGCCAACCACCACACAATGGTGCAAAACCCTCAAGCAGCCGGGCGAGCCGCCGTTTTGCGAGCAAGCAAATAAGCCCCCAGGTCCCAGCTGGCAACTTTGAGGTCGGGCAGGTCTCTTACAAGTTCAACATTTTGAAATCTAGAGGTCCAAGAAGGATGGTTTGCTCGCTGAAGTGCCCTGTGTCAGGAGAAGCACCTACCGATAAACAGGTGGATAATGCCAAGATTAAGAAATCAGGACCTATCAGCTCTGAGCACACAATTTTGAGGAATAAAGCACCAAGGTGGCACGAGCACATGCAGTGCTGGTGCCTGAACTTCCATGGTCGTGTGACTGTGGCTTCGGTGAAAAATTTCCAACTTGTTGCCATAATGGACCAAAGCCAGCCGGGTGGGAAAGGAGACGAGGAAACTGTTCTTCTCCAGTTCGGGAAAGTTGGGGATGATACTTTTACCATGGACTATCGGCAGCCCTTGTCTGCCTTCCAGGCATTCGCCGTTTGCCTTACCAGCTTTGGCACAAAAATCGCATGCGAGTAATTGTAATTTTGCTATATGTAATGTTGGCCCTCATCGCCGCTGTTTTGTATAATTATGCACTTTTGTGTTGGTATAAACGTGGTATAACCTATGTTGGCTCCAAGGCATATGTACATGTTCTATGAAAAATGAATGGACGGGCTAACGTCTAACTACAGATGTGGATTTCATCAAGAATCATGTCCTGGAATGCTTGGGTTGGTAAAAGTATCAGACTAGAGAAACTGTTGATGCAATTGAGCTGGTCCTCATGTTGTTTCTGACTTTGGGATGGCGGAAGAAGTGCGTTACTCCATTATGTCCCGCGTTGAAACGGGTGGAGTAGAAGATGGCCGAGAACCTTCGTGGTGTTTTCGGTGAAAAGTTGCACGCTTGATTTTCCTATGCTGCAGGATGTGGCCTATAAGCTGTTCTGACTTTTGGTCCTTTGTTCGCTAGTGTTGACCACTTTAGCATTTAGCGTCCTACTACGAATTGACATGTTACTTGGGAAATCTGCAGTTGAGAAGCTTCCCAGAACGTGATGAATGAACATTTTCTCCGGTAAACTCCACTCTTGACATCTTTCTGATTCTCGGAAAAAGGCCCCGAACGCCACATAATCATATGGATTATCGAATTACCAATTTCAAATATCGCAGTATTCGACCCAAAAAAAAGAACAATATCGCAGTGAAATTATAGATTGCTCACGCTGGCACATCCGCTGTGGTTTTTTTGTGGCTGCATCCCAAATCTTTGATCCTGCGTCCATGAAACAACGGTTTTAATTTCAACCAATATAAACATAACCATCAAATCTCTTCCCCTTATCCAGGTTTGAGCTCGCACATATTCTTCCCTCCATGTGCTTAGCTATAATCTCAAAACACCCCCTACTCCCATAAGAATGCATGAATACGAAGATATATTCTACTCCATAATTAAAACATTTACATTAGGATTATTTGTGTTTTGCCCAGTTCTATGGGATGCTGCTCAATGCAACTTGGAACGTTACACGGTAATGCCCCGCTTCATGCATGAGATTGCTTTCCTCAGGCGCGAGAGACTACAAATGGGGCACATTACTCAATTTGAGCGTGCTTCCGGCATGAAGAGCAGTTGTCACTGAGACATTTACGCAAGTAATTAACCGTGACAGGAGTGATCAACATTGCATTCAGCAAATCAGTTTTGAAACTTGAAAGAGCAATCGGTTCTCACAGATAGCCACGGCAAAGGTACACAAAGGTCCATATACACACCACCATCTCAAGATTCATAAACAAAGGCGCTGAAACAGAAACAGCATTTTGTTCCAACTTCCAACTGCAAGATGACTCTCACTTCTTTCCTCGCAGCTTCACACCAAGGGCTCTTTCAAGTTTGGTGATCAGCTGTTGATTAGGAATTGCTTTTCCAGATTCATATTCTTGAATGATCTGGGGCTTTTCATTGATCAGCTGCATTGCAATTCATGCAAGAGTGTCAGCTGGATAAGTTTAAGAAAACAAGGACGCATTTTTTTGCATATCCGCACCCCAAATGTCATTTGGCCCAAGAGAAACACAAAGTTTTCTCTGTCAAGTTCAATAGGGAAAGGCAAAAAGGGAGCAAAATAGACACCTGAGCAAGTTGTGACTGGGTAAGCTTCTTGTCTGTTCGGGCTTGCATAATAGCCTTCTTCAGCTCAGTTGGCACACGATCATCTACCAGCCATATATCATATCTCTCCATCAAGGCAAGTTCAACAAACAATAATCCATAATGTGAAAGCAAATTGTAAAAGAGCAAGCACAAAGGAATGAACAAATGAACTAAAGCAACACTTCCCGATGCATCAGCAGTCTGACACAGAAAACGAATAAATCTAAACGTAAGGAGGTTGCAAGGATTTGTGCCTCCACAAAAACTCCATATTTCTAGCAAGAGAAAAGTACACAGAGATGCATCACTCAATGATTTAGAAGAAAAACCACTTACGAGCAAGATTTTCTGTTTCTTCATCAAGCTTCCTTGTGTTCAAAGTAGTACCGCTAGAAGTAGCTTTGTTTGTGCCGGCAGTTGCTGCAGAGCAGTGAAGGAATACTTAGAAATTAAAGTTCATTAATTAAACTGTCAATGCTTCATATCTTAAAATACAGATGACAGCCGATGGCCACATTCATCTTCTACATGCATTACCATTCCTACCAGTAAGAACACACAGTATTCCTTGATCAACTTAATTAAGCAGCATCAATTTTATATAGAAATTTTTTAAGCAAAAAAATTTTACATGAAAAAGAGGATGTACATTCCTTAATGTTGTTTTGAACAATATAATCCAACCAGCTTCACCAGTCTTAATATATCTAAAGACAACTACACTAGAGATGTACAGCATCAGCAAAACTTCGACATACGCAACAAGTTCATCATGCAAAAAGGCTATGGGTGTTCATCACCAGTCCACAACCAAAATCAAATCATGCAAGATGGAAGCTATATGTCAGATAAGTTGGACTTAAAGATGTGAGCAGTCCAGGACAAGGAATGTCACAACCAAAATAATCAGTCCAGGATATAGGACAAAAGCATCATATGATATTATGAGTGCTTTGGCTTAAACAAAGACACAGTTACACACGTAAAGTACGCTACAAGAGCATTGATGCGGCGAGAAAAGTGATAAATTAAGAACTTCTCTGCGAGGGAAGCTTCAGTTTGCGAGGTTTGATGATCAAATGCTTAATGCCTAAGGTGGTGCCACCACCATTCTAAAATGAAAATCAGCTCTAAAGTCTGAATATTAAAAATTGATTTGGCACCAGTTGATGACGCAATAAGACAGTCATAAAGTTAACTTCATTTGGCTTTTCTCTTTTCCCTTATCTCCTTTCTTAAGAAATTGAATGACGGACTTTAAAAAAAAATCAGATCAACCCAACTGACTTAGAAGATAAACTCAGCCAGCAAATCTCCTGCATGTGGTTGACAACTCTATGAACTCACTCTCTTTCTCCATCACAAAAAGGACACCTCTTCTTCTACACACACACAACTCCTAAATCTCGCCACACGACAAATTCAACAGGCAGAACTCCCTGCTATGCACACAAATCATACAATAGGTGGGAGAGACAGTAAATACAGGAGTGAAGATGGGTTTTTGGGAACTTAAGGCATGACAGAGCTCTCTAATTGGCCCTCCATGTGGAAATGGTTAATTTTTTGTGACTAGCAGTAGATATGCTGCCTTCAGGGGGGAGAATTTGATAGGTACAGTAGGTTATGAATGGTGAAAAACACAGCAAATGTAGTCTGAGAAAAATAAAATTTGCAATAAGAGCTGAATTCTATTGAGATTGACAGCTAACAAACATAACTCTTTAGTGTGGGATCAGAGGCAAGGACAGCGATACAAAGTGAAAAAGAGGCAAAGGTGACATGCCTCTGCTTGTAACTTTTAATAATAAAGACTTTAATCGGTTTTATTATCTGCCTGTGTGCTTTAGCTTTCTTAAGAATAGCTCCAGGTTGATTAAGCTCCTTGATGGATATATATAGTTCAGGTAAACAGAATACATATCCGACCTTGCAGTTCTTCATCGCCTTTCAGTAAATACGTACCAACTTTGAATGCTAAAAAGAATCAAAGAACGTATTACAATTCATCCCGATGTAAGTCAATAGCTCCTATGGGCGTACATGGTGATCGGCAACACCATTTTTTGAGTCCATCAGCGATGAACTCGACGAATCTTTTTACCGACACAGCAAGACAACTCAACAACACGCGACGAGACCTTACGATTCCTCAATCATAGCACCTCAAGAACAGAACTGCAAAAGCCGGAACCAACCAAGGACGGAACGATGCGACCGTGCAATCGAAAGAGAGTACTAATCAAGCATCCTCATCAGATTCAGATTCACCATCACAATAAAATGGAGAGAGCTAGAGAGAGACGGCGAGCGTGGTGAACGAAATACCTTTCCGGACGGTCTCGATCTCCGCGCCGGCGCGGCGTGCGGCGTTGACGGCCTTCTCGTCCTTCTTGGCGGCGGCGTTCGGGGCCTTCTTCCGTATTACCACCGGCTCCCAGTCCTGCGAGATCGGTCCTACACCTGACATCTCTCGCTCTCTCTCTCGCTGATTTCTCTCCCTAGCAATGGATAATCGCGGTAGTGATAAGAACTCCCCTTCCGTGGGCAAGCAAAATGATGGTTTATATAGGCGAAGGCGAAGCTGCGATTTAGGGCCTTTGCTAGCGTGCGCCCGTGCCGGGAGATTTGCAGTTCGTTTAGATCCACCCGTCTTTTCAATCTCATCCGTTCATCTCCCCCTCCTTGATTTTTATCGCGTCAATCATTGGTCGGCCTGGTCTAAATCTCCAGATGCAGATCGTTGCATCCCTGCATTTGATCTCGACCGTCGAAAGTAACTTGCTGGCGGTATGCACTATATGGTCATGGAATGAAATCAAAAACCTATTCAAGACATAATTTATAATTTAAAAAAAAAAACTCTCATTAGTTGCATTTTATTCTTTAGGATTTTGTATTCCACTGAAACCTCAAATCAAATTATTCAATTGTCTTACAGATCCTCAAATATATTCGCTTTGTTTATTGAATGCTCAGAAAATAACGTTATTTTTTTCGGTTCGATCTTGACGCATGTGCAATGCGCTTGGTCTAGCACAACTATGCATGTTGGCTCGCGCATGATATAGTCGACTGAAGCTGTGGATGGCGATACTAAAAAAAAAATTCTCGATTATATCTCACGACAAGGGTTGACGATGAAAAAGTCGGCGAATTTTTGTGGTTTCCTTTTGGGTTTTTCGCTGGTGCTAAAAGCATTAGATAGTGAGAAACTTTGCAATTGATAGCATTGAGTCACCATATATTTCCGAAAACTTCAAAAAAAAAAATGAGATAATATCTGTTTTAGAACAAATTTGACGGGGAAATTGAACGTGGCTTTCGTCCTGACAAATGCCCGAAAGCAGATTTTGTATTGGGCTGAAGCCTGAAAGCTGCTTGGCGAAAAAGCCCATGAATTTTTCTCCGGGAAGCCGAGGGTGGAGCGTCCCTCCCTCTCCAGTCTCCACCTCGTCCCAGTTTTGTTCCGACGAGCGGAAGTTTGCTCCTCTCCCATGGAATCTCGTGTCTCTTCCCTCGTTCCAGTTTCTTCACCAGCGGATGATGAATGAGGATCGCACGCAAAATTACACGCAAAAGGTTCGTCCCCTTCCTGTTGGCGTGATTCTACCTTCTCCTGCTATTGGAATTTTTGCTGCTAACTTTTGTTCTTTTTGCTTTCGGTTGTTTTTCGTCTTGATGGTAGGCTTTTGGGCTTTCGTCTTTTAACTACATGGTGCCTGTTTTCTAGTGTTTTTTGCTTGTTCGCTGTCAGCCCGTCCGACCGATTACCACGCGCTTACACTGTAGTTCATTTTGCTATCGACAAGAAACTTTCGTTGTCATTCGGAGCGATGCGAGCTGTTCCATAGCGATCCACTTCATTTATCAGATAGTGGCTGGAGTTCACATTTTTCTTGTTTTTCAGTTGAGAATTTACGATTCTAGTTTGTCTCGAGCTGGCCTGTTGATTATGTCCCTTGCTTAAACATGAAAGAATTCCCTCTGCAGTGGTTTGCTGTTTGGACAAATGAATGATGGCTTTCACATGCATCAATGCATGAAAAGACATGATTTTTTGGGCTGTATGTCGTAATTTCTGTTGACATAGAATGTGATGCGAGAAATGTGCAAAATCATATTAGCTGCGAAGGGTTGCTTTACACATAGGTTGCTGGTTTCAATGCACAGCTAAACATATGGCCGAATTTTTTGTGCTTATTTGAGTATTTGTCGAGTTTCAATCAGTAATCTTGCAAATGGGTGTTGTGCTTTGGGACATTTTGGAATTATATGTTTCATATATATCAAGAAAATTGGGGAGGGAAGACCTAAATTACTAATAAGACGTATGTGGGAACTTTAGGGGTTGAACTTGAGTAGTTGGATGTTACTGACAACAGCATACTAAATAGAGTGTAATTGGAGAGAGGATCATTGCAGCCAATCCTTCTTGTGCCGGAAAAGAACTTTGTCATTTTTGTTGATGGTTTGTTCTTCTATCATGTTCTTCTGTTGCTCAGTTTCCACTTTATCCCATTCTATCTCCATTGGCTTGTGATTGGAAGTTTCGATTTAATGTTGCATTTTTTGTGTTGCAGCATTTTGCGATAATCCCACACGAAGGGCAAGCATAGGGCTGGCATGCTTGTAACTGTCAATGTGCCAGTTACCTCCCATTCTCCTCAAATTAAGTACCTAGTCTTCTTTACCAGGAACCTCTGTTTGTCACCTTTATTGTCCCCGAGACATTTATACTTGCATTTGCAAGAAGCAAAGTCGATTTCCTTTTGCTGCTTCTCTGGAGTTGCAATGGCGACTCCTTCAAAAACAGTTGTGGAGTACGCTAAGTCAAACCGGTCTTCATGCAAGAAGTGCTTCAAGACAATAGACAAAAATGCTGTTAGGTTGGGGCTAGTGAGTAGAGATTCTCGAGGTTTTGATATGACCAGTTGGCACCACATGAATTGCTTTGCTTTTGATCCAGATTCTATGAGTTCAATAGAGGCAATCAAAGGATTCTCTCTTTTGAAGGTTTGATTTGATTTATTGTTATTAGTTTTTATTTTTGGTATAAACTTGTGTGCCTGGACTTTGAATTTTCATTGTTCCGTTCCTGTTATAAGCAAGTCAGGGATGTAAAATAATGAAAGTCATAATGGAGGATTTGTGTCCATGCTCACAAGTCTGGGAAAAGATTATAGTTTGATGTCGCGCAATTTTTCTATCCTAAACTTGCTGAAGATGAACCCATCATTTATCTACCTGATATTTTTTAGTATCTTTTTCCATTAGATATCGTTAGATAGCAACTTATTACTAGCTGTGGAGGTTTAATAACTTGCTCATTTGCATGGGTAAACAGAGTAGCGACCAAGAGTCTCTAAAGGGATTGTTAGGCAGCTGCAAGAAAACTCCAGAGGAGGCACGTATCTTTTGTTTATCATTCCACATTCTCAATTTGCTCTTGTGATACAAAAGTTTGAACTTTTCGCGCTGAACTCTTTGGAAGATTCAAGAAAGGAACGAAGATGAAGAAAATGATACAGAGGAGAAATATCCAAAAAAGCCTAAGGTATGCAAAGGCCATTGGAGGAATGATGCTCATTGATCTTGTATTTCGTCTTCTAACTCATGTGCTTATTCATTTATGTAATTCGGCATATGGCTTTCCCCTTTCTTATTGCTTATGTCAATAGATTCAAAAAAGAGACGAAAGCGCAGAAAATGAAGCAGAGGAAGGAAATGCTGCAAAAGTACAGGTAAGCATCATAGAAGAGCCAAATTTATAGCTTGCATTTTTAGTCACTATAGTGTTTCCTATGCATTTTTGCCTTTATCAAAATTGCGTGAATTTTTGGCGCTCACTTTTGCAAATTTAAGTCAAGCTTGCCCTTGCATAATGGGGGACACCTTAAGAAAGAGTTATGGTGTGGGGATGTTTTTTTATGCCAGCTAATTTTGTGCATGCATTTGATCCAGTTGGCTCTACCTGAAGAGGAAGATAAGGTGGAAATCACCCTTTCAATATCTGCAATCAAGGACAATTACAAGGTTGACAGTCTTTCTGGATATGCCGTTCTCTCAGGGCAGTTCAATGTCTTTGCCGTATACTGTTATATGCCCAGCAAATAGCATTTTTTCTCCTGCGTGTTTAGTAGTCTGTCAGCTTGTCTCACAGAAATTAGTTTTTTATCATCCAGGATGCCAAACTATTACCAAAATGGAAAGCGTTTGAGACAATTATTTTTTTGGAACGGGTGAGATATCTGTCTTCGGAATGATCTTGATGGATTTTCTGGGTAAGGTAGAGATGGAGTAAAATAAGCATGTTATTTCTTATATATGTGTTGGTCAAAGCAGACATATATTTTTTATTTTCGTTGAAGGTTACATATTGACTGCTCAATTAATGGTTTAACTAGAGGTTTGTTATGTACCAGTCTAAATGTTTCTATTTTATTTTGTGCTGTTTATTCTTCCCATGAATTAATAAGTATTGCAGTCATACTTGGACTGTCATTGTCCAGATGATGTGGTTTAGGATATTGTTCATCATTCAATGCTGATTCACATGTTTGTTATCGTGCTTGCTTTGAGGCAAACAATTATTCCGTTTGGAATTCAATTTGACATGTGATTATATTTGTGATTTCTACTGGCCACTTATATATGGGGTCACTCACATGGTCACATTTATTGGAAAATGGTTGATACTGTTTGCATTTGTTTTGGGTTTAATGTAGGACGAAGGGCTTCATGATTCAAGTAAAATCGCCGCCTTTGATTTTGATGGTTGTCTGGTGAATACATCTGTAAAAAGGTATTGAAGCAACTCATGTTGATTGATTTTTTGCTTTTATGTTTGGGTAAAAAGATTTTTAAGTTTTACTTGACAATACATCAGCTATGTTTTAAGTAATGATGTATCATTTGAAAATTTACCTCCTCTTTCTACAAGGAGATTTGCTGAGATATGTGAATGTGAAAACCTTTTGCACGACAATCATTGTTCTTTTTAGCAGTAAACTCCGTAGCAAGTTGTGTATATTTTCATTTAATTACAATTCCACTTCAGAGTAGGGCCAGATGCTTGGTCACTTCTGTATCCTTCCATTCCGGAGAAGTTGCGGAAGTTGTATGATGAAGGCTACAAGCTGGTGAGCTTCATTTACTCCTGCATACGGATTTCGTATGGAGACAAAAGATCACAATTTTGACCCCGGCGCTGTATTGTATTCGGCTCTATTCATTTAAATTATGGATTACAGCTCCACTTCATTCCTCCTCCTTAATGGGCAATTTTTCGTTGTCATGATTAGGTAATCTTTACCAATGAATCCAACATTGAGCGCTGGAAGAATAAGAGACAGGTGGCAGTGGACTCAAAATTAGGAAGACTAAATGGCTTCATCAAGCTAGTGAATATCCCAATTCAGGTAGTACAATTTGATAAACGTGGTGTTAGCATTCATGATGTAGCCAACGATTTACTCGAATTGTCTAGCGATATTATCAAACTACTAGTTCATGCGACTATCCATAACTGTGCATAATTTTATAAAGATCAGAGGCAACTCTTGTGATGTATCTTTTTGAATGTGAGTATATCTCTATAATATGTTGATTGGTGTGGATTCTTTGAAACCTTAGAATTGCTTGATCTTTTGAGGATGTTTTCTCTTCCTTTGAATTCATCTTCCTCTATCATGCCTGTAGCTCGGCATGTTTTCTTGCTTTTCGATTGCGAATCAACCAAAGAAATGAGTTAAAAGTGTGGCACGAGGATGTGATTAGAAGTGCACAGCGTCTATCTCTAGCCGAAGTTGAACTTCAATCCTTCAGATAACTCCTTCCTGCTATGTTATTGAAATAGTAGCTTGTGACTCATTCTGTCTCTCTTTGGTGGAGGGGGGTGGTGGGAGGAAATCTTACCTTTAAAAGCTACGGTCTGATAGTATACAATACTTGCCTCTTAAAACTTTCTCCCAATTTTACTGATGAAAAAGAAAAAAGAACTTCCAAGTTCATTTCATGACATTTGGGCATTTCAGAAAATTTGAAGAAGCGGCTGACCTGGCATGCTTATTGCAGGTGTTTATAGCTTGTGGCGTTGGTAAGCCTAGTGGTCTGGCAGAAGATCCCTATCGCAAACCCAAAACAGGAATGTGGAATGTTATGGCAAAGTATTTCAACTCTGGCATCTCGGTCGATCTGGACAAGTAAGCGTGGTTTCTTATTCCGTGTCGCTGATGCGACGCTGTCCGATGGTTGGAGATTAGTTCATTACGTCCCTTTGTCTCCTTCTTGCAACTTGTTTATTCAATTCCTGTGCCATCTGTTCTTGGACTGGACGAATGTTCTTATGTAACATAACATCCGCGCTTGAATTCCAGATCTTTTTACGTTGGTGATGCTGCTGGGAGAATCAACGACCATAGTGATGCTGACATCAAATTTGCTCAGGTATTAGAAACTTAAACGAAACATTTACTGCTCTCTGCATCATTATGCTTTTGCTATTGCATATTGCTTTTGTCTGTTCCGACAGCTTACAATTACTTCTGCTTGTAGTAGAAAATTCCAACATTAGATGTATATGCAGCAAGCACTGTGAATGGCCAAGTGGAACTGTCATACCAAGGCATGTATAAATTTGACTTCTTTCTTGTTGCAGGCCATTGGTTTAAAGTTCTATCTCCCCGAGGAATTTTTCCGGGTATGAAGGAATGGTGTAGGGCGGTTGAGCGTGCATGATCATCCGGTCGGATATCAATGGGGGGACTAAAAGCAAGAGATCCTTTTAATGACTTCGTTTTCTTTTTTTTTTTTGGCTTCTGGGAAGAGGCTTCTGATCTTGCCATGATCCCTAGCATTTTCGCTATTTATGGTGTTACTTGAGCACCTCGGTGCGACATCCCCGCCATGCTCCTTCGCTTGAATATGCCTGTTTGCAGTTTTCTCACCTGCCGTTGTTCGTTAGTGCCTCTTGAACTTTCTTGTTCATCCAAAAGGGGGAAAAAGAGAAACACCGTTCTTCCAGGAACTAGCAAGCTACTTCTCTTCCTAAACGAGAAGAGAACCTGTCTACACGTCTTGCCGGAGTTTGTAAACACCATAATGTGTCATGAAGTGTACCTTGAATCGATTAACCTATGAGTCCTCGTGGCCATCGACCGGCAGCAAAGCTCCCTTCATTGTGACGGCGAGTCTTGCAAAAGAGGCAACTGCGGTCACCACAGCAATGGTCACGGAAATTTTAGTTTGTGAACAATCGTTCTTGGAGGGTAGAAATGACAATTTCTAAATGTACAAATGATAACTGACGACATTGATGAGTCTAACTTGAACTGTAGTAATGAAATCCATGGAGCAATTTAGTGGTTTCAAAAGTAGAGAACACCAAAAAAATATCAGGGTGGAAGTTGAATTTGGAAGGGCGTATCGACTTTTCTTGAGCGGTATTCAAAATAAAACACAACATTTTTAAGGCTGTCTGTTGGGTGAAAAATGAATAATTTAATAAATAATTTTTTTATATCGCTTATAAAAATAAATGAATAATTTTTTTCATCGTTCAAAGAAGTAATTAAATATAAATCATTATTAATGATAAAAATATTCCTCTTTAATTAATTATTTTCAGCAATACAAATAATTATTTTAAAAAAAATAAAAAATTGTTAAAATTATAACAAATAACGAAATGTCATAATTTTTAATGAATTGGTATTTTTTTTTTTACATGTATAGTTAAAATATTAAAAATCTTACGGCTTAATAATATTTTATTAAAAAAAAAAAACCGCAGGTGTTGTCTTGGCCGCCCATAGTTATCTGAATCTACTATACCTGGTAAGAAACGAAAGGGTTGAAAAAGAGAAATGGAAATAGTCTTTGTGAAAAATTCACAGCCCCGAACTGAACTGACCTGAAGTCAAAATTACAGACTTTTCCTCCATCTCCTGAAGATCAGAGGCCATAGCCAAAGAGAGAGACAGAGAGATAGAGGGAGAGATAAGGAAGGCCCACCGGAGCCGAGCACAGTCACATTCTCTCAAATGGGTCTTCCTTTTTTAACAAGGTTGGACATTCGTTCTCCGAATCAAACACTTCTCTTACTTCACTTCCGTTTATGCTTCTTTCATTTGACTCCGCTACTCGGGGGTGTCTGGGCAGTGCTTGTGGCTCGCTAGGTTGCAGCAGCTCTTCGATGTCAACCGTGCAGCTAGGGTTTCATTGCACTTCTCTCGACGCGTTCTGGGTTCCTCGTGAAAGGAGGAATTCTCGCCGGGGATTTCGCGTGGCTTGCTCTTCCGCTTCACCCACTGGTAATTTGGTTTTTTCTTTCCTGTCTTTTCAGTAATTTCCTGTAGAGTTTACTTCTTGCGCCGATTCGGGGTGTTGAATTTTCGTGGTTTGCACTCTCGTGTGTTGTGGATTATCACTGTGCATGAGTTGTATGGCTTGTGCTTAAAGCTGGAAGTGATGCTCCGGTTTGGTGACAAGAAGTGTGAGAAGTGGATTCTAAATGACGGCTGGATAGGAAGTTTCAAACTGTACCGTGAAGGTCCACGCGGATTGCACTCGGGAGAATGCTGTAGATGTACTGCTTGAACACGGTTTTGCTGCCATTATGTTGGCTCTTATTTTCCCATTTGTGGTTATGGCTCGTCTCAGTTTGATTACTATGAATTTGTATTCTTGTTTGCAAGTTTAGCCATTGGATCTCTGTGATGTCTGGTTGTTAATGCTGTGGAAAAAGATTTCTCGAATTCTGCTCCAACATTGTTACTTTCTTTGGAGAGGTATCACAGTGATCTCTACTTTGCCTTGAGTAAGACTAGTTTGGTAAATTGATATGATTGGGAAATTGTATGTCAGACTTCACATTGGTAGATAATCAACAAAGGAATGGTTTTTCCAACGTTATTTCCCACGATGGAGAGGCTTGGAGGCTAGAAAGTTGGACCAGCATTAGCTTTCATATATGTTGTATTCTCTATATTTTCACATTCAACAAAACCAAGTCAATTATTCTTGTACTTGGTCCTCCTTTAACCCTCTTTCGTCTTACCCTGCTTTTTTGTAAGGTATCATACTGTTTGAAATTGCACAGTATGAATTCATGCTTGAAGATGCATAAATTTTATTTGCTTTATGAATGTATTTTACGTTCAGATCCACTTTTGGTGAGGGCTGCTAGAGGAGATCCTGTGAGTAGGCCCCCGGCATGGATGATGCGACAAGCAGGAAGGTATATGGCTGTTTACAGAAAGCTTGCAGAGAAACATCCATCCTTCAGAGAGAGGTCAGAGACCACTGATCTCATTGTGGAAATTTCTTTGCAGCCTTGGGAAGCTTTTCATCCAGATGGGGTTATCATTTTCTCTGACATACTCACCCCTTTACCTGCGTTTGGGGTCCCATTTGACATCGAAGAAGTAAGGGGACCTGTAATTGGGTCCCCAATTCGTTCTGAGGAGGCCTTGAAGTCGTTGCATTCAATTGACTTGGGAAAACTTTGTTTTGTAGGAGACTCTTTGAGGATCTTGCGGCAGGAGGTAATTGATGATAGCATGACATGCTCATGAAGTAGTTCAGCTAATTTACATCAATAGTCACCAATTGAGAAATAATCGCATTATAGCTACTTGCTTTTTAAACTGGTCTTTTATAAAGGTTGAAGGGCGGGCTGCTCTACTTGGTTTTGTCGGGGCACCATGGACAATCGCTACATATGTGGTTGAAGGGGGTACAACTCGGACATATACTGTCATAAAAAGCATGTGCCATACAGCGCCACATGTATTGAGGGCTCTTCTATCTCATATAGCTCAAGCAATTGCAGAATATGTCATCTTCCAGGTGGAATCTGGAGCTCATTGTATACAAATATTTGATTCATGGGGTGGACAGCTACCTCCTGATATGTGGGAACACTGGTCAAAGCCTTACATCCAACAGGTAGCAGCTATTTTTTATTTTGAATTCATCTTGCTTCCTTGACACAGTTTCTTTGCCAGTCATTCAGCACAACTTACTTTGTCTTGTTGCTAGAGTTGGGCTACGCACGTAAGGTCTGTGCATAAGCTTGGATTGGTGATTGTGCGTGAGGGCTTGGTCAAAATAGTTGCATTTTTGCTTGGTCTCGGTGGAGAACATTAACTTTACCTATCAAAATTTGTCATCTTATTTGGAGAAGGATATCATTGACTGCAAGCATCTCTCTCCTATTTGAGTTATTGCATCCTTGTCTGCCAATTTTAAGCACAAAAAGAGAGACCAAGAAAACCTTTTTTTCATGTGGAAAATGCTTAGCTCTATTAATGCATATAAGTCTTTTCTCATCCCATTTTCATCTGAACCAATGACCCACATGGGATTGCAGATTGTGGATGTTGTGAGGAAGAAATGCCCAGGAACTCCGCTTGTTCTATACATAAACGGAAATGGTGGTCTTCTTGAGCGAATGAGACAAACGGGAGTGGACGTGATTGGGCTGGACTGGACTGTGGACATGGCAGATGGAAGGAAACGGTTAGGTAGCGGAGTTGGCGTGCAGGGAAATGTGGACCCTGCTTACTTGTTCTCTCCTCTCCCAGCCTTGACTGAAGAAATTCAAAGGTTAAATATTTGTTGAGTGTCTAACTTTTTTGTTAAAAGCTTTGGGTTGAAGCATGCAATTTTATTTGCTTGGTTATACTAATGAAAAAGTGTAGCTAGGGGGTGATGTTTGATGGCTGACAATTTTGGTTATCTAAAATGAGACAGAAATCTACTCACACAACAGAGTTGTTAGGATCTGGCCTAGATTGAGGGAATTTTCAATGAGGATTCTGCTTTGATCATACATTTATAGAGACTCAGAAATATGGTAGCTTAAGTTTAATTTGAAATTTGGATAGGTAAACCAAAAGATAACATTTATTTAGAGTTTGATCTGACTCGATACATTTTCCAGGGTTGTGAAGTGTGCAGGGCCAAAAGGTCACATTCTTAATCTAGGGCATGGTGTCCTTGTTGGGACGCCTGAAGAAGCAGTTGCCCATTTCTTCGATGTGGCCAGGAGTTTAACATATGATTCCTTTTTAGAAGATAATGCGGCAGAGAAAGCTACACAGGTAGCTTGACTGCAGACGATTACTTTGAGCAAAACCATCTTGTCGAAGCTTTAGAAATTCAGGATGAGCTCCTCTTGAGTTTCACAGTTTTGGGATATATTGAAGGTTCTGTACATGGCTGTGAGCAATCTAATTTATTCCTCTTCTGTTCAATCTGTAAATTACTATTGTTCAAATGTTCTGCGAAATTGCATTTGTCTCGTGACCCTTTCTTTCTCTGCCTACTGTTATTATCTGCCTTTTGCATTTGAGGGCTTTTCATGAGGTTTAGTAATAATTAATTACATTTTCCAGATAGTCATCCTCATGATCAGAAGTCTTGTACTCTTGTTGGTTTGGTTTGTACTATTTGTTTACTTTGCTGAAAATTTGTTGTCGGCAAAAGAAAGAAAGAAAGAGAGACGGTAAGGGGTCATATAAGCTATAGAAAGAACCTCTGCTGATGCTATTAAGATCATAGAGAGGGATATGATTAATTGTCCTTGTCACTAGGGGTGGCAATTAACATTTCTTAATCGCGATTCCTATGTGGTTGGACATCATTAGGATATGCCTAGGACAAGCCTAGCCTTGCGTATGCCGACGCATCACAAAAGCTTATGATATGCATCACTGTCCTGAGGGGGCACACACTAGAGAGTGAGGGTGGTCCAACGCTAAAATCATTCCATGGCGTTCCACCTTTTGGGGTTGTGCTTTGCGAGATCTGCAGTGATTTAGGTTTGAGCTTATTTCAAGGTGATGAGTGCTTACTCAAATCTAAATTATTGGCGATGTGCGATTCTGTTATCGTCGCCATGCGTAGCTTTACTAGCTCGTTCTGCTTGTTCGTAGGTCTCTCATCTCACCTTGTCATGTTTTCGCTACTCGGAGCCTCAAGATGCTTGAACTTGATTATTCGTGCACGGTGTGGCGTCGTCGCTCGAATTATTGCACGCAGTTCCTAGTTTTGTCCTAAAACACATGAAACTTGGTGCATGATGTGAGATCTAGGTGTAACGGTAAGTCCTTAGAATCTTCACTTAAAACGTTTCGAAATTGCTTGGGTCATCAACCTAACCAAAACTCCTCAATCATGCACTTTGAGGATGGCCTGTTCTTGGACCTGATTGCCGCATGTAATTTGACCATAGCTGTAGCATCATCATATCATTTCCCTTTGTTGTGTTCTGGTATGCCACCAGTGTTGATAAGCAAACAGTCATTTTTATTCCTCGCTTCGCTATATGCACCTGAATGTAAATGTAGATTAAGCATGTCACACAAGTACATCTATGTGGGTCTTTCCTTTGGTAAGAAGGCAAGTAAATAAGAACAATGACGATGATGATGATAACAAGTTAGCAAAATTGGATTATGGAAATCCCGGAAAAATTTATCAAGAGTGTGTTAAATTTTATGTATGAATGCCTATTCAGTTCTTCGTTTTTTAATTCGACCAATTTAGTCACGAACATGTTGACAATTTGCCGATGTAGTCTTTCCGGTCATAATTTCTTTAAGATTTTTTGCCACGTGACAGGGCCTCGGTGATGGCTGGTGGAGGTCGTCAGCCATAATCGAGGGTTGGCCGTGTCATGTAGGACGGTTGGTGCTGACTAGACCGCGACGTCAGCAGTTTCCAGTCAAAATCGACTAATAGAACTACATCGGCAAATCATCAAAAAGTTTAGAACTAAATTGATCAAATTAAAAAGTTTATGACTAAATTGACACGATGACGCCTAGGTTAGAATCCTTTTGGTGATTATCGCTTTAAAATTTCAAACTACACCAACCTAGCTAATGTTGTAGCTACCTTTCCATTCATTCTCTTCTTCCCCCTACTCAAGAGTCAAGCCTCCTTGGCCAAATATGCTGCATATGAGATCAAAAGCTGCAAATGAGATCAAAAGGGACAAAAAGTGTCAGCTTAAATTAGTAATCACAGTTAAAGAAGGCACTGACCCGTGATTATCGAATTGAAAAGAATAGGTTGACATGACTATATGAATAGAGAGGAAGCAAAACGCCTGTCCTGTGAATGTTTATCTATGGTTTTTTTTTTCTCTTTTTTTTTTCCATTAATTAGGGAGAGAAGCTGGACCATTTCTTGTGCTCAATCATCCATTCGCAAGAAGTGGGAAACAAAGTGGCCACGAAGAGATATAAATTCTTTAATTTGGATTTTATGCAACTTGGCATATTCATGTCATCACTAATGCGGCTCATAATCACACCTTGACAGAGATTGGAGATAATTATTCTCCCTAACTTAAACACGATATATATATATATATGTATGTATGTATTGCGGGGGTCAAAACACAATCTAATAGTCTCGAAAGCGCTTTTTAACTCGTTAATCTTTACTTAGTATAAAACAAACTCTATAGGGTATATCCAACTTAAAGTTTATACTGGGAAAAAAAAATCATTAAAGCCCATATATCTGCTATTGAGACGAACTATAAACAACATCTTGTTTTGAAAATGTCAATTGAGCCTCATGAAATGTCTAAACATTCTATATATGAATCAGAATCTTCCTCATACTACAACCACTCAAATTTATTTCTTACAACTTTAATTTGCAAAAAATATTTTCTCTTTCTTTGCACATTTAGAACATTCTCCACTTTGTTTCTTTACATGCACGTACATTTACCTAGTCGATACCTATGTACTGCCACCAACGTGAGAAGTTAGCCATCTATAATGATCACAGTTATCATAATATGCCCCTCCTAACCTGCTGAATTTCTTGTCTTTGCCATCTAGTCTTCCATATAAATTCAAATTTCAACCAGCAAACCTCTGCTGTAAATATTTGTGGAAGCTTCAAAGATCAAGAACTTTGACCCCTTTTGGCTTGGCGAAATTGCAGGTTGGGGATTTATAAGCAAGGCTCACGAGTCAAAGGCATTACTCAGTAGGAAGTAGGTTCCTTCTGAAGTGTGACCGTGTGAGAAGAAATGATCCCTCGATAGAACTCTATAGATTGATGTGTCTCCAGGTGAATGTTGTGCTGCGTTTCGCACACGATAACAACTTGATGACTATTATTCTTCTCGAGAGAGCACTATATAGCTTTACAGACAACATCAAAAGACAGCAGATCTGCTGTTTAAGATCTTTGAAAGAGAGATTTATTTTTCCAATGAAGAGGAAATGGTGGTTGCTGATTGGGTCAAAGATACTAAATCTAATGTCTGATAAGACAATGGGGAATCCAAAGATATAAAGAACTGAACCAAACTATATAAAAATGATCAATATGTGGGCCATCAAGATCTTTAGGTGGGGAATACTTCTCTAAGGTTAACATTTTCGTTAAACTTGAGTGGCTTGATGGACCTGTACAAGTATCATCGACGTAGAATAAACTATGGCTAGTGTAGAAATATACATGTCATCGAATGCATGGCAATTCGATCAACACAGAGTAATAAGATACGTACATTCATGAATGTGCTGTGAAATATTATGCAAGAACACAATGAACTGAACTGCATGTGTAGCATGATATTCCATGCAATCTTAATGTAATTATAATTTCAAGTACGTACACGTTTACATAAAATATGGAGATAGGCACCATGCGTGGCGCAGAGAGAGAGAGAGAGAGAGAGAGAGAGAGAGAGAGAGAGAGAGAGAGAGATCTGTCTGGGAAAGTTGCAGTGGTCATAGACTTGCATCAATAGGTTATACATATGGTGGACATTCACGAACATAAATGTCCCAAATCTCCAAACAGTAATCACCTGAAAAGATTGGAAAAGAAGAAGAAATTGAGCTCACCCACAAGACAAGTATTCCCTTCATCACCACTGCCTTGGATACTCGCCTCTCTGATTTAAAGAAAAGTACAGTCCTTGAGTCATAAAAAAAAAAAGCAAGATCTTGATTCTGGGAAATACTACATACAATAGGCAATAGGGGCTGTAAAGAGCGAATTTTGGACTTTTCATGCGTACTTCAGCTCCTGGAATGACATGAATCATAATTAGAAATCCCCAATCAGGAACTTATAATATCAAAATGTTCAATGACCACATGCATGGTACTCAACACGGAGAAAATTATACATGATAATCGCGGGTCTCACGTAGACACACATTTTTACTTAGCACACTAGAGGGACATGCCATTAAAAGAACTATGCATATTAAACAGTGTCATACTCGAATTCTCTTCATATGTACTTGTCTATGTCTATGTTTGTGCAAAATAAACACCGGAAGAGAGGATTGATGGACGAAAGTACTGTAACCTGTATTTACATATATTAACCACAACAAACACCGGGTTTCTATTTGCCTGCTAATGTGCTTGTATAGATAGAAATATAATGCCTGTAAAGTTTGCATCATGGGTAAAATGTCAGCCAGTAGCTACCATCTGATGCAGAGAAAAGGCAGTCCAACTTAAGTTGTATGCTCGAGTTCGGCGTCATTTTAGCATTACCAGACAAAGCATAATCAAAGAAGACATTTATTGTTCTAGGCACAAGATCTTAGCATTTGAGTATGATGTTGTTTACACGACAGACGAAGTGATCTAACAATTGTTTTATCATGTGTCCTCATATACCCAATCATTCTCACCTTGCTAATCAAGGTGTGAGTGATTTAAACGAGGGGATCTGATTTCATGTCCATTCATGGCGGGCAAAAAATCGTGCAGAATCTAAAAAGAGTTATGATCATATAAAAAGAAAGCACACATTATGTGAGAATTATTTAATTAATTATTCAAATCAAAGAGCAGTTGTGTGTCTGAGAGAGAGAGAGAGAGAGAGAGAGAGAGAGAGAGAGAGAGAACATTTTTCCTACGCAGCATCGAATGTGTCCTAGGAGTGAAAAACGTCAAGGAAAAAGTTACTAAGTACTGTTTCTCTGTCTTTTTTCTCATAGCAACTGCATACTATGCAGATTAGGGTTTTGTGAAGCTCATGTGTGGTAGGGTTTTCAAGGAAAGGACAGCTCATACACAGAGTCTAAACATGAAAAAAAACGTACCCTCACTCCAACCATCACGATGGGCAAATTTAACCTTTCAACAAGCACATCGATCTTGCTTAAGCTAAATAAGCTGGATCTACAAGCTAATATAATCGTCGTATAGTCTTCACAACAGTTGCTTATGTTGCATACTTGATCACCAGATTTCGTGATCTCAACCCAGATCAACCCAAAAATGAAGAAACTATGGAGAAACTGAATGATCAGTACCTATAAATTTTTGTAGCTCAAGATTGGTGAAGAGGAATGCTTGAGCTAGGATCACTACTGGGCTTCATCAGACTCCGATTCGGTCTCTTCTTTTTCTTCTTGTAAGGGATTCCTCTAGCCTTAGCCTGAGAATCCCTAACTTCGCGTAGGTAGACCCGAATAGAGCCACTGGCAAACGGGTTCGTCTCCGGCAACCCGCCGTTCTCTTCATAGGCAGCCCTGAGCCTGCCGATGAGCGCGTCGAGGCTCCCCCACGCCTGCTTGAGCGGGCACGTGCAAGGCCCTGGCGGCTCAGGCTGCCCAAAGTACACGCACCCGTTGAAGTGCACCTTAGTCTTGCCGAACTGATCAAGGTACCGGAGGAACTCCAAGACATGAGTGGAGTTGCACTGGGAGATTCCGACCGGGGGCCTTTGGTTGCTCAAGTACTGCCCGAAAGTGTTCCAGTCCCGTCGCTTCTGCGACTCGTAGCGACTCGGCTGAGTCGGTTGTGGGAGATGGTCGCCGGAAGGCACGGCGGATCTCATGGATCCTTCTTGTATGGGATCTTTCCCTCTATTATCCATGGACATGACAAAGCCTTTTTCCCTAGGATACCAAGAACTTGTATAGGCTTGTGTAGGCTCAATTCCTCTCTGGAAGAGAAATTATTGAAGTGGTTTTAAGAAGAAGGGAGTAGAGAGGAGGAAGTGGAGGAAGATGAAGTTAACATCATGGGGGCTACTCGAGGAGACATGAAATGGGTCCTTCGAAAGTGCTTTTCGCTATAGCCCTTGTGCTTCTTCTTTTTCTCTCTTTTCTTTCTTCTTATTGACATTATTTTTTTCACCTTTGATGTACTGCACCAATTAAATTATTCCCTTCTTTTCCTTTTAAAATATGTTAATTATGCTTCCATCGCCCAATGAATGATTATAGTGTGCATTAGCATATTTGGCACCACTCTTTAGGGGCCACCCGAGCCTAGCCAGCTTGAATATAAACATTATTTTGCGCTTGGGGTGGAGATTTCATGGTGTTAAGTATGTATATGCGCCTAGAGCTATACATCTCTCTAAAATAAGATTAAAAAGGATCTAATCATACATCACCAAGAGGTCAAAGCAAGAATTCGGACGATGATTACTTTTTAGGATACTAAGTTCAAAAGATATGACCAATCACTTTTTCAATTATAGGCTAAGTTCACTTAATATTGGTGGCATGAGTTGATGATAGCTCAAGAAACACATGTTAAACACCAAGTCCGACCCTAGAGTTCTTCTAACCTTCAACGCAAAGCAACAGAATAATCGTTCATTTTGAAATGTAATTACCTCTGCTTTGTCATTTGTCATATTTAGGCACAAGCTCATGCGTAATTAAGTTGGTACTTATTTTTTATACTTAGAGCCAGAGACAAAATAACGGCAAAGTAGTTATGGTGGCCCAACCCAATTAACATCGTATGATACGTAATTATAAGCGACTTAATTACATTAAGAGTACAAATAAAAATCGAAAGGCCCCACAATTTACATGTGTTTCGTAATATTAAACATGGTGAATGCGATTTTGTCTGCTCCTTACGAGGTGCAGATACTTAGGAACGAGTAATACAGTTGGTTAATTAGATTTGCCTTCTCTTTAAGCTATGCTCATGGAAGGGTATCAGGCAGCAACTAGTTGTATGAGAATGGTTTTTCCTTCAGAAGAATAATAAAAATCAGAGATGTGAAAAATATCTTTGCGAAGCACATCCTTATAAAAGTTTTATGATTATTTCAACCGAAAAATTATCAAAAAGTCCTAAACCTATTGCACTTTTACTAATTCAGCCACAAACCTTTTAATTTTGCTAATTCAGTCCTAAACTCTTTACATTTGTGCCAATTCAATCCTAGACCTTTTTGCAATTGTGACAATTCAATCCATCCAGCCAACTTTAATTGGCCGGCACTAGCGTGGATAATTTTTAATATTTTTTCAAAGTATATTTTCATGTTTTTCCATGTTCTTTCCTTTATCTTTTCCTTTCTCTACCTCCAGCCGTCGCTGGTGAGGTTAACCTTGCCGATGCTGGGGGAGGTCAATCTCATCCAGCAAGGTACGACCTTGCCCAGATCTGGCCTAGGCGAGGTCGGGCCTCACTCGTGGCCGACGGGGGCAACCCTTGCCCAGCCATAGCAAGGCATACCTCGACCAATGTCGGCGGGGGCGAGCTTCGCCTGAGACTGAACTAGCCTTTGGCAAGTTGCCGGCGAGGAAGAAGAAAGAAAAATATTTAAAAAATATTAAAATATTATTAAAAATTTATCCACGTAAGTGTCGGCCGGGCAAAGTTGGCTGGATGGATTAAACTAGCACAAATGCAAAATATTTAAGGCTGAGTTGGCACAAAAAAATTTAGGACTTAATTGAAACAAATTTAAAAGGTGTAGAACTAAATTGAAAAAATTAAAAGATTTAGTTAGCAAAAGTGTAATAGGTTTAAGACACGTTTAACAATTTTCAAACTGCCGAGAGAAGTGGATTAACGATTATTGCTTAATTTTTTTAACGTGGGTATTTAAACACCTGGCTAGACCTTCTTACACACAAATTATTCCGTCCAATTTCATCAAATGATGAAAGTGGACGGAGAAGAGAAATGGCCATGGCACTTGGAGAGGAAAATTATCAAAAAAAAAAAGTCTTAAACATGTTGTCTTGTGACAATTCAACCCTAAAATTTTTAATTTGGTAATTTAGTCCTAAATTTTTTCAAGATTTGTCAATTCAGTCTTATATCTTTTAATTATGTCAATTTAGTCCTAAAACTTTTGATGATTTACTAATTTAGTCATAAACTTCATAACGACTTACTAATCTAGTCATTCTGACCAATTTTGGCCGGAAATCTTTGATGTAGTTGACCGTCCTGCATGACAAGAACGGTGCTGAGGTAGATAATTTTCTAATTTTTTATTTTCTTTTCCTATTCTATTTAATTTCTTCTCTCTCTCTTTTCGTAACCCTAGACTGGCGGCCCTCCCCTAGTTCCAAGCGAGGGTGTCGTGGTCCTCACCCATATCCAAGTAAGGGTGTGCGCCCTCGTCGGCCAGCGGGGGTGAGGGGCCAACCAACAGGTTTAGGCTATTTAGGTCTCGATGGCCACTTGGAGATTCAAGGTTATTTAGGGCTATTACCAAAACTAGGTTTCAACAGATGGACTAATTAATTGTTTCTTTGCCTAGCTGATTTTGCTCTCTGATGATCAGGAATAAGCACATTCTTGCTGGTCATTAACGTTCATTTGCCAAAGCCATGGATCATACATTCTGCAATTAGTTCTAACAGCCACGTGGGTTAGTGCTCCTGTAGAGTGCAATAATTTGAATTTAGTAACTCGAGAAAATACGGTAACGAAAAAGCGGGTCAATATATACCATCAGGTGTCAAATTTTGACCTAGACACGTAGGGCGACCTCGTTTTCGATGACTGTAAAAAAAAAAAAAAATAGGGTTCATCTTCTCATTTTGCAGTGGAGGGTTTCATCTGATTCAGAGTTCTACGATCCACAAAAAGAGTGATTGGAATCATTGCAAAGCAATGGACTCCTAGCATCGAGCCGCTTGATTTCGATTCCCCGTAGGTTGTGTGGTGATGTTCGCACAGTGCTCGACCAGCCTTCTTGAATATTCAGTTGATATCAGCATCGATGGATTAATTATTGCTCTCTAATTGCATATTACGCCCACCATCCTGGTCATGCCTATCAGTTATATAATGCATACTCGATTAGCTTTTCGAGTTCGATTAGTCAACGAATTGAATGCGCGTGACGACCGGAACCTACGGACTAGGCATGGCGAAATGGGTTTAGGACCCATATTTGATGTATTGGTCATAAATAGGTTGCCTTAAATTTTAAAAATAAATTTACATGAGCCATAAATGAATCATTTAACAACTTAATGGGTCTTAGATGAGTTTTAAATGTGTTACTTAACTATCTTAGGATGAATCATTGTAAACAACTCATTTTTTTTTAGTTTTTTATTTTTATTTTTTGTAATTCTTTTGTTTTTTCTTTCTTTCTTTTTCCTATCAAATCCGGCACCAGACATACAAGGAGAAAAAACTCAATCTTTTTACTTTAAATTTTATTTTAGTTTTAAATTATAAGAATTGTCCATCGTGTTTTGGCAATATTATTTCTTTCTTTAAATTACAAGAAACAAGTTTTCCTAGTTTCGACTAAATATCAAAATACTTTAGTAATATAAGTCCAGTATGAATCGAGAAATCTACATTACAACAGAACGGGTCATAAATAGGATACATGGGTTGATTTGGGTCGGACCACTTGTGACCCGACGCAAACTCGATTCGATCCACTTATTTTGCAGGTCCACTACGGACCTAACTTCTTGAGAAATTTTAATGATTCAAACCATAATCCCATCTTTCCATTGTGCGAGCGGATGAATTTCAAGTCAATTTGCTCCACGACTGAGAAACAGTGCCCATTTCGTTTTCTTATCATCCCTCGAAATTTTTTTTTTTTTGGGAGGCCTAATCAATTGCGTGTGAGTAACATACAAGTAATCCTCCACTGGTAATATCAAATAATATCCTCTCCCGTACGGATCGCGAGCGATGTTTTTGTTCGTTTCTCGCGGTTTCTTTTTCCCAATTTTTTTTTTTATTTCTCTCTCTCTCTCTCTCTCTTTCCTGACTTTATGATTGGACTTCTTTTTCACGGATGTTGCACAAAAAGACTGAGGAATACAAAGCCTCATGCCCCTCTGTCTCTGTTTGCAGAATTCCCGTGTGTAAAAATGCTGTGATCACTTCCTTTCGCGAGCGCATGCAGACGACCCAGGTTTTCGTTTTCGTGCTCGCGTTAGGTTTGAGAGAAGCCGGACAGGGGCATGTTTTTGTTTTGGCTTCTAGAAGGGAATTGGACGTGGTGCCAAAAAACGACTTGGTACGCGACCTGAGGAAAGATTGGGAATGTCCACATCGGTCTGATGTCCGGACGGTTTGGCTAAGGAAACCGTCTACGTTAAAAGTTTATTCGTCTTTTTAAGGCATTCTTCTTTTCTCAGTTTGCCCACGCCTTATCGGGATTGTTTGCTTGTTTCGTCGTCCGGATTTGGATCGAGATACGATAGGGTAAAGGTGGGATCGTAAACCTTTTGAAAACCCTTCCAATGGTATAATAATAATAATAATAATAACCCCCAATTGTGTTTGGAGCTGCCTAAGAAAATTCCATCATGTTTAGATGCTTGGGCCTTCATTCGCCGCTTTGGACGCCCCCCCCCCCCCCCCCCCCCCTCAAGTCTGCCGTCTAATCCATCGCCGTCTCGATAAGCTTTCTCGTGATTACCATTGTCGACCCCTTATCTATGTCCAAAGAAAGAAAGAAAAAGAAAAAAAAAAAGGATCGGTAGAGCTTGAAGGGGGTCGATTCGGGTTGTCTTTTCGTTGGAAACCTCATCTTCCACTTGGCTACTCCATATTCATTAGCTAAAACAAAGAAAATCTTACTGGCGAACGCGCTCGAGAAGTCCTCAAGAACATCAATAAGATTCTTCCGAGCAGTTGCTTCGCTTTAATGGCTTCGTACAAACTCTGTGCTTTCCGGAGAGGCAAGGAAGTAATTGGCGGTGGTCAGAAGTGACGACACTCGACGTTAGTCGGAAGTGACGACGATTGGCTATTATAGTGGTGTCTCTCTCTCTCTCTAGCGATGGCTAGCGAAACAATATCCGGATGCGTCACTCCATCACTTCATCGTCGATAGATAATGGGGATTGTTAAGTTAGTTTTAAAGCTAGTAATAATAATAATCCAATCCTTATTTATCTCACCCCTATTTCCAAATTTAAGCTCTTCTCTTATCTGCTCTTCGCAGTTCTCTTTCTGCTGTTGTAGGCATGGCTACTTTTTTTTTTTTTTTTCCGAGAACGGAATCATAGCATAGTTCCAACTTCGCTTCGGCCTAGCATCATATGTGGTTCTAGTTTAGATAAATTCAAAGATCGAATCCATTTGATTAGTTCCCTCAAGCTTCACATCAAGCTATGAAAGAAAGCTTGGGCAAAAGGAAAAACCTCTCAGAAAGGAGGAGGTTTTCCTCATTGTAGTAGGAAGGAACCGGAGCAACAGCTGGAAGGAAGCCTAACCGTAAAATTTCACAAACCATGCTTGGGACGCTTGTTTTTGAAGTGTCCATTTAAATATCTGTTTCAGTGCTTGGCTTTCACAAAGCATTGCCCTTCGTTGCTGCATTATGAGACATTAGATAGACTCGAGTGATATACTAAAAGAGTCGGCTAGGTAGTATGCAATGAAGACTCCTTGTCTGATATCTAGGAAATGTCCTTTTTGCTATGCTTGCCACTACTACCTAATAGGGAGTTAAGCAGTAAAATAAGTAGACTTTTTTTTTCGATTGAAGCTCTTCTTGAACCATTTCTGGTGATTAAGCCTCTCCCATCGCGGGGAAGGGGGAAGAGGGACCTATTTTCTTATAAAAGAGCCTATTCGGAGCATTCACATGTTCACTCTCTTATTCTACTTGTGAAATTCCTCATTTCCTCCCTTCAAATCAAAGAATCTATCATCAAGGATTCTGAGCATCCTAACTATGAAACAGTTCCTTATTTCAAAGACCCTACTAGACATTATTGACTTGCAAAGACCGATTCTGCTTTGGGAGGGGGGAGGGGTGGTATATCTTTGCATAGAAAAATAAAAGCCTAGTTCTACCTTAGTTTGGGTATTTTAGTTTCATTAAGCCTAATAGAAGCAAGGGTTAGTACCATAAAAATCCCAATCTGGTATATCTAAGAGAAATTTTTCCCAAATTATTTTTTTCCATAATAAACCATAAATAGGTACACTTATGACACATTTACTCCAAACTACTTTTTTTAACATAAAAAATTTCAAGCCGGAACACACGTGACTAATTTACCCTCTGTAATCCATTAAGTTGGGTTAATACCTCGAACAATCCAAACCCGATACACTTTGTGACAAACAGAAAGAGGTTTGCCTCATTGTAGGAGGAAGGAACTGGAGCAACCGTTGGAAGGAAGCCTAATGGTAAAATTTCACAGACCATGCTTGGGACGCTTCCTCCTTAGTTAGTGCTTGTGAAGTATCCATTTGAATATCTTTTTCAGTGCTTGGTTTTCACAAAGCATAGCCCTTCGTAGCTACATTAGGAGACATTAGATAGACTTGTGTGATATACTAAGAGAGTCGACTAGGTAGTATACAATGAAGATTCCCCGCCTAATATCTAGGAAAGCTCCTTTCTGTTGTGCTGGCTACTCCTGCCTAATAGGGCGTTAAGCAGTAAAATAAGTAGGCCTAATAGGGTGTTAAGTAGTAAAATAAGTAGGCTTTCTTTTCGATGAAGCTTTTCTCGAACCATTTCTGATGATTGAGCCTATCCCATCGCGAGGAAGGGGAAAGAAGGACCCATTTTCTTCTATAAAAGCCTATTCGGGGCATTCATATGTTCACCCTCTTATTCTACTTGTGAAATTCCTCCCTTCAAATCAAAGAGTAGTGGATTCTATCATCATGGATTCTCGGCATCCTAACTATGAAACAATTCCTTATTTCAAAGGCCCTATCGAACATTATTAACTTGCATAGACCGGTTCTGTTGGGGGTACATCTTTGCATATAAAAATAAAAGCCTAGTTCTACCTTAGTTCGGGTATTTTATTTTCATTAAGCCTAATAGAAACAAGGGTTTAATACCATAAAAATCTCAAACTGGTACATCTGAGATAAATTTATCTCAAACTACTTTTTAACCACAATAAACCCTAAATAAGTACACATGTGACAAATTTACTCCAAACTACTTTTTTTTACATAAAAATTTTTAAACTGGTACACGTGATAAATTTACCCTCTGTAATCTGTTAAGTTGTGTTAATACTATGAAAAATCCCAACCTGATACACTTTGTGACAGACATAGGCTAAAAACCCCAAATCGGTACACCTGTCAACTTCCACATGTCATCTAACTCGGCAATTTGACAGTACAATTTAACGGGAAGTAAATTTGTCACAAGTGTACCAGTTTGAAATTTTCGGTGATAAAAAAATCAGTTTTGGGTAAATTTATCACAAGTGTATCGGTTTGGGTTTTTATTTTTAGTGGTACAAAAGATAGTTTAACGTAAATTTATCACAAGTATATTAATTTGAGGTTATTCGTGAGATTAAACTAGAAGCAAATGGGGAAGAAATGATTACAAAATGAGACTGACTTTACAACCCAATAACAGAATAGAGTTGGGCTGAATAGGCCGAAATATAATTTGCCACAGCCCATTTCATGTTCTTGCAGTTCTAGGAAGGGTCGTGACTCGTGAGAAAGGGTTGATCTTGTGCATCTCAGCCGTGGGGAAAAGTGGAGAACCAATTGTGTAAAATTATCGAAAAGTCTCGTATGGATAGAAACAAGTGATCTTGTTTTGTGATACGTTATTTTTTGGTCCAAAAGTTTTGTCATACTTCGTATGATGGCAAACTGAGCGCCAAAATAATTACTTTCTCAGATAGAGAATCATCCATAGACAAAATTAAAACTTCAAGAATGATTGGGTATATATAGGATGTTGGAGATTACGCACACGTAAATGTATTGAAGGAAAAAAAGATACATAACACCGTTTGTTGTAATCAGAAAACGTACGTAATAACACGATTGACGGCTATAAAAACTTCAATAACAATAACCAAGCCAATTTTTGTGTATTAAATGAAGATTAAAAAGCAAATAAACTTGCTAGAACTATGCCTCTCGAGATGCAACATCTCGAACCCATTTACATTCGCACTTTACGAACATGACTCTGTGAAACACTTCTCGAAATCGGCGTACTTAGAGAATGACTACGAGAGAGCTGGAGGATTATTTTGAGGAGCTCTTCAAAATGCATTCTCAAACTAAGGAGACGCGTCTACTTATAGATTGAGAAAACAAGTCGCAGAAGATCGAAACGGCATGAATTCAAGAGTCATGTCGATTATGCTGCCATTAATCTATGTCGGTTATGCTCATATAAGTTGAGTCATTAGCCCTACATAATTACAATACTAAGGACGAAAACTGCAACGGAACGAAAAGTCACGTGAACTGAGGGACGCATGAATTGAAGAAACGTCACTACTGTTGAGGCATTATATATATATATATATATATATATATATATATATATATATATATATGTTTGTCACTTGTAAGTTGAAACATTATACATATCTTTATTTTATTGAATACATTAGTAATATCCATATTTATAATTACACATTTGGTTGCAAGAAGTTTCCTCCAACTAGAGATGAAAAATACATGAATCCATATATTTATCCTTGCAGACAAAAGTGGGCGAATGACCGAACACTATCTATCTAAGGCTTGTTGATAGCGTAGTCATTTTGAGAACATGCTTCTCACCGTCGGACGATGCTACCACTTCATAGGGCAGAACTCGTAACATTGTTTCGTGCTACTGAGACAGTGAAAAGCGTTGGTAATTGTCAAAACCCGTTAGTAAAAAAGTGTTTTTTTTTTTTTGGTTGGCAACTTATTTTGCTGGTAACCCATTGTTATATACATCATATTCGGATACTCTTTCAATGGTTTTATGAAAGTTCCAATGGTTGGGTTATTTTGAATTACCAACTGTTTTGGTAATTTGCCATTTAGCAATTCACATAAACTAACCAATATGTTAAGAGTTATTAACTCTCGTAGGAAATTAGTAAATCTTATTTGATCCACTTGCCAATTTCTATCCGAAGTGTTTCGAAATTGCCAATTACGCCCATTAAATGTCGATATTTAACTATTAAAGTTACCGGTGCGTTAAAAGCTACTAACCCCTTACAGGAAATTGACGGCCTTGATTTGAGTGATTTACCAATTAACTCTGCCGACTCTTGTTTGATCGAGTTACCAACATTTCTACGATGGCTTAGAAATTACCAGTGGTTTTAATACTTTACGAACATTCATTTGGTGGAGCTATGGATATGTTAACTCTTGTAATTCTTACAAGTAATTATCAATGGTTTCGGTTTTGTTTATCACCAAGATGATGCATTGCAAATTGCTGGGGAAACTTCTTCAAGGATTTCAAGGATCCGTTGGATTTGCGCATTGATCAAATGAATAATATCATTTTTTTTTCCAACTATTGCTATATATAGGATGCTACTCGTAACAAGAAACGGTCCACCACCGACAAGCTTGCGGGGCCAAGATGCCCAAGAGTAACTACTACACATGAAACGGTTCGATCTTTGTTTATATATGGGGAAATAACATAAATGATCCTTAAGCTGACCTAATACGAAATGTAGGCTCTAAAATATCAATATGATCCACGAGCTTATTGTACATGTTCAATTTGGTCCCTATATGTCGTTTAACATCGAACATTTTCATCTGGGCATGTATTAATAGTTTAAGGATCGTATTAAACAAATTAAAAGTTTATGGACGATATTTTACATTGGGCCAAAGTTCATGGACTCATTAGCGTAACCATCCCTATATTTTATAATCTAATTTACTGATTTTCCAAAGAGGTAGCGACCTGTAAATTGTAAAGATAGGGTGGGAACATAATCTTTAATGTGGAAATTATTAGCCTTCTTTTTTACAAATATTTTGTTCGGTCAACCTTCTGACATTGGCAACCACTAAGGTATGAGATAAACTATTCAAAAATGTTATCTAGAAGAAAGATCCAATGCATCTGTGGTCCTATGTTTGCACGAACGGTCAGACACGTGACCATTATGGCGTACTCCGTATTTTATCCATTAAGGATTCCTAATTCCTATCGCTATCCGTGACGCATTTATCGAAGATTCATTTTTGTCCAAATCATCATTAACCCACCATGCATTAGCCTCGGGATGATCTTCATCTTATTAGAAATCACAAACCGGTAACCCTAACTCAAGGCCACCATCCATGTCGGATCCGAGACTGTTAACTAAGGGTTAGGTTTGGATTAGAGATACCGGATCAAGATCTTTCTTAAGTCGAACACTAATTTGAGGTAAGTTTGTCATTGTGAAATGAAAATTAGCTTGAATTAAAAGTGTCACGGGATATAAGTTTTGGAGTTTTTTTTTTAATGATGCCGATATCTGCTTTTTATTTATTTTATCTTTGGGCGCTAATTCAACTACTTTTTGACATATAGTATTTTTTTGTCTATCAATTTCTCTTCCTAATAAATGTATGTTTTATTTGGAAAGATTGGATGAATTGAATGTGGTCCGTACTGAGCAGACTTGCCAGTGGTGATACGGAATGGTCAAAATGAGCATCTCGAGGACCAATGGCTTCTCTTGATTTAGCTTTAAAAACATTGGCGGGGAAAATCCCACCAATATTGACTTTTGGTCAAACTTTGAGCTGTCCATGAAAATTACTAGTCCATACATTTATTCACATCTTCTCCGATAACGGGGAAAACAACACAAATAGTCCATAAACTCTTGCCTAATATGTAATGTGATATCTGAACTTTTAATTTCTCCAATAAGATCCATGAGCTTTAGCCTGATAAGCAACGTGGTCCCTGAAATTTTTAATTTGACCAGTATGGCCCCTGAACTTTTGGAACATGTTCAACTCAGTTCGTAAACTATAAGAAAATGTCCAATGTCGTCCATGAAGCAGAATTAATGGAAGACTGTATTATCTTCTTATAGTTTGTTGACTAAGTTGAACATGTTTCGAAAATTTAGAGATTATATTGGTCAAATTAAAAATTTATGGACCATATTGCACATTGGGCTAAAGTTTAGAGACCGTTAATGTCATTATCCCGAGATAATAATAATAGGGTATACAATCTAATTAGTATGCCACTCGATTATATTTCATTTAAATGACATCAGGAAGGGATGCCATGCATCATAATATATTTTGTTTGGACCGTAGATTTGTACAAAATTATTGTGATCATTTTTTTTAACTTAGATCAGAAAATTCATTAGTGCACGCCCCAATTTAAGGTTAAAGAAAATTCAAGTCGAAATTGTTTATATACATTTGGACACCAATTTGTTATCTAAATCCATTAAGGCAATTAGCTAATCAAAATCCGATTTGCCGAATGTTTGAAGTGCACCGACAGATATATGCTTGTGGCATCCTTGTCCGTTGCATTGGCATATTGACCAGGCTCTACGGAGCGGAATATGCTTCTACGTGATGCGAAAACTCGACTCTTTTCTTACATTAAATTAAGGATGGCCAAATTCCTGAATTGGGCCGATTCTATCCTAGAACAGATAACCGGACCAACAGGATGGATTCTCAATTTAGATCGATTCAATTTACGATTTTGATCATTTTATCTTCTTTTTAGAGGTAAAAAAAATATTATCAATGTGGCGTTGGCTAAGTTTGTAAGATCTCTAAATTTTAGACAGTTAGACTCATAAGATTTCAGATTCGGCTCTCCCTCACCATAACCAATCTGATTCTGGGTTCGGTGAGCACCCCATCATTAAGTAGCGACAAAAACGAAAGCGATGTCTCTGCTTTGATTTTCTGGATTTATGGGTCTTCCTCCGATTTGCATATCCATTTGCTCACCACCCAACCCCATCTTGTCCCATTTGCATTGTCTATTCATGTTTTGAATGAATGAGGCGGCTCCCACGTTCATCAAGAAGCGATCCATGGTTTGACAGATCACGTTGTCTGCAGCTGATCATCGCCAAAGTTGGTCAATAAAAGAGGCCAAAGCCTCTCCTCTCTTTAATCCGGAAGCTGCCCCCTATAAAAAGAAACCCATCTCATGCCAAATATCAAACACCTTGTCTTCATCAATGTCTCTCCTACACTCCCTTCTCTTGCTCTCGCTCTCATTCCTAGCTCGAGCCGCCGTCCCTCCCTCCGCTCAGTTCAAGTTCGTCAATGAAGGCGAGTTCGGGCCTTACGTCGTCGAGTACGACGGCAATTACCGGACCATCAGCATCTTTAGCTCCCCGTTCCAGCTGTGCTTCTACAACACCACCCCCAATGCCTTCACCCTGGCCCTGAGGATGGCCACCACCCGCTCCGAGTCGCTCTTCCGCTGGGTCTGGGAGGCCAACCGGGGCAGGCCGGTCCGCGAGAACGCCACCTTCGCTCTCGGGGCCGACGGCAACCTTGTCCTGGCCGATGCCGACGGCCGGGTCGCGTGGCAATCGCGCACCGCCAATAAAGGCGTCGTCGGGTTCAAATTGCTCCCCACCGGCAACATGGTCCTCTACGACTCCAAGGGCAAGTTCGTGTGGCAAAGCTTCGACTCGCCCACCGACACCCTTCTCGTGGGTCAGTCCCTGCGGGCCGGAGCGGCGAGCAAGCTCGTGAGCCGGGCCTCCGAGGCGGACAACTCCGATGGGCCGTACAGCATGGTGATAGAGCCCAAGCAATTGTCCCTCTATTACACCAGCAAGAACTCCCCGAAGCCGCTGCTCTACTACACGTTCGCCGCGTCCATGTACCTCGCCAACGAGTCCTTGGCCGAAGTGACCCTGGAAAGCGCGCCGGAGACCGACGAGGGCTATGCCTACGAAATCACTCTGAAATACGCGACGGCCAACAAAACGAGCGGCGTGGGCGGCGGGCTCATATTGGCCCGGCCCAAATACAACTCCACGCTGACCATACTCAGGCTCGGGATCGACGGCAACCTCCGGGCCTACACGTACTACGACAAGGTGGACTACCGGGCATGGGAGGTCACCTTCTCCCTCTTCTCTCGGGACGGGGACTGGGAGACCGAGTGCCAACTGCCGAGCCGGTGCGGGAACTTCGGGCTCTGCAAGGACAGCCAGTGCGTGGCGTGCCCGTCGGCCCGCGGGCTTCTGGGCTGGAGCGAGAGCTGCGCGGCGCCGGGGGTCGCGAGCTGTCGGCCCGGCGACTCCGGCTACTACAAGCTGGTCGGGGTGGACCATTTCCTGAGCAAGTACACGAAGGGTGATGGGCCGGTGAAGGAGGGGGACTGCGGGGGGAAGTGCAGCAAGGACTGCAAGTGCTTGGGTTATTTCTACAACCAGGAGAGTTCACGGTGTTGGATCGCTTATGAGCTCAAGACACTGACCAAGGTGGCTAATTCCACGCACGTGGGATATATCAAAGTGCCCAAGAAATAAATCTTAAAGTGTTTGTTTTCTTGGTCCTATCTTTTGTTTTTGTTTTTGTTTTTTTTAAATTAACTTTCGGAGCAACTTGTATTGTTGTGGTATCCCATCAATAAATGAGAACGATGAAGCTTTTCTGTTGCTTCTGTGCTTTTTTAGCTTCTCCTAATGATGCAACGTGACGAGCGGATTGTAATATTTGCAATTAATACTAAGATTCTCTGATGGAGGGACAATTACGGGTCATTATAACAAGCCTAAGTCACAGGTAATGAAGGGCCGATGTGGAGGCTTCAACATATCCCATCTTTTCTCCGGCCGAGTCGCTAAAAGTACCAAAGAAATGAGGGGGAGCATATCCACCTGCTCCGCGGCCTTTGGTTGTCCACTGCATCAAGGGAGAACGGCACAAATGGTCTATGAACTTTGGCTCGATGTGCATTGTCGTCTCGAACTTTTAATTTGTTCGATGTGGTTTCTAAAAATTACGTGGAACCGTTGTCTCCGATTTTAAAAGCTTTAAGTGGTTAAAATGAAATATTGATTTGAAATTTAGATAATCTAACCGAGGGTGGAGGGGGGGGGGGGTGTTTTTTCAGGTCGATCGAATAGTGTTGATTTAAGAGGTTGTGGAAGTGAATTGGCAAAAGTTCGGTAATTTTGAGACTTTTTGGACAACTTGGGACCAATCATTCAATAAGTGGAGGTACTTTCGGGTCGTTCGAATAGTGTTGATTTAAAAGGTTGTGGAAGTGAATTGACAAAAGTTCGGTAATTTTGAGACTTTTTGGACAACTTGGGACCAATCATTCAATAAGTGGAGGTATTTTCAAGTTGTTCGTCTCGCATGTGTAAATAATAAATATTACATGCATATTTCTTTACTCTGTATTCTTTTTTTTTAATCGAAGTTTCTCACGTGCAATTGACTATTCCTCTGAATGATAGGGGTATAAGTGTCAATGCCACCGGTTAAGTCCCCCAAGACGTGACCGGGGAGATTCGAACTTGGGACCTCATCAATTTAACTGTCTAAGGCTTAAGGATCTCACCAACTCAGCCAACGTCTCATTGGCTACTCTGTGTTCTATTCCTCCCCTTGTGTGTCTTTAATGAGATGCATTTTGTGCATAGTTGTTAAGGCGACAAGAGGCCTCTAAAACGCCTAGGCGATTAGGCGCCCGCCTAGTCGTTCGCAAGGCGACAATATAGCTAAATTTTTAAATATATATGTATAATTGTATATTTTATATTTGTACTTCAAAACTTACATTCATGATTCAACAGAACAAATATATACATGAAAGATTATTAAAAATAAACAACTTTTAATATAGTAAATACATACATGAAAGATTATTAAAAATAAATAACTTTTAATATTTGTACTTCTCAAGGCGTCCAAGGCGTCGCCTAGGCGTCCAAGGCGCTCAAGGCATCCACAAGGCGACGCTTAGGCGACCAAGGCGCCCGCCTTGAGGAGAACCAGCAAGGCGTGGCCTAGGCGTCCAAGGCGACGCCTAGGCGACCAAGGTGCCCGCCTTGAGGAGAACTAGCAAGGCGACAGGACGCCTTGGTCGCCCGAGGTAGCGACGCCTAGGCGACGTCTTGACAACTATGATTTCATGGAGAGAGTCTTGTTCCTGCTCAAGATCTGATAAAAGGAAAGTTGCCAAGGATTGTGTTGTAATACTAACGTGGAAATAACCAGGATCTTGCAAATACGTCAATGCGAAAATCCAGAGAAAATAACGAGGAACGATAAAGGACGCCAGATATAACGTGGTTCGGTCCGAATGTTGGTACCTACATCCACGGGGAGAGGGCTACTCAAGAAAACGTCTCTGTACGTTTTCTTTCCTTCGGCGCCTTCTGGAGTTTTTTTTCTTCAGTTCGTCCCTATTTCGTGAAATTCACTGGGAGCGGCTTCTATCGTGCGGCTTCAGTCTCGGTTCAGGAACGAAAACCCCAAAAGTCCTCCACCCTTTTTGTTTTTTTTACTTTTCATTTTTTTACTTTTCACGACTTCTGCAGGATCAAAGTAAAAACCCTTCTACCTTACCAAAAAAGTAAAAATCCTTCTTTCTTTTATTGTTTATTTGGGCCCCACTTTATTTCCTTTAGTGGCTCTCTCTTCTTTTCTAAAGGAGAATGTCCTTCTCCTGTATGCAATTCCAAGAACCGGTCAAAGAGAAAAGATTTAACCTTCTTTGCCCAAATAATCTTATTATATGCACTCCGGATTTTGAACAAATCAAAATCTTCCAATAGGTTGAATTCTGAAAACGAATAAACTCGAGACATAAATAACAATTCCCCACCTTGGCTCGATGTTTGAAGCCAACTCAATAATGATCATCATCTATGTTACTATCCCATCGCCTCGAAAAGCAATCACTCTCTACAGACGTCAATAGTGCTCGAGCAGAGCTGGAGCTTCGTCAAAGGAACATGCTTAGTAATCATGTCCGCAAGATTCTCTATTGTCGCCATCTTTTTCACAACAATTTTACCATTCGCTAAGACATCTAGGATGAAGTGATACATAATATTGATATGTTTCGTCCGCTTGTGATAAATCGGATTATACGCCAGAAATATCGCACCTTGGTTATCACAGCGTATATCAACACTTTTCTGATTTAACCCAAAGTCCAAGAGCAAACATTGTAACCATATCGCTTCTTTCGCTACAAAGGCTAATGCCATGTACTCTGCCTTAGTCGACGACAAGGCCACGTGGTCTTATAAGGACGCTTTCCAACTAACTGCACCACCTGCAAGCGTAAATAAGTATCCCGCTAAAAACATGCACTCATCCAAGTCACTTGCATGATCAGAATCCACATAACCTGTGGTTTCACTGCCATTACTGTTCCTCATGTATACTATACCAACGTCTGTTGTCCTCTTCAAATATCTGAGGATCCATTTCACAGTTTCCTAAAGAGTTTTACCAGGATGCTTTATATAGCGACTAACTACACTGACAGCTTGTGAAATATCAAGCCTAGTGCATACCATAGCATATATAATACTACCCACTGCACTAGAATATGAGACACGAGACATATGTTCCTCCTCCTCCTTAGTCTGTGGTGATAACTTAACAGAAAGTTTAAAGTGTTTCGCTAATGGTGTACTCACAGACTTCGCTGACTGCATATTAAAACGTGCTATAATCTTCCCAATATATTTCTTTTGAGACAGATGTAATAATCCTGCAGTCCTGTCACGCAAAATCTCCATACCCAAAATTTTCTTCGCAGCACCTAAATCTTTCATCTCAAACTCAGCACTCAACTGCCTTTTCAGCACATCAATATCAGACATATTCTTAGCTGTTATCAACATATCATCAACATATAGCAGCAGATATATCAAAGACCCATCATCCAATCTCCTAAAATAAACACAGATATCCATCTGACTCTTAGAATAGTCCTGACTAGCTATGAAAGCATCAAAGCGCTTATACCATTGCCTAGGAGACTGTTTCAGCCCATATAAAGATTTCTTTAATAAGCAAACATAGTCTTCCTTACCCGGAATAGCAAACCCCTTTGGTTGCCTCATGTAAATATGCTCCTTCAACTCATCATGAAGAAGCGTCGTCTTTACATCAAGCTGCTCCAACTCGAGATCTTGTGCAGCAACTAAGGCAAGTAAATTACGAATAGAGTAAAAAAACACTTCATTGTAGTCAATTCCCTCTTGCTATGTAAACCCCTTCGCCACAAGTCTCGCCTTATACCTCGTTACCTCAGCACCAGGAATGCCCTCTTTCCGTTTGTAGACCCATTTACTTTCAACAATCTTCTGGCTCTTGGATACTTTAACCAACTCCCATGTCTGATTCCGATGAAGTGATTCCATCTCTTCACTCAAAGCTCCTAGCCACTGTGACGACTTAGAACTAGCCATCGCCTTAGAGTAAGACGAAGGCTCATCTGTCTCCACCTCGTCACCTACAGTCAAAGCATAAGCAATATCCGTATAACCATAACGTACCGGTGGTTTTATTTGCCTTCGCTTTCTGCCTCAGCTAGAGTGTGCTGCGACTGTATTGGTTGTTCACTATCACCAACTTCAGGAGCTGCGATCTCATCTGCAGTCTCTACATCTATTACCTTCGAAGTCTCCGGAGCCTCCACCTCACTACCGACACCATGATATGTCTACTCTGCTAGTAATGTCTTAGGACTCCTCTGTCGAAGCATTGCAGTCTCGTCGAAGATCACGTCTCTGCTGATTAGAAAATCGAGTGATCTGGAATCGGTGCACCACAGCCGGTAGCCTTTCGCCCCATGTGCATAACCCAGAAATATGCATTTCTTCGACCTCGGCTCAAGCTTACCATCACTAGGATGAGCATACGCAGGACATCTAAATACTCGTAATCCGGAGCAATCAACAGTTTTCCCCGACCATACTTCCTCTGGAGTCTTCCACTCAATAGCAGATGATGGAGATCTATTAATCAGGTAACAAGCCATGTTCACTGCTTCGGCCCAAAATTCCTTGCCTATACCAGCATGCAATAGCATGCTCCGAACCCGCTCAAGTGAAGTTATGTTCTTCCGTTCTGCCACGCTATTTTGCTGGGGTGTCTCAGGTACTGTGTGGTGTCTAACAATACCTTCTCTTTCGCAGAACTCGGTAAATCTTTACCACAGAACTCTATGTTGTTATCGGTTCTCAAGCACTTGATATGTTTATCTAACTGCTTCTCAATCAATGCCTTAAATTTCTTGAACCAATCAAACACATAAGATTTGTGTTTCAGAAAGTATACCCATACCTTCTTGGAATAATCGTCGATAAAAGTCAGCATATAATGGGCACCTCCTTTCGAAGGAACCGAAGATAAGCCCCAGACATATGAATAATTATACTCAACCGGTTGCTTGGTCGAATGAATACCTATAGTAAACTTAATCATGTGTTGCTTCCCAAAGATACAGTGCTCACATAAGTCTAACTTACTTGTGTTCTGACCCTTTAACAACCCCTTATCACTCAGCATTGTCACGTTTGCCTCACTCATGTGCCCTAAACGCATATGCCATAACCGAGTCAAGTCAGAATCTGACTCACCTGATGAAACTGCAACAACTCCTGTCACGGTCTCTCCCAGTAGATGATAGATAGAATTCACTTTCTTCCATTTCATCACTGTCATGGCACCTCGAGAGATTTTCAGCACTCCACCTTCAGCGGTGTACTTACACCCGATATCAACGAGTGTCCCCAGAGAAATAAGGTTCTTCTTGAGCTCCGGTACATGCCTCACGTCTGTCAATGTGCGAACTACACCATCAAGCATTTGAATACGAACTGTCCCTATCCCCACAACCTTGCAAGTTGTGTTATTTCCTAATAGAACTCTACCACCATCTGCAGTCCGGTAAGTAGTAAACCAGTTCCTATGAGGCGTCATATGATAAGAACACCTCGAATCTAGTACCCATTTGTCTCCTGACGAACCTATAGTCACACATGAAACATCATCTACATCACTAGTGCTCTCCTCAGCAATGTTCGCCACACTGCTTGTGGCCTTCTGCTTATCACCTTTGTTTCTCAGCTTAGGACAGTCTCTCCTAATGTGCCTCTCCTCATGACATTCAAATCACTTCACGCATCCCTTAGATTTTCTATGGCGTGATTTAAACCTGCTTTCTAGACCCCCGATGTTGCTCTCTACCTCGAATCACTAGTCCCCGCGCTACATCCTGCGCCAAACTGCCATCTCGCAACTTTCTCTGTCACTCTTTATAAAACAAGGTGGACTTTACCTCTTCTGAGGTAATCATAGTACGCCTCTGCAACAGTGAATCAGTAAAGTGCTCCCATGACTCTGGTAAAAAAGCTAACAACATCATGCCATGTTCTTCATCTTCAAGAGTCTTACTGACGTTCTTCAAATCCATCATAAGTTTATTAAATTCATCTAGATGGGTTCCAATAGACGTGCCTTCAGTATATCTTAACTGAAACATCCTCTTCAATATATATAAGCGATTGTTCAAGCCCTTCGTTATATAGAGCACCTGAAGTTTTGCCCACAACGCTGCGGCATCCTTCTCCTCGCCTACCTCTATTAACACTTCATCTGATAAATTCAACACGATTAGACTCCTAGCCTTCCTCATTAACACATCATTTTCAGCATCTTTCATTGTATCGAGCAACTTAGCTTTGCCATTCAATGCTTCTGCTAAACCTTAAGTTGTCAATAACGCCTCCATCTTGAGGCTCCATAACCCAAATTTATTCCTCCCGTTGAACTTCTCAATTTCAGCTTTCACCCCAAACATAATTGCAATCATAAATATCCAGATAATAATCAGACAAGCAAAAAAAAGCCCAAATCGCAATCCAGAAATCTGATCCTAAGCTCTGATACCAATTAAAACCTTTTGAGTGAAGGTGGGTCCAATTGGATATATTGACGGGCTCGGACTTGGGCTCCTTTTTAGCGATTCCCTCGGCAAAAAGTATCGAACTTCCGCTGCGCACTCCCAACAAATGGTATCAGAGTCGATGGTTAATTGGTGGGCCCCAATCTGTTCTGGTGAATATCTCAAGAAGGAATCTGGTGATTGCGTCTCAAGAAGGAATCTGATGCCAACGCGGTTTTCGAATCGGTGGACGTTGTGGTGTAGCAGTGCCGACCCGATGGGCGTTGCTGGAAATTCAGATTGAAATGGAGCCAACGCGATTTTCGGGCCGATGGACGTTGTGGTGTAGCAACGGGCTCGATGGGCTTTGATGGAGATTCAAATTGAGATATGTTGGTGCGGAAAGATACTTGGATTAAGGGGAGCAAACCTAACACTGGAGCTCACACATGATGGGGAGATGTGTAAGTTGTGTTAGAGAAGTCCCACATAGGAGAATTGATGTGGTATTGAGCCAGTTAATATCCATAACTCATTGGCTTAAGCTTTTGAATGAAGATATTGACGGGCTCGGACTTGGGCTCTCTCTTGGCGATCCCCTTGGCAAAAAGTATCGAACTTCCGCTGCGCACTCCCAACAGAATGTTTTAGGAAGCGCTTTTACCAGATCAGCTCTTCGTTCGACTTTGCCTTAGATTACCATTGAAGTATTTGCCCTCTAAGATCAGCTTTCTTAGATTTAGCAGGAGAAGTACACTATGAGTGTCAAAAAGTTACGTACGGCGCACACTTTAACGTCGAAAGTTTCAAAATGGTCATTTAAATGTCAACTCCGATCTGTTTGCCAGAAATCCTACATGACAATTTATTTTTATTATTGTTATTATTATTATTATTATTATTATTATTATTATTATTATTATTATCTAAGCCAATGTGGCTCGCCGGAAGCACGTGGACTTCCATGTGGACTTAAACTTAAAAATTAACTAAAATTTTTTGAAAAAATTAAACAGAAAAATAAGCTAAAACTTAAAAAAGAAAAAGGAGAGGACTTGGTTTAGGCGGGCCGGCGAGGGGGATGGCCGACGGGGATCGCCGAGCCCCAGCGAGTGGTCGGCGAGCCCCGCCGACCGCAGGCCTCGCCCAGCATGCGCGGGATCAGTGAGGTTAGGGTTTGCAAACTTGAACGAACGACTTCGAAATCTGGGGATGGAATCGGATGATCAGAGAGGCGGAGCTAGGATATCCGTATCGTGCGAAAGTGGAGAACCGAAGCGCGACACGAGAGAAACAAGTAAAAGAAGATAAAAACCCAGATTACATTGCGCGTGCTTCGTCTGCGCATCATGATCACACGGCGGATTAAGCTTTTGTGGGAATTTGCAAGATTCGTACAGATTTCAAACAAGAAACGATGGCAGGTGGGTTCGCGCGTCGGGAAGAAGAAGATTAGGGATACTTCCGGCAAGAAATATATTGCAAAGTCCGAATCAAATGATATTTATCTTCAAAACCCATTAGGGCCGCGTACTAGAAATCAAATCATATATAAATGATCAAATCCTCAAACGCACTGAAAATGCTATGAAGTGTTTGGAAATGGTTGAAGTAGTTTATTTAATTTATGGTCTTTGTTGATTATTTAGCTTAGAAGTCCACGTCACCGACCAAAGTTTTCTTTAAAAAAAAATTGTCATGTAAGATAATAAATTTAAATATAAAAGCCACGTAATTCATTTGGCCGGAATTTCTTCGATTTGGCACTTAAGTTATCGTTATTCTTTGATTTTGGCACTTAAGTGATCATTTGAAACTTTTGGCACTGAAGTGAGCGTCATACATAACTTATGACACTTGCAATATATTTCTCCCTAGATTTAGCACATCGAGTCGGATCACTTGCACAGCGTCATCTGAAGTCGGGTTTTGTCACGTACATTCCTCTCGTTTCGACTGAGATGAGATGACCCTCATACCCCGAAAGCATTTGATTGAGCGAAACTCGAAGATAATAAAGCAATGAACTTAGGTAGACACCAGACGGTCGATAGTAATCCTTAATTGGATGTGTACTCCTGTGTAAAGTTGATACGCCCTGTCGGAAACCATGACGAAGATGTTATTATATGATTGACAACAATGGGCCATCCTAGTCCATTTCATACACAAAGTCATATTTGTGAAGTTGAGGCATTTGGAATTAGATGCCTTAGAATTGGTATAAGTATTGGGAGTGTCATAACTTTGATATGACGTTCATTTGAGTTTTATAACTTTTTTTTTCTTTTATTTGAGGGCCACATGAGCAAAATCGTTCACTTGAGTGTCATTTCTGGCAAATCGTCTTATGTGGACTTTTTATTATTATTTTATTTATTTTTCAATGACATCTGGATTTTTTTCTACATTTTTAAATATTTTTATGGATTTTTTTATTATTTATTTTGATATTTTTATTTTGTTATTTAATATTTATGGGAAAAACAAATCTTGAGTTTTCCCATGGCCGGCGAGGGCGGTGACTCGCCGGCCAAGAGGGGGAAAAAGACAAATCAAAAAGAAAATTTTCAAAATAACTAAAAAATAAATAAAATAAAATAAAAATCCACATGTACATTAAAAAATTTCAAAAAAAAATTGCTTTGGCAGATTTTACGGCGACCACGTAGTATTTCCGGCGGGCAAATTGGCAACTGCACTTAAGTGATTGTTTTTTCAAATTTGTGGGATTCAAGTGAGCGAAAAAAAAGTCATGCTACTCAAGTGCATGCTGTACACAAGTTATGGCAATCTAAGTGTACTTATTCCTCTTAGAATTATATGAATTTAGGCAACCACACGACAGTGACACAGCTGGTTCTCGATGCATGGCCCATATGTGTTCCTCCATCTTTTTCTCTAATAATTGAACCAATCTTTGTTTTGGCTCGCTGATCACTCAGCTTCCAGATTCCTCTGAAAACCATAAGTATTCAATCATGCTTTGGCTCTGTAGTACCCACATGAGCCAAAGAACATCTTCTTCTGGTGTATTCACAGCTCGCTAGAACACATTCATTTGCTCACAGAATGGTGAGCTTGACAAATGGGAAGCTGACGGTGTCGGGCCAATCCGTGTTGTCCGACGTGCACGACAATGTTTCGTTGACTCCCGTGGTCTCCGACGATGATGTTCCGTGTGATGGGGTTTTCATTGGGGTCAAATCTGATCACAAGGGCAGTCTCAGGGTCTTCCCTGTTGGAAAGCTTCTGTAAGTATATAACTATATATGCAATCCTCCTATTCTTGTTGCTTCTTTAACAGGTGTCATTCCCTCTCTAAATTCAAACTTTTCTGTAGTCATCTTAGATAGTGCAGCGGAAAGTTTCGAGATCCATGAAAATATGTGCTTTTGTGAGCTCAGCAGCATTCAGCATATGCGATTTCCTTCAACCCGGAAAGGCAGTCTCAACTGCAGCTAGTGATCCCATCTTAGCAATAGGAGTTGCAAAATTTAGGCTGGATGACAAGGGAAAGAACCCAGTTAGGCAGCGACGAAATTAGCTTTTTTCAGGTTTCTTTTCATCGGTATGTTGGCCATCAGAAACTTTACCACGGCACTCCCCGGATCACCATAGCAGAGAATCGGATGCCGTACAGCGAAAGAGACGAGCTTGTGTACCTGTTTTGGATTCGCCGATCTTTAGGCGGAACTCCGGCGATTCCTCGGCTTAGGCGCATCACCTCTATCACCCTCCGGAATCCTGGCGTCGATGAGACCACCACCCTCACCTTCACTTGACTTTATAGGAGGAAACAACCTCCTTAGTGAAGCAACTTCTCAAGGAAGTTGAGTGTGTGGAATTATGGAGAGTTAGGGTTAGAGGGGAGTTGCCTTAGCCTATTTATAGAGTCATTTGGCCGGGCCCTCTCATCACAGGCCGGGCCGAACTCGGCCCACACCAGCCAGGTCCATATTAGGCTAATTAAGAATCCTTATATCTCGCTTTATTAGACCAACTCCGTTAACGGTAAATTAATACCGTATAATGGTAATTATAATCTCAATTAATATAAGCCCACACTTAGGAAAACTCTAACATTCTCCCACTTGGGCGAATATTAATTGAAACTGTACTGTATATGCGCATCTCTATGTTGGTCTAGAGATTATTCTTAATAGCCAATCCGATCCCATAGAATCTTAAACACCGAATCATGGCAGTAACTGCATAAAAATGTACGCAGAGCCATCCACGGTCACGAATGTCCTTAATTCTACTGATATGGATTCAATATGGTAGTGTGGCAGTCGGATAACACCTCATATGATAGATGTTTAGACAGAAATTTTATGTGTTATCCCCTTTTGTCAGGCAACATTCTCTCTCCTTAAGTGACACGAAACTTGATGTGCACCAGAGAATACATATATGGCTCCAATGAACCTACATATGTCTTATCTTTATAGTCAACTGTACTTTATGTGTAACAAGACATATCTTCAAGGCCAGTAACTCAATGCCCCCAGCCTTATATTCAAGGTTTACACATAACTTGAGATTTTCAATTGATCAACTCAACTCAAAAAACTTTATTGCATGCAATAGAGTTGATCTATATCAAGATGTTACAAATGTAACAATCACAGATGCAAACTTTATTGGAGCAAAAATTGACAACAGCTCCCACTGAACAACCGCATCCAAAGATGCTGCTAGGCCCATCTTAATGGCGTCATTTCAAACACAAAAGGGCAAACAACTTTAGTTAGTGGAACTTCAACCATATCATCTGTGAAACTATGCTCCACTTTAATGTCACCATTTTGATCTGGTTCTTTATGGTCAAACACTTGACCGCCAGATGTTTGGACCCTTTAAAACCTCTGTTGTTGTATATAATCAACAATGCAGAGCCATCATCATACTATAACTGTATGGGTCCATATAAAAATAAATACGATCAACTCCCTAGTGAGGTTCTGGAGCTAAATAACCTGAGTAGCAGCCCAAAAGCTTGCTATAAACTCCGCTTAAATGCTAGAGGACAATACAGATCTGTGTTTTTCTCTATTATGCCGCACTGCCTGCTAATTCAAAGATGCATTATGTTGTCAACTTCTCGTCATCCAAATAGTTAGTAAGGTCTTAATCCGAATGCCTCACTAGCTGCAAGTAATCAATCTGTATGTGAATCAATATGTAGTCTTTTGTCCTCTTTATGTACCTTAAAACTTTCTTGACAGCAATCCAGTGATCGTTTTCTGGATTTTACAGATATCTGCCTCATGTTCTCAAAACAACATCTGGGTTCTCTCCACATCCGTATAAGGACATGACAATAGATTCAGTTTATTACCCTTAATGTCAGGATCAATTCCTGACTTACAGTGCTGTATACTGAATCTTTCACAATACGATCAACACATGTCCTATGAGATAGGCCCAATATGCAATAAGAACGATCCCAACAGATCTCAATGCCCACGACAAAAGACACCTTATCAAAGTCCTTTATGGCAATATGTGCTTTGCTTCATGTAGTAATTCAACATCACCACTTGTAACATATTGTTCAAAAGAAGATAAAATTTCCTCCCACTGATCTTGTAGTATATACACTAATTCACTTCACTTTCAACATCACTGAATAAAGTGACAACATATATGAAACTCCTGATGTCATTATCTGAGAGCTGTTGCATGAGGCCTTAAGTAAACTATTTTAGTCTACTGATAAGTTTATCTGAATCACCAGCTATAAAACCTTCGGATTATACCATATAGACTTTCCTCATCAAGGTCTCTCTTTGAGAAGATAGATATCAATATCCAGCTGGCGTAACTCTAAAACAAGATGAGTTACAAATGTCATGATCACTCTGAAAGAACCTTTATGAGAGACTAGAGGAAAAAGTTACTTTATAGTCTTCACCTCCTCTCAGAGTGAAATCTTGGCAACCAGTCTAGCTTTAAACTTCTCTGACTTTTCTTTTAAAGACCTTTTGTCTTATTCATCCACTTGTAACTGATGAACTTATAACCCTCAACTATCCATTATGCTCTCAAAAACCATTATGTTTCATAGACCATGTCTCGTCTTTTATCACATCCAACTCCAGATCTCACTGATTACAAGAAACAGCATCTGTATAAGTTTCTGGATCAACCATATGGCCTATATTATAATGATGCTCTCCAAATAGACTATAAGTCTGGCAGTATAATTGGTCGTCTCTACCTTAGGGATCTTCCAAATGGAGCCTCGTTAACCTCATCATACACCTATGGGGCTTGAAGAGTTTCATCAGAATCTGTGTTAATAACACTGTCCTAAACCCCAATAGGCTTAGATTGTGATGTGGTAGGCTTCACGATCGTCTACATAGGCAGAGAAAACGACACAACACATGTATCGCACCTTTAACCTTAATAGCCTAAGCATCTTTTGGCCTCATTAAAATTCAGAAACTTCATTGTCTGTTATTCCATAATTCTCGTACTTCTGTTGGGATCATTAACCAAATATCCCTTCAAATGATCTGGACTTACCTAATGCTGGACAATACATCTTCACCTCTGCAGGATAACTTCAAATCTTTAGATGGTTTATCTAGATTTACGTCTAACCATAACTCAAAAGGGTCAATAGAATAACCTTAGTGGAAACACCAATCAAAGTATGAAGGCAACTCAAAGGCTATCCATACACAGAATCTTGTAGGTTCATTCCATTAATCATACTCCTCATTACAACTTTCAGGCATAGTAGACTTAACTACTATCCCAGAATCCTTTTTGGTATATGGTAAATGACCCTTAAAGCTTTCCAGCATGGTCATGTACACCATAATACTCACCATATTGGTCTGATCTGACAATCTTTATGACTTTTCCCAACTATTCCTTGACTTCAGCCTAAAGACCTTGAACTCGTCAAGAGAGTCAGACTTTTCCTTAATCAAGTACATATAACCATATGGGGAACAGTCGTTAGTAAATGTGTCGAAATAAAATTTTCAACACAGAGTTGTCATATAGGTCCATTGACACAAAACTGTATGACCTCCAAAAGGTCGAAACTTTGGACTATAATATTTCTTCTTTATCTCGGTCATCTTATTTCCACATCAGTTTACGCAATTCTCCAGGTCACATTTTAAGAGTACTTAGGATGTTAAGCTTTATCAGCCTCCCACTCTTTCCCTAGATAAGTGGCCAGATCTTTATGCCACAATGCGTAAAACTGTTCTTTAACTGGAAATTTCTTGGAAAACAACCTTTCACTGTATAAGTGATGTAGATATCATCGGGAGTTAAGCATAATCTAATTCATTTGACACATTGCAGCACTCATCCTTATTCGACTTGAGAACACAGAAATTCCGTTGTTCTTTCAGTTCAAAAGAGTAGCTGCTTACGTCCAAATATGATACGGAAATCAAGTTCCGTCTAAAGGTAGATACAAAAAATGCATTCCTTAATGTCAGATCAAAACCAGAGAATGGAATTAAAGTGACACATCTCCCACGAATTTAATGTCAACTTTATTGTTGTTTCCTGATGTGAGCTTTTGATTCATCTTGATTTGGTTTCTTGTGATTCATGAATCCTTGTACTGTGAACACAATATAATTGGTTACACCTTTATAAAGTCTCCATAAACTGGATGAGACTTCTGCTAGATTAGATTCGTGAATCAAAACCAAAGAATCATCACCTACATGCCCACACTTAGATGACCAAGCCTTATTACAATAGCAGTCCCACTTTATGTGACATTTCTTTATAAAAGAAGTCGTAGTCACAATCTTTATCAAAAGATGCCATTTTTGGACCCAAACTGTCTGAATGACCAGTGGTTTCAAGAGTTCCTTTATGAGTACGATCTTTAAACCTTTTGCTCAACGTGTCCACCATCCTTATGACGTAATCTCTAACTTCATAAAAACCATCAAACCTTATATTGAAGAGTTCTCGCTGATGTATCATAATACCAGCAGTGAACGAGACACAGACCCAGGCTACTTGGGCTTCCATCATCCATATAGCAGTGCAGTCAGCTGGCCATCTACTTTCACAGCAGTACTGAATGGATTACTTCAGAAATCACAAGCAAATCCAATTGCTCTTTAATCCAGGCAATAAAATGTCCCTTCTCGAATTCCATATGTTAACAGCAAAATCTGTCAACTTATCCTCATAAAGAGCAATATAAACTTCTGCCAGCCATATCACAAAACTTAATATCCTCCAGCTATTTCACAAAGTCTGAACCAGTATGAACCTCAATCTTAATGGAGTTACCGTTTACTGGGAAGGTGACTACTTTAAAAAGCAATGTATAATAATGGCACCATGTGAGTACTGTGTAACTTGATCCTTAAAAGTACACATCTTGAGGATCAGATGCACCATCATGTAATCACCTTTGGGCAGAATACATAATGTGCACTTTATATGTGACAGCCTATAAAGAGAATAAATCCAATCTTTATGAATCACCACCTTTGGGTGGATGAACCACTAGGATCAGTTACTTCTCAAACTTTATGCTGCACATGTGATACCTCATGAACCAATATTGTGTAACTTTAAAAACTGTTTGAGTACACATCCAGAGAGCTGCATACATCATCACAAAATCACCTTTGGGCAGAAGATGTGACATGCAGTTGCAAACACTCCACATGATAGCGGCCATGAGAATCTGTTCCAATCTTCGCGAATCACCACCTTTGGGTGTACAATTCACTAGGATCGGTCAATCCCCAACCATATGCTATTCATGTATCCCTCCATGAACCAATACACAATCACCTCCTTTGGGAGTATGACCATGCATCAAAACAGGAGACATCCTTCCACAATACGAGACTGATATTTCTCAAACCCAACCAAGTGTGCCACTTTGGCGGTCACTACCTGACTGAATCCTTGAAACTCTCTCATACCAGGGATATAAGCTTTATGCCTCACATTTATCATATCCAAATGATTTCAAATTTCACTATGGGGCACTTTATTCTGAAATCATAGGCGATGCCAATAACATTGTTATATACATTGATGCATGTGGAACTTTATACATGCTAAAACTCTACACATCTTGTATGTGGTCATATATATATAAGCTTATCATGGTATTTCCGAAACCATATGGAAATATATGAAAAATGCCCAATATACCCCTAAAAACATACGTACATAAGGGTCTTTATGCATTTTTCTATTTTTTTTAAAAGCTTCAAACATGTCAAATAAATATACCACAGTGTAGAGAATTTCCATACGAGCACGCCGGTACCAAGATCGCCCCTAACGGACGTCCCACGCGCCCTCACGCGCCGGCCAAAGCCTCGGCGCGTGGGGCTCACGCGCCGCACGTGCTCCTCACGTGCGGGGCGTGCCCACCGGTCCAATGACCGGTCCGACCGGGCCGAGTGGCGACCGGTCCGACTGTTCATCCGGTCCAACCGTTGACCGGTCGGACCGGTCAACGGTCAACTTCGGGTCGGAGTCGTGTCGAAGTCGGGTCGGGTTGACCCGGTCAAACCGGGTCAGTCAACGGGTCGACCCGGTCAATCCGGGTCGGGTTGACCCGAAACCGACCCCGGGTGACGTCAGCCTGCCACGTGGCGCATTCACAACGCGCCACGTGGCACGCATAGGACGCGGCCCGCGCTGGGCGCGTGCCAGCGCGTGCGCGCGTGGGCGACCACGCGCAGCCACCGTGCTGGCGCGTGGTGGCGCGTGCGGCCGCGTCCGGCCTCCTCCGGCGACGATCTACCCATCAAAATGCTCGTCTCGACGAGTACAATCCAAATATGTGATCAAAAATAATTTTCATCCATAAAATATTTTCGAAAACGGGCAAACAAAGTACGGTCCCGATCTTCGCTATGACGGCTCTGATACCACATGTTGGCCATCAGAAACTTTACCACGGCACTCCCCGGATCACCATAGCAGAGAATCGGATGCCGTACAGCGAAAGAGACGAGCTTGTGTACCTGTTTTGGATTCGCCGATCTTTAGGCGGAACTCCGGCGATTCCTCGGCTTAGGCGCATCACCTCTATCACCCTCCGGAATCCTGGCGTCGATGAGACCACCACCCTCACCTTCACTTGACTTTATAGGAGGAAACAACCTCCTTAGTGAAGCAACTTCTCAAGGAAGTTGAGTGTGTGGAATTATGGAGAGTTAGGGTTAGAGGGGAGTTGCCTTAGCCTATTTATAGAGTCATTTGGCCGGGCCCTCTCATCACAGGCCGGGCCGAACTCGGCCCACACCAGCCAGGTCCATATTAGGCTAATTAAGAATCCTTATATCTCGCTTTATTAGACCAACTCCGTTAACGGTAAATTAATACCGTATAATGGTAATTATAATCTCAATTAATATAAGCCCACACTTAGGAAAACTCTAACACGGTACACACGCTTGTTTCGTAGATAGAGTTCATCCAGACATAGAAGTATACTTGGGTTGGATGAATTGTTCGATAGTAAGGAGTAATGCATCATGGATTTCGCACGGTTGAGCCTACACTTTCGTGGTAAAGAAAATGAGTGATTTGCTAAAAAAAAAGGAGACATAACTTTGAAGGCCTTCCCTGGCAAGAATTTCAGTATCTACTTTTGGCTTAGTGCCATCAGCTGCTAAATGAGTGGTTTTCTCCAAGTTTGAAGCACTTAAAGCCAAAGATTTACCGCAAGCAAAGCTGAGAAACAGTACAGATCCATCTAGGTGCAAATTCCTCTTTACTGAGATTTAGATTTTAAGTTCACGACTTTACTTTCGATCCTGCAAAAGTTTGAGCTTGTGTTTAGCATCTCTTGATTCTTGTGGTAGCAAACTGCTTGGTTGCTAATTTAGTATGCGACAGTCTGTGTTTAGTTCTTCGCTCTGCGCAAGTGCTCGCGTTTATGTGTTGACTGATTAGTCAAATGGATAAATTTTCTGATTTGCAGGGGTTTACGTTTCATGAGTCTTTACCGCTTCAAGATGTGGTGGATGACGCAGTGGATGGGCACCTGTGGCCGCGACATTCCCTGTGAAACCCAATTTCTGTTGGTCGAGGTCTGCGACAGCTCGTGCTTGGACAATGCAAGAACAGGGAGTGATGGACTAGAGAAACAAGAAATGTACGTCGTCTTCCTACCGCTCCTTGAAGGGGATTTCAGAGCCGTTCTTCAAGGGAACGAACAAAATGAGATGATCGTCTGCTTGGAAAGTGGTACGCAGTGAAAAGCATCAGCCTACGCCTGACCAGTTTACGAACATTTTTAGCTCTGTTGCACTTGGGTAACTGCTGGTTTACTGCAGGTGATCCTTCCGTTGGTACTTTCAATGGAAGTCATTTAGTATTTGCAGCATCCGGATCAAACCCTTTTGATGTTGTTACTTATGCAGTGAAGTAAGTTCATGTTCTTAAAATTGCTGCTAAGCATTCTTGTTAACCAGAAGTACCAATTCATGAGAAAGGCTCGCCTTGTTAAATCATCTGAGCATTGACTTGTATGAATGTACAGGGCCGTCGAAAAATACCAGAAGACATTCTGTCATTTTGAGAGGAAGAAGGTAGCATTTCCTCCATAATAGCATCTTAGAGCAATTACAGGTTTTTGTGTGACATATTAGGAATGTTCGCCCCTTCGACTTCTGTTACTCTTTGCGGCTCAGATCCCGGATACCATAAATTGGTTTGGCTGGTGCACGTGGGATGCCTTTTACACCGATATCACAGAAGAAGGCCTGAAGCTAGGATTAGAGAGGTTCCATCTCTTCCTTGACACTGAAATGTAAGAACACAGACCTAAGATTGTCAGACACTGATTAACATAAAATTCTGACAGCTTCAAGAAAGGCGGGATCGCTCCAAAGTTCCTTATAATTGATGACGGATGGCAATCAGTGGCGATGGATCCCACAGGCGTTGAATCAAAAGCTGAGGACACTGCCAAGTGAGAAGCTCTTTGCAGTTTTCCAGGGATGAGCAGATTTTCTTTTCATCGACTTACTTTTATCTCTGTTACCTTGTCTCACAGCTTCGCAGACAGATTGGTAGACATCAAAGAGAACCACAAGTTTCGAAAGCATCGCAAGGAAGGCCACGCGGAGAAAGAACTGGGCTGTGGACTTCGGCGCGTCGTTGCTGAAATAAAAGAGCAATATGGTCTAAAGTATGATCTGCTAGTAGAGATGTTGATCAGGTGTACAGAGGTGCCTACTCGGTCAAGGTTTTTTGCCATTATCATTCTGTTAAATTTTTGGCAGGTATGTCTATGTGTGGCATGCTATAACCGGGTACTGGGGTGGCGTAAAACCGAATGCCCCTGCGATGGAACGCTACGGAGCCAATTTGGTGTATCCGATATCATCTCCTGGCGTTCAAGCAAACGGTGTTTGTCATGTGCTTAAAAGCATTATGACGAACGGAGTTGGCCTGGTGAAGCCAGAGAAGGCATATGACTTCTACAATGATCTTCACTCGTATCTCACATCGACTGGTGTCGATGGAGTCAAAGTAGATGCTCAGACCATCCTTGAAACTCTCGGGAAAGGCCACGGCGGACGAGTGAATCTTGCTAGGAAGTATCATGAAGCACTAGAAGCGTCTGTTGCCCGTAATTTCACAGACAACGATATCATTTCTTGCATGAGCCATAACACGGACACTTTATACAGGTCATGCCTCCATCAAGGATTTCTTACATTGCCTCATGATGAGCAAAAGGCAGGACTCGCCAACTTTTTAAGCACCTGAACTCTGAGACATCTAAATGGCTGTTGCAGTGTGAAGAAAACAGCTATAATGAGAGCATCGGATGATTTTTTCCCGAGAGATCCTGCATCACACACGATTCACGTCGCATCGGTTGCATATAACTCCACTTTTATTGGGGAATTCATGCAGCCAGACTGGGATATGTTCCATGTAAGTTTCTGCCTCTTCAAAAAGACTAAATAACAGTGCAGGTGTATGCATTCCATTGTATCTAATTTAAGAGAGCTCATACAAATCTTAGAGCCAACATCCAATGGCCGAATATCACAGAGCAGCACGTGCAGTCGGGGGATGTGCCGTTTATGTTAGGTAAAATACTCTGGTCAGGATTTCTTGTCTCTCTAATCCTTCTCGTACCTTGTGCAGTAAAACGTATATTTTATTTTATCAGAAGAAAGCGTATAAATACAAAGTAGGGTAAAACACCAACACACACAAAGACCATTATACCCTTTACTCCTTAACACTCCCCCTCAAGCTGGAGCATGGATATCGAACATGCCCAGCTTGTTACAAATATACTCAACCCTACTATTCCCTAGAGATTTGGTAAAGATATCAGCCAGTTGTTCGCCAGTCCTGATATAACTAGTAGAGATAACTCTAGCTTGAAGTTTCTCACGGACAAGATGACAATCAACTTCAATATGCTTGGTACGCTTATGGAATACAGGATTAGAAGCAATATGGACCGCCGCTTGATTATCACACCACAACTCCATTGATGCAGGATCTTTGAATCCAAGTTCAACTAATAGCTAACGCATCCAGATTAACTCACAAGTAGCTTGAGCCATAGCTCTATATTCTGACTCTGCGCTTGATCTAGCCACAACACTTTGCTTCTTACTCTTCCACGATACTAGGTTTCCTCCCACAAAAGTGCAATAACCTGATGTCGATCTTCTATCTATAGGAGATCCTGCCCAATCAGCATCCGAGAAGGCTTCTACCCTTCTGTGACCATGATTCCTATAAACGAGACCACGACCAGGGGCTTTCTTCAAGTATCTCAGAATTCTGATTACGGCATCCCAATGTGAAGTACGGGGGGAAGACATAAATTGACTCACAATACTCACTGGAAAGGAAATATCAGGTCGAGTGATAGTTAGATAATTCAGTTTTCCAACAAGTCTTCGATACCTTTCTGGATCGTCTAATAGTTCACCATCCTCTGCCATCAATTTCAGACCCACTTCCATCGGTATATCCAGTGGTTTAGCTCCTAACATACCTGTCTCGGTAAGTAAATCCAGAACATACTTCCGTTGTGAGATATGAATACCTTTCTTCGCTCGTGCCACTTCGATACCCAAGAAATATCTAAGTGATCCCAAATCTTTTGTATGAAACTGCTGCTGCAAATACAGTTTTAGCTCTTTAATTCCTGCAGAATCATCTCCAGTTATGACAATATCATCAACATAAACTATAAGAAATATCCGACCAGCTTCGGAAACCCGATAAAACATTGAATGATCTCCATTACATCTACTTAGCCCAAACTGGAGTACCGCCTCAGAAAACTTCCCAAACCATGCTCTGGGAGATTGTTTCAAACCATATAAAGATTTTTTTAAGCGACAAACATAACTAGACTCCCCCTGAGCAACAAACCCAGGTGGTTGCTCAATATACACCTCTTCCTGTAAATCTCCATGAAGAAAGGCATTTTTAACATCAAGCTGAAACAGAGGCCAATTAGCTGAAGCAGCCAAAGAAAATAAGAGACGAACAGAGTTCATCTTAGCCACAGGAGAAAAGGTATCACCATAATCGACTCCATACACCTGTCCATACCCTTTAGCAACCAATCTGGCCTTGAGACGAGCAAGAGAACCATCAGGATTAACCTTGACAGTAAATACCTACTTACATCCAATGGTCGTCTTCCCTGCAGGTAAAGGTACAAGATCCCAAGTTTGGTTGTGATCCAATGCCAATAGTTCCTCTTCCATAGCTTTCCTCCAGCCTGGACTAGATAATGCTTCAGCAACAGTTTGAGGAATAGTATGTGTATCAATGGTCATTAGACTCGCCCGACAAGAAGCAGATAAACCAGAATAGGAGACAAACTGTGCAATAGGGTGGTTGGTACAACTACGAACTCCTTTACGATGTGCAATAGGAATATCAAGATCAGTATGTGACTGACTTACCTCAGGTTGAGAAGACGAAGAAGACGAGATAGGCTCAGATTCATTGGCAGGGGGCGCCACATGCTGACGAGGACGTCTACTGTAAACATACTGGATAGGTGGAGGGCCTGAAGATTCCACGGAAGGTGTAGATTCCATAATAACATATGTGAAGGAATCATCAGCCACTGTAGGAGGATCCATTGGACTATCAGAATAGACAGTTGACTCAAAAAATGAGACATCGGCAGTAGTAAAGTACTTATGCAAGGAGGGACAGTAGCACCGATAACCCTTCTGCATACGAGAGTACCCAACAAAAATGCATTTAAGAGCTCGAGGATCAAGTTTAGAGAGTCCTGGACGATGATCACGAATGTAACAGACACAACCAAATATACGAGGTGGCAAATGAAATAAGGGATCGGAAGGAAAAAGAAAAGAGTGAGGAATTGCACCCTGAAGAACAGAGGACGGCATGCGATTGATAAGATGACATGCAGTCATAACAGCATCAGCCCAAAAGGATTTATCTACCTTCATCTCAAACATCAAAGAACGAGTAACTTCTAATAAATGACGATTCTTTCTTTCAGCGACACCGTTTTGTTGCGGTGTATCGGAACAAGAAGATTGATGAAGAATGCCCCTTTGAGACATGAAGTCAGAGAAAGTCTTAGAGAAATACTCTTTGGCATTATCACTTCGAAGGATATGAACATTAGTAGAAAATTGAGTACCTATTTCGTTGACAAATGCACAAAAAATAGAGAACAACTCAGAACGACTTTTCATTAGATATAGCCAAGTGGTTCTTGAATAGTCATCTACAAAAGTAACAAAATACTTAAAACCCAACTTTGATGTGACAGGACATGGACCCCAAATATCGGAATGAACTAAGGCAAATGGCTGAGAAGCCTGTTTATTGACTCTGGGACTATAACTAGTACGGTGTAATTTCCCAAACTGACACGACTCACACTCAATACGAGATAAAGAATGAAAACTAGAATATAACTTCTTCAAACTTCCCAAAGAGGGATGACCTAAGCGACAATGAATTTGATGTGGAGAAACTGCCGAACAAGCAACACTGGGATTATCATCAAACACATATAGCCCCCCTGACATGTGTCCTCTACCAATCGTCTTCTTCGTCTTCAAATCCTGAAAAACACAGGAATCAGGATAGAAGGTTACAGAACAGTTATATTCTTTGGTAAGATAACTAACAGATAAAAGGTTTGATGGAAAATTTGGGAGGTACATGACAGAGGATAAAGATATGGAGGATGTCAAGGGAACTTTGCCTAGCCCTTTAACTGTGGATAAAGAGCCATCAGCTAAAGTAACAGTGGAAACAGACTCATGAAAGCTGGAAAATATACCTGAAGATCCAGTCATATGATCTGTAGCACCTGAATCAATGATCCAGGAGCGAGAGGTAGATGAGAGACATGCTTTAGCATTACCTGTCTGAGCAAAGGTAGCTGTAGAAGAGGAAACTGGCTGAGAAAGCTGAAACTGATTGTACCGAGCAAGTTCCTCATCTGACATTCTGATCAATGTTCCTCCCTCAGAGGTCTGAGAAGGAGTAACAGACTCAGTAGCATTGGCTACATTTGCAGTAGCCGGATGAGGTGGCTTTCCATGAAGTTTATAACAGAAACGCTGAATATGTCCGGGTAAGCCACAATAATGACATGTTCGTGCAAGTCCAATATTACTGCCCGTATCACCAGATGTGCTACCATAAGGCTGTGATTGGCCTCTACTAAATCCACGGCCACTACCACTACTATTAAAGCCACGACCACTCCGACCTCCGCGACCTCGACCACCGCCTCGGTTCCCTTGGGCTGCCAAGGCAGAACTATCACTTGTAGGGGATACATCTTTAGATGATTCTCTTGAAACCCGTAATACCCGAGAAAAGGTCTCTGTTAGTGAGGCCACGGTATCTCCTCCGAGAATTTGTGAACGGACGCCCTCAAATTCTGGTCCTAATGCTCCCAAAAATCCCATGACCGCCAACTGTTCTCGTTGCTCCTTCATCTTCTTAACATCAGAGGTAATTGGCAAAAGATGATTAAGCTCCTCATACATCTGTTTAAAATCTGCAAAAAATTGAGTAAGAGGCCGATCCTTTCTATCAGCTCGAAAGAAATCTTGAGAAACTTCATAGATTCTTGACAAATTATTCTCTCCAGAATAGAGAACATTCAAATAATCCCACAACTCCTTAACTGTGGTGACATGTGTAACCAAAGCAGTCACATGAGATTCCATAGAATTCCACATTTGGCCTAGAATTCTGGCATCTATCGTGTCCCATTTTGTATCAGTCTCCGTTTTTGTACCCGTCAGATGATGATGTTGCTCTCTTCCGGTCAATACCACCATCACAATTCTCCTCCAATGCTGGAAATTTGTAACACCAGCTAACTTTTCCTCTGTCAAACTACTAGAGGAAGCATAAACGACCTCAGTCACTACTCCTTTTCCCTCCGCCATAACACACTAAACAAAGCTCCACAAACTATCACTGACTAACAACTGAATCAGCCCCTTTTCACTCCACACAAGTCAGAAGCTAACAGTTTCAGAATCAAAACATACATGTCAAAATCTAACAAGTCCCTTCCTATCAACATCCACGTATAACATCCAACCAAATCAGCCAACTAAACCAACCACGACTCTCTGCAATCAGTCAAACGCCTCAAAATCTACACAAGTTTCTTCCAATCAACAGCCACACCCAACATCTAACCAAATCAGCCAACCAAATCAACAACAACTCTCTGAAATCAGCCAAACGGTACCACCCAATTGATACGCAGAACAATACACCAACTCAGTCAAGTGATACATGATAGAACACTCCTCTGTGCACTTCAAACAGCAAAATCCAGCGCCACAGGGTCCAAAATTCGGCGCTACAGAGTTGTGCGAAGGGGTTGCACTTCAATCAGCAACTCCCAGGAAGTATCGTACCTTGGTACATGTCAAAAATGAGCCGCCGGGCTTGGACTTGTGGTTCGGGGGGCTGGATCTGGGATTCGCCGGGTCGCCGGGCCTGGATCTGGGGTTCGCCGGTTCGCCGGTGAAGGAGGGGTTGACGGGTCAACGGCGGGTTGATGGCGGTCGACGGTGGATGGTCGACGGAGGTTAGGTTCAGGATTAAAGAGGCTCTGATACCATGTGCAGTAAAACGTATATTTTATTTTATCAAAAGAAAGCGTATAAATACAAAGTAGGGTAAAACACCAACACACACAAAGACCATTATACCCTTTACTCCTTAACATACCTAATGCGTCTGTATAAGTTGAATGCAGTGACAAGCCCGAATGTCATGACTTCAATCTACTCAAGAAACTCTCACTGCCCGACGGTTCTGTTCTAAGGGCAAAGTTGCCGGGGAGGCCAACAAGGGATTGCTTGTTTTCTGACCCTGTTAGAGACAACAAAAGGTAATAACCTATGAACCCTGCGGCCATCTGATTCCAAAACTTCTTTGTTTGGTCATCGCTGACTGCTTAATTTAGCACCGGAGTTCCCAAAATTTTCTCATTGCAGCCTTTTGAAGATATGGAACCTGAATAGCTTCTCTGGAGTGATTGGTGTGTTCAACTGTCAAGGAGCCAGTTGGTGTCGAGTCGCAAAAAAGCCACTTATCCACGATGAACACGCAGAGACTATCACTGGGTCTATCACTGCAAAAGACGTGGACTACCTGCCACGAGTTGCGGATGACGGATGGAGCGGCGATACCATAGTGTATTCGCATCGTGGAGGTAAATACAGCTTTGATTGTACACATTTTTTGACATGGTTTACGGGAATTTGCCACTTAATTCGCTCAGGGATGTTCTTTTTGTTTCCTTTAATGATCACAACAGGAGAGGTGGCTTACCTTCCAAAGAATTCATCCTATCCAATTGCGCTGAATCCTAGAGAATACGAGGTTTTCACTGTCGTTCCAGTGAAAAGCTTGTCGAACGGAGCGAAATTCGCTCCTATAGGACTCCTTGAGATGTTCAACTCTGGCGGAGCGATCACTGATTTGAAGTATGAACTCGATGAACCTACGACTATCTCCATGAGAGTTCGAGGATGCGGCGTGTTTGGAGCCTATTCATCGGCTCAGCCTAAGAGGATATTGGTCGAGCCCCGGGAAGTGCCATTCGAATGACCTTTGCTCTTGGAGTTCCGGAGGAAGATTTGTACCTATGGAGCATTATCATCAAGCTCTAAGCTTTAAGGAACGAGTTCTCGATTGGACTGAAATGATTCCTTGTACATGAGTTCAACAATGTAGCCATCGCGGAGAACTTCAAGCTCATGATGATTGATCACAGTTCAAAAACTCAGACAATCAAGATTGCCCCACCACCGTTGTAACTTTCCAATGGAAATAAAGTCTCTGATTCACCTAGCATGATCTTCAACGAGCATAAACACAAGCATGGCCAGTTTCAAAATCCAAGAAAACCAAATTAAACGAGCTAACGTCATCCGAATTCGACAAGCGACACGGCGATTGACACACATAACCATCCTTTCCTGCTAACCACGTGAGGCATGCTAGATCTACAGAGAGAACAAACGCAACAGAGAGGATGAGACTGGGCAGCTGTAATTTAGATTATAGAAACCGCCCAGTGACTATGATTTTGATTAAACAAAAAGAGCCACGTTGCTTATGATTTAGACATTATGGCCAGCTAAATTCACTACAGATCCTGAAAGTGGTTGCGTATCCTAATGATTTGAATAAGCCCACTATCCCCAATAAATCAGTATCTTAGCACTTTGGCTCCACAAAGTCAAACCATCACTGCCTGAAAACAACCGAGCTTTGTGGAAGATCCCACTTGACAGAATGGTTGTAGATGCAATCGTACTCACTAAATTGCCACGCTGTTCCCTGTGGAAAACCAAAGCTACAAACCTGCCGGCTTCGGTCGATGCACATCGCGGACGTACCACCACATGCCGGCCCATTCCGTATACTCAAACCAGTATATCAGGATGAATGTGGGATTCAATGATACTCTGCTCTCTTGTCCTGTTTTTTCCCTCTGAAACCTGTCGATTTCAGCTGGTGGCGTGCCACGACATGCCGATTCAATGTATAAACTAAATCGCTGAGAGAATGAGCGTTGAGGCCATTGTCCTTGCTCTCTTGTCCTCGCTATTCAACTGAAGCCAGACAAGCTTGTAGCCTAGTTTTTAATGGGAAAAGCGAGGACGAGAGAGCAAGGATAATGGCTCGGCCGATTCATCGTCATTCGCTTTTCCATTTAAAATCACTCTTCGTTGTCCTATGATCCATAGGATTGAGTCCGACCCACCAATCAATCAACGGCTACGAGCCCCTTTATGAGGAGCACGTAGCAAATGCTCGATATCTTTATGTGGGGGGATCGGCCCGTCAATATATCATGTTGATTCGCTTTCATTAGAAAATTTGAGCTAATGAGTTGTGGACTAATTAGGACATATTAATTGTCTCACGGCACACTAATTCTCCAATATGAAACTTTTCTAACGCAACATGCTCGTTCCGCGCAGCCACGTTAGCAACCACGCCAAGGCAAGCACGCCAACAAACCGCTCCGGCGATTGACCCAGCCTTTTTTTTTTTTTGGGGGGGGGGGGGGGGGGGGGGGGGGGTTCTTGTGCCCAAACTCAAAGTTGACTTTTTTTTCTAAGGTCGCCTCGAGAATGAGATGAAGTTAGAATCTAGCCGGCACATAATACGCTTTCTCTAGAGTTGGGGGGGGGGGGGGGGGGGGGGGGCCGCTAAAATTTGCCCCACTCGACTTTGAATTCCGTTCAACTTCGTCTCGAGTGGGCACTGAAATCAGGAAAATTTCTCCTCCAGATTGGTCGAATTTTGACGATCAGGGCGACAACGACAACCCCTCCATTCGCGATTGGCTGCTTTGGCGTCGCCCCATCTTGAACGGCCAATCAAAAAGCAGTGAAATATGCAGAGAGAGAGAGAGAGAGAGAGGGAGAGAGAGAGAGATTTCGTGCATCGCACGTCTTGACAGTTATCGGGGGATCTCAAACTCAGAAGTCCAAACTGACGTCCGAGATCCAAGTCGAATGATCTTTCTATTCTACCTTCGGTAATCGAAAGTCAAAAACCTTGGAAGTGGTCCCCCTCCCCTCGTCGTCGCAGTTGAAGCGTGCGACGTTCGCGGCGGACAGTTGACTTTCTTGAGCGGACTCCAATAAAGCGGGAGGCCTTTGAAAGAAAAGATCTAACGAGGGATTGATACGATACGATCCCGTCGTCTCTCCGAACATCTAGTCTTGATATCTTAAGAGACGTATGGAGAATTAACAGAGGCGCCAGATCTTTTTTTTTTTTTCTTTCTCACTTTCTTTCTTCTACTTTGCTGATGTGTACTCATACGAGTGATTTACGGGCAAGAAATCTCTCTCTCTCTCTCTCTCTCTCTCTCTCTCTCTTGGTCGGAACAAGAAATCTCCAAATAGAAATATGTCTTATTTAGTGGATATCAAACGGTAAAAATTTTGTAGATTTTGCACGTGATATTTCCTAAATTGCTCTTTTTACGAATTTTCTAATTCGATTAAAAGAAACAACCTCATTCGGATAACATTTTTCGAAAAAGTAAATAGAAAAAATTTTCGATTTTGCGAGCATTTCATCAACTATTTTTGGGGGTCAATATCAGCAGCCACGTGATAGGGTTTCTCTTCTATTTTCTTTTCTTTTTAACGGATAGATAGAGCTCTTGTTTTTACCTCCTCTTTCCCAAGTGAATTCTTGCCTTTGACATACAAATCGATAGGGCAAATGACACAAATGGTCCATGAACTATAACCCAATGTTGAATGTGGTCCATAAATTTCCAATTTGTTCAATGTGGTTCCCTAACTTTTGGAACATGTTCAACGTCTCTAAATTATAAGAAAATGTTCAAAACCGTCTCTAAATTTGAATTAGCAGAATGGCTACATTGAACATCTTCTTATAATTCATGGACTAAGTTGAACATGTTTCAAAAATTCATGCACCATATTGGTAAAATTAAAAGTTAGTATACCACATTGTACATTGGACTAAGGTTCGGAGATCATATTGGTTAAATTAAAATATCAAGGACCGCATTGCACATTAAATCAAAGTTCATGGACCATTTATGTGATTATCCCAAATCGATAAGAGTCGACTTGCCATCGAAATTGGACTTATATTTTTTTCTTTCTCCTCTGTATTTGTTTTTGTTATTAACTCGTCTCATGGTTTGGAATTTTAGACTGGTGGAATTTCTAGTTCTTGCTCACGTCACTTTTTGGCGGAGCAAGAGCAAGAGCAACCAAATGTCTTCATTAACGTGCGGCTATGATAGATGGGGCTGTCTACATAGTTCATACTAACACAACGAAAAAAAAAAATTGTATGCCAAAATTCGAATTATATCCGTCACGGCCTCTTGTATAATTGTTAGTATAACAGGTGGTCGGGGATAAGTGTAGCGAGCCTCGACACCGCACGGCGACGTGAATTTGTCGAGAGAAATCCGGAGCCGGCATACGACATAACGAACTCAGAACTAGCGCAATAGACGAACATTTTTTCTCATTAGATAAAAATTATTCAATTGTAATCAAGTTGGATTAGTTTAATGACGAGACGAATTGAGACAAACGTAAGGAAAGGGTTGAATTGTATGTCGCGGCCGAGGAGGAGTTGCATTTGGACCGTGACGAGTTTTGCCTCTCCTCTGTTATTGGTAGCCCGTCAACGTATCAATCTTCTTTGTCTATGGGCCGCCGTCTTATCACCAGCATTACTTATCTGACCTTATCACCATCGCTTATAATTTTCACTCCTCGGGTCACTTAATTTAATATCATACGAAAATGAAGGGGGAAAACGAGACTCCATGACGTCATAAATCGCGAATGCCCCTAATGTTGCCGGGTTTGGTGACGTACCGCATGACCTCGTCCTCGCGTCATTGCATCTTCATCAAGCATGCGCAAATAATCGAGCCACTGAATTTGTTTAATGTCCTTATTTCTTTGGAGTATTGAACACTCTCTCCAAGTCGAATGATCTTTCTACCTTCGGTAATCGAAAGTCAAAACCTTGGAAGTGGTCCCCTCGTCGTCGTCGTTGCAGTTGAAGCGTGCGACGTTCGCGGCGATGGTTGACTCTCTTGATTGGATTCCAATAAACGAGGGATTGATACGATCCCGTCACTCGTTTGTCTTCGGCAAGAAATCTATATATATATGGTTAGAATAAGAATCTCTAAATAGAAATCTGTCTTATTTAGTGGATATTAAACTGTAAAAATTTGTAAATTTTGCACGTGATATTTCCTAAATTGCTCTTTTATGAATTTTCTAATTTCGATTGAAAGAAACAACCTTATTCAGACAACATTTTTCGAAAAGCACGCAGATTTTTTTTTATTTATTTATTTTGCTAACATTTCACCATCTATTTTTGGGGTCAATATCAGCAGCTGCGTGATAGGGTTTCTCTTCTATTTTCTTTTCTCTGTAGCAGATAGATAGAGCTCTTGTTTTACCTCGGTTTTCCCAGAAATCAATAAGGAAAATGACACAAATGGTTCATGAACTTTGGCCCAATATGCAATGTGATTCATGAACTTTTAATTTGATCAATATGGTCCTTGAACTATAGCTCAATGTGCAACATGATCCATGCATATTCAATTTGTTTAATGTGGTCCCCGAACTTTTAGAACATATGCAATATAGTTCCTGAACTATAAGAAAATGTTCAAAGTCGTCCCTGAACTTAAATTAGTGGAAGGACTACATGGAAGATCTTCTTATAATTCAGGGGTTAAGTTGAAACACTTTTCTAAAATTTAAGGACCATATTGGTCAAATTAAAAATTCACGCACCACATTGCACATTATGCTAAAGTTCGAGAAACATATTTGTCAAATTAAAAGTTCATCGACCACATTGTATATTGGATGAATGTTCAAGGACTATTTATGTGATTATCCCAAATCGATAAGAGTCAAGACTTGCCAATATCGAAATTGGGCTTATAGTGTTTCTTTCTCCTCAATATTCGTTTTTGTTATTAACTCATCTCATACTCATAACGTGCAGCTATGACCTTAGATACGGGGAAAAAAAACTGTATGCCAAAATTCAAATTATATCTGTCACGGCCTCTCGTATTATTGTTAGGACAATTAGATGCCGGGGATAAGTGCAGCGAGCCTCGACACCACACGACGGCGCGAATTTATCGAGAGAAATCCGAAGCCCGGCATATGACACAACGAACTCATAACTAGCGCGGATCAACATGTTTTTCATTAATTTTAGATAATAAAAAAATTATTCAATTGTAATCAAGTTGGATTATTGTAATGACGAGACGAATCGACACCAACGTAACGGAAGGGTCGAATTGTATGTCGCGGTCGAGGACTAGGAGGAGTTGCATTTGGACCGTGACGAATCGTGCCTTTCCTCTTTATATTGGTCGCCCGTCAACATATCAATCTTCTTTGTCTATGGGCCGCCGGCTATTAGCATTATTACTTATCTGACCCTATCAGGCTATCATCATCGCTTATAATTTTCACTCCTCTCGGGTCACTTAGGGTGTGCATGGCAACACTTTTGCTTCAGAAATACCACCAGAAGCAAAAAATTTTCAACTTTTCCATCAAAAGTTGATTTCTGATTAGACATGCACGGTTCGACGGAACCGCCGGTTCCGGTTCAGGAACCGGCGGTTCCGGTTCCTAAAAAAGCTGGAACCGGAACCGGCCCTTAAAGAGGCGGTTCCGGTTCCGGTTCGGAACCGTGTCGCGACCCTCTCGAGGTTGCATGTGGGCTCTCGAGGGTTAATGGGCCGTCCAGTCTGGTCGGACGCAGGCCTCTCCCAAGGCCCGTTACCCAAATCACAACGGAGGTATACGTAGTCGACCTTCAGTGTGGTCTAGTGACATGTGTTAAGTGTGCATGCCATGGAGTCGCCACCAATCATTTTTTTTTTAGGGTATGATTAGACCACCCTATTGAATAGTCGGGAGTTTCTATTCAATTCTGCGATAACCAGAGAAATGGGTTCGGGGACTTAGTTACGTCAACTTTCAGAGTTGACGCCTTTTCGGTACCTAAGTTGATTGAATTTTCTGCAATTTATCTCAAATTTTTTTTGAATTTTTCCTTAATAATTCATTTTTTTTGAATTTTTTTATTTGAATTTTTTTATAAATTTTCTGAAAATAAATCCCAACTGACGGTCCCTAACTCGCCACGTGGCGTCTCGGTGACAATCGAATCATTTTAATTTTTGTAAAATTCGAAATTCATTTCTTTTAATGTTAAAAATATTTTTTATTCTGAAAATCATCGGATCATGACACGTGGCTCATCTGCAGCCACCCAATCTAGCATTTTTTGTTTTTGTTTTTGTTTTTATAGGACGCAACACAATGCAAAAAAAAAATAAAGAAGATATTAAGTCATTATACAACATAAACATAAGCAAAGGAGATGGGATCCGGTGAATTTTACGACGTCGGAGTCCGTCGGTGCTCGTGCAACAATGTGTGGGGTATAAACCACCAGCAGGAGGCTCGGCCTTCCGATTCTGGGGTAGCACAATATGATTTACAGAAAATAAATAAATAAAACACATTGGACACCAATAGGAGGCTTAGCCTTCCGATTCTGGGTCTTTTATGCGAAATATAGAAATGCTATGACATAAAGTAAATACACAGCAAATATTTAGACACCAACAGGAGGCTCGGCCTTCCGATTCTGGGTCTTTTATGCGAAATATAGAAATGCTATGACATAAAGTAAATACACAGTAAATATTTAGACACCAACAGGAGGCTCGGCCTTCCGATTCTGGGTCTTTTATGCGAAATATAGAAATGCTATGACATAAAGTAAATACACAGTAAATACGAAAAAATACAAAATAAACAATAATCCGAGCTCGGCTGAGGGGGACGTTGAACTATTTTCACAAATCCGAACGGTGAAGATGAAGAAAGAATTGAGATGAGATTATACACAAAATTTTACCTCGATCCGATGGTCGAATTGATCGAAAACTGAAGAAATACCGGCGGATGAACAGTTCCCGCGCCAGGAACAACTTCTGATTTGGCTGCTGTTCGACCACTTGGAGAGATCTTTTTAACGATCCGAACTGTGGATATGAAGAAGGGGTTAAGAAGACCCTGCACACAAAAAATTAGCTCGATCCAACGGCTCAATCGGCCGGAAACCCAAGAAATGTCGGTGGGTATACAATTCCCACGCCTGGAACAGCTTCTGATTTGGCTGTTGTACGACCACTTTGAGAGATTTTTTTAAAGATCCGAACGGTGGATATGAAGAAGGGATCAAGAAAACCTTGTACACAAAAATTAAGCTCGATCCAACGGTCCAATCGGCCGGAAACGCAAAAAATGTGGAGGGTGGTAGTGTGATGACAAAAAAAATGGAAGAGAGAATATATGGAATGAGCGTGGGAGAGGAAGAAGAAGAAGAAGAAGAAGAAGAAGGAGGAGGAAGAGGAGGAGAGGAAGCCACGGATGATGGGGGGAGGTGCCTAAAATACTAAAAATAAAATAATAAAATAATAATAAAATAAAATACTAAAAAGTAAAAATAATTATAAAATAATCAAAAGCGAAGACAAAATGATTAGTCTCCTTTTCTTTTAAATGATGATGTTTTCACTCCTTTTCCTTTTAATCATTACTAATATTTTTGCCAAATTCAATTTTATGATGATCAAAGAACACCTAAAATCAAACCTGAATTTTACTATTTATGAGGTCGGAAAATGGATAAAATAAAAATAAAAATACCGAATATTTTTATATATTTTTGTGACCTCAAATATTATTTTTCTTGATTTTCTTGATTTTCTTTTTCTTTTTTTCTTTTTTTTTTGTATTTTTCGAAAATATATTAAAAAAATGAAAATTATGAAAATTATTTTTTTGGTCAAAATGGTTCATTTAGCTTGGCTAAGGTCACCAAAATTGATTTTTCAATTTTTCAACTTTTTATGGATTTTCTATGAATTTTCAAAAATAAAAATAAAAATAAAAATAAAAATAAAAATAAAAATAAAAATAAAAAATTTGATCAAAATTTAGGTGTCAACAAACCGGCGGTTCCGGTTCCGGTTCAAGGAACCGCCGGTTCCCGTCGGTTCAATTTGTCCATATATATTTTTTATAATTTATTTGCAATATGAACAATCAAATTGAAGGTAGTTGAGTGGTTTATGGTGCTTATTTCAACTAAAAGATCAAAGGTTCGAATCCCACTTCAAGCAATTATCATTTTCTCTATTTTTTTATTTTATTTTTTATTAAAAATAACGGGTCGGAACCGGCCCGGAACCGCCGGTTCCGGGCCGGTTCCGAAAAAAGAGGAACCGGAACCGGCCCGTGAAGGTCCGGTTCCGGTTCGGAACCGCGGACCCGGTCAACGGGCCGGTTCCGGGCCGGTTCCGGGTCCGGGTCCAATTTGGCCATGTCTATTTCTGATCAAAGAAAGATGTTTGATAAAATTTATATTTCTGAAATTTTTACTTTTGAAACATTATTAACAAAATCTCCGGCGGTGGTGGTCGGTGGAGACCGGCGTCAGAGGCACCGGTGACCAGCAACTAGAGGCCGACGACCGGCACAGGCGGCTACCGAGGGAGGCAACTGGCGGAGACCGGCCGCGGCAAGCGATCGGGGGGTGTCGGCAGACGGGCGCTGGTCGGCGAAGACCGATGTAGTTGAAGAAGTGATTTCTGAAGCTATGAAGCTACAATTTTTAACTTCTCAAAGTTGGCCAAAAATCCAACCAGAAGTAGAAAATCTCAATATTTTTACCAAACGGATTTCAGTTTCAAAAGCACTTCTGAAGTGTCTTTACCAAATGGATTTCTGCTTCAGAAACACTTCTGAAGCAGAAATTCTCTTCCATAAGTGTTACCATGCGCGCCCTTAATCTAATTTCACACGAAAATCGAGGGGAAAACGAGACTCCATGACGTCATAAATCGCGAATGCCCCTAATGTTGCCGGGTTTGGTGACGTACCCCATGACCTCGTCCTCGCGTCATTGCATCTTCATCAAGCATGCGCATATAATTGAGCCGCTGAATTTGTTTAGTGTCCTTGTTTCTTTGGTGTAATTGAACTCTCTCCCCCCCATTAAACTAAATAGCACGCTTTCAAGGCCGACACTTCTAGAATTATTTTCCTCGCCTTCTTCTTTTCTTTTCTTTTCTTCTTCACCAACTTTGGAAATCTTTCCATACATAGAAGGATTAACCCCATTGGCTATCGTCGGATAGAAGGATTTCGAGAAACGTTAGGTTTATTTAAAATTCATTTTGCATGTTCTTCGCATCAAATGATGTGACCGATCCTTATTGCGCACTGAACATGGTCCATTCCCTTGTTCCTCCGGGTATCAAGATGCATAAGCTTACTTGATTGTCCACTTTGTAGTATGATGCATCGCCTAATGAGGACCGCCAATTCATAATCCGACTTTAGTTTAACCTAATATTGTTAAAAATGGTTGTGGTATCACATCTCAAAGGCGTGAAGCTTTAATTTATGGCGGGTTTTGGTTTGAGAAAATCTTAAGCTCGGGGTCATAATGAAGTAAATTTTTGGCATATCCATTGGCTCTTACATGAATGGCTAGCTGGCCTTTCGACTGAATCCGGGAGATGAAGATAATTTGATGTAGAAAAATTAGCCCGCTCTCTAGTTTTCGACTGAATCCAGGAGATGGTGATGGTATGTGGGTCTACGGCTAGGATTGCACTGTCCACGACAGTACTGTCGCGGAAAGCATTTTTCATTTTTTAATGCTTGCTATTTGAGAAAGAAGAATATGATGGGATTCTAACTTTAGTCTTTAGTAATATGGAATTAAGTTGCACTTGGACATTATGCACACCCCCTTCCCTAGATAGTCCTCCGACTAAAGTTTTTAGCCTCACGTTAACAAAGAAGACATCATTGCCTCTCGGCATTTTGTATGGTTCCTCCTACCTTAGAAGCCATGTCATGTCCTTCCCTAGATAGTCTCCCGACTGAGAGTTTTCAGTCTCCTACTAACAAAGAAGCTCCTCCCCTCCCTCCCTCCCTCTCTATCCATCCTTTAAAAATGTCAATCAAGGCCTTTTAACTATGTAAATAACTCCTAGAGATTCGCTGTACCTCTAATTGCTTGTATAATGGGAGAGAAGAAGAATATTATGGCACTCAAAACTTTATTCTCCAATTTTCAAGTTCACTAGGTATTGTGGGAGTTGCACTTAAACATTTTGCTTCTCTCTTAGCATTTTGTAGGGTTGCTCGTACCTTAGAACTTAGAAGTTATGTCCTTCCCTAGATAGTCCTCCAACTAGGGTTTCTTCTTGTTAGTCTCCCACTAACAAAGAAGACATGCTTTTAATTTAGTTTAATTCCAGTCCCATCATTAGATTCATCCCATCATCACAACATGTGACAAAGGCGTGGTCCTAATACACAGTAAGTCCAATGTCATCCCATCATTAAAAAAAATAATTTTCCATGTTAATACTGAAGTTACTTTTCTTGCTGTCGGATTTTATTTATTCCCTTCCACCTGTATAATCCCAATACATATGACGCGTTGGATCATGTGAACCCTACGTGACGTCCGATAACTCGCATGCATTGACCTTACTTCAATATATAGCTAGTGCTTCCTTTTTTTACGGTTCTTCCACGAGGAGAAAACCGCACACTTTAAAAATCATCGCAGTCCATTCTCCATCATTCAATTGAGAAATTATGCAATAACCCCACGCATAAAACGTGCACTCGGGTTATTTCTATTTTTGCGATAATACTTTCGAAATTTCTCAAGAATATGGCAATTGATTCTCGGGGTTTTTTTTTCCAATTTAATATTAAAAAAAATTATTTACAAATTTAGTTACTATTCAAACTTATTTACGTATTTGGGTCTCGCGCGCTGGTCAAAGTAGCGCGCGAGACCCGCGCGCAGTGCGCAGTAGCACACAAACATTCCGCGCTGCAGTGGGCAGCGCACAAAGAGTTGCGCGCTGCTTGCATGCCTTGTGCTTTATGCACATGACAATTTTTTTTTCTTGTTTTCTTTTAATTTTTTTTATTATTCAATTAATCATTTTTTAAGTTTTTTTTCTCGTCGTTCTGCTGCCCATCGCCTCGCTTGTTCGTTCGCTCGCTCGATGAAGCGCCTCGATTCCGTGGCCCTGTTGTCTCGCTCGCTCGCTCGTTCGTTCGCTCGTTCGTTTATTCAATTTGTTTTCAATTAATCATTTTTTAAAAAAAATCTCGTCGCTCTGCTGCTCGTTCGTTCGCTCACTCGTTCGTTTATTCAATTTGTTTTCAATTAATCATTTTTTTAAAAAAATCTCGTCGCTCTGCTGCTCCATCGCCTCGCTCATTCGTTCGCTCGCTCGCTCAATGACGCGCCTCGATTCCGTGACCCCGTTGCCTCGTTCGTTCACTCGTTCGTTTATCTTTTTCCTCGTCACTCCGCGGAACGAGCGAATGAACGAACGAACGAACGAGCGAGACAACGGGGCCACGGAATCGAGGCGCATCATCGAGCGAGCAAACAAACAAACGAGGCGATAGGACAGCAGAGCGATGAGAAAAAAATTAAAAAATGATCAATTGAATAATAAAAAAATTAAAAGAATACAAGAAAAAAATGCCTTGTGCATATTATGAGGCCGCGTAGCTCGGGTTTGGTCGCCCCTATTATGAGGCCGCCGTCTTTTAATTTTTTTATTATTCAATTTGTTTTCAATTAATCATTTTTTACTTTTTTTTCTCGCTTTGCTGCCCCATCACCTCGCTCTTTCGTTCGCCTCGCTCGCTCGTTCGATGACGAGCCTCGATTCCGTGGCCCCGTTGTCTCGTTCGTTCGTTCGCTCGTTCCGTGGAGTGACGAGGAAAAAGATAAACGAACGAACGAACGAGCGAGGCAACGGGGTCACGGAATCGAGGCGCGTCGTCGAGTGAGCGAACAAACGAGCGAACGTGCGAGCGAGCGAGCGAGACAACTGGGCTACGGAATTGAGGCACGTCATCGAACGACCGAACGAGCGAGCGAGACAACGGAGCCACGAAATCGAGGCGCGTCATTGAGCGAGCGAACGAACTAACGAGGCGATGGGGCAACAGAGCGATGAGAAAAAAAAATTAAAAAATGATTAATTGAATAATAAAAAAAATTAAAAGAAAGCAAGAAAAAAAAAATTACCTTGTGCATAAAGCACAAGGCATGCAGCACAAAGAGTTGCGCGCTGCTTGAAATCGCGCGCGGGTCTCGCGCGCTACTTATACTAGCGCGCGAGACCCAAATCCGTAAATAAGTTTGAATAGTAACTAAATTTGTAAATAATTTTTTTTAATATTAAATTGAAAAAAAACCCTTGATCCTCCATCTCGGGTACCCTAGATAATCATGAAAAAAAAAACGTTACAACACTGCAAATACATGAAAATTCCAATTCGCTAATAATGTTTGCTTTGTTTGGGAAGGAGGGCGAGGGAGAAAAAATGAAGAGTGTGTAAGCTGCGACTATAATTCGTATGCAGCGACCCAAGATTATCACGTATAGATTCACAAATCACTAATCCATAGAATTAAAGAATTAACGCACCTTATTTCGGATCCATCATTCTTGGTGTGGAATTGCGATAATCCGATACCCAAGATCTTCTCATCTATGAACTTCTTTATCACTAGCTTCAATGAGACGGCCCATCACGTATCGCTTTAGACAACTCTAGATGTGAGGTTATGTGGACATTAGGGTTTAGAGGAGGGACTTGAGCTCTACTTATAGAGAATGAAACATATCATCTCATTAAAGATTAGGTTTATCTCTGCCCATACTATCCAGCCTCATATCCTACTAAAATTAGGGAACTGTATATATCTTTTTTTATTATACCAATTAATTTACAATAACAATTAATGAAGCCCACAACAAATATATTATAATAGAGTGAGCCGTGAAAACATGTTAAATTACGAAATTCATGTGAGAAGGTGTTTGGGGGGGGGGGGGATTTTTAAAATTTTACCTCCCTTTGCCTTTTCCTCCGTGCTCTCCGAAACGGACCCATAAAAAACTTTTCGTGGCGGTTGGGGGTTAGGATTCAAACGACCTAAAAACAAAATTTTAAGGCGCGCATGACAATATGTTTAGATTAAAAATTTTGCTTGAAAAATGCATTTTGTTAACTTAATTTATGGAATAAAAATCCGTTTAGTTATGTGACTTTATTTTTATACTCTGAAAGTAATTTTAGTGCCACTTGAAGAAGTAAAAAAAAAATCACTTTTCTCCAAAAGTAGAAAAATCAACTTCTGCTGAGAAGAATGAGAAATTTATTTCTAGAGCAGAATTATTACTACGAGCACCCTAATTTTTCCAAACAAAAGCAGCTTTTAGCTTTATAACATAACCACCATAAAGGGGGGTAAAACTTTTTGGACGAAAGAATTGGAGGCAAACAACGTGGAATTCGACATGTTTTGATTTTTCGACCATCCGAGATTGGAAGATTCGATTCCGAGAAGGAAATTCCACGTCGGACGCATCATCGAAGTCACGAAGGGCATATTCCTCTTACAGTACACCCCGCCTCGGGAAATCTCGGAATCTAGAGAGAGACGAGAGAGAGTGTGAGTGCGCGCGCGCGCGTGTGAGAAACGACGAGCTCACATGCAGATTTTAGAGAGAGAAACAGAGCGACTTCCTGAGTTTTGACGGGCTTTTTGATCCGATACTGTCTATAAATAGCCGTTCTGCGCCCTCCTCTGGATCTCACACTTCGCTTTTCTATCCCTCTCTCGCTCTCTACTGATTCCTTCATCGATCTTCTTCTTCCTCCTTCTCTCTCCAATCTCAGTCTCAGTCGCTTCACATCAGGTACGTTGTCTGCCCAGAACTGTGAATCCCATGTCTCCATATGTGCGTCCCCAAAAAAAGAAGCAATCTTTTTACACTGTCGAAGACTCTGATTGATTCTCCGTCTTTCGACGATCGGCATTGATTTTTCCGGACTACCGGATCTCAGATTTGATTGCTATATGGGTTTTGATTGATTTGATTCTGCATGCCTGTGATGAAAAGTTTAGGGCCCTTCTATAAATTCTCTGGTTTCCCTCGGTGATCGCAGCGACGGGCCTCGAATTGAGGGATGGCTGCGAATCGGAATCTGGAGAAGCTGGCGTCCATCGATGCGCAACTGAGGCTTCTGGTTCCGTCGAAGGTGAGCGAGGATGACAAATTGGTGGAGTACGACGCCTTGTTGCTGGATCGGTTCCTCGATATTCTTCAGGACTTGCACGGCGAAGATCTCAAGGAGACGGTACGATGTGTTAACTGTTTGTTCTGGCTATATGCAATGGAACAGGATACTAGGAAAAAAAAATGCGATTGAACAGGATTTTTGTCGTAATCTGGAGGTGAATGTTTGGAATTCTGTAAATTCCGTCACCTAGTTTAGCATCCAGTGAATATTGATGTAATTTAAGTGTTAAATGTATTCGCTTTTTCCTTCTGCTTATTGGTGAGAATTTTATTCCTCATCGATTATGGTTTTCGTCAATCTGGCATTTGCCTTTTTTTTAATAGTAATCTTGCGTATTCTATAGAATCTGCGAAGGAGGGGCTTTTTGTAACATAAATTGTGATGTTTAGGTACAAGAGTGCTATGAGCTTTCTGCTGAGTATGAAGGCAAACATGATCCTCAAAAGCTGGAGGAGCTGGGAAATGTTTTGACCAGTTTGGATCCTGGCGATTCCATTGTTGTTGCCAAATCTTTCTCCAACATGCTTAACTTGGCAAACTTAGCTGAGGAGGTTCAGATTGCTTACCGTCGGCGTAACAAGTTGAAGAAGGGAGATTTTGCTGATGAGAACAATGCAACGACTGAGTCCGACATCGAAGAGACGCTCAAGAGGCTTGTGGTGCAGCTGAAGAAGTCTCCTGAAGAAGTATTCGATGCTCTTAAGAATCAAACAGTGGATCTTGTCTTGACTGCTCATCCTACACAGTCAGTGCGAAGATCTTTGCTTCAGAAGCATGGAAGGTCTGCTCTCTATCCCTTTAATACGGGCAGTTTGCACTTCTATCATCTGTTTATATTTTATTCGGCAATTCTGATTGTTTAAGAACCTTATTGCAAAACCGATTTTCCGGTCTTGGCCTGAAGTTTCAACTCCATCAAGTGATACTCGATATCATTTGAGAGGATCCTGTCATTTGATTGTTTCCTACTGCTATTCTGCCCAGGATCCGAGATTGTTTGGCCCAACTCTACGCTAAAGACATCACTCCTGATGACAAGCAGGAGCTTGATGAAGCACTTCAGAGAGAGGTCTTTAATACTTTTTTCCCTCGCATTTGAATTCCGCTTTACTGGTATTTTCTTGCAATCAAGTCTGTTATCTGTGTTTCCATTGACCTTGTTTTTACCCTTCCTTTCACTCTGCATTGGCTTGAGTGTTTGTTAAATGATTGCATGATAGAACTATTTTGCATTCGATGAATTGAATGTTGAGAAGTGTATTAGTGGTGGCTATTTTGAAGTTAAGGGAAGAAGTAAATTAAGATATGGTATCTTTTGGGATTTACCAGTTCCTCATGCATCTATATCTTTGGTGGAATGTAGCTTTGGGATGTCAACAATTAAAATCTTGCATTATTTTTTAAGAACATTGAAACTCCACCCACACAGAGTAGAATTAAGCAAAGCAAGTTTATTGTCATAAATTATCTCCCTCAACCGAAAGTTTTTCTCTTTTTCTATATCTATTAGTTTTTTTCTATTTGTATATCCTAGCTACACGTTGACCCCAACTAGTTTGGGATAAAGGTGTTGTTGTTGTTGATGTTGATGATGTATTACTTGTTTACACATGCCCCTTCCTCGCCCATTGATATGAGTTGTTAGTTACTTGCCAAAAAGAAAATTACCCATGTCAACAATGAAAGATATGGGGATTGTTGGATCTTGAATTTACTTCTGCCTGTACATATTGGAGTGGATGAAAAGGAATCGCTTTTGTGGGATGTTCTTACCCCTTTGAAAATCATGAAGTTTGCTCGTTGTTTCTGGATTATTCTAGATGCTCATGTACACATATGCAACAATGCTTGTCTTGTACACTAGCGAAAGTTTCACTGGCAGTTCTTCATGTACACCATGTTATCTGGACTTGAGTGTTTATTGTTTCATTTAGATTGAAGTGGAATCTCATCTGGTGAAATTCTACTAAAGTTGAGAACCTAAATGCATTTCTTGAACTATCACCATGGTGCTTTTATCCTCTGCGTTCTGAATTTTCTTGACCCTGCACAGATACAAGCTGCATTCCGTACAGATGAAATCCGAAGGACCCCTCCGACTCCACAAGATGAGATGAGAGCTGGAATGAGCTATTTCCATGAAACCATCTGGAAGGGTGTTCCCAAGTTCTTACGCCGGGTTGACACAGCTTTGAAGAACATAGGAATCAATGAGCGTGTTCCTTATAATGCACCTCTTATTCAATTTTCTTCCTGGATGGGTGGCGATCGCGATGGTATGATGTTCTATATAGGATTGCTGGTTTAAGAAGTTCTAAATTTAAGTTTCTAGATAACTTCTGCTATTCTGTCTCTCTCTATATATATATATCTCTCTGAAGGTGGATGAGTTTTGTATTTCAGGTAATCCAAGAGTAACCCCTGAAGTCACGAGAGACGTTTGCTTATTAGCTAGAATGATGGCTGCCAACTTGTACTATTCCCAAATTGAAGATCTTATGTTTGAGGTGCTACATGGGATCCACATCTAGTTTTTGTTTAAATTTTACATATGCTTGATAATTATACGCATATCGACTTAAGGTGCATACTACCAAAACGTTCGCTGAATTATCGTCCTTTTGGTGCAGATGTCAATGTGGCGTTGCAGTGATGAGTTACGTGTTCGTGCGAATGAACTCCATAGATCTTCAAGGAGAGATGCAAAACACTATATAGGTAATAGTTTCTGGATTCCATGATAGGGTCTTTTGAATTACAATTGCGACTCTCCTGCTTAATGTTATCTATTAAATCTGGTTCTTGTGAATGTTTTCCCCCAAGACTGTATGAAACAAGAACATAACAGTCATTTTTAAGTCCTTCAAGATTACCATTCTACATATTTTTTAGTAACTTCCTGAAGGTCAGGTACTTTAATGGTTCTGACTATTTCTTTAACTATATTGAAGACCTTAAATTCAGGACTGTGTATTGTCCCCACCAAGACATGACTAAAATGGTCCTCACATATTTATAGCAAAGCTACTCTAATGCCTTGCCAGTGATTCATTTTACCTTTCTTCAGTTTCTTGGCCGATTTAATGATCAACCTTCTGTGTCTTGGTATAGAGTTCTGGAAACAAGTACCACCAAACGAACCCTACCGTGTGATACTTGGTGACTTGAGGGATAAGCTGTATCAGACACGTGAACGTTCTCGTCTGTTATTATCGAATGGTATCTCCGACATCCCCGAAGAGGCAACTTTCACCAATGTGGAGCAGGTTGTTTAGATGATCATTTATATACCTAAGTCTTCTTGCATGCTTTTAATTCTAATTACACGCGGCATGTTATAATTTAACTGGCTATCTAGAACAGTTACTGTTACTGATCGGTCTTGCAACCTCTTGTAGTTCTTGGAACCTCTGGAACTTTGCTACAGATCGCTATGCTCATGTGGTGATCGGACAATAGCTGATGGAACCCTTCTTGATTTCTTGAGACAAATTTCCACTTTTGGCTTCGCACTCGTCAAACTTGATATCAGACAAGAATCCGACAGGCACACTGATGTATTAGATGCGATCACAAGGCACTTGGAAATTGGGTCCTACAGGGAGTGGTCTGAAGAGCGCCGTCAGGAATGGCTCTTGTCTGAGCTCAGCGGCAAGCGCCCGCTGTTTGGTCCTGATCTTCCTCAAACCGACGAAATCGCAGATGTGCTAAACACATTCCATGTCATAGCAGAGCTCCCTTCTGATAGCTTTGGTGCCTATATCATCTCAATGGCCACTTCTCCATCCGATGTGCTGGCAGTGGAGCTCTTACAACGTGAGTGTCATGTGAAGCAACCACTGAGAGTTGTTCCACTGTTTGAGAAGCTTGCGGATCTTGATGCTGCTCCTGCTGCTGTGGCACGGCTTTTCTCAATCGATTGGTACAGAGATCGGATCAACGGCAAGCAGGAAGTTATGATTGGCTATTCAGATTCTGGCAAGGATGCTGGACGTTTTTCTGCAGCGTGGCAGCTTTATAAGGCTCAGGAAGAGCTTATAAAAGTTGCTAAACAGTATGGCGTGAAGCTTACTATGTTCCATGGCCGTGGTGGCACGGTCGGGAGAGGAGGTGGTCCCACCCATCTTGCCATATTGTCTCAGCCACCAGACACTATCCATGGGTCACTTCGGGTTACCGTCCAAGGCGAGGTTATTGAGCAATCATTTGGCGAGGAGCATTTGTGCTTTAGAACTCTGCAACGTTTTACTGCTGCTACCCTAGAGCACGGAATGCACCCACCAAATGCCCCAAAACCTGAATGGCGTGATCTGATGGATCAGATGGCCATTGTGGCTACGGACGCATACCGCTCAATTGTTTTCAAAGAGCCTCGTTTTGTCGAGTACTTTCGCCTTGTATGGAATTCTCGTCTTGAATTGACTCCATTACTCCTTTTAAATGTGACACAAGTAATGAATTGCTTTTCATTTTATTGTTTAGGCCACCCCAGAGATGGAATACGGTCGTATGAACATCGGGAGCCGCCCATCAAAGCGAAAGCCCAGCGGGGGCATTGAGTCACTTCGTGCAATCCCTTGGATTTTTGCATGGACTCAAACAAGGTTTCACCTTCCAGTGTGGCTTGGTTTTGGGGCCGCTTTCAAGCATGTTATTGAGAAGGACATTCGGAATCTGCATATGCTGCAGGAGATGTACAACGAGTGGCCTTTCTTTAGAGTCACCGTTGACTTGGTTGAAATGGTGTTTGCCAAGGGTGATCCTGGAATAGCCGCCTTGTATGACAAGCTCCTTGTCTCTGAAGATCTGTGGTCATTCGGGGAGCGATTGAGGTCTGATTATGAAGAAACAAAGGAACTTCTTCTACGGGTAAACCTCTCTGAAGGATTTCCTTTTCCTCCCTTTTCACACTTTGTTCCGGAGAGTAGTGGTTCTTAATCTCCTTTCATTTCCCTTGGGTTCTTTTCGTTTAGAAAAAATTTAAGCAAAAGAAAGAAGTGGGTTTTTACAAATAGTATTGAGAAGCACGACCCTGCATCTCCCAGGATTTCAATCTAGCTTCATAGGTCCAGAAATCCTTGGTTTAGTTCGATGTTCAGATCTCTGATTTTCTGCTGCATTATATTTGTTAGATCCTCTTCAATGAACGCATCACGTGTTACCTGTCGTGCAATCATTCCTCGTTTAAAATGCATATGGTGTCTTCATTTTAGGTTGCTGGTCACAAGGACCTTCTGGAAGGGGACCCCTACCTGAAGCAGAGGCTGCGCCTCCGAGATTCATACATCACGACCCTAAACGTTTGCCAAGCGTACACGCTCAAACGAATCCGAGACCCGACCTACCATGTGAAGTTGCGGCCTCACATCTCTAAGGAGATCATGGAGTCGAGCAAACCAGCCGACGAGCTCGTGAAGTTGAACCCGACGAGCGACTACGCCCCCGGCCTGGAGGATACCCTCATCTTGACCATGAAGGGTATTGCTGCAGGCATGCAGAACACTGGCTAAACAGAACTGGGACGATCTCCGTTTTATTTTCTCGTCGGTTTCATTTCGAAAGCTTTTATTCCCAGAAAATTCTATAAGCTGGCACACACCTGAAGCTGATGCTGTATAATTTATACACCTTCGGGGGGAATTTCTGGGCGAGCTTATATGCAAAATCAGATTACCAAGTTTTGACTTTTTTAGCAGGTCAATTTTCCCGCTTATTTTAAGAATGGAGGACTGTATAAGACTAGTTTTTGGGCCCTTTTGGGTTTCCAGAGAATAATAATAAACACAGAGTCACCAGCTTCTGATTCCCCATGCTTTGTTTCAAAAAAGCCACAGTGGACTCTTTGGGATGTTTCTGATTGTAGCATTTGGGAAATGTTGTCCCATCCATCATCCAGTGTCTGATAATTCCGACATCATTGTCTCAACCAAGGTAAATTATGGGATGGTTTAGTTCGAAGGATCCGGATCCCCTACCATAAAGATTCTGAATAGATGTGTCGGACAATCTCTATTTGCGATTCGGGTACGATAACGAACATACTCACTGCTATGATAAATGTCTCATACACGACGAGATCGAGTACAGTTAAAGTACGTATCAACCGTTAACTCTAAGAATAAATACACAAAACAAATTTTCTTTTCACGTTTTTATTAAGAATCTTTCTAGCATTTCTATTTTTTGCTTTATTAAATCGTAATAATTTTTCGACAAAAGAAAATTAGTAATAATTCATGATTTTTCTCAAATTCAAGAATAAGGTCACTTTTACGGAAAGACTGTATAGTATGACAACCTCTATTTGCGATCTAAGCCGACCAATTTCGACTGCTATGATAAATGTCTCATACCCAACGAAACCAAATTGAGTATAATTAGAGCTTGAGAGATTGAGCTCAAATAGGCTGAGAGATTGACCTCGAGTCGCATTTTATGCCTCCCGCGATCGAGTCGAGTTGAATTGAACCCGATAAATATAGACCGTTGACTCGATTTTACTTAATTACATGTCTATCAACTGTTAATTCTAAGAATAAACACACAAAACGAATTTTCTTTACCCTTTTTCTTAACAATCCTTTTGTATCTTTGTTGTTTTTAGCTATATTAAATCGCAATAATTCATGATTTTTTTCTTCTCAAATTCAAGGTTTATAAAGTCCAGCTTTACGGAAAGACCGTATGGTATGGGTCAAAGCTCATTTTGAATCACGTGGCACGCACGTGATCATGCAGCTCCACTTTTACTTTTCTCCTTTGCCCTATTAATTGCTCCTGCCGGCGTTGGCTCGTACTTCTTACATTTCCATTTCCATTTCCATTTCCTTCGTCACTTCACCCTTCGAACTAATAACTGAGAAGTGGAGAAGACTTCAGGCCGAAGCAATGGCTCTCTCGACGCGGCAGAGGCGCCCGCTACCCTCCGATCCATCAGCGTCGCCGTCACCTTCTGCCTCTTACTCCAAATCGGGTAAGCCGGCGAGGAGATCATCGGCCGGCGGAGCGGCGGAGGACGACAAAGGCTTGGGGTGGCTCACGCCGTTGTTTGCCCTAGCCCTCCTCCGCTACATGAGCGCCACCTCCAACATCATCCACGACTGCGACGAGGTGTTCAACTACTGGGAGCCCCTCCACTATCTTCTCTACAAATCTGGCTTCCAGACTTGGGAGTACAGGTTAGCTGAATCGAAGCTCGAGCCTCCTTGCTCTTGGCTAGCTTCCTGTGAAATGTGGAGTGCTCGGATGTGTGTTGTGCTTGTGTTAGGTTTTCTGTTTCGTTATTGTCGTGTGAACGCAAGTTGCTGTTTGCGAGTGAGTTTACTGTGTGTTGCGGCGATGTGGTGTTTAAGTTAGCTTCGGTTGAATGGAAGTGCAAGGTGATGTGTCCTGCTTCAAACTTGTGTGAACTGGCTTTTCAGCCTTGGCATGAATGTATTGGAATGTTTGTAGGAGTATGATTTGTGCTGCGTCTGCTGTTCAGGATTTGCTGGTGATTGCTGCTTTGAGAACGAAAAGGCACAAAGCTGTCGTTTGTGAGTCGTGTGTGAATTGACCGATGTGGCTGAATGTGTTAAAAAAAGGTTAGCTTCAGTCAAGTATGTAGTGTAGGAGATTAAGGACCTCATCTCTCTCAATTCTTGGACTTTTATACTGCATTTATGCTGAAAAGAAACAATTTGGCAACCTGGACTGGAATAAAACAGCCAAGGAACTGCAAGAGCTACACGTTTTCTCAACCTAGGTTGGAGTAAGATGAGCGGAGGAGAAGCAAGAGCGACATGTCACACATTGAACTCCAATTACGTATTTGCAACAAAGACATTGTTTTGTTTTGGTTTTTTTTTTTTTTTTTTTGTGGATAGATTCTACTTTAGTTTGATTGTTTTGCTCTTTTGGCGTTGTTTTTTTTTTTTTTTATGGGTAGATTCTACTTTAGTTTGATTGTTTTGTTCTTTTGGCTAGTCCTATCGATAAACCGTATGCTCGGGCAAACCTTTTCTCTTGCTTTTGGTGAAGTACCCTTTTGTATGCTCTTTCTTTGTTAAATTGCTGTGGTGCTTGACATGATTTTTTTACATCTTCAATATCATTTGCTATACTTATTGGTCGGTTTCCTATTACATTCTCATTGCAGTTCTCAATTCGCACTCCGGTCATATTTGTACATAATCTTCCACGAGTTTGTTGGCCGACCAGCTTCGCTGTTGTTTGGTGATGAAAAAGTGAGATCATTGCTGATACTTTTCAGATGATTAAGATATATTGTGCTTTCTGTAGAATCCTTTTTTACCCTGCTAATTTCGCTCGTGCTTCCTCCACTGTCTAGGTTAGAGTCTTCTATGCTGTGCGGTTCTTTCTTGGACTTCTTTCTGTCATTGCCGATGCAGTTTTGGTGGTAGCTTTGTCCAGAAAATATGGGAAGCGCCTTGCATCTTATGCTCTTGCAATGCTCTGCTTAACCAGTGGCTGTTTCTTTGCAAGCACAAGTTAGTGGACCCTTCCTATTCTGTTTCTTGGACATGTCTTTAATTTAGTTTCTCTGGTGGCCACGTCCTTTTGCAGTTCTCTTTACATGGTGCATTGCGTTCTATTAGCCTATTATCATTATGTCATTCTTGGCATACATGAACTAAGAAATGCTACTATCGCTCCCCTAAATTTTGCTTTTTCAAGAATGTGGATGTGTTTTGCAGGTTTCCTGCCAAGTTCATTCTCCATGTATGCCATGTCTCTCTCCTCTGGGCTGCTGCTTCTCGACAAGCCCGCTTTTGCTGTTGGAGTTGCTGCTTCGGGGGTGATTCTTGGCTGGCCATTCTCGATCTTGGCCTTTTTGCCCGTGACAATCTACTCTTTGGCTAGAAGATTCAAACAGGCATTTCTTGCTGGAGCAATCACTTCTCTGGTTCTCCTCGTGAGTGCCTCTTTTCTATTTTTCCCAAAGTACATTGTGTGTGAATAATTAAGTTCAATGGAATATAGAAGAATTTTGCCACATGGATGAGTCATCAACTATAGTTTCAAGCTGAGTTCTACTATCCTGTGCTCATGTCCTTGCTAATTGTGGCATAAATGATCGATTAATACCCAGGCACTCTCGCTGTATGTCGATTACTGCTACTACGGCAGGTGGGTGTCTTCTGTGTTGAATCTGTTGCAGTATAATGTCCTGGGAGGTGGTGAGAGTCATTTATATGGAACTGAAGGGCCTCTTTTCTATCTGAGGAATGGATTCAACAATTTCAACTTTTGTTTCATTCTCGCATTGCTTTTCCTGGCAATCTTTCCTGTGGCGAGGAAAAAATATGCTCCAGAGCTGCTGGTTGTTGTCTCACCTTTATATATTTGGCTTGGGTTCATGTCTTGGCAGCCCCACAAGGAAGAAAGGTTTGGTTTGTACTACACATAAATTTGTCCTTTTTATACTTCTTTTGTTTCTTTCTGTGTGTGATTTGGATGTTCTATGCAAATCAAGTGCGCCATGAGATTTGTGACTGCTATCCATAGTCTTCTTTTCCTGTTTTTCTCCTCCACTTGGATTTGGAAAACAGGTGCAGTTCCCTTTCTTTTGACTTGTTTGGTGGAGAAATTTGAAAGAGTAGAGGGTTGGAGAAAACAAAGATGCAGAGTGGTTTCTACTCTTCCTTTAGAAAACTGCTGGCTGTCAATATCCTTGATTGCATGTAGTTTTTTCTTCTTCTTTTTTACCTGGACCAGTCACTTCTTTGTCAAAAAGCGATCTCATTGTCATACAAAGATGCAGAGTGATTTCTACTCTTCCTTTAGAAAACTGCTGGCTGTCAATATCCTTGATTGCATGTAGTTTTTTCTACTTCTTTTTTACCTGGACCAGTCACTTCTTTGTCAAAAAGCGATCTCATTGTCATGCTAAGGCTTGCTCTCCTCTCTGAGTTCAAATGTCAAGTTGATGAGTGAAAATTTCAAAGTCGTTCAGCATTTATTCTATGATTTGGAATCAAATCGTTTTTCAGGTGGTAGATAGAACGGTGTCAGTGAAAGTGAAAATTCTGCATTCTAACACCATTCAAGGGCTTGAAATTTGATTGCTGGTTTAAGGTATACAATGCCCACTCAATTGGTGAGCTGTAGTGATTTTCAGAACTGGAGCTATGCAAGTTATCTGATTGGCCAATTAGTGAAGAAAGTATGGTTCTATTTCTTTCATACATATAAATAGAGAATTTGAATGGTAGGCTGGTGATGAAGTACTCGAATGCTCAACTTTTGAATAGTTCATGGGCCACCTGGTTCTTGTCCATCATTCTAATTGAATGTGCAAATACCTTGGCCTAGTATCACCTTGACTCTCTGTGGGTGTTCGTTCCTGTCCTACAAGGCAGATGCCACTGGCAGAAATGATCTACTTTTGTATGTGCCTGTCAATACTTATCTTGCAGGTGAATGATGAAGAACCGTTTTAATTTCTTGGCAGATTTCTTTACCCTGTATACCCCCTAGTCTGTGTTGCTGCGTCTGCTCTTATTGATAGCTTTCCTGATCTTGTCCGAGACAACTATGATCCACGTGATGATTCTCTTCTTGTTTCGGTGAGCTTCTGTTAGAATAGTAATTTTCTTCATGAAAGTTTCTATTATTGATTATTGAGCTACTGTTCTCCACCTGCCTTCAGGTTTCTAAATTCATCAGGCCTGCTGTTCTCGGCCTTATATTATGTGCCTCCCATGCTAGAACATTCTCCTTGATTCATGGTTACTCTGCTCCCATAGAAATCTACAAGCTTCTGGAACACCATGACGATGCAGGGATGGGTGAGGCACAGGCATCTATTTTGTTTACTTTTTTAATGAACTAGCTTGAAAATTTTTGACACATTAGCTAGCAGAAGCATAACTTTTGGGATGTTGTTTATGGTATTTTTTGAACTCCTTAGTCCTGATCGAATGCCCCTCGCACAAACCTTTCTAAAGGTTATGCTTCCTGTTATTTGTTCGGACTTTCTGGCCAACATCATTTCAGTTACCCAAGTCATTCCTTTATCATGGTGGATTTTTCTTTCAATAATAGCCTGAAATGTTATCCTGCTTCAATTTTTCTGGAAGCACTGTTCATATTGTATGTTTCGTTGCCATCATTGCAGGCTCTGTGTTATGTGTTGGTAGTGAATGGCACCGCTTCCCTTCTTCTTTTTTCGTCCCTCCTTTCATCAGTGAGGTGAGGTGGATTGACGATGGGTTTAGGGGTCTGCTACCATTTCCATTCAATTCAACCCTTGGGGGGACTGCAGCCGTACCACCCTACTTCAACAATAAAAACGAGGCGTCAGATCAGCAATACGTAATGACACTTCTCTTTGTAGATCAGTCCGTTGTTCTCTCGTCACTGTCAGTGCTCACTTTTACTCCTCCCCTCTGAAAAAATGCCTGCATATGTTACAGCTGCAGGATCTTGATGTTTGCACTTTTCTCGTGGAGTTGCAGCTTAACCGACCTTACCCTACACGTGGGAGTGATTTGTCCACATGGGAGGTATAATGGTGGCATTCGTTCATGTAAGTTGGGTCTGTGCACAGCTTCCTCTAGGAAATGCTAATATTGTGGTCATTTCAGGTCATAGCGGCGTTGCCTTATCTAGACAGAGAGCTCTCACCTGCCAAGTACAGGTCCTTTTTCATCCCATATAGGTGGCACAAGAATAATGTATTTGGCATGTACAAGATTCTTAAAAGAATAAGGAATTGATTCAAGTGGAAAAGAGATGGATGTCTTCGGCATGGTTCTTGGTTTTTATTTTTTCGGGACAAGGCCGGACGATAGTATCTGTTAGGCCCTTCTTACTAACCTCGTAGATGTGTTGTGAGAGAGAGAGATGTGCCTTACTCTTAGCAGACACAACGATTGCAACTTAGCACTTTTGACATGCTTTGTGGGGCATCTTCTTGCAGGGAATCAACAGGGATGTGTTAGACTAGTTCTCTGATTTTTATGTGACGTTGATTGAAACTTCTTCCCTCTTTTATATGCAATTTTTCCATTTCCATGAATATGAATGATGAGTTATGGCGGTCTGAGCTCGGGTGACATTTTCGTTTGGTCTCTTTGTAATGGACTTCGATCTTTAGAATCTTTAGAAGATCTGGCTCAGGGGTGACATAGTTATTGGCCCGGTGGCCATATTTGGCCGCCTGGACCGACATGATCGAGCTCCATATGAGAAATGGCTGCGCCGCGAGTGACCCAGCGGACAAGCCAACCATCAAGCAGGTTCTTCATCCTTCAAGTGTCGCAAGTCGAGCTCTCGTCCATTGCGTGAAGCAGGTCTGGGGTCTCGATGTTCATCAGAGTTCGCATTCGCAACAACTAATTTCTGCCGATGCTCACTGCCTTATCATATAACAGGTCTCGTCAAACAAATAATGAACAATATTTTGGTACTTAAAAAGCACGGATTACACATGACGTGGAGAAGGTAATGAATTCGATTCACGCGTCAAAGTAGACGGCGCATTAAAAAATCATAAAATTTCTTTGTTTGGATACATGATAAATTACACAGAATCTATTAGTTTGACACTTTCTGTGTTGCCAGATTCTTAATTTTATGTTGCAAATAGTTGGCGACGAGTTCTCCATGCTTTTTCAAAGAGTCAGAGACATGAGAATGGGATGGGGAAGTCGGGAGTCGGGCGGAGATGCTTTGCGTGGGAACAACGCTAGGGAAACCGCGCAAAACGCTCATTGCATCCTCCTGCGCATTTGCTGGACAAAGGGATCAGACAGTTGTGCATATACCATTTGCCTGGGGAAAATTACCAAAAAAGTCATGAACCTTTTGCAATTATGTCAATTCAATCATAAATTTTTTTTGCAGACTCAGTCCTAAATTTTTTGCAATTGTGCCATTTAAGTCCATCCGGCGAATTTTGGCCGGTCGGCGCTGACGTGGACGCCAACCGACCAGACGTGGACGCCGACCGACCGGCGATTTAATATTTTAATATTTTTCCGATTTTTTTTATAATTTTATAATTTTCTTTTTTCTTTTCTCCTCCCACCTCCTTCTTCCTCCTTTGCTCCAGACAACCGCTTCTTCTGCCTCCTGCTTCGGACCGCTGCTTGTCCTCCTTTCTCAGGCAGCCCGGGTGACGGCCATGACTCGGCCCGGCGAGCTCGAGGCGACTGGTCTCGGCGATCTCGGGCTATCGGCAAGCCACGAGCTCGCCAGATCCAAGCAAGCTGGAGCTCGAGACTTGCCAGATCGGCAAGCTTCGAGCTCCGCCAAGGCCAGCGAGGCAAGAGTTCGTCAGCCTCGACCGAGCTCAAGGCTCGCCAGCCGATCTGGCGAGCTCAAGCTCCACGCCATGGCCGAGATCAACTGAATCTGGCGAGCCTCGAGCTCGAGCTTGCCTGGACACCCTCATGCTCCACGCCATGGCTGAGCTCGCCTGGTGAGCCCTTGAGCTCCAACTTCCCGCGGCCGTCTCAATTGCATCGACCATCACCTCCATCGACACCCTCCCTCGGCCATTCCTCGAATTCATCTCTCAGTGCACTCTCTTCCAGCCCGGATCTTGGGCTTGCGACCGCTATCGCTTCCTTGCCATGGTCGGGACTGGGCTTGCGAGGTCGACCCTGCCATAGTCGAATGAGGCGGCCCATCCGACCACGCCTCTGGCGGATCGGCGGACTATGGTGATCAGCTAGAGTTGCGGGAGGGGAGGGGAGAGGAGGAGAGAGGGAAAGGAAAAAAGAAATCATAAAAATTATTTAAAAAATCATTAAAAAATTTCAAAAAATATTAAAATAATTGGTTCACCGGCCGGCCGACATCCACGTCAGCGCCGGCCGTTCAAAATTCGCCGGATGGACGTAAATGGCACAATTACAAAAGGTTTAGGACTCAATCAGCAAAAAAAAGGGTTTAGGACTGATTTGGCACAACTATAATAAGTTTAGGACTTTTTTAGTAATTTTTTCCATTTGCCTGCGATTGTATTTAGTTATTTATAAGCACACCTCTCTTTGTCGATTAACAATTTTTACCTGACAAATTCTGATTATCAATATCAAAATATACTGAGACCATGTCGGAAAAAATAATATTGTATCGACCGAACTCGATATTTTGTTTCCTTCTCGATATATGAAGCCCAGTAGCTTCTTTCTAAAAAAAAAAGAGAAAGGTAGAATTTTTTTCGTTGTTACTTAGTTGGAACGTTGAAGTTTTCTTAACGACCAATCAACATTCAAAACTTGTCGTTTTTATCGTAATTCCATTACAAATATCGTAACATATAAAATACTTTGGGCCTTTAATGAGCACTAGAAACTTATTTACTTGTATTTTGATGATCATCGATCTTTGAGATTTCGATATTGAGACATTAAAATTAAAGAAAGAGGTAGGGTTCCATTTTTCGATTCATTGCTAGCGAGTGCTAGTGTTACATTACATATATAGTAATTTAACGTTACATTTTTTTTTAGGGATGATTGTAAAAAGCGAACGTTAATTTTCTACACGAGTAACAAACGTAAATCCATCAAAAAATGATATATTATCGGTCATAGAATTGTAGTGAACTTCCTAACCATCTTAGTTAATTTCGATTTTAATACCTAAATAAAGTTACATTTTTTGGGTAATCGATATATTTTGATTGGAATCCAAATAATCTCCTTTGAAATGCTGAGGTCGCGCGTGGTAAAAGAGTAAAAAAAAAAAAAAACGACCAAAAAAAGAAAAGAAAAAAAAAAACAACTAAAATGCTAAAATCCACCTCAGCATATAAAGTCGACGGGAAGGCGAAGTCAAAAAGACATTTGCAAATTGGCGCAGCTCAATAAGCGCATTTTCTTCATCGTCCAAGCCCTCGCTCGCTCTCACTCCCATTTCTTCTGCGTGTTCCTCCCGAAGAGTCACCTCTCTCTCTCTCTCTCTCTCTCTCTCTCTCTCTCTCTCTCTAGCTCTAGCAATGGCGAACAGTAACCTCCCTCGACGAATCATCAAGGTCTGGCTTCGATCCCTCTCTCAATTTCACCTGATCGGCGTTCGCTCGTCTCTCTGTGTCGAGCTTCTGGCTAATACGAGATGCTGATCCCTGCATCGCGTCCTTTTCCAAAGCTTCTTAGTGTTCGCTCGGCTTCGTTTAGCTGCGTGTCTTGTGTGTTGATGATCGATTCCGGGTGATCTGGCTTTGGGGTTTTCTTGGGCGGTCATAGCTCGAACGTTAGGGTTTTACTTAGCCCCCCTTCCTGCAACGTATCGTCTCTTTAGATGATAAGTTTTGGCATCTCTCTCTAGCTTTTTTTTTTAAATTGGCTTCATTGCTGTTTAGTGTTTCTTATTGCATGCTTGCTTGTTTGCCGAGAAAACATGGTTGATGAGAAATGGCTGGAAAAAGAAAATTTCTCTGATATAATCTGCTTTATGTGATCAACTTGGGATGTGTAATAACAGGAATCCATGCGAATTGTTGCGTTTCGATGGTTGCTTATCTGGATCTTTCTTATGCTTCGCAGGAAACGCAGCGTCTCCTAAGCGAACCAGGTAACCTTTTACGTTGTTGACTCTAGCTTTGATATGGATCATACATGTTCGGCAATGGGGTTCTCTCTCTGTAGAATAATAAATTTGGACGGTTTAGTGGCTTTACATAAAACATGATTGGGGTTCATTATCTTCCTTGGAATGGCACAATCTAGAGGACTGGAAGATTGTTGTTTCTTGTTGGTTTGATCGGTGCAATAAGTTATAGTAATCTCTCTGCACCATGTTTTTTCTGGTTGCGCTTTGGTGCTTGGAATGAGAGCGTATCCTATTGAAATTTGTCCGATCTATTTTACAGCTCCAGGGATCAGCGCCTCACCTTCGGAAGACAACATGCGATATTTCAATGTGATGATTCTTGGTCCTACTCAGTCACCTTATGAAGGTACTGGCTACTAATTAAATTGTGTTGTGTTTGAGGTTCAGCCGTGTGTCCATGCTTTTGCTTGAATATGAGCATGTCTGCTGGAGATGCGTATATTTGGGTATGCATGGTGGTGAAGTAGTGAGCTAGCTGTAAGCTATGGCTCTTGATGTTTTCTCATACCTAAAATGGCTTTTACTGTCCTTACGCATCCAGCTAATAGTTTATTAAGTGACAGGCAGGCATTACTCTTTTGACCGTGGAATATCTGGGAAAAGTTTTCGTTTTTGACTGAGTCTCACATTTTATAGGTCTTTAAGCAACTGATCAGTTGTATTTCCCCTTAGGCATTCTAAGTAATGTGATATGTAGTCCAAAGGAGCGATATAGTTACAACTCCTTGTCCACAACTGTTGATATAGGCTGCATAGATTATTGTAGAGCGGATTCATATGTTGTACCCCGTTAGGGGGCATATATCTCCATTATTTCGCTTCCTTATCTTGATCCATTCATCCATTTGTAATCTTTTTGGCAGGGGGAGTTTTCAAGTTGGAGTTGTTCTTACCCGAAGAATACCCTATGGCGGCGCCCAAGGTAAATATCCCTTTGGTCCTTTCATTTCGGCTTAATCAACCTTGGATTTGGTTGATGGTTCTTTCAAACTAGATTGTGGGAATATAAAGCAAACTGGGGTGAGGGCCTGAGGTATGGCATTGCGAAATGCCAAGCAATTCTCTGTAAAGGTGAAACACTGGGGATAACTCATTTTCCCTTGACAGTTGTTTCGTGTGTATCAAAATGATGAAGGAAACAAAGTACTGTCCATTGCTACTTTTTTCTTCAGTGGAGAAGAGGCCATGGTACTTCTAGTGCGAAAAAGATTTGTACCTTGACATGTGGATTCATACCTTAGAATGAGCGAATTGGGTTTCATTATGGATTCCATCTTCTTACATTGAGCGAGTTCATTCTAGTATACATTTTATTCTAGTATACCCTACTGGTTGGTATCTTCTATTAGGAAGGTTCTATCGTTTGTGGTGATAATGATTGTTATTTATTATTTTCAGCAGTCATGACGCCATTGGCGTTTTATTTGTTCTCCTAAGTTTTCTTAATTGACCGTATCAAATTTTGGTTCTGTGCCCATCAAGCTCTAGTCCAACCAATTCGACCGTGACTCTCAATTTAAAAAGCCCCATGTTCACATTAGTAAAGAGAGTCAAAAGTTTAAGCTTCCATATTTGCTTGGAAAGTTAATTTTGTTTTTTGCAAATTGTCCTGACTAGTATTGAAAGGCCATCTCTTGCAACAAACGTTGCAAAGAACTCTTTTGTGACATCGAAATAGGAGATCATAGAATAAATAATTGTAATACCGAACCAAAGTAAAATGACTCTTGAGTTAACCATACTTAAATAGATGTGAATAGGAAATTACTTCAAGCAAAATTACCACAGGTGGAAACATGACAATTGTAATGTAATGGAAGCAAAGTGTATACTTCACAAATAAAAGAGCTGAAGTCTCACTTACCATTTACATTTGTGCCAGCACATTTTAGTATCATTAAAGCGTTTTATGTTTACTTGATTACTACATACGCAGTCTTGCTTGTTTATCCTAGTAAGTAGATCTAATCTATTTGCATGTCTGAATTAATTTTCTCGCCTTTAATGTTTTGTAACCCCCCACTCTGGGCCAAAGTGGGGACAAATTTGTGTAGCTTTGGCCCTCTAGCATTGGATTATTCCATATTTGTGATCGTTACGAGCATATGATATGCAATGATTAGCCTGCTTTCTGGTTTTAGTGTTTGTGCACAACCTGTTTGGGCAATGGCATGGTTTGTGACTCCTTGCAATGAGCATTTTCCTATTCTACCAGTGTCTGCTCAACAAATTGATCATGTAACTAATTTGTGCGTTGGGACTATCAACAGCAAATGATCCGAACTCGTCTTAGTGTACATTTGGTTATTAACGTGGCGGTTTTGTCAAATGAGTCGTTCCAAATTTGGTGGTAATTTGCTTAATATGGTATATCACAAATAAGGCTTGTCATCTCGAGTATATGAACATAAATTTGTTAATATCTAAGTATTTGGTGCTCCGGGTTTATTGTATTCATAGCAGCATACTATGGCTATCCATCTGGTATCATATTTTATAAAAATTCATTGCCATCTATTACAATCTATCTGGTCCTTGGGAGGACAGCTCAGATACTTAATTTATGATTTAGTCACAAAGCATTAGGGTTTTCTCCCTTTCATTTGTGGGTTAGCTGAAATTTTTATATATGCTTAGACCGAAAGTAGATGTTCCGATTGACTGTATATAATGTGATCTGATCCCCCATTCCCATGCACACAAACAGTAAATGGAAATGGGACTGGGAATCGCTAAGTTTAATTGTTTGATATTGTCAAGCCTTTTCTTAATGTGGTGCTAACAAATATCCTCTGATAGTTTTGTGTTGACCTTTGTCTTAGTAGTCACGCAAAAGTCACTTTCTGGATGGCGCATAATTTCATTGGTCCCTCGACCCTTCTTTCAGGAAAAATTTTGTTGTTTGTCTGCTTTCTCTGTAGTCCTGTTTATTCCCCATTGGTTGCAGTCCTCAGTTTTTGAGATTGTCCTTTTACAGGTACGGTTTCTCACCAAAATATATCATCCTAACATCGATAAGGTAAAAAAAGGAAAATTATCCTTCTTTTCTAGGGTCATCTTGTTTTATCCTTCTTATTGGGTTTCTTTGTCAATTGAAAAGCTTGGGAGGATTTGCCTCGACATTTTGAAAGACAAATGGAGCCCTGCACTTCAAATTAGGACAGTGCTTTTGAGGTAATTGTCATTTCCATCTAAACTATGGTTGGAAAATGTCCATCGATTGTTCAGAACCGTTCAGAAGTTCTCCTTCAGCCTAGTTTTCTAGACTCTGTTTTGGAGCTTCAGTTGGCTTTTAACATTTACCTTGTCGTGGACGGGGCATTATTTGGTTATTATTCGGTTTGAATAGATTGTTATGTGTCCCGACATTCTTGCTTATTGGTGTAACCTTTTTGGCAGTATCCAAGCTCTCTTGAGTGCTCCAAACCCTGATGATCCACTTTCAGAGAACATTGCCAAACACTGGAAGACGAATGAGGCTGAAGCTGTTGAAACAGGTATTCTTGATGTGTTTGTTTTCATTTGGCACTGCTGCCGATCTTGTTCTGGGTGCATAATGTACCGTTGAGACCGTTTGTTAATACTGCTCAGAGTTTGTTTTTTCTGATGTCGTTCTATCCTCTGCTTTCTTTTATTTGGAATCTGCAGCAAAGGAATGGACCAGATTGTATGCTAGCGGTGCATGACTGCATTAAATTTTGCCTTCTTTCAAGTAACATTACCTACAAGTCGTGTAAGCTGTTCCCTGTCGATCCAGAACTGGAAATATGGAAGGACTGATGGTTGAAAGATCGAAAGTTTTATATCCTCAGAGCTTCCTGAAGTGACCGTTCGATTTTTTTCTTTTCCTCATTCTTGGAAGCTTTGTACTGTGAATCTCTATTGTTGAAGTGTTACATGTCTTTATTGTCTCCAATCGGTACAGATGGAGATAATTTGTTTGCTTGACTTATTATGGAAGTGTTGTTTCGATTTGGAATATTGCTAAAATGCAAGACCTGTGAATATTGGTGAAGATGTTTACTTGTACTTTTGGCTATTGGATTCTACCAATGCCTATTGTTGCGTTAGTACTCCAGACCGTTGGCTCTGCGTTTTTGTTCAGATAGGAGCTGGCATTGCATGTACAGCAGTGGGGATATCAGTGTGTGTGGAATGTCTTGCATTTTTGGCTTTTGGCATTTCGTATCGATTTCGATATCATACTAAATAATTATGATTTCGTATCGATTTCGATATCATACTAAATAATTATGATGAGCTATTCCCCGATTAGGGTAGAATTCTATCTTAACAGGATGATTGGGGATTTCAAGATGGATGCCATCAAAATTGTCTGTTGTAGGTTTATTATGGGCCTGTATTTCTGATGCTTTTCCACAAGTCCGTACTTGGCCATCATAAATGACCTATTTCTAGATTAGACGCATGCTTGTTTCACATGTGGCTGGCGATTTTACCGAGCTTTGAACGAGTCGATGCACCAAACTGGGGAATGAGATAAAGATCCACACTCGCTACCGTTATATGGTTTCTTTTCCTATCTCGCTCTGCACGGTGAATGATGTGAAAGGAAGGAAGAAGAGAAGGGAAGGCCGTCGGACCCTGCGAATCGGCAACGGCTAGATTTCCTGTTTCGGTTTCAGACGGGACCGTCTTTTCAGGGATATCACCGTACCCATTGACACCCGTACGCGAGAAAACGTTTCTTTTGTCCTCTCTCTCTCTCTCTGCCCCACGCGCTTCAGTTCCGTGCCACTTCTACCCAGTCTTCTGACCCAGTTTTCTGATCATTCATCATCCATCCATTTCTGGTCCATACGAAGCCAGCTTTCTTTTTTGCCTCTTTCTATTTTTATTTCCGTGCGCGGCCCCTATCTTCTCTCTCCCTCCATCTCGCTCTGCCTGTGCGAAGTCATTGCAAGCGACAATTTCAACGATCTTTGCCTCATCGAAACCCAGGACGGTGCAAGTAGTTCATGGGGTTTAATTAGTCAAATTCCATCCTTAAAATAACGATTAACTTGTTGACCCTATATGACCACCTTCGTTTGACGAAACCATTTATGGATGAGGCGTACATTGGTTGAAGAACTATTTGCCAATAGGGCTCGGTGAGGAGCATGACTTCTTGTGAACATAAACAGCCTCCATTCCTGGTAGGACCCCCGAGAAGAGAAATTAGACGGGGAAAAGCTTTCATGGTAGGCCATTCCATCAAAATCAAGGCTTTGATCGATCCCTCCTCCTTACTTCACATGCAGACATAGAGAAGTCGTCACATCCAAGAAATGCAGTTGCACATTTAATGGATGGTGCAAAGACAGAATATAAAAAGCCCCTCCACAAACTAAATTTCGTTTAAATATCTCATTACCTCAGGACACCCACCAAACATCCACATCATAATGATCATCATCGGAGCGAAATCAATAAACAAACCAATAGCCAGATCATTATAGGAGTCAAATTCCCCATTTCTTAGCATACATGATTTCATGGAAAGCGTCCGAACGAACTGAATCCAACTAATCAATGTCGTCGTCGTCGTCATCTACGAACCTCCTCCTTTAGGGCATATTCTCAGATGAAAGCTAACACTATTTTGTGACGTGATGGGTAGGTTAAGGAACTTAACAACAGCCAATGATTATCTCATCCTCATCACCACAATATATGCTTTTGCTTTGTACCCAATCAAAACAACTCTCTCTCACTTGCCCCAATTTGAACCTCACCTTTTTCCCAAAGAAGAGGGACACCCAGTTTAATGCAATAGAGAGAGGGCACATAGTAACCATCAACGGCTGATGAGGCAGAAAACAAATCGTGGTCATCACCGCCAGCATCAGATAGCACTGCCGGCTAAATTAGCACCGACCAGTCATTACTTTCTCCTTCTTAGACCACGTGTAATTCTCAAAATTGACTTTTTCCTCCTTTTTTTGGTGGGGTTTGGAGGGCTGCTTGGAAGATGGCAAACATAAATGATTCACATGTGAATAGAGAAACCCCTCTCCAGAGGTACTCCTCACCATGCCCCCACATCAAAGGTAAAATGACATCCTCACTTGTTATAAACAAACCCAAGTACCCATTTCTGAGTTTTGGCTAATGCTAGTAAAAAAAATGCATATTTATCCAAACAGACAAATTCAACCCCAACAAAAGAAAAGGAAAAATTCAATGTGCAAGTGAAACCTTCAAGAATCCAACTTCTGCGGTTGATGTGATTAAAAACAAAATAGTGATGGACGGATCTCTCTCTCTCTCTCTCTCTCTCTCTCTCTCTCTCTCTCATATATAAAAAATAATAAACAAAAGCAAAAGAGGACAAATTGGACAAAGAAAGAGCAATGAATTTTACCAACCACCCAGTCCTGAGTCCACCACCCCATAATAAGAAAACCAGCCTTGCTTTAATGACACGCACCTTTTTTCTACACTCTACACCGAGACTCCCAAGACCAGGTCATTCTGTCTTATTCTCTCCTCAATTTACCATACCATCCCAGCAATAGCTTGTTTGTCCAAGAGATCCAACAAAACATAACGCAAGAAACCCGCACACATCTATCTCTCGACCCTCTCACTCAACCAACGATGCTGAGGTGAAAAATGCAAGATCAGACCCCAGAACCTGTGTTAGATAAACTTAGTATATAATGCAAAGAAGAGTCAAATTGAAGGAAAAAAATGGGGAACTTTTATTGATCGAGTGATTGACAAAAAAGAAACAATGATATTCCTGAAGACATCATAGTTCATCCATCCTTTCACCAACCCAATTGAAAGTAGCCACCAGAGACATCCAATTTCTTTCTCCCCTCAAAGCCTCCACCAATATTTCATGTGTATATATCATCACATATATACATTATAAAGAGCAGTCCTCTTCTATACCAACTAAAGCCACCCACCCACCCACCCACCAATCTTAGCCTTCCCTCCCTCCTGCCCTCTTTTCTAACATATATGTCCTTGTAGGATTCAATGATTGTACATGAAATTGCTCAAATTCTATCATAATGAGTTACAATAACCAGGCTGGCCTACTACATCAATGTGAATGTGAAAGAAAGGGACCCCCTCCAAAAAATAAAAGAGAAAAAAAAAAGAGTAGGGGAGAAAGAGGCAGAGAGCAATGGAGGAATCAAAGAATCAAATGAAAACTGCAAAAGCAAAACTAAAAGCTATCTCTCTCTGGCCTCTCCCATGGCTGCTAGTGATAGGTTATTACATTGAACGGAATATTTATGTCACAGGTATCTGCAAGTCCTTACAGGGCGGGAGGATATACTGGCAGGGTGGAGGGAAGAGCTTGAGGACGGCGGATTCTGCAGGAGCAGACCGATATTGCAAAAATGGCAGGGAAGCGGAAAATGCAGTGCTCTCTATTTGCATTAAAAGCTATAATGCCTCACCGAGTGTTCCAGCACGTCGTGACTTGGGCACACAATTTCTTTCACTCGACATCCGCTTTTGTAGATCTTGAATGTAGGTACAATCCGGACATTCTCAGCACTAGCAATTGCTGGACATTCTTCAACATCCACCTTCAATGAAGGAAAGGTTTCACATGAGACGTAAATTTTCTCCCCCTTACTTTTATAAACCAAGATAACTACAGCTGGGGCTAAGGTTAGAGTGAAGTTCAGCATGAAGCAGTGGTGTAAGTAGGCCGTACCTTGAGAAAACTAATGGATGGATAGCGGCTGCAGAGAGTATCCAGAAATGATGATATCTGTTTGCACTGAGAATCCGAGGCTGTTTTGAAATGCACCACAGAAACTCCTGCAATTACAAGATTGATTATCGTCGGAAATAAATCTGGAACCACAGACAAAGACAAAGCATAACAATTCAGATAGTTCAAGGACCTGGTAAGGATATTGCAGCCTTGAACTGCTCAAGACCTGATACTTGTTCAACTTCACCGCCAAACTTCATGTTGGTTACCTCTTCTCCAAGAGATTTCTTTAATGCAACTTGAGCATGGAAAAGAGATTCTGCAACCTCATTGTCATCTGGAAGTTCCCTTCTGAGGACATCATAGTCTCTCACTGCATCTTCCCACCTTTCTAGCTGTGAGTAAACAAAATACAACATTAGCCGACACAATTCAGTTCCCACTAGAACTGTATGAAAGTGAGCAATCAACCTATTGCAAGACCGAGAGAACATTACAGTACCTTGCTGTTTGAGGCAGCCCTTCGGAGAAGGGCTTTTGTATAATTGGGTTGTATTCGTAGAGCTTGGTTGCAGTCCTCGACTGATTGCTCCCACTGACCAAGTTTAAACCAGCAAGCAGCCCTATTACAGTACAAAACAGAGTTTGCAGGATCAAACCTAAGCCCATCTCCGTATGCCATGCAAGCTTCAGTGAACCTTTCTGATTTGAAGAGATCATTTCCACGTGTCCTAGCTCTCGTGATCAACCGGACATTTTTCAGCAGCACTGAAACTTCAAAATTTTGCGCATCAATTTGCCCAGCTTTCTCAGCAGATGAAACGGCATTCTCAAACCTGCAAGACATCCATCATCTGAATCTCACTCTCTCTTCAACCAATTTCTATTTCTTAGTCTCCATCATATGATATCTAAACTCACCTTCCCAGTGCCATCTCAATTTGAGCTCGCACGAAAAGTACGTAGGCTTCAGAGAGCATCCCAAAGAACTTAGCACGTGAGCATGAGTCGCCGAGTGGTTCTAATTTGGGTATCTTATTTAAACTCAATTCGGCTTCTTCAAGTTGGTGAAGCTTCAAAAGTGCTTCCACTCTACACATAAAGAGCTGTATATTCAATTCGAACTTGCTTAGATTTGTTGGTCTCAACAGCACCAGCTTAGAAAAGTTCGCCAAAGAAATAATCAGAAACAATTTACCTGAGAAGAAAAATTGGCTCCAGCAGCTATAGCAGCATCACTTTCTCTTAGGACTGTTTTCCACTCACCAACCCTGCGTGCATCAGCACATCTACTGAGGTGCTTTTCTACAGCCTGTAACTTATGCTGCTCATTTGAATCTGGTTGCGACCCTGGGATGTACATATGTCTCCTAGCATTTTCAACCTGCCCTAATCTGCAAAACAATCGAATAAGATAGGTTTTTGCACACCCATTTGACCAAAATTTGCTATGGAAGGCAATGCGGTAGAAGGAACAAAACAAGAGACCAGCATTACAGATGCTGATGCCTTTTCTTGGCATATTAATGCCGTAACTTGAACAGATCAAATGAAGTTAACAAAAAAAATATCAACTAAGTGCTGCAAATCAAAAAATTGGATCGTGAAACTTGTCTAGCTTCACTAATCACTCAAATGAATATCAAACATGAGCATTAAAACTCCCAATAGACGTAAGAAACAACCCAAATAAGCATAAAAGATGAGCTTGGAGACGAAAGAAAATCAATCCCAAAAAATCATAGCTAATACATGGTACACTGCAGCCCAAAGCGATAGAAGCAAAAGAAATGACATTGGCACAAGGAGCGTGCGCGTGTGTGCAAGATCAAAACTCCGCATCAATAAATCTGATACCCAAAAGAAATGATGCACTCTTGACATTCTGAATACACTGAAGAAGACAAACATCACAAGTTAACAAATTGCCGACAGTAAGAAATCAGTGTCGAAGCCTGCTCAACCATTCAAACTCAAATGACATCAAAAGCTCACCTAATAAACAGGGATGCCAATCGCTGGTGTGCCCTCCAATACTTAGGATCCAAGTTAACTGCCACCTCACACTCCCTCACTGCTTCAGCCAACCGCCCAAGACCCGTCAGAGCCGCAGCCCGGTTGCTCCGGTAAGCCGCATTGGACGGCGACAGCGCGATGGCCCGATCATACAACGTCAAAGCCTCCTGAAAACTCCCTCTCCTATAGTGCTCATTCGCTGCCCTCTTCAACTCCTCCGGATCCAATCCCCCCATTGCCCTCCTCACCGATTCTCCACCGCCGCCAACACCTCTGGGGCTCGCAATAGCGGCCTCTCCCCCTCCTCCCCCCACACTGAGCCCCTTTGTGGGCCCGATGCCACCTCCCCGCACTATGCTCCCATGTCCGTAATTGCCCATGCCGGACCCCAACACGTCGGACCTGGAGCTCCGGTTCACCGCCATGCCCGTCTTGAGGATCCTGCCCGACGGGCAGATGTTGCCCGTGGGCAGGACGTTGAGAGGCGGCGAATTGACTGAGGGTGGACCCGAATAGTGTGTGTGGTGGGTGCTGGCCGAGTCGGATCTTGCTTGACCCGAATAAAAAATCCGGGCTGTTTTGCCGGATCCGGCCGTCGGACTGTTGTCGCTGGAGCCGGAGAGTTCGCCGGAGTGGTGGTTCGTGCCCGAATCGGGCCTCCTGACTACAACGTTCTGAGCATTTCGCCCCGAAACAGATCCGGATGAGCTAGAGCTACTGCTTGTGGTGGTGGTCGTAGTGGTGGTGGTGGTGGTGGTGGTGGCGAGGCCACTCTGCCGAGTCCGCAAGGGAGAAACGGGCGAGCCCAGATCGAGTTCACGGAAATCGGGCTTGTCGAACTCGCAACTCAGTGACTCGCGGAGGCGATCCGAGAGGGAATCAAACCCTAGTTCGGGCTTACCGGGATGTGACATTTCCCTCTCTCCCCCAGGATTGTAGAGGAAATGCGGCTCCTTTGCGTCAAATTTGGTCTCTCCGAGTGTATATGCAGGGATATTCTATCGTGGGTTCTTGTCTCCGTTAGCCCCCCTTTCTCTCTCTACCTCTCTCCCTCGTCAACAATGTCTGTGAATGGGACAACAATGGGAACCCCAGATAGAAGAAGAGCGAGGGTAAAACAAAGCCACAGAGTTCGAAGAAGACATGAGAGGATGGGGGAGGAGAGAAAGAAGCAAAAGAAAGAAAGAAAGAGATGGGGATCTCGTGATATAAAAGGAAGAAGCAAAGAATGAATGCGAGTGCTCTCGCTAAGTCGCTTGGCAGAGAGAACAGAGAAGAGGAGAGAGACTGGGATGGGGTTTATATTTCCTTCCAATTTTCGCCTTCTCTCTCCTCTTTCTCTCACTTCCACCTGCTGCTTCACGAGACAAGTTTCACTCCCCTCTCTCTCTCTCTCTCTCTCTCTCTCTCTCTCTCTCTATCTCCTCTTCTTCTTCTTCTCCAACCTGTTCTCTTCTCTCATTTTCCCTCTCTGGTTCCTTTTTTTTTGCTGTATTTTTCTCCCTTTCTTTCAGCAAATTGCAAACGCAAAGCCCAGAGCTTATCTTTTTTCCCCTTTTATTATTGCCTCCCCGAGCTTTTAACCACTCGCGCCTCGGGAGCGTGGCGCGTGCTCGCCCCGCCGTTGCTAAATTCTTAATTACTCCTCGTCCCGCGCCCAAAATTACTCCAGTAATCCGGCGCCTGTGAAGACCTTTTTCGGACGGTTTTGACACTTCCGATGTCGAGATTATTTAAGAGTCGGTGCCATTTCCCTTTTCTTTTTTCTTTTTTTCACCGCAGATGGCCTAATTAGCATAATCGAAAGCTTAATCGAGGTGATACTTATCTTTTACCTTGGCCCTGTCTGTAATTACTCCCTTCGGATCGCGCTTTGGATAAGATTTTACCGGGAGTAAAACATTTGGGGATAGCCTTGCTAGTCCCGAGTTTTTACTTTCGTGGCGCATCTAACTTGGAGCTGGATTAAAGGAGAAAGAAAAAATAAGCTTTCTTCCATATTACTTGAACTCGTGAATTATTTGTCCAGTCCAATCCCGATCCGTTTGGAATTGTAGAATTGTAAAAGTGACAAGCTTTTTTTTTTTGTATTTTCCCATCATGATTTTAAATGATATTCGAATTTCGAAAATAAAGGAAAAATCGTTCTTTTCCTTGTAAATAGTAACATTCAAAACACCTTCTCAAATAAGAAAAGTTCATAATAGCCAAAAAAAAAAGAAAGAGAAAAGTTCCATTAATTTTCAGGCTTTCGCTTCCCGACCTTTTTCTTCTTCTTTTTTGGTCGGGACGACCTTTTTCTTTTATTACCAATGTTTCTTACGCGGAAATCTAACGACGTCCGCCCTCCCGCTTGACAAAACTGCCCCTCGGGTGGCCCCGTTTTCACTGCAATGCCTCGAAATTAGGTGAGAAGGAATCGACGAGCCCCACCTTCCTCGTCAAATGTCAACGGTCAAATGTCGATGCTTGCTCGGCAAGCCCAATTCAGAAGATGGCAAGATCGTAAATATGGAGGGAACCGGGGGCTAAAGTAGGGAGGGGAAGTGGCTGTGCCAGCTGGCCCATTCAGAAAACCCCAGCCGTGTCCCGGTGGCGTCCAGCTCAGCAGTCGACGGCGAGATTTAGCGGCCCGCCGTCTTGATTCCCAGAATATGCTTCATATTCCCACCCTACCATGAACTGTTTTGCTCCGTGAATTCGCTAGGCTTCGCGAAAATGAATATACACCGCCAAATCCGATTGGGCCCCATGTTAGACCCCGTTGAGGTTCTTAGGGCCTGCATGGTAACCATTCCCATTCTGTAATTCTGGTTCTGGAACCAAAAAGAATGAGAATGTCGTTTGGTAACGCAAATAAAAGTGATTCTCATTCTGGATGAGAATCACTTTTAAAGCTAACAAAAAAAAGCAGAAAAAAGTAGCTTCTTGAAACTCATCCCACTTTTAACAAAGTCATTCTCTTCGCATAAAGAAAAACACAACAAACTCCTCGCTCGTTCTCGCTTCGTCGCAACTCCTTCGCTCCTGCCGCGTCTCCACCAAGCGCCCACCATGAGCTTCGTCACCTGCGGGCTTCGCAACAGCACGAGGAGGCCGCTGTGGTGGTCAGACGTGTTGTCGACGGAAGAGAAACAGTTTTTAGAAACGGAAACTTTATGCAGTTATCAAACGCATTTTCATTCTCTAAAACTCATTCAGGAACAGAATCAGAAAAACCATTTTAATCAGAATCAGAAATCAGAACCAGAATGGTTACCATGCGCAGCCTTAACGGTCCATATTCGGTTTAGCACGCGACATTCTCCTCTCGATGCCGGTGAAGCCCGGCATCGAACATGCCGGGACGAGTTTCAATCGCTTGCAATAATCCAGGCATGTCGGATTCTATTTCTTTCCGGCTGGCGATTTATGTTTTGAACGATCAACCAAACTCTTGTGACATGCATTGTTTTTTGTACATCCCCAGATATACTTGCTATTGTTAGTGATCTAGACACGTCATTGCAGGTACCACGCGCTCGCCTGACAATTTGTCTTTTAAATAGTCTTCTATGCTTACAAGTTTACCTCACCATAGAAGGGAGATTTCTCTCCTACGAGAGCATCCGCAGCCCCGTTCGTTTGATATAAAGGGACAGTGGGCTCCACGAATGCGGTTCTTATTTTAATGTGTCCGCACGCCCTGATTGCAAAACGAATAATTCTCTTCCCTGTAAGGCAGAAAATATCCTCGAAATTTTATGTCCCATAGTTCTAACGAAGCAGTTTAGAGACTGAGACTCTCTTTAAGTCCAAAATCTAAAGATTTTATTTTTTGCCGGCCTCTGAATGTAAAAGGCCACATCGCCGTCCATTTTGGAAATTAAGTTCGAATTTCTCAATTCAAAATTTTACGAGGAAACTCTTTTAGGAAATTAAAGCAAAGTGGGAAACATAAAATTTTAACAGATGCTAAGGACGAGTCAAACGTTGACCGGTTCGATCTTATGTTTTTTTTTTTTTTTTTTTTATGGGAAGAACTTTAATACGCCATCGGCATTTTTTTCCCAACCACTTTCAATTTTCCCTATCTTTTTCCAAGAAATTGATAATAAGTAGTCAGTGGGACGGACGGGCTTTCCCGGTTGACCCAGATCGATAATAAATGAGTAGAAAGGGCTTGTGGTCACGGGGTCCATCTGTGGCTTGCCGGTCACCGTCCGTATGAAGGTATGAAGACAGCACAATGAAAGTATGGTGTCCATCGACCCAAAAAAACAAAAAAAAAGTATGGTGTCAAGGACGCACATGACAATAGCATAAATCTGTTTGGTAACGCAACTTCTGAAATAGAAATCCGCATCTTAATTTTTCTACTTATGGAGCATTTTTCTGGCTTAAGAAGTAGTTTTGGAGCCACTTAAGGAGGTAAAAAAAAAACCTACTTCTCTAAAAAAAGTTGATTTTTAGAGCAAAAGTGTTGTCATGTGCCAAAGCTCTTGAGTCACGATTTGGACCTCTTTTTATTTGGCTATGAGCAAGATGGAGGCAATAGACAATCAAATTGGAAAGATTCATCATATTCAGAACTTTTTCTCACGATACAAAGGACAAAAAACGTAATCGAACCCACCCACGCATGGCCGAGTTGGTTAAGAGATGGACTATATTTTGTCAGGTCCCTGGTTCAAATCTCCCAACTCGCACTCCGTGACTTAAGTAGGGGTCGTGGCTGGTGGTTGTCGTGCTAGCCCTCCTGAGGAATAGTCGAGATGCGCGCAAGCTTGCCCGGACACCTCGTCATAAAAAAAAAACGTAATCGAATTTGGTAGTATCTCTAACATGCGCATGATAACACTTTTGGAAGTAGAATTCTATTTCAAAAGTGCTTCTAGAGCAAAAATTCGTTTGGTAATGTAACTTATGAAGCAGAAATTCGTTCGGTAAAAAAAATTATTTTTGAAAGAAATTTTTACTTCTAAAGTGAATTTTCCACTTCTAGAGTTGTTTTTCCCCAATTTGATAAGTTAAAAAAAGTTGCTTCTCAACTCAAGAAGTACTTATTGGACAAAAAAAAACTCACAAAGTAGTTATCGCCTCACCTTCTTTTCATTATGCCCTCACTCTCTTTTCGACCACGCCCGTCTCCAACGACCTCCACCACTTACCACTGACACTCGACGTTGCCATTGACAACCATTGCAACTACCATCGACCATCGCCCATCACCGCCTATGGCCACTGCCAACTGTCGACCATCGCTCGTCGCCACCACCATCCGCCGACCATCACTCGCCACCGGCTGTGACCGTCGACGACTGTCGCCGACCATGGCCCTCCACCGGCCGTCGCTACCGGCCGTCGCTACCGGCCATCGAAGTAAAAAAATAAATAATATTTTTTAAAAAATTAATAATGAAAATCATTTTTTAAGAAATTTGAAAAAGTTTTAAAAAGAAGTACAAAAATTTTCGGCCGCAAACAATAATTTTTCGTAGAAGATTATGTATTAATAATGTTTCAAAAGTAGAAATTTTTCACTGTTACCGAATGAATGAATTTCTATGATCAGAAATCAAATTCTGGAGCAAGAGTAGAAAAATCAACTTCTAGTTAGAAGTTAATTTCTAAAGTAGAAATGTAGAAATGTTAATCAATGTGTACTTGTTTTTCTTTTTTCTTTTTCTTTTTTTGTGTGTGGCGAATCACTGTGTATTTTGAGTATTCGTGATTTAGTGTTGTTGAAAGTGATGGTAAAGTTAGCATCCACAACAAAAGATAAATCGTTCATTTTCCCTGATGGTCATTGTATCAAGGGTATGCAAAGGAATTGAGAACCGTCTCCAAAATCGGTGGATCTCAAGGGAATCGGTCCAGTTCCCGATTGTAGGTATAAAACCGTCCACCCATACCGGGCCTATAATTTGTATATGTAAAATTCAGGAGAGGCAAATGCCAAAAGTTTAAACATTGTGGAGCAATTTGCAACGATCTTGACCGCCGATATATCACTTGCCTCATGAAATGCTGATATTTTTTCATGTAACTCCTGCATTATATGATATCACCGTTTAAAATAATTCATGTGCAATTCAAAATCGGGAGTCTTTTTTTTTTGTGAAAAAAAGAGAGGGATTGATTCATCACTTGCTAGAAAACAAGCCATTGATCGCGTGAAGCTTGATGGGACCGGTTTCATGGACCCAGCTTGGAACTGAACCGAAACAACCTTTCTACTCCTCTGTCTATACCCACTCCTCGAATTCTTACTCACCCTCATGTCAGCCGCCGCGCCGCATGCTCCCACCTGCGCCACCCTTGCCTCATCAACCTCCACCATTTCCCCGTTGTCGTCGCCACCCTAACAATGATCCCCTCCCTCTCAATCTCTGCCCTCTTCATTCCCCCTTTCTCTCTAAACCCACCGCCATTATCAAGCTCGTGACCGACGACAGAGCTTGACACTACGTCGAGCCGCTCCAAGTCTATCCAGAGGAGCCGTCGAGATTGGCAGTCGAGGAGAGTGGGAAAAGAGTACATGGACAAGGGACAGAAAATAGAGCACCGGAGAAAGATGAGCGAAGGGCGAACTATGGCATGGCCTCACAGTCACATGTAATGGTGGTCATTAGGGTTTAGAGGATGTGCTTAAGCTCTATTTATAGAGATTGTAACATGTTCTCTCATTATAGACAAGGCTCATCTCAGCTCACGCTGTTAAGCTCCATATTAGGAAGTTGTAGACCAATTAATGTTTACAATAATGATTAATAAAGTCTACATAGAATATTAAAATACATTCTAACAGGTCGGGCCCCAACACGAGGATGGCAATTAACTCGACCGGGCCGACAAGGTAGGCGCGGAATTTGGGCACGAGTAGGCTAAGAGGAGAGAGAAAAAAGAGGTTTGCGTGCTAAGGAGACTTTACATCACATACGATGAAACCTATAACTGAATGGACATGTGCCGCGATCCCCACGGAGAAAAAGATCGGACGAGTTCACTATATGTGACGTTTGACGCGTATCCCACTTTCCACACATTTCTTCTTAATCTACAAATTCTCGACAGGCACCGAGATTAATGACTAGGTTTAGATATAATCACACTAATAATCTCATTTCCAGCCGGCTACTTGGACGCATTACCTTTAATCAATTCAAGAATAATAGAAGGGCCTTGTTCTCAACAAATCTAATTTAATTATTCAAGCGTCTGGCTATGTATATATATATATATATATTTTTTAAAAAAAAAACAAGTTTAGTCCAAGCATATTGCTTAGCTCCACTCGAAGCATAAAAATTTGTCAGCACATGGCATGCATTTGATTTGCATGTTTCTCGTTGGAAATCGGTGTGGTTGGGGATTCCTGGCCGGCTTAGGACGTAGATTCTTCCACACGTTTCTTATGAATTTAATCTTTTGTTTATGCCCGACGGTCCACACTGCGCGCGCGCATATAATTTAGTAATTTGATCTTTGGCACAAACTAGTTAGAGTTAGTAGCTAACCCGTTCAAAAAAAAAAAAAGCTAGTTAAGAGTTAATTAGTAGTGCTTAAGCTCTACCGAACGCTTCCAAGTTCCAACCCGATCGACCACCCTTGACTCTTTCAAACGAGGGTGCGCACGATGTATTAGGTGAACATGTGTATTTTCAATCCAGTGGGAACTTTCGTTAACGAAATGCTTTCGGGGAGTTGAAAATAAGCGCGGATCCGTAAGTTCTCGACGAAAAGACGTAGGAACTATGAGATTACCCCCACCCCACAGGGTCGCCCTTAATTTTAGTGTTGGGGAATGGTAGAAAAGTGAAGATTTCACCCAATCAAGACTTTGCCCGCTATGGGATTAAGACAGCGGGTGGGGAGTGGAACTTGTCAACCGACTACATGGGACAGTGTGGGGCTTAAATGCTTCGTAATCTGACCAATCCTTTGTGTTAACAAATCTTATCTTGTCTCTAATCATATTATAAAGAGCATCCCACTTGGGATTTAGACACATTTTCTAGGAGGGTTAGGTCGGCCAACAAAATTCAAAATTTTTTTAATTTTTTTTTTTTGGGGGTTCAACCATAGTGATTCCATCAACTTGAAACCATTACGTAGTCGATGCCCTCTTGATTAGCCAAATTCTATAGAGATCCTTTTGTCCAGAATACATATTTCTTGCGTGTATTTCACATTTGGGATCATCCGACAAGATATTCGAATCGTTTAATGATTCTCTGTTGACCTCAAGCCGCTCCTCTCGCGTTAATACGTGGTGTTGATCTCTTAAATTTTTTTTTTTTCGTTTTTCTCTTCATTTGTGAAACAAAGCCAACCTTGTTAAAGAAAAATGTGTGAATCTAGGAAACCTTTTCCGTGCCATCGAAAGTGTTTCGCACCCTTCACATATGAAGTGTATGATATCTTTTTTTATACATGCCGTCTTTCCCCGTCTAATTCGCCCGCTTCCGGATCGGAAAGCACCTAATAACACATCACCGGAGCCGAGTTTTAACGCTCCGCTCCTGCCTCGTCGGCTAATGGTCCATCCCCCGGTTTGCATCGTCGCCCATCTCGTGTCCGCGAGGTTCAATTCCACTACTCATACTCGAGCCTTACAGACTTCACGGGGGTTATATTTTATCGGGCTTGATACCCGAAAAAACCTTCGACTTTGGCATTTGTGACAATTATATCCAAAAAAAATTATCTCATAAAAAACCTCTAATTTTTACTTGTGTTCCAATTCTTCCTAAAACTTTTACTTTTATTTCAATTTTACCGACCTAGTACAAAAAAAAAATCCTCAACTATTATTTTGTTCCAATTTTACCACCGTTAGCCTTCCATCTATAATAGTCGTTAGTTAATCTTACGTGGCATTTTCACGTCATTAATGAATTATACCTCAGCAAAGCTGACATAAAAAAAATTCCAAACTTTTCTTCCGTTTTTTGCTGCCCCTATATATTGCCGAGAGATATATAGTCACTTAAGACGGCGCATTTCGTATTCTCCTCGGCACTCAATAGCCCAAAGAACAACTGAAACCTATTATTTCTAAATTTCGAAAATTCATTGGTAAATTCGGCAAGAAAATTCGAGTCACGTAGGATTAACTAACGGTGATTATGAACAAAAGGTTGACGGTGGTAGAATTGGGATAAAAGTTAAAAAGTTGATGGTTATTTAGGATATAAAAAAAAAGTTTTGGATATAATTGGGACAAATGCTAAAGTTGAGGTTTTTTTTCGGATATTAGACCAGTAAAATTAGGACAAAAGCAAAAGTTGAGAGGTTTTTTTTTTTTTTTGTTTTTTTGTTTTTTTGTTTTTTTTTTTGTGCTTTTAGGCCTATTTTTATCGTGTAAAGTCCCTCTATATTCAATTTATGCATGACTGAAACAGGACACAATGGCCCCATCCCCACCTCTTTTTTCTTCTTCAATCATAACAATTTTAGGCCGTGATGATCTTAAGAGAGAGACTTTGTTTTAGAATCTTGAGGGGCCAAAAAAGAATAATGAGGAGATGATGGAAGTTGAGAGTAGAAGACAACACGCCATTTGGAAGGAAAGTCATCACCTCTTCAACCCCCTGACCCTCCATTATTGAGCTGTGATCGATTCCATGATTAATCTTTGTGCGTAACAAGGAAGGGTTCTCACGGGTGCTTAGTTTCAACCCCCCTTCAAAGTTTTAATCTTCAGGAGCTAATCATTCCGTCAATGACTTGACCCGGTCTTTTGTCCCACTAAGGCACTTAGCTAGCAACAACCCCGATTACCCGAAAGTTCCGAGCTTATTGTGCGACGGCCGATTCAGTCCCTGAATGTCTTGACCCAAAGCTGTTTATCCGGATAACTGGCCAAAAGGACTGGGTTTGCGAAAATGTGAAAAGGGTCGGGACTAAATTGGCAAATCGTCAAGATATTCAGGACCAAATTGGCACGACTTGAATGTTTAGAACCGAACTGGCAAAGCTTCAAAATGTTTAGGGCTAAATCATTAAAAAAAGTATAAAGGCTAAATTGATACAATTGAGAGGTTTATGATTGAATTGGCCGTCGGTGCAATAGGTCTAGAGGGCTTTTTGAACAATTTTTCCTTAGCAATTTAAAGAGCAAATTACATGCGTCAGACATTAGACAAGATAGCTGAAGACACGTGAGGAGAGGAGGGGCTGATGATTTTAAGGACAATTTACATGCTCGTGTAGTAAATCTGTGAGAAACATTAAAGAAGAAGAAGAAGAAGAAGAAGAAGAAGAAGTGATTTTATGGTGGTGAAAATCGAGCGGATGTTTGGTAATACTGTCTCGCACCCTTTACTTTGTTCGAGTCGAAAAGTTACGAACTCGATAGCAGAGGTCGATAAAGATAAGTTATTGACTGCATCGAAAAATTCGCCCAAGCATTGAGACAGTTGGGTGAATGACAATCACTCTGTTTCAGAAATAATTTTTTCTATTTCTATTTCCGTACGAGTTTTTTAGCAAAAAAAATTACGTTTGATAACGATATAAAATTTCTGATCCCGGAGCAAAAATTTATTTGACAACAGTTGAAAATTTCTACTTAAAATAAATAATTATTATTTATTTTTTACTCCGACGGTGGTCGGCAGAGGTTGCCGATGGGTGGCGGCCGACGGTTAGGCTAGGGGCGACGACGGGTGGTTGAGAAAAAGTTAGCTGTAGAAAATTTATGTTTCTATTTCTCCGAGAAGTATAAATTTTTTTTGTTTATCATTTCTCCTTCAAATCTATTTTTGGAACAACTTTTTGTTCCAGAAATAGAAAAATAGAATTACGTTACCAAACGAATCTCCGTTCCAAACCTGTTTCGAAAATAGGTTTGAAACAGAAACAGAAAAGTAAAATAATTATCATGCGTGCCCTTACCATCACGTGATAGTATCATGGTGATACTAGGCTTGTTTGGTTCGGCATTTGGTTAAGGGACTTTGAGAAAAATGCAAATACCTTTGGGCTAAAGGCCTTTTGCAAAATGCAAGTAGTGTTTGGAAAAGAGCATTTTCAAAACACATTGGAAAGCAACATTGACGTAAATACTGTTTGGTGAAAAATGAACTTTGTAAAGTATTTTTACTTAAAAAAAAAAAAGCGGCGATGGCGGCGGCGGCTGGCGAGATGTGGGGTTGACGATGGGCGGCGGAGGCGAAAGTGACAAAGTTAAAAAAAAAAAAAGTTGGTTGCATTTTTGGGTTAAGGGACTTTAAAGAGCATTTGAGATGCAAGTGCATTTGGCCAAAATGAGCAAAAAAAAAAAAAAAGAACCAAACAGCATTTGCATTTGGCTAAAAGACTTTAGAGCCCAAATACTTATCTGCAATGCCGAACCAAACGAGGCCACCGTCCCTTTGGTCTTTAGCGTTGCGATTGCAATTTGCGGACACAATTCTATATCCATAGTCAACGGTCTCATTCCACTCTCTTCAATCGGATGGAGAATTGGATTTGCTAATTTCTTCTCCCTCCTAAATCAACTAGACTAGACCCCTCTCTCTCTCTCTCTCTCTCTCTCTTGCCAAAACGAAGAAACAGAAGAAGAAACAAAGAGCCTGTGAATGCAAATTTTGGTCTTGTGGGCTGTCCATTAAACGTCCTAGCTACGCCCCTAGGGATTAGCATGCCACTTTTCGGTTTTGATTTGTCCGAAAATGGACAACACGTCCAAAGTGCGAGTGCGTTAAAACTTATTATTGGTGTTTGGTAGTCTTTCCAAGGAGCAAAGATCATGGGATTGATTAAAGGGGATGTCTTGATAGATCGCATTAATCTTGGCGTTATTTGACGCTGCGGGAATATTTGTCAATGCTCACGGTTTGGATAGTTAATTTCGTTTCTCTCTTTTCAGACAAATCTTCCCTACTTGCCAATAAGTCAATAACCCCTAAATGGCTCATGGGGCGGATAGCGACGAGACATAGATGTTGTGCGCAACGCGGTATCATCGTATCGACAATCTTGATCCACACCCGTTTCGTAAAGTGCAAAAAGCGATATGTAGAGCTCCTTGTGTCCCGCTCGAGATTAAACGCAACAATCGCTGTTTAAATGCTGTTGATTCGATTGATTTGCTACGACGCAATTACGTGTTTGTTTACAGAGCTCCTCTGTCCCGCTCGTGATATCGCCGCACTTATTGGAAGATAGACTAATTAAGCGATCACTCAAATAATGCCTCTTAAGCATTTATCTGCTTTGCGCCCCGTGGAAGATGACGGGAGGACTTGCGACGACGGTAATGTGAAAGAATCGACGCCAAGTAAAGCTCAAGCTCTCGCCGCATCGATTTCACAGGTCATTAGAACACCAAACGCGGCCACCTTAAACTTAGGGTGCGTATGGTAACGCTCCAGAAAAAGAGTTTCTGTTCCCAAAATGTTTCCGGAACACTTTGGGAACAAAAACGCGTACGGTAAAAAAATGTTCTCAAAATGTTCCGGGAACACTTTTCAGAAAAAAGAACACTTTTGAAGCATAATTGAGGAACAGCAAATATTTATTTCTGTGTTCCTAGAACACTTTTTAGAAAAGGTTTTGGAACACTTTTGTCAAAAAAATGAAAAATTCTAAAAAATTCTAATTTTTTTTCAAAAAATAGGAAATGGCCACAATCAACTGGCCATGACCTGTTTCGGGTCTTTCGACCCTCGATCTTTCCAGAAATGACAGTTTTGCCCTTCCGGCAAACCGCCCCCCAAAAAATTCATAAAAAATCAAAAAAATCCCAAAAAAATAGGAAATGGCTACGATCAACTGGCCAAGACCTATTCCAATATTTTGATCCCCGATCTTTCTTAAAAATGATGATTTCGCCCTTTCGACAAATTGTCTCCCAAAAATTGAAAAAAATCAAGAAATTCAGAAAAAAATTCTCAAAAATGGGAAATGACCACAATCGGCGGCCATGGAATATTTTGGATAATTTGATATCCAAACCTTCCAAAAAATGATGATTTCGCCCTTTAGGCAAATCGTCCCCAAATTTTCCCATTTTACCCCTATCCTTTAATCACGGGTTCTCTAAACCCCTAGGGCTATGTTATGAGACCCTTATTGTGAATTGATGTGCGTTGACATGTTTCATTTATGTACTTGATTGCGCTTTTATTATACGTGATTAATTTTTTTTATAGCTGATCTTGTCCATATTGTAATTATAAACCGTGCATTAAATTTGATTTACTAAATTGAATGAGATTTAATTTAATTTTAATATATATATATATAGTCGCCTTAATTAAATGAAAAAATTGGAACATTTTTTTTTGCGGTTACCATACGTGTTTCTGTTCTTTTTTTTTTTTGTTCCGAGAACAGAATTTTTTTGCAGTTACCAAACGCGTTTCTGTTCCCAAAAATCGTAGTCGGGAACAGAAACACAAAAAAAAATATTTCTGTTCCAAAAGTTGCTCCGGGAACAGAAACGTTACCATGCGCACCCTTAAAGTCTGCTAACTTTGATCATGCTTTGGTTTTTCTTTTTTTTTTTCCCCTCTTTTTGTCCCGTCGAATGTTTTAAGGAATGGTTTTGGCTTTAACAGCGAATACAAGACGTACTTAAATACGCCCGACTCTAGGTCAAGGAAGTTTTGCAAAAAGTCCTTCCCGGACTCGATTAGGAACCTCATCCAATCCTATTGCCCACAGATTACGAAATCCCAAACCCCGAGAACCGGAATTAATTAACGTGATTAATCTCAATTAAGGGAGGGGCGGTGTGGTTTTCTTTCTCTTTCTTCTTCCTTGTTTTTGCAATTTCCAAAAGGTCTGACCCTGACCTTGACCTGCCACGCGAGAGAAATGAAGAAGAAGAGGGGCAGCTTCAAACTTGGAATGTCTCGAACTCCCAAAACCTCAGTGCTTAATAAGAGTACTGTGAACATTAAAACTAAGGATTTCTCTGAGCGCGCGCCCAATTAGCAACTGGGTCAGAACTTGCATGTTCATCACATGATTTTCTTTTCCCATTTTTGTTTTCCTCTTGTTGGGTTTATCAAGAAGGGAAGGGGCCATGAACTTTGACCTAAGTGGCGAGGTAAATTGCTGCAGGAGCAGTTTTTACACTTTCCAAGAATCTGTACGTATAAATGTTCTTGGTAACATTTGTTGTCTTTTGCTCTTATTGTTCAGTCTCGGGGGAAAAAAAAAATGCAGCTTCTAACTTTGTGCAAAACAAAGCTTCGGATCGACCCAGAAAGGAAATCAAGATTTTAACAGTTTTCTCATCATCACTGTCATTCCTGTGAAAAATTCTTGTGTGGAGGAGAGAGAGAGAGAGAGAGAGAGAGAGAGAGAGAGAGAGAGAGGCTCTGGAGTTGCAGATTTTGGAGGTCAGGAAAATTTCACCGGAAGGGTAAGTTTGGGGGAGGTCCCCTTGACTGAATGTACTCCACCTCTTTTATGTTTTCCAAGGATTTGGCAAGGATTGAGAAGAAGAAAAAAAAAATTGATTTTCAGGGCAAGTTCTTTTGGTCACGTGACGAGCACGTGGGTGAGTGGCGAGACACGCAATGATTTTTAGAGAGAGAGAGAGAGGACTGTTGCAGTTTTGGAATCCTTTTCTAAAGTTGTTTTGTAGTTTCTCATGCTTTTTGGGACACTTTCTTGCTCTCTGGAGACTCTTGTCTTTGTTTATTGGAGATGGGGGGCGATCGGATGATGATCGGTCCTTGATGAATAATGGCAAACCTGGGGGCCTATGCCTATCATATCATGGACATTAGATGAAATTCCAGAAGAGAGAGAGAGAGAGAGAGAGAGAGAGAAAGAGATAGCGCAAAATAAGGAGAAATTCCCAAGAAACACAGGCAGAAAATTTTGGAGATTGAAGATAAGTCGGAGAAAAGTGCGATTTTGATAGCCAGGACACTCTTTCTGAAGATGAATCCAAGCAAAGAGTGATTTTGAGAGTCCTGGACACACCCACAATTGGGACGGTCGCTTCCTTCACTTACTTGATGCGATCGGTTTTAAGAGGAATTCGATCACTCCTTTTTTATTCTCGAGCATAAGGTACAGTTATTCTCTGCTGCAGATCGATTTCGCCGAACACATGCTCAACCTCTTGATGCCAAATAATCGATCCTAAGAAATGCTTCTTCTTCTTTTTTCGAGGGTCACCATATTTCGTGTAGTACAATAGGAATAGGCCCGGGAACAGGATGTGGAACCACCATGTGATGGATTCCCCGAAGGTAGATAAGAAATCAGAATGCTTTTTACGTTTATATGTAGGGATTGTTTTTTAATTCAAGGAAACCCGACAAAAAAAAAAAAAAAGGAGGAGGAGAATTGGAGAGATGACATATAATAATCATGGTGTTGTCCGAGCTCCGATTCGAAGGGTCACTGGATTGACTGCCGTTTTTGAGACATGGCGCCTTTTCGTTTTGGGCCTTTCGTGCTGTGTCGTTTTCTCGGAAACCTGTCGTTTTGGACCCTACCCACCTTGTGCTTTTTGGCCCACTCGATCAGGCCTTATCAGTCCTTTTCTTTTTCCCTTAATTTCTTTTTCTTTTTTTGACAACCGGAGTTTATTTATTAGGGTAACTGTTTAACTAAATCTCGAGACAATATTTATTCGAGGCACTCTTTAGCATTTTTCCCTATTCGTTGTCGCATCGGCATAATGTGATTTTTACACCGTTTAATACCCCGATATTACTCACCGGCCAAATATGAAAATCTCCTCAGAAGCGCATATGAATTGACTTTTGCTCTTTCGCTTCATCCAAATCTCGAGGCGCGTGCAATTTGATTTCGTCTCTGAATCCGAAGAGGCCGAAGCTCTCGCGACACACGTAAAAACCTGCACGTCAATGATCGTATGTATGATAAAAAGTCCAGACGTAAATTAACAAAGCACAATTCTAAGACATCGACTCGACTCCACCAGCCATATATGTCACATGATCTCCTAGATTAAGGTTCATTACCGTTGCGACGATGGTACGAGTTTGGCTGTTTTCTCTCGATTCATTATTGATTTACCTTCATCCGAAGTCGAATGCGAGCAGAACATGGGAACAATTACAATTTTTGCCAAGCGCTAGTGGAATTGACAAGAGGATGAGATTTTGAGTTCGCCTGACAATCTCTTGGCAATTATTAACCGAAACTCTCTCTAATATATATTGTCGGAAACCATACTCTCTCGTTGCATGGAAAACTAAAAAGAAAAAGTGGGGCATAATGTTCTATCTCACCGGAAAAAGAAAATGACAAATAAAAAAAAAATATAGGAAAAAAAAAAGAAAAAAAAAAGGAGGAAAAAAGGGGTAAAAGATAAGTGGCTATGATTGGAGGGGCAGCCTCATATGGTGGGGCCCACCCCTTCCCAGCACTTCTCTAATGATAAATGGCACAAGACCACATGTATGCAAATACAACTGCCAGGCTGGCAGGCAATCTTCTGTTCTTTCCTCATTTTTTTAAAAAAAAAATTATATATTTTCTCTTCTGGCCACCCCCTATATTACTTCGATTTTATTTTCAGCCCCTCACCTCGGATACCTTCTCGAGAGAGACGGGACAAAACTAGAAATCAAGAAATTTAGAACAGAGAGACAAGAGAGAGGCTCTTCCTCGTGGTCTGGTTGGGTCGTTGCATCGTCCGCCCAAGCCTCAATTTTTGAACGCTTCTATTGCTTTCTTTCTTCCGTGATCTCCGATTTTCAGTAGCCGTTGGTGTTTCTTCTTCGCAGGTGACAACTATTTCAAAAAGGATCTTTCGTTGTCGTCACTGTGTAAGGAATTCCGGGTGTGTTGGACGTAGAGAGAGAGAGAGGAATCATAAGAGGGAAAGCTTTGGGTAGCGGCAGCGCAGAGGCCCAAAAAAAAAAGAGAGAGAGAGAAAATAATGGGAGAAATCGAGACATTAATGGTGGGGGGAGGTGTCAGGGAGTGAGGTGAGCAGAGCAGAAGCAGCAGTTATCATTGGACCTGCAAAATTCATGGAATTGATGGAATTCGCATCTCTCAATCTCTCTCTAGTAATGCAGCACAACACAATCCAAAGCAGAGAGAGAGAGAGAGAGAGAGAGAGAGGATTGAATCTTGAAGGGGACTCAGGAAGAGAGGTGGAAGAGCACGTGACGGCCATTGGTGGAAGACTGAAGAGAGAGAAAGATAATTGAGTCGTATAAGCAAATCTCCTATTGGTGACCTTTTGGAGAAAGGTTTGCAGAATGCAACCTGGAACACCCCCCCACGCCCATCATGCATATCAGTCACTTTCTCTTCTTTATTTCCTTGGAGCTTTGCACCGCAAAAGCCATCAACAACCCTCATGATCTCTCTCTCTCTCTCTCTGGAAAAAATGAAGGAAAGAAAAGGAATCATGAATTTCTGGGTCTCCCAATGTCTCATGTTATGTGGAGACAGAGTTTGGTTAATGAAACAAGGCAGGACAGAGCTCGACCTTCAATGAGGACAAGCATCTTGTGGTCTCATCTGAATCCGGCCAAACCCTCCTTGAAATGCTGAAAGAAAAGACTGATCTTTCCGCGGCTCTGGAGGATTATCAAAAGGGTAGTGTGGCCACCTAAAACAATGTAGACATATCAAAGAGACACTCGAAATGCATGTACATTATAGCGGAACCGAGGAGTCCGAGGTGCCATCGCACCACATAACATTACCACGTCTTTTAATGAATGAGGTTTGATAATACATGTCTTCAGCATCCACACATTCCGCTGCCAATCCATGTCTCCCGTAGCTCGAAGCAGTGAATTCGCCCCACAAATCCCATTGCTCGTGGTCAAGACTCTCGAGCCAACTAGGCGATGACCAATTGACCTTTCTATTCTGCGTCGATAAGTTGTGAGCATGCATGCACACAGCGAGCATCCAAAGATGCGCTTTCCGATATTATAACTGCTCAAAGTAAATCACACATAATAAGTCTATAGGAACAAGCAAGCAGGTCAGGGTTAGCCAAAGGCCCAACCCCTTGCGGTCCAAGCACAAACTTAAGCCCAGGCAATCACAAAAGTCACATCTGTCCGGTCGTGTTCAGCAAATTTAGACTCCAATGATAATGAATCTTAAACCAATCTTTGTTCCATGATGACCACAAAAATAACGAAAGGAAAGAAGCCTAATATGTCGTCTTGTAGAGAAGTTGACAAGCATCATGTCGAGCCATCGTTGTTTACATAATTGGCATATACCAATCACAAAAGCCGTAATGGATTTATACGTGTTCGTTGTTAAGGACCAATCAACCCGTTCGGTTCTGAACGAACTATTGTCATTGCTGCGGGTGATGCGGGGAGAGGGCAATCTTGTGCTCTCTTTTTGTCGCAATATATGGGAAACTATTGAAGGTGCAGAAGACTAGCATAACCGTGTGAAATTACACTCCTCATATAAAATCTAGTGAAGAACAGTCTATGATGTATATGCAAGAGTAATTATTGAACAAAGTGAATATCAATGAGAGTAATTACATTCCTAAGAACTATCAGTGAAGTAATTCCAACATAGACCTAACAAAAAAAAAAGGCAGAATAAGAAAACTATGAAAGACCTACATCTGAATTCTCGTGCGAGAAGAGCGTATCAAGAATAAAAAATACAACTAGTGTATTGCTACACAATAACGAAAACGACCTTAGCTTGTTAAATTCGTAGTTTCAGTAGTAGCACCAACTAATCGGCAAAGGAAATTCTTCATTCTTCAAAATTTGTCTTTATAACTGGCCTTCCGAGAAGAACAAAGTGATAGCTAGAACTAATCATCAGATGCCGCAGTGGGGCTGTCCGAGCAGATCTCCTTTTGATGAAGTTCAAGTAACTTCTTTTCTGGACTACATAACCCTGCATGTCAAGTAACTTTGTGACATCGTCCAATAGCTATTTTTCGGGGAAAGAAAATTGACAGCTACTAGTGAAAGACGGTCAACATTTCCATTAGGTTCAGTGAAGCTTTAGAATGTCGATCTGGACTGACAAGGTAATTTGCTGAGCACCAAAGTGACCAAACAGAAAATCAACTGCTTTTGACAAGTTTGTGGGCCAAAACACTGGAAAATTCAATCATGTCGTTGCCAATTTTTTGAGCATAATGATGGTTGGGTCTTTATAGATTCTCGTCTAGCAAAAACAGACCCTTTTTGAATTCTGGGACCAACCTGAACACTTCGGTATATCCCACACGGCAATGGATGAGGGTGTACATTCTGGTTGACATAGCTCTTTGTTATTCTCATGGTGGACATTCATTGCAAGCATCCATGCACCAATTGTGACGTCCTCATTGCTGAACATCCGGACACTGTCATTCAAACAGACTAAACATTAGATAAAATGATTAATATAGAGAAGCGTTAGCATATTTAATTGCATTATCCTTTCAGAACTCAGGTTAAATCACATATGGGACGGTCTAGTTTTGCAAGATCTCATCATGGTACAAAGTTTAGATCAGCAAAAGCTATGACTGGTCTAGCATTCAACAGCTAAGGTAAATTATTAGGCTTTTTGAGGAACTAAAACAATGTTTTGCAGTTGCGCAAGTGCTTGAGCAAAGCATTAGATTCAATCTGAATTCTCAACAATGAATTAGTCATGGAAGGTTCAAAGCGATATACACAACAACAAAAAATTAGGCCTTATGCCACTAGGTGGGTCCGGCTATATGAATTCTTTTAGACCATTGCGCTAGTGTTCTATAAGATCTAAATGCTCCACAATTTACCTCAATTTGCACGTAAATATATAAGATACACTATATTAAGAAATGAATAGCTCTTTAAGCAAAGGTCTAAGTCCAGGGCAACTAAGGAGCAAGATATCATTGGCTGAATCTACCACGAGAACACGATCCTTCACCCCCCAGTGTCTCCATAGTATCTATCCTATAGCAAATGAATGCAAGCACATGCCACACGGAGTGAGCACAGCAGCCATTACAGTTAAAATTGCTGGAGGTTAACGTTAGTTTGTTCTTTCTTCTTAAAGTAGGAACTATGTGACTAAGCAACACAAGAACTAAAGCATAATTTGGTGTAGACAAGGACATTCAACTAAAATCAGATCTTCATAATTAAAAATTCCAGTGGAAGTCTGACGTGACAATTGATAAGCTGTCACAGCATTGGGAAAAAGTTGGAAAACTTCTGTAATGACACCAGAAATGAAACAACCATACTCCAAGTATATTTAAGCTAGTCAGAAGACACTGATGAGAAAACATGCCTGTTGCTTCTGAGAGCCACCAAACTTGCAGCTACTTCTGCTGAAAGGGCATAGATTGGACCATAAGCATGGAAGAAATATTCTTTCCCTAGCAAATAGGCTAATGGCTCATACCTGCACATGGAGAATGGTCCAACCACATCATAACCAAAAAGAAAGACTAGAATGTAAGAAGGGACACTGATTGCTGGTCTTAAGCAAGTGCCCTCAAACATCTCTACCTGAGCTTCCTTCCAACTTTCTAGAATATTTTTCTACCAAACTACATGACTACTTCATCAGTTTTACTTTAAAGAGAAAACTCGTGAAGGTTCCATCTCAAAGTTGAAGTTTTCCACATAGGTCAAACTTCAAAGGGAAGCTCAAAACATTTGAACATGGAGAAAATGAGGAAAGTGATCGATACTATCTTTGTAAAAGAAATAATTTCCATGTGTTAAAAACCTCAAGATTTTTAGCTCTCTCACTGCATGTCATGACAGGAGTTAAAAGCAAACAAATACTACTGAAGAGGCAAAGGATTCCAAGACAATACGAGAGTTCTCTGAAAGAATATACAAGGCTAAACATTCCTACAAATCCAATATAACGGTCATCTGGAATGATTCGAAGAAAAACATGGAACTAACCATTTTAGTTTTGGGTCGGTGAAAACTGGGCCCTTTTTCATGCATCCAATGTAAGTTTGGGAATGACTTCGTTCCTTTGTCAAGAGCAGGGAAAGCCGATCTAACAGTTAATGAGATGTGATTGCAAGATCATAAGACAACTGGTGCGAGTTTATACTGAGATCTAAATGCAATAGAAGACCACAACTCCAGTTACCTGGCCTGAGATAGATGTCATCATCCGCTTTAACGTAGAACTCAGCATCAAAAAGTGCATAGGCGGCTTTGAAGAAAGCTAACCTGCAGTTTAAAGCAGATTATGAGAGAGAGAGAGAGAGAGAGAGTCAGCATCAAAAAGTGCATAGGCGGCTTGGAAGAAAGCTAACCTGCAGTTTAAAGCAGATTATGAAAGAGAGAGAGAGAGAGAGAATGGTGCTTACGTTTTGTAGGGGAGCTTGCTGTACTCCTCTTCTACATCCAGCAGCAAGAAGTCATCATACTGTGACACTTCCTTTTTCAATTCCCTCATCTTCGCCCCATCATTAGTCCTACCAATGACAAATCTAAAAACTAATCCAGTGTCTTCCTCCAAGCTGCAATATAGTCCATAAACTCACAATCAGTAAAGTTTCCTATAGCTATACATGAAGAGCACAAGAAAAAGGTGCTTAATTTTAGCTAATTGAGCGGTTGTAGGTAATAGTTGGAACTTAGCAGGTCAAAATGCAAGAGAAAACAATGATATAACCATATAAACAACTTCTCACTGACAAAAGACACCTAACAACCAAAGCCAATAATCAGCAACCAAAAGAGTTTGTCTCCGGGTGATTGATGACTGCTGAAAGAGTTGTCTAAACAAACTAATTTTAATCTCAATGATGTTCCCCCATAACAATTATTCATGTAAAGCGACATAACTGTGCCCTATGTTCCTCAGCTCCATCAGAGATGTAACGATTTGCTTCTTTACACTTCCACCAAATATATAGTATAGACGTTCCCTCTTCTTTTAATGATATCCTTCACGTCATAATTTCCTAGAATACCACAATTCGAGCAACATTATAGTTTTAGACTCTGAAACCTGAAAAATGACCTCACTGGATACATGGTCAATATGAAGTGATCTTTATCAGACGAAGAATAAGACTAATTCCACTGGGTTCATAGTTAATAAGAAGTAAGCTTTCTAGCATAAACACTATAAATGCTACTCAGCATTCACAAATGAGTGTGTTCTTCCAATTAGCTGCAGACTGCGAAAATTGGTAGTGGCAATAACCAAAGCAACTACTCACGATTATCTGCAAATTCGCATACATAACAAACAGCTGGAACTGCGTTCTTATTCCCAAGTCACTAACAACAGGAGACTAAAAAATTAGATGCAATGAATCGGCATCGGCAGAACAATTCCCCACCGTGCGACTAACAATTCGACAAGCACGAGCACTCAGTCAGATGCAGCAAAAGAAAGAGCGCATACCGTTGTAATTTCTCCCGATCCGACGGCATCCATGTCCGCCGGAGAGATCTCCGGCGGCCAACAGAACCGAAGCCCGTCTGAATCCCCACAAATGCCTTCACCTTGCGCCTCCTCAAAACTTTCTCGCCATCCCTGACCGAAAACCCGCCGTCGCCACCGTCCCTTCCCTCTCTATCCCACGAGACGCGAATCAACCGAGGCTCGACGCCGGAGCACCTGTAGCCTCGACTCGGCCCGAGGATGGCGACGAACCCGAGTATGAAGCCGGAGAAGCCGACCAGGAGGCAACAGGAGACGACGAGCATCGTGGAGCGGCGAGGGGAGGGCGGCAACGGCCGGCCGTGGTGGTGGAGCTTGGGAGACGATGGCATGGCGGTGGGGTCGGGGAGATCAAAGGCATGTGAAGAGCAAGAGAGTTCGTTGAGATCGGGAAGAAGACGAGAGAGAAAGAGAGTTTGGTGACAATTGCTTGCTACGAGAGTGACTTGTGAGCTGAATAAAGCTTCCATCATTGGTGGAGCTGTCGTTTTAACGTCGACGATGGTGATTCCGGGACGGGGAAGGACGATCGACGATTCTCGGAGCCCGGCCCGGATCCTCCGGAGCGCCACCCACGGGTCACGGATTACTGAATTTCAATTTCCTTAAAATCTATTTACGAGAAAATACGACAAAAATGCAATAATTGGTCTATCGAAATGATCTCTAATCTACAATTGGATTCTGGATTCCTTCCGTTTGTTCGAAGAAAAACTGTTTTTGAAAAAATTGTTTTCCGACTTCCTAATGTTTCGAGTATGAAAATTAATCTGCGAAAAACGTTTTTACCATGGAACTGAAAATAACAAACTTATACTAGCGGAAACCGATTTCTTTTTCTATCAAGAAGGAAATCACTTTTCATTTCAAAACTACTTAAGATATCAAAACTAACTATTTTCACCATGGATAATATTTTTCTTTTATCATGAAATTTTTAGTGAATGAAGCTTTTGTTTCGCGGGAAGTGAATGATTTGAAAGAATATTGTCCTAAATACGATCACTTGCATCGCTTCAAAAACGAATGCGTAAAAAATATCTTTATAGTCCATGAAAATATTTACACCAAAGTTGTTGCGGATAATGACAACGTTTTTAATTGTCTGATTATTTTAAGCGAGACGAGTGATTTTTTTAAATTGTTCATTTTTTGCCAAATTGTAAATGTTTTAATACCCGTCGAAAAAACTAGAAATATCCTTAAAAATCGACCATACAAAATCCATGTATGCAAAAGTTAAATATCTAATCTTTTCAAATACCTGTCTGTGATCAGAGAATGTTTCGACATTTGTACCATGATCTAGCAGGGAAAGTGCGCCATGTGATTAATTAAGGGACAATCTTATTAACCAAATTTTGGCCAGAATAACTAAAAGAGCACATTGCTTATTTCCCCTACATCAAAATCCAGATTTGGGTATCGCATTCTGAGGATTGAGCAGTGTACAAATCCAAACCCAAAAGACTAAATCACCATATTTACATTTGCTTATTAACTTTATCACTTCCCATACAATTCACAAGCTTTCCGGGCAACTTCCCCACAGGAGAGCTGTGTCTGGTCATACACCATCAAGGTATCCACATTACATCCCCTTCCGGTTTGCTTTTCCTTCTCCCCGGGGGACACGAGGGGGTCATGGCAGGACGGCTTCGAAAACTGGTCCTGCGAGCTAGTTTCTTGTCCTACAACTACTAGCGAATCCTCGATATCCATACGACTAACTAAGCTAGCACAACAGGTGCTTTCTGGTACCTGTACAGACTCGGCGGTTTCTGTCTGACAAAATTTGGACGATTCTTCTACGCCCTTCAGCTCATCCTTGCAAAGGTTTTCCTCAGAAAGATGCACACCATTGATGGCAGGCTCTTCTTCGGAAGATATTCCTGCCGTTGCAGGAAGGTGAGAAGTTTCATCCGCTAATGCAAAATTCTGTGTGGCATCGCAAACTCGTCGTCCTATCTCATTAGTTAGCTCAGTTTCTCGTGAAAGCACTCCTTCCTTGGGGCTGACTTCCCTAGCATCAGCATCTTCATCGTTTGAATAGTAGCAGGTTTCAGCATATTGTATTGACTTGGTCGTGAGCTTGTGTTCTGGAAAAAGACAGCGTTCATAAATTCATTCCTAAATCTGATCCCCTAGCGAAGTGCGACAAGATAACATTGTACTCTTTTGGCCTGTGATGATAAAGTAACCAAAAAAAAAAAAAAAAGCAGCAGATCGACTTGAAAAGGCTCAACAAAATCACCTGATAGTGCCTCAGCTTTCTGACTTGTGTATAGGCTCTTTTTCAGCAGTACTGTTCCAGGGAACACCATCAAGTTGATCTTGTTAAGTGCCTCCTTTTCGTCCTTTTCCACAATCTTAAAGCCAAAACCTTCAGTCCATGTCTGCACTAAATCTGGGATTGCAGCTATCACAAGTTTTTCCACTCCAAAAGACACCAGCAACTGGACAAATCACATAGGAAGAGTGATTGAATGTTATATTATGCCAATGATGAATTGTTACGAATCAATACATCACAAAGCTCAAGATGCTGCTGCATACTACCATGACATAGCTCTTTAGTTCATGTTTTGACCATTGTCACCACCATTTTAGTCATCTTATGGATGACACCACACAGAGACACACACACAGGCATTCCTAACTAGGCAAATATTTAGAAGTGAACACTAGTGCGATCAGGTCTTCAGTGGAAAGTACAGAAATGAGATGGTATTAGGAAGAGACGTGTTTTAACAAAGTTCAAGAACAGCGAGACTAGTTTATCCATACTGGATCAGATTGAAGATATATCAATGTGGTTTTAAGGGTAATATAGAAAGGAAGCACATGCTCCGTGCGTCATTCTTCAGAGCTCCAATTCTCAATCATCGAAGGGACGAAAAACCTTAGTTGATAAATAAACTAGGACCCATACATGGAGTAATCTCTGGACTTATCTTTAGATAGTTAAGGATAGAGATTCTTATTCTCATCAGGGCAGTCCCCTGAGTACTCCTAAAATAATAAGTTTGTTTCAATAGTTAGCTCATTGCAGTAAACAACTCCATCAGTGTCTCTCAGGTCTAAACAATTGACACATTTATGGCACTATCAATCGCTTTGGCTGATTAGTCTGAAATGTAAATGTCTAGTCATAGTCTCATAGAAAACATTAGAGCTTACCTTCTCTATAGCAATCATAAGGCTTCGGCACATTCCCTGCCGCCTGTATTTGCTACAAGTTGCAATTAGGGGCATCTCTGCAACTGCTATACCATGAATCCTGCAAACCGAAGGCACACTGAGAATATGTACACCTAAAATCAATGGTCAGCCCAGAGATGTCGATATGAATTTCTGAATAGGCTGCCTGAAAGTTTAGGGCGCTTGACAACATTATTGGAATAAAATTTTTGCTCCATCTGGAGCACAAATCCGTTTGGTTATGCAACTCCATTTTTCTATTTATGGAGCATTTTTTGCTTCAGAAGTAGTTTTGAAGCCACTTGAAAAAGTAAAAAAAATTACTTTTCTCTACAAGTAGAAAAATCAACTTCTGGCTAGAAGTTGATTTCTAAAATTGAAGTGTTGCCATACGCGCCCTTAGATGGTGCACGTTTTACAATTCTAAAGCACACAAGAAACGAGTGAGAGAACAGGGCAACGATCATTATCAGGCAAAACACCTCACAACATCAAACAGAGTACAAATTAGAGATTATAGCTCCAAAGCAAACTGTCCATAGGAAGAATTACAAAGGCATACAGTCGGTATAACAACTAAAGATATTGTTCCCGAGACCAATGAATTCTTCAATGATCATATCTGACAGCATCACAGGATGTTGAAAAAGATTCTTAATGCTCCAGGGTAAACAATTCGGGACATTGCCAGGTAAAAGAAGTATTCAAACCTGACACATGCAGCAGATATTAACACGTCATCTTTCTCCAGGACCATGGTATAAAAGCCACGAAAGTTCAGCCTTGCAAAATCTGACCTAAATATCACCAAGAACATGAATGAGAATTAATTAGAAAGGTACGGAGCAAATACGATACTCATTGGGGTGGACAATGTCACACTGAAGTTGCAAAACAAACAGGAAAGAAGAAAGACAAGATGAATGACAAGAAGTCAGCTGTCTAAGAACCCGGAATCAACCTAGCCTCACAAAGTAAAGCCAGAAAGTTTAAGACATCTTTTGCAAGTAAAAGATTAGGAAGAGCGAGACAAGCACACTTACCCCCAATTATATAGCACATGAGGTATCATATCTATTCCTGTTCTTGGATCCAGCATGGAGACAAAACATTCCTCCATTATAGTCAGAGCAACAGCCAGTTTCGAGTTGCATTCTGCCTTAAGAGCAAACCCTTGGGCAGAATGAACCTTCTGGTCATCGTGAATGCATCTAAGCAGAGTCCAAGAGAGCCCATCTTCAATATGGTTAATGAGACCAATACGAGAATGAAGCCCGGAGTAAACCTACCAACGGAGTTGACATATGTATCAGTCAAAGCAAACAGAAATTGGAAGACAGAGCATTTCTAAATGTTTTTAGCAAATTAGGCAACCTCATAAAATCTAATAATGCAGCCACATGGGTAAGGTAGCTTCTCTCTAAAGATAATATGGACTTTTTTTGGTTCAAACAAAGTCGTGCTCAAAGGATAAGCCACGTTCAGAAGAGGCACTAAACTAAAAAGAAAAGGATGAAGGTAAAGAATATGCTGACAAAAAATCGCATTCGATAACCAATATCATAACACTTGGAAGGAATGGTGATGCTTAAGAAGCAATTCTTCGAGGGTTTAGAAAAGGTTCATGAAACATAGAGGCAGAAGGCTGTAAATATTTGCTTTCATTGCTGAACTTGGTTCTGGAGGAAGATAGCCAATAAGCAAACAAGTTGTACAAGTTTCCTCAGTTATTATCTAAATTCCGCGAGTTCCCTAGATAACTGTCCTTTCTCCAATGCAAGGCTCAGATGTATCAGTGCTTGCTTTTCTGGAAGCAATAATAATTGGTCTGTCCAAGATTTGGCTAGATCAAACATCAAGCAGGCTTAAAAGCTGCAGTAATTTTTTCCTCAAATTTTTAATATGCCGGTCCAACAAAACAAAATGAGTGGTTGCATAGGAGCACACACAGCAGGTAGAAGACAGGGTGCTCGTTACCTCTTGACAGCCTTCACCACAAAACCACCCATCAGTTATCTCCAGGTCTACATTCTTTTCCTTCATGCATGACTCGTGATCTGTTCATACATCATCCATATCAAATTTAGTGCATAAATTAGACTTAAAAAGTTGCCAGGAGAGGCACCATGAATTGAATAAATAGACCAGTCCACAATAAACTTTTTCTTAAAGTAAATCAGACTATTTCACAATTGAACTGTGTCTTTAAATTCTCCATCAATTTTCCAGTTGCTTCCAAATAGACAAAGAACACCACATCTGATAACAACAGTTTGCAATGATTAACTTATCAACAGCTATTAAGAGGTTCTCAAGGAATTGAAGCTTTGACTCAACATGTGAATCTCAAATCAGTCTAGCATGTATGATATTTCAAGATGCATGCACATCACAAAAACCATAACTAAGAGAGAAGACATGTGTATTACATTTGTGTTCACACTGCAAGCACTTCAGTGCATCATTAGAGTCTGCAGTCTTCTTGTCATCGACTAGGCATCCACATACTCGACATGTGCAGTTGGGACAATACCAATTGCCCTCAGGCAGGTCCTGCAATTGTAAAAGAAAATGATGCGATTCAAATGATTTGGTACATCTCATCCCATAAGACAAAATATACACAACCTAATGAATATGACGAGAAATAGACTACAAGCTAGACATTTTGAGACATGTTACGAACTTAGATTTAATCTCCTCGCCTCCATAGCTGGAACTTGTATCTAAACCTACTTTAATATAAGTAAAGTTCCCGATCCTGATAGATGTTGCTATGCCAAGAAGAGAGGATTTGTTATGAGAATTGTACACTTTGTCTTTCCATAGTTTTAAAGGGCAGGACTTACAGAACCAACCAAAGAAGTAAATGTGAAACATACACTTGACATACCTCCGTCAGCAAGCAAGCTTGATGAAAAGTAGAGGGACAGTTGTCACAGCAAATCAATTCACCCCCATCACCACAGATTCCACAAGAATCATCATTTGGATCTTTGTTGTCAACTTGCAAATTTGGTCTTCCACTTTTCCTCAACTTATATTCAGATGACCAGGCCTCAAGTACACACAAGGCAAATGGGTCACCTGATTCCATGAAAAGGTTCAAGCATGGACGATTCTTCTTGAACCCTGCATGAACCTTGAATTGAGAAACTGATAGCACCATAGTACAGCACCTGCAAATGATGCCATTCCAAGTGACCTGACCATCCTTCTTCACAGTATTGTCTTTAAGATCACGGTATTGGATAACATCATTAAGAGAAATTACTCCAGAATTTATCAACCATGACAACACAGTTCTAGCACCTAGCAAATTCATTGAGGGCTTCACCCCCTTCCCGAAATTCCTCGGACACAACCTGCATGCACCCTTCTGCCTCTTCAGCATCCTTCTAGCCCTTGTTCTGCGACACTTGGTTTTAGGCATAGATTTGGAAGCACTTCCATTGACTTCTTGGTTTTTCATTATCGCTGAGACAAGCAGCTCATCATCTTCAATATCACACTTTCTTCTCTTTGATCTATTTTTTGAAGTATCACATTCTCGGCTAATCTTCTTATATTTCAGCTTCCTCTTCTCACTCTGGTATTTAGGAAGGCTGAAACATGAGGACTTGCAGCTTCCTTTCAATCTATCTTCTGTTGCCAAAAGATCCTGAACCTCATTCAACTCCGAGTGAGAGCTGTCTGTACCAATACCCGGAGACTCGGCCTTGTTCGCCAAAGTTGCGCCCATTATATCATCCTGGCTCGATGATGTTGACTTTATTTCAGATATCTTCTTTGATTTCCTTCTAATTTTCTTCCTCAAACTAACATCTGCCGGATCATCACTACAGTCCACTTCTTTGCCATGCTCAGACTGCTTGACAGCTCCGGAATTCAATAACATGGCTACACCTGGTTCAACTCTGTGAAGCGAATAAGGTGGATGACATTTAGATTTATATTTTGAATACGCAAATTGTTTATATTGGACAAAGGTTTGCATGAGTTGCAATTATCTGAAAAACATGAAGCAAAATACCTGGAACAATGACAAGGGAAAGTGGCCAGATTTCTTCTCATCTTACTAGCATCTTGGTCCTTAAACGACTCTTCTTTCTTTTGACAGGTCACCATTGATCCATCTTCCAAAACCTGCTCATGTCTTTCCATGTCATGCTCAGAACCCTCTTCATTGCAGCTCAAGCAATTCGACTTGCCATCCACACCCAGATGGGACACTGTTCTGAATCCTTCAAGTGGAACACTTATACTTTCCGAAGAAGCAGGACAATAATACAGGGTATGGCCAGATGAAATGCCGCCACCAGGACCAGGAGCTGGTAATGGTAGGGGATCTAGGTTGCAGATTTTGTTCCCCCGAGAGTAATCTGCAGTTGCATTGGCAGTTTGAATAAGAGGAGTGACGCCACTGTCAGCCATACGAAAAGACATCCCAGTCAAAAAAGTCACATGACTCCCATCAGTTCTTTGTATGCCATATCCTGAGGAAAAGCCAGTGCTAGATTGCTTTGCAGAAGCTAAGCAGTTCCTATCAACACCCGTCACCTCACTTCCACAGGCCTGAGATGAATCACCAAGGAAACCTGAAATTTGGCTTGCAGTGAACAGGTCTCCACAGATATGATTTTTATTCACAGCCAAAGCAGCATTTCTTTTCCTTTTCATGTCGGTGAGCAAACTTGGTCTTACTTTTACTACTTCACCTTTTTTGAGTATACCAATCTTCTTATCAATGAACCATACGGCCACAAAGGGATCTAAGTGATTCCAGCGATGAGCCAATGAGTTAGACAATTGTAACTGATTTACTTCTTTCTCAATACTCAACAACAACTTTGACAAATCTGACAGGAACAAACTGAAATCATTCCATTCTTTACTCTCATCTTCCTGCACCAAAGCACATTGGTTGGCCAGTAACATTTGTCCACATGATATCCACGCTTTAGAGAATTCGCGGAATGACCTCCGTGCAGGTGATCGAAATTTGTACTCAGTATAACTTCTACTAGGTCTTTGATGCATGGTGATAAGCCATCCCGCGGCCATAAGTAAGTGAAAAGCATGTTGCTGGAGAAGACGGCGAGGCTCCTTTGCAATGGAAGAAGATACACTAAGTGGAGGAAAATCATAAGCAATTGGCCTTTCGTCAGCACGCAGGGCACTAGACTTGTTGGCAGCGTTGGCAGATGGGCTTAATGCAACTATTCTATTTGCAATACTCTCCTGTGAAGCAGGTGAAGCAATAGCTTTCTTTACGGCAAATTCCATACTACCATTACAATTTGAACCTGTAACTCTACAGTTTGAAGTACCAGTATTTCCCACACAAGCTTCGTTGTCCACTTGCATGAGCGCTTTTAGCACATAGGAGTTGTATGCAACCCCCTTACTGGAAGATTCTGCCACGATGAATTTCTCTTGACCAGACATGCCAGAAATATTCATGTTAGAGCAGAATGATGAACTGAAACCTCTCCTCAAGTCAGGCACAGGACTAGCAAGCTGATCTGCTAGAAATTCAATGCCCTTTACACAAGATACTTGATCATTATATGTGAAACTAGAAATCTTTCCGGGATCTTCATCTACAACAAAAGATTTCTCGCAGGAAGTATTTTTAGAAGCACAAAGACTGGTCAGAGCAGAACTTTCACCATTAGAACAGACTGAGAGATCCATGTTTCTGCTAGATTCAGACTCAAAGTTAATAGGTCCAACAGATGGTGACATTTTCCTTCTGTCACCAGTGTAATTTCCAAAAAGCACCTCTCTAAAAATACTAAGCTCATCATTTGATCCCTCGAAACCATCATCACCGAGGTCGTCCATGTTGTTAGTCAGTACAATGTCCGCATCATATAAAAAATTACAATTGGTCCCCAGCCTCTTCAGTCCCTTGCTCCATAATGATGATCATCATAATGAGAGGCAGAATGCATCCCCGAAGTTATGGAACAACTCTCTTGGAATTTTCATTAAGCAATAATGCTTTGGTAAAGGTTGTCTTCCATAAAGTACAACCATAAGTCTAGATCAGCAGAAATTGCTAAAGAATCTGCAATATAAAACCAGAAAAATCCGAAAGCTTAGATGCAGAGATAATTCAACAACATGGGAGTAAAAGCACGAGCAACTCAGCAACAAATTGCTTCTGTTGTCTTTGATAACTAATCGAACCTAAACACTCACAAATTCCAGAGCATTGTACTAACCGATCACAAATAGTCTGCATGCAATAAAAGTATACGATACGAATCAGGAATGCTGAAACCGAACTTTCCTTTGAATCCACGGAATCCATAAACAATTCCAATTGTGATGTTACTTTGCATCCGAAATTACAGTTCTGAATTCAGCATTTAACAGGGTCCATGGGCATGCATCTAGCATAGTTTAGATATATGACCCTAAGTTAACAAGTTTTATCTTGTCCCAACTAATTTGGCAGAAAAATAATACCCTCAGAACATGTTTCCACTTACCTAGTTGATCCAAGTCCCGGGTAAAATTGGTTAAGAAAGGAAATGTAAAGGCAAGTATTGAAATTTAGAACAAAGAAACTCAGGAGCTGGTCTCCAGATGCCGGAAGTACCTATAGAATTGAGCTAATATCTACCAAAATGTTCGCAGAAGGTTTCCTAACTAATAGAATACTGTTATTCCGAGGTGTTGCTTATCTCAATAAAAACCGTGTCATCTACTATTTGTGATGATTTTCCCAATCAAATGAGAAACTGGAGTCTGGGCTAGAAAGGACATCCGCAGCAAATGGAAAATGACGTGCTGCTTTGAAATGTTACTTCTGCTGTAAATGAAGATGCTGCTGGAGTACTTCGTAAATGGGTAAATTACTCCATACAGTCAAATCAGTTTGCAAATCGAGGAAGATACGGAATCAACAGGGATCTCAAACAGCCATATCTGCAATATCTAAGCTTTCCATTTGAACCATTCCCATTCATAAAGAGATATCGACTCTACCACTTTGCGTAATCTAACTTCCCATTATTGCCTTGGAAACCTAAGAGTGGTATTGTGGTTTTTATAGAATCTCACTAGGCCAATCATTCACGGTGTAGTGTAACTTCCTTTTAAGGATTTCTATCTACAGTGAAAGATCATTATGTGTGAAAATATGTCGCCAGGAAAACATTTCCTTGAAATGTCCTTATCCACTATCACATCAAATCAGTTTAGCTAGAACCGCTCAGAAAACAGGTTTTGTCCGGTGGTGACTGATAGAAACCATATAGCACTATAATACATGCACCACCTCAGCCGAATAAATAGGGTTCACACGTATGAATGTTGAAATTTTAACATATTTAGCTAGCTTTCTTTGAGATGAGTTAAAAACATGCAATCATATAGAATGATCTCACCACATTTGAATAATGAGTTGAAATCTATTTTACGATAGAACTACTTTGGTTATTAAAGTATGTCAAACCCGCTCGAATTACTTCATAGTGATGATTGTGTCTTATAGATAACCAAAGAGGATCTGTTTACTTGGAGTTCTTTACTAGGTGTTCCAAAGGAAGAGAGTGGAAAAGAGAAGGATCACGGCTTTAAAGATTAATGTGTGGCCACAAGAATTATCTGCGGAAGCAACACGAGGGTAAACAACAGATCTCTATCAGAAGACCATGCCATGTCATCAAAGAACATAGAGAACTGTTCTCCTCTAATTGAATGCTTACTTTGATCCAAAATCCCCATCTGATACCAAGCAATTTAATCAACCAATAGAGAAGGGTCCGCCATAATCTCCGCAAGTTTGTTTACGTCCAAACAAGCAGAGTGCCAATGCATATAGAGAAAAAAACACCACTTATGAAGCCCTTGCAATTCCACATACATGGAACGCAGGATACAGGTTTATTGGAAAAACAGATGCTAAAAGATGAATCTTGAAGAAAATAGAGTGTTGTAGAGTGGATATGATAGGTACAACTCTGCGAGATTGCACATTTTTATCTGCATTCACAGCTCAAAACTTAATAGTGAGCGCATTCTATGGGATTACATGCAGGAAATAATGGTGAGTGCCCCATAATTGGGATAATAAGTGGACCAAAAGGAGTTGGATTATCCTTCCTAAACCAACCAAACCTGAAGCAACTGGTAGCCAATACAGGGAAAAGGAGGTGGACCAGGCACTCTACAGTCTGCTAAAAGATCCAAGATATAAGATCGTTCAATCAATTGAGGATCTCCTGTTCTCATTCAGGCACATGCCAAATCATGCAAAAAAAAAATGCTCATACATAACAGCTGAGGCTAGACATTAGCATGATAATTCACCTAGAGCTCCAATCTTTGAAAAAAAAAATACTCTCATATATTGCTCTACAGATGAATTTCTGGGGGCTGCATGATGTTTTATAGTCTTAAGAGAGAGAGAGAGAGAGAGAGAGAGAGAGAGTGTGTGTCATTGCCTGCCGTTTAAAATAGGATAAGCCACCATTATCGTCAATCTCAGCATTACGTCTTGTCTTGCTGAATTGCTCAGGTCGCAAAAGCTCGGCGACGAATTATGGGTGTGTGTGTGTGTGAGAGAGAGAGAGAGAGAGAGAGGTGATAATTACAATCGTTATCGCAAAGAAAAGATCAAGAGCATCAAAGTCATGAGAGCAAGAAGCAACATGAGCAATTCGTGAACCCACATTATCACCGAATCAAGCCCATTCTGAGAAGAAAAATTCAAGTCATCTCCAAAAGGATAACACTCCAAAAGCCAATTCTCGTTCGAAATCAACCCCCCCCCCCCCCCCCCCACAAAAAAAAAAACAAAAAAACCAAGAAAAAAGCACATCAATCCAGCGGCTCAGCCATGGAAATGGCAGGCACCCGAGCTCAAAACGGCCACCTAAAACCACGTTACCACCCTCGAAAACACCGATGGCTCAGATTACACGGAGCAGATACGAGCTCACCTTGGCAATGCAGCTCCTGATCCGCATGCAAGAGCGGCGGAGGCCGAATCTTGAGCTAGGGTTTTTGGAACGGAGGAAGAGGGAGAGAGGCGAATTCCCTCGGGGACGATCGAGAGAGAGAAGCCACGGAGAGCGAGGGCAGGAGGAGGGGGGGGAGAGAGAGAGGGGGGGGGGGGGGGGGGGGGGGGGGGGGGGGGTTTGTTGCGCTCTCGCCTCATTACTCCCTCGTCATCGCAACGTACACGAACCCCACTCTCGCAAAGAGTGCTTTGGGAAGCCCGAATCCTGCTCTCATGTGCAACAGATGGCATTCACCTTCTCTCTCTTAAATCTCTCTCTCTCTCCCCCCCCTCTCTCTCTCCCCCCTCCTTTCTGCTTGTCTCTTTGCGTTTCCCTTTCCTTGCTTCCTTTTCTTCTTTTCTTTCCATTTTTGATGGAAAACTCGCCGCGGCAGGACACCATGCTCGAAATCGTGAGCCCAGGCGCGATGGGTGCCTCTCCAAATTAAAAAAGATTCGTCCTTTTTCGGCCTCCCTTGGTCTCGTGGATTTTTTTCGGGACGCTGGCGCTGGCTGGCGTCGCGTCTTTCGTGGAGTTCCGTTTCGTGTCGCATCACTTTAGGGAAAGGCTTGGGTTGGGGATTGCCGCACCGGTGGTCCCAGGTTCGAGAGCCGAACGAAACGGAGATTGGCGTCGAATTCCGCTCTTGCTTTGCTCCCTTCCGCGGCATGCGTGCGGTTGCGACCGAATTGGATCGGGCATGCTTTTGTGGTTTTGGCTTTGGGGATGGGTTTCGGCTTGCCATCTTGTAGAGGGTCGGGACATTTCGCCATCTTCTCGTTGCCGTTATTACGTGCGTCCTCGACGCTCTTGGATTTCGGGATTTCGGTCGGCTTGGGTTCGATTTTGCGTTAGTTCTTTTTTTACACGTGCGATCCGCTTGCGTGGCGTCGATGGTCGGCATTTGTTCGAGAAAGGAAAGTATTCGTCGGGATCGTTCGAATCGTCGAACTTAATTAACCGCTCTGTCGCCCGATATGGTAAGAGTGCCGTTACGAGAGAACCTGCGCATCCCCGGCGCCCTTCTCCCTTCGAGATTTGAGGGCGGCTATCTGATGAGAATGCCTCTGAGAATGCGTTTTTAGCAAACTAACTGATGATGTCCTCGAGAAGAATACTTCTGTCTGTCGGGCACGGATGCTTTAAACTCGATCGTTGACCTATTTAAGAACTCAACTCGCAACCGTTAAGCGCGCACGTAGCGCTCGCTTTTGTGATCGTGAACATTGCCATGCGTTTAATACGTAGCGAAAATGTTGGAATGTTGTAATGATAATCTGCAAATTGAAAGTAATTTTCCTACCTCTAAAATTAGAATCTGCAATTGATATTTTGTGCGACGCGGATGGCAGGGACTTGTTCGGAAAAAGGAAAGTATCCGTCGGGTCGTACCGAACCAAACCTAATTAACCGCTTTGTTACCCGATATGGAAAGAGTGCCGTTAGGCCAGAACCTATGTCACCGGTGCCCTTCTCTCTTCGAGATGTGAGGGCGTCCGTTAGCAACTAATTGATGGTGTCTTGGAAAAGAAAACTTTTGTCGTTGAACATGGCTGCTGTAAACTCGACGGTTTACCTATTTAAGAATTCAGTTAAGCGCATGTGTACTGTTCGCTTTGTGATAATGAACATTGTCGTGCACTAGATACCAAAAAAACAAAAACATTGTCGTGCATTTAATACATAGGGAAAATGCTGGAATGTTGAAATTGATAATCTGCAAATTGAAAATAATTTTCCCACCTCTAAAATTAAAATTTCTCGAGATATATAGATTAAGATTCCTTTTGTTTTATAGGAAATAAATGATTTTTAAAAAAATTATTGTTAAATTGCTTACAAAACGTATGAACGAAAATTAATTTTTATAGTCCAATAAAATGTTGAGGCATAAATTGTTGTCGGTAATAGAATTATTTTTATATAACGACTTATCAAAGCGATACAAATAATCATTTTTTGAAAATAAATGGAGCCTAAATCTGATAATTTCTTACTTTTTAACTTTATTTGTTGATTCAAAAGCAAAACAAAAAAATCCTTTGGTGGGCTGCCATTGGTAAATCAAATCTTGAAAGTCCTCCCTCTCTTCTTTGAGTCTTTGACCTTCAGCATGGGAGGGTTTGAATTGAGATCGTTTGCCAACTGTTCTAAAAGCTTAAAAGCTTCGTGAACTCACGACCTCCTGCTCTTATACCACGAAATATTTTATGGAACCACTTGCCAACTGCTCTAAAAGCTTGAGCTATTAGAAGAAAGCATGATTTAATATTTATATATTCAAACATCCTCATATATCCTTTTAAGCAAAGAATATAATTTTTTTTAAAGAAACTTAGGTTGACTAATACAGAAAAAAAATACGTTGACTAAACATTTTCATCTGATACAGCTTCCAATTTTCATATCACATAGCAACGGGGGCCTCTGCTTCCGCGTGGAATTTTATTTGATAGGTAGAAAGGGGGTGGTATGCGAGTTCCATATTTGCAACAAAAGAAGGTTGGTTGGTTTCGGGTTATGATCATTACTTGTTTGAGCGATCTCGTTACTGTCGCCCCCACCATAGTGCTTGACTGCTAGTGGGCTGGAGTCAAAAGTAATCCTATGCCTTGACGTGGTCGGACCCACGCCGCCACTGAACCCAGGCTTCTTCGGACAAAGAAGTTATTCGGAATTTCAAACTCACGACCATACCAGTCGAGATTAAACCCTGCACTATTAAGGCAACTACGGCAGAAGTAGTTGCTGTTGTTGTTGTTTTTTGTTTTTTTTTTTGGTCGACATAAAATTGCGAAAAAAAGGGAAAAAAAAACAATGGGGTCGCATCGATTGTACGAAAAATACAGGAACTGGGTGAATCAAACGTTATAACATAAGTCCAAATATTACCACATTTAGGGTGGGTGCGCATGAAAATCATTCATATCCAGAAATAATTTCTTGAAATAGAAATAGCTTTTTTTATTTTTATTTTTTGATGAGTTTTTGAGGAAAAAAATGCGTTTGTTAACGACGTAAAATTTATGATCTTAAAATAAAAATTTGTTTAACAATGGTTGAAATTTTTTACTTCTGACTCGCATGTTACCTCACTTCCTAACGTGAGTTTGGGGATGTCTCTTGGGCTTAAAACACAGAGACTAAGGGTGCGTTTGTTTTAAGGAAAGTGGTTTTCAGGAATTCATTTTTTGAAAAGTGATTTCCTGAAAATCACTTTCTCGGAAAACGATTTGTTTTCCGTTATTTGGTAATATGTTACCGAAAATATTTTTCGGTATTTGGTTCTCATTTCGAAAACGATTTCAATCTCATCAAAGGAACTGTCCTTGATACTAATGAGAGATAGATAGTCGAGAGAGTTGACGTAAACTGACCCGGCCAAGCCCCGACTCCGGTCCCTAGTCCCGACCCCGGCCGCGGCCCCGGTCCCCGGCCAGGCCCTGGTCCCGGCACCGGCTCTGGCCCCGGCCCCGGCACCGGTCCCGATCCCCGTTTCCAGGCCCAAGTCCCGGCCTCGGGAATCGGGGACTTCCCGTCCCTGGTTCCCGGCCCCGGGCCCAGCCCGGTTCTCGGTCTCCGGCCCCAGGTTCCCGGCCTCAGCCCCTTTACCCGGCTCCGGTCCCGGGATCGGTCCCCAAGATCGGCCTCAGTTCCGTTTTCAAAGAAAGTGAGAGACTCAAATTTGGGAAAGTGTTTTCACCTTTTTATTTTTGGGGAATTCACTTTCCTATTTTAATGAATAAAATATTTGTTGACTGGAAAGTACTTTCCGTTGACCAAATCATTTTTCGCGAACCAAACAGACGAAAATCCAGAAAACACTTTCCCCAAAACAAACGCACCCTAAGACAACATGCAAAATGTTGGATCGGGCGAAATAGCCCGGCCCAAGTCCCGCCTCAATCGCATCAGGCCCATCGTCCAGCTGGCCCAGCCCAATAAATGAGATACCGACTCACCGGGGACAAATGTCCACTCCAGAGAGCAACTCCAGCGTCCGGCGTTACACTGCTAAAGCAAGCGACGCCTCTAGAGAAAGCAAGCATATAAAAGGCGCGCTCTGTGGACTCGACCCAATGGCGTTGCGGCACATTGTTGGTCCACGCCATTCTCTCTTCGCCTTAAAACCCCGGCTCTCCTTTCCCAACTTGACTGCCGGAATCGCTCCTCCTCTGAAGAAGAAGAAGAACAAGACCGCTCGCCTCTTCTTCTCCGTATCCGCTTCCTCAATGGCTTCTTCTCCTAAGAAGGTAAATGCATCGGATTCTTCTCCTCCTCCTTCTTCTTCGATTGCTTCGTTTGCTTCGACGCCCGTTCGATTGTTGCGGTATACGGGCTTGGTGGATGTCGCGCGTTTAATGGAGTTGCTTTTTCGTCTGTTACTCTCCTTCTAGGTTTTGGTCCCGGTGGCCAACGGAACGGAGCCGCTCGAGGCGGTGGTGACGGTCGACGTGCTGCGGAGGGCCGGGGCCGAGGTCACCGTGGCTTCGGTGGAGAAGCAGCTCCGCGTGGACGCGTGCCACGGCGTGAAGATCGTCGCCGACGCTCTGATCTCTGACTGCGCCGGCGCGGCCTTCGATCTCATCTCGCTACCTGTATGTATGCTGTATGCTTCTCCTGCTTCTCTGCGTTCTTTGTGAGTGTACATTGCAATCGCTGCCTGTCGTTACCGTTCGCTTACCAGTATTAGCATATTGTGGACTGTGTTTGGTCGTTGACTGAGGGCAAACTTTGTTGCTTTAGTTACTTTCCGCGAAAGTCAGAGGCTGTACGTATTTAACCAGAGTAGGGATTCATTTGACTGACGATGATAGCTAGCTGAAGCTTGTATAGGACTATCAATTTGTTGTCTATTTGAGATTGATTGTTCTTACTGTACAGCTACTTGCCCATTGATAAGCACTTATGCATGTGCGGTGTATCATCTGCTTTTGATATTGTAGTGAGTACTGAAGTAATGATCTCAGTTGGAGTTAATTTATTTGGTTCTCATTCTATTCTTTAGGGAGGAATGCCTGGTGCTTCTAGCCTCAGAGACTGTAAGATTTTGGAAAACCTGGTGAAGAAACAAGCTGCAGATGGCCGGCTGTATGCTGCTATCTGCGCATCGCCTGCAGTGGCGCTAGGATCATGGGGTTTGCTGAAGGGACTGAAAGTATGCCATGTCTTTTCATGTCATTAACCATGTTAATCATGATGATGACGAACAGATTTAGAACGTGAGGATGCTGGTTTTGACAGGCAACTTGTTATCCATCTTTCATGGAGCAACTGTCATCTTTAGCCACAGCTGTCGAACCCAGGGTTCAGGTAGATGGCAAAACTGTTACCAGTCGCGGACCTGGTACAACTATGGAGTATGCTGTAACGCTAGTTGAGCAATTGTTTGGAAAAGAGAAGGCGGAAGAAGTTGCTAGGCCACTGGTATATGTCTCCTCTCTGAACTTTATTTTTGCTAATGTAGTCTTCTCGGTGCCTTTACTATGCTCAACTGGAGAAGGTAAAAATCCTTTGCATGAGCAACGGCAGCATTCCGATTTTAATACTTAATCATTCAGTACGTTAGTTCATCAATATTTGCTTCTCTAAGTAGTTCAGTCCATTTTTGTTCTTTCATCATACTGAGATCACTCCCACGGTTCTTGCTTTATGAGTTAAATTATCCATGCCTTCTTCCTCTCCCTTTCTCTTGCACTGAGTTAAATTATCTATGTCTTTTTCCTCTCCCTTTCTTTTGCACATATCTTTCTTAGTATGTGGTGACTAAAGTATAGTAAGAAACAATACGAGTATCCTTTATATAGGTGTAGGAAATGTCTGCCGTAGACTACTGAGAAAATAGTTAGGTTACAGCAATTGGTCCATGCAAACGATGCCAAGGTGTTAAGATGGCTGTGGCTGGCGTAATGACGCATAATGAGTCATTTGTGAACAATGACGCATAATGAGTCATTTGTGAACCAAAGCACGAAAGTAGGTGGTAGAAACCATCTGAAGCTCATTATCTAGCTTGTCACAGTTGTACTCCTGCTAAAAGGATCTAAACAAGGGAACTAGCTTAAGAGATATTTTCTTTATATAAGCAATGGCGGGTAGGAGTTAAGGTGACCGTAGAATGGTTCATTACCTTTTGGAGCAGGTAATTTTGGTAATTGCAAATTTTTGGGGAATGGTTATGTGGTGCAAACAATTACTAGTGTGATAATTTTTTTAAATTTATGGAAGCAAATTTCACTGCAAGCACCATGTATTGCGTTGCACCTATTCCGCCATGGCGTATTACATAAAACATCAGTAATTGTTTAATATCAGGTTGGATTTGTTTAATGTATTTACTCGGCTCTTTGTTTGCTCTATACAGGTGATGCCCTCCAATCATGGTGATGAATATCATGTATTGGAACTAAATCCGATGGACTGGACTTTTGGTCAAGGCCCTCAGCCTCAGGTAAATTTCTTAGTTAAGTCCATGATCTACAAAGGAGTAATAATGTATATTTTCTTTGCTTTCTTCTCCCTTTTGGTTTATTCAAGAAAAGCTCAAATCACCTATATTCTTAGATGTGCTGCACTGATGCAACAAGTCGTTTGCTGATGAGTCGGTCTTGCTTCACTAATTCCAACATGGTCACGTCGGAGCTCGAGTGTGTAATATACTCGATCTTGTTTATCAAACTGAGCCGAGGCTTAGAATTTGTCAAGTAGCTCATTGACTTGGCAAGATTAAAGATGAGCCTCCGTCTAGATAAGACCAAATTGCAGGTAATGAAATTTAAAAAAAACAATTTCACAGATTTACCTTATTTAGTGGAAGATAGCTTGAAAATGAACTTGTTGCTGCTGGCTTGACAACGACCTTCAGTTGTCTAGTGTGTTTAAAGGCTGATTCTCATCCAGGTTTATCTGGTTAGCTCAGTTTTCTCGGTTTATGCACTTGTGAAAAAGTAAACCTCTAAACTGAAGATCCTGCCAGGCTCTAGTTCTTTAGTGTGCTGAAGACTGATCAATGAATCCGGCTCCATTTCGTCAACACAAATAGTCATCTCAGTTTGTGTGATTGTAAGAAGAAGATAAATATGATGACATTTATGCTTTTGAATTTTTTACCACCATGAGTTTACTATATCCGCAAGAAGTTGAGCGAGTATAAAGTGGACATCGTGTCATCTGGTATTGGCAAAACCATGAACCTAGATAAGGTACATACCTGACTGGACTTCTGAAAAATCTTAGTTCTTTGACATGATTTTCTACTCGCAATTCATAGGGGTGTGATGTTAATCCTTTGATAATGATCTCCGTGCGAGGTACATACACAAATTGTAAAGGTAAATAGTTGGCTTATGTGGGTTTGCATGAGTCCTATTCCGTTGTGCAAGTACACCTGAATATAATAAAGAGTTTGCCAGATTATTGATCATTTTGTTGCATGTAAACATAATTTGCCATAAAGTTGTTTTGGTGTTTTGTCCTTTCAGATTCTGGTACCTGTTGCCAATGGCTCAGAGGAAATGGAAGCTGTAATCATCATTGATGTTTTGCGGCGATCAAAAGCAAATGTTGTGGTGGCCTCTGTTGAGGACAAAGTTGAGATTGAGGCATCACGCAAAGTGAAACTAGTTGCAGACATGCTCTTTGATGAGGCTTCTAAACTCTCATATGATCTAATTGTGTTGCCTGTAAGTATGGATACCCATAGCTGTTTTGTGTCATTTGACAAATCAATGATTGCTTACAGTACGTTAATATTACAGGGAGGATTGGGTGGAGCTCAGGCATTTGCTAAGTGTGAAAAGTTAGTCCATCTGCTGAAAAAGCAGAAGGAATCAAATAGACCATATGGAGCGATATGTGCGTCCCCAGCTTTAGTTCTGGAGCCTCATGGTTTGCTGAAGGTTGGTTCTTTGCCGCATTGTTTGCCTTTTGATTTTGCATTTTTCCAAATGCAAAACCAAAATGACGACTGAACTTATTCACTTCATAAATATATACTTTTATATCGGATTAGTCGTTCAGATTGGACTAAAGAGCTTATTCACATGAAAGATAAACATTCCTAAATGTGGACTTGGAAAGTTTACCTCGTGTTACTAGGTTGTTAGGCCTTTCCAAGTTCGACAATTACAGGAAAGTTAAGATTTTGACCTCAATGGGCATGAGCTGACAGCAGGCCAAATGAAATATTGCTTTTATATTAAGGTGGCTTCCAAGCGTAATCCAGTTTGGTTGGTAAATCTGCTACATGGTCTTGGAATTTCCTGTAGGTGTGTTTAGTGGTGAATTGTTTTGCACTTCTTTTAATACTTATGGGGGAATTAAAACTGTCGAATATAAATAGGCGAGGGATATCTTTCCTTTGGGGGAAGTGATTATTCGTTGATTTCTTGCTCTGCATTCTTTTTTAGGGAAAGAAGGCTACAGCTTTCCCTGCAATGTGCAATAAGTTGTCAGATGCGAGCAAAATTGAAAACAGAGTGGTGGTTGATGGCAACCTCATAACAAGCAGAGGGCCTGGAACATCCATGGAATTTGCATTAGCTATAGTGGAAAAGTTCTTTGGGCGCAATAAGGCGTTAGAGCTCGCAAAGGCCTTGGTCTTTACTCGTCCCTAGAGCCCTTTTTGACTGCTTTCATGTCCACTTGTAAAGCTGTGAAATGCCTGAACTCTTATGTTCGGGTACGAGTTTAGTTCCGCCTGCCACGCATGTATGTACGAATAAGGCATGACGCCAAGTCTTGAGTTACTTTGTTGCGTGTAACACTTTTGTATTAATATAATCGCCTGCGGATGTTTCTCGTGGATCTCGGGGCTGTGGAAAGTATTGACTTCCGGGTGCTTCTGGTTTCCGCTTCAGCAGTGATCCATACATTTCGACTCCGTCGCGATATTTGGAGGTTTTCTGAACCCGAAGCAACTCAACCGATGTCATTGAATTGTCGCCATTTAGGGAAGCGAGTCAACATTCATACTAGGCTGCCTGGGCAGTAATTAAGTTCCGTCTCTTTTCGAGTGGAGACTAGCGTTGCCGTTTAGGCTGCGTATGGTAGCGTTTTTGTTCTTGAGAGCATTTTTTGAACAGAAACATTTTTTTTGTGTTTCTGTTCAAAATTACGATTTTTGGGGGAAAAATGCGTTTGGTAAGTTAAAAAAAAAACACTTTTTTTATCGCCGGTCGGCGGCGGTGGCGGCCAACGACCGGCGGCGGCAATCGCTGCCGACGACCGGCTGCGGCGGCTAACGACCGGCTGACGCAACCGTCGGCAACTGCGGCCGACGACCGGCGGTGCCGGCGACCGCGGCCGACGATCGGCGGTGGCTGCAGCCGGTGATCGCTACCGACTACCGGCAACTGCGGCCGATGACCGACGGCGGCGGAGGAAGCGGCAACCGCGGTCGATGACCGGCTGCGGCGGCCGACGATCGGCGATGGGCGACCAGCAACCGCAACCGGCGACAGGCGTCCGGCGGAGGTGGCCGGCTTTTAGCGAGGTAGCAAGTGGTAGCGGCGTCGGCGACGATGGATGATGGTTTCAAAAGTGTTCCAAAAATCTAGAAGCAAGTTTTTTTTGTTCCTTCAAAAGTGTTCCCTGGCAGAAAAGTGTTCCGCAGAACACTTTCGGAACATTTTTGAACCTTACGCGTTTCTATTCCAAAAGTGTTCCCGGAACACTTTTGGAACAAAAACACTTTCCCTGGCTACCATCCATACGCAGCCTTAGAATTCAGAATCACGGGCACCTCGATAGGTGCAGAACCGCCTTGTGGGCTAGGTTGTACCGACACCTCTATTTTGGGTGCGTATCGGTGTCAGACGCGTGTCGAACACCGACACGCGTCCGACACGCAGAAACAGTTTTTTTTAAAGCAGTGTTTTTGGTTGAGGTCTATTGCATTTTTCTTTGTTGCATCGCTCGACTCTTAATTGCTTTACATTTTTCTACTAAAATAACGAAAATCACAGGTATCGACACCTGTTTTTTTTTTTTTTTTGGTTATGAGATCAAAATATTATTTTTCAAACTTGCTTTTCTAAGCTTAATGCATTATGCATATAACCTGTTTCGGCTCTAATTTATTTTTTTATATTTAAATAAATATATATATATTTAATACGACGTATCCCCGACGTGTCGGATTTTTCTATTTTTGAGAAATGACTTGTCGACGTGTCGGTGTCGGTGTCGGTGTAACCTAGCTTGTGGGTCTACGGATTTGAAATGTCAAAAGAAGGGTTGGTTTGTTTGTTTGTTTGTTTTTTTTTTTTTTGATTGGGAGAGCACGTTATGTGAAATGTGAACATGATGTGAAGGGATCGTCTGCCCTTTGAATCCGGACCATCCGTGTTATGAATGGATAGCCTAGATTATTACTAAAAAAATAAAAAAATAATAAAAAATTTAAAAAGTAACCCCCTAAAAATATGAGATCTGGGCCGGTGCCTGCCCTTCTAAGAGAAGAGAAGGGCAGATGATCCGGATCCGAAAAGGATGCGCATTCTGCCTTCGCATGCGCGAACATGGCTACACTCCGGCCAATTCCCTCCACTTAGTCTCTCTCTCTCTCTCTCTCCTAAATTAAAATTCAACTAAAATTAGAAACTTTCGTCATGATCATAGCAATGTGAAACACCAAGTCGCCCCCATTTTCGATTTAATTACATTGGTTCATCGACTGAATACGAGAGGAAAACATTTCCGTGTCCGGCGGTTTTGGAGCCAGTGTACCTTGGATAAATGATACATTTCGCGGGTGCATTGCCGTCTCTCATTCCCCGTTTAATTTCGTGTGGATTGATTTCATCGCCTACACGGGACTGTCACAACGTCAAATGTATTTTCCCTGGGGATGGTTCATGTGGTATGTAAATACGCCAAGCCCATAGATGGACAATAAATATTGGCTACTTATTAAAATCTGGCCTACCATGTAGCCTGGGGTCAAAAATGCTAACTGGGATCCGGAGAAGATCATTTCAAGACCAGGGTCTCGAGTCTCTTTCAGATAATGCCCAAGGCAGAAAAGGTGTCCCGGACGGTTGAAGGGCTATTGACCGTCGTGACCATGGGGAGGCTCCGGAGGGTCTGCATACGATGACGGGATCTACGCCGGCATAGGACAATCTGTTACCTTCCGCACCGACACGGGAAAAAGCACGGACCTCTTCGGGGAAGAGCAGGGGACCTTTCTTTACCTCGAAGTCCAAAGAAGGAAAGATCGTAGGCTTTCATGGTAGAAGCGGCCTGCTTATAGATGCCGTTGGGCATGCATCCATACGATGGAAGGGAGATTACCGGCGGCTGCTCTTCCTCCGGCGGACAAGAGTGACAAGACCGAAGCAGATCTGGCTGAAGTGGAGGTATCCTCAATGGTCGTATAAATTGGTCCTTGCCAAGCAAGGGCCAGCAGACGAAGTTGAGCAAGGGGAAATATCATGTCATCTGGTATCGGCAAAACCATGAACCTAAGCATAACAAGGTACGTACCAGAACTGGACTTCTAAACTCTCTCATATGATCTAATTGCGTTCTCCGCCTTTTGTTTTGCAAAAAAAAAAAAAAAAATCCCAAAAAAATGAAACCAAAATGTCGACCGCGCTTATTCCACTTCGTAAATCCCTTCTTTTAATATCGGATTAATCGCGTAGATTGAACTTTGGACTAAAGAGCTTGTTCACATGAAAGAGTGACATTCATCTATTTGGACTTGGAAATCTGAGTCGTGTCAAAACTCAAAAGTATTTAGTGTGTTTGGCCTTTCCAAGTATGAGAATTACAGGAAAGTTAAGATTTTGACCTCCTAAATGGGCATGACTTGGCAGCAAGCAAAATGACATGTCGCTTCTTGTACTAAGGTCGCTTCCAAGCCAAGTACAGTTTGGAACACCATAACGAGCAGCCTCTCCGCTTCAGCCGTGCCGTGATCCACACGATCCGACTCGGTCGCAACGCAACGCTCGACCGATGTCATCGCATCGACGCCGTATGGGGGGGACCGAGTCGCATTCACACTATGCTTCCTTGTGCCAGCAATTGATTCCCTGCCCCTTTGCGAGCCAGTTGCCATCCGGAACTTTCAGAATCGCGAGCATTCAATCGCGCCGCGGGCCCGCGCGGTTCGGGCTTCGAAATGTCGTGCTCTGAAAAGGACGAGCATTCTGCCTTTGCGTGCGCGGCATGGGCCACACGCTCCGGCCAATTCCCTCCCGCCTAATTTAAAAATAAAGCAGACTCCTCATCATGATAAGTGCAATATTAAAAAAAACCATCATGTCCCGAATTGGTCCTGGGGAAAATTTTCCGAGTCTGGCGGCCTTCTATGCGGTAAACGACGATTTTTTTTTTTTTTAAATGGAGAATGAGGAGGTGACGATCGATGACGTGGTGATTGCCGACGGGGAAAAATGCCCCTCCTTGTCTTACTTTAGTGTTTTAATATTTGATCCGTTGAGATATGTCTGCACGTGCGACGTGTGAACTCGTGATTAGTCATTTTCCGACATAAAGAAAAGACAGGAACTCCATATCGAAAGAAACTGAACAATCCAACGAAGAAATCGATCGGACAGTTTCTTTGCAAAGGACATGGAGAATTCATGGCGGGATGGTTTGAGATAAAATTTCGCGATTGTATGCAAGAAGCGCGCATGCGAAAATTACCGAACAAATTGAAGATGGACTTAGCCCAAAAAAAAAAAAAAAAAAAAGAAGAAGATGGTGAAAATGTATCAATTGATTGGATAAAATGGCGGCGGGGCCCGTCTTGAAGTCAAACGCGGCCTTTGATCCTTGGTTCCCTCGCTCCATCTTCGCACGTGTCACACGGCCCGCTTGACCATGTCGTCACACGTGTCGACTAGAGAATGCCCCTGCTGGTCAACGGCTTTACCGGACCAGAACGGCTCGGCTTTCTCGTCGAAAGTTCTTTTTCGCGAGATAAAAGCGATAATCTCATGCTCAACAAATGCACGGTATAAAGAGAATGTTCTGACAAAAGAACTCCATTTACAGATGTTGACTTTTTGGATTCAGGACATTTTGTACTAGGTCGATGCGATGGCCAAATTCTGCTAAAAAAAAAAATGTAGTTATCAACTATTGTCTTTATAAAAAAAGTTAATATCGCGAAAAACCTCAAATTGGTATATTTATGACAAATTTACCCCAAGTTATCTTTTTGACCACCAAAACTTTTAAATTGATACACTTGTGATCAATTTATCCCAAACTATTTTTTTGACCATAAAAAATCCTAAACTGGTATAACAGTGATAAATTTATCCCAAACTAATTTTTTTACCATAACAAATCCCAACTAGTACATATATGACAAATTTATCATCTGTTAGTTTCCGTTAAATTGAGTTAATACCACGAAAATTTTTAAATTGACGCACCAGTAGCAAATACAGGATAACGTGTACACCCGAAAAATGCCACATGTCATCCAATTCAGCAATTCGAAAATAAAATTTAAGGATAACTGACGAATGATAAATTTATCACAACTGTACCATTTTGGAGTAAATTTATCACATGTATACAAGTTTGGAATTTCTCATGGTAAAAAAATAATTTGGAGTAAAATAGTCACGTGTGTACCGATTTGAGATTTTTTGTGGTATTAATCCTTAATCTTCAATTATCGTTTTATCAAGCTATTTCGCTTTTGTCTCGTCCACCTTCTATGTGTGCCTCTATGCTCGTTAATGGGAGCAAATGAAGAGGAGAACGACATCCCCGCACCCCTATTTCTGCATGGCTAATCAAAGTAAGAGCGGTCAGCTTATTTGGTTGGAATGGGTCACCAATAGAACCGTCGGTTCAAATTTCGAGAATCTAATATCGTGACCACCTTTTAGGCTGACTCCGTCTGGGGCAAACAAACATGTTGTTCATTCAACACCGCTACAACCGGAGCACGCATCCGTCGACCGGCAAAAGATGCGGGCCTGAAGAGTTAGGCCGATCCGTAATGTCAACGGTGGAAGAACGAGGTTCGAGTCGATGAACAGGAGGAGGCCGCAATACATCTCCATCGCCGCTAGGTAGTCACTCATTCATTTTCGTAGGCGAGGTAAGCGATTGTTTTTCAGGAAAATATTGTCAAAATCACCCGTCTTCCAAAAAAGCATACGAAGCCTTCACGTCATTTGCTCCAAATTGCTGATGGTTTTCCTCCGGCCATGGCTAAACAATTTTTATCAATAAATAAGGCTCGCTTCTTTCATTGAAAGTTTCACGACAAAAGGAAAAATAATTGACGTAAAAATAATTTACATGGAAAATAGATTATTCTTCGTTAATGTGACGATTCTGGGGAAGTAATTTCCTTTCTCGTTTGGAGGAGAAATCGTTTTTCCTCAATTTAAACTTATTGTTTTTGATTCGTGAAAAACGTTCCATAGATCGATCCGTATTCCGTATTCCGAATACTGAAAAGTCGAAAAAACTTATCTTTCTCCCTCGTGCAAACAAGCTCTTAATTTAAGTTCGTAAAGTTGACAGATTAGTCCGTTGTGAATGATATTGAAAAAATTTACATTTTTCTTTTTTTCTTTTGTGGTGGTGAAAGTGTGGAGGGCGGTGATTCGGACAAAATGAGGTAAAAAGGTGGAGTTTCGGTTCAAGGGCCGAAAAGAAGAGACGAAGTCCGAGGTGTCAACTGTCAAGTTCAAAATGCGTGACCCCACTAGCCGTGGACCGTGGTAGCGTTAAAAAGGTTGACTCTTTCAATTCGTGAAGTTCATCATCTCCGAAGACAGGCGACTTTGAATGATTGCGCCCACCGTCGCTGTAGCTTCATCTTCTTCCTTCTCCTTCCCCATCTTCCCAGAAATTCGTACCGGGACCGACTGCAACGATCCGTCCAACGCCGAGAAGAGTCTATTTGAGTGGGAGCAAGATCCTCGTCATTTCCCTCTCCCTCTGAGACGAGCTCTTCTCTTGCTTCCCACGCCGGGGCCAGGTGAGTTTCTTCGCCTGCTTATCGCTTCTCTGTCTGGTTTGACGTAATCCGCGAGCGTGGAGAGGGGAAATCGGTGTTTTGCTCGGTGGGTGTTGCTTGGTTTTGCCCTATAGTCCGTCTCGAACAAAGCGAGTCGAGGCCTTCCGATTGGGCGGCGTTCTTGTTTTGTTGGGAAAAAAAGCAGTTCGATTTGTTCGCTCGTTTGTGTTGTGGCTGTGCGTCGCCGTCAAGTGACCCAATTGATTCATCTGGAGTTGGGACAAGTGATGATTAGAAACAGAAAAGCTAGGATTGGATTGGGATTTGTTCGCTCGCGCAGTGTTTTGTACGGTGGCTGGGAAATTGTGGAGCTGAGAACATTTCCAGTATCCAGTTTGAAGCATTTTAAAGATACGGACTTTAAGTTGTGGAGTAAATGAAACGAAAAATGAGACGATACTCATTTGATTGCTTCTTTTTGGGGCCAAAACACATGCCGCTTTCTTGGTCGTCTAGTCTTTTTCCATGTTTTATTTGTATTTGAACTTGAAGAAGTGAAGTCTAAAGCTCTGCAAATGCTGCTGGAAGGATCTGAACATTATTTGATCACTGTGAATGCAATTCAATGTTGAAGTGCCAGTTTGCTGCTGAGACGCCTTGTTTTCTTCCCTTTTTCGAAAAAGAGGACACCGATAAAGGTGCAAAGCATTTCGCATTTTGATTTACGAACAGTGATTGAATATTTAGAGTCCTCACCTAAGGTACAATTTACTATTCAATATCCAGAAATGTCCATAAAATACACAAAGAATTAGTAGGGCACCAACTTTCTCCAAGGAAAAAAAAATGGCGGGTTGAAATTATTCCCACAAAATTAGATTTCTTGCCTTTAGTTCTCTATCTATTCTAGTTGGGCGAGTGAAGCAAGGAAACAAATCATGTAAGTAAAACATGTGCGTAGATAAAGTTCAGTGGTGATTATTATCATAATGGTGGGCATTTCTTCATTATTCTTCAGGTATAAACATGCTTATCTCTCTCTGGGAAATGATTTTTCTTCGCTCTCTCTCGTAGTGGCTATTTCATCTTGCTGTTGAGGATAGACCTGCGGCGAAGTTTGCTGCAACTAAAGATATCTGGTTATGAAGTGCTTTTCTTCATTTTTCAAAAGGAGGAACACTTACCCAGCTAGAAGACCAGATCCAAGTACTGTAGAACTTGATGAAGGTAATGACTGCATGCTTTACTCTCTGTTTGCCGCATGAAGTTGACAATGTGTACATCAGTACCTCAAAAGCTCTTCTCTTTTGATTGAGTTGGTGTAGAGGCCTTTAATATTTTAGACAATGCAAGTGAAAATAATGCGATTTTATCAATGGGTGCTCTGTCCTTTGGATACTGAGATTTGTTTCACCCATTGAACATCTATTCGACAAATTTTCTATGTGGTATATACAACTCTGCTTGTTCTGAATTTCCTGGTTTGTCAGCATATGTAGAATGACGGAGTCAGCATTTCAGCTTATTTGGTTCCTTGATAATTCTTAGCATGTCTGACCTCTCCAATTTGAATTCCTTTTTTTATGAATGTCTAGATGTTTCATCCATCCAAAACATTAGAATGTACACATACAAAGAGTTGCGTGTGGCAACTGGAGGCTTTAATCCAGACAATAAAGTTGGAGAGGGGGGTTTTGGATCTGTTTACAAGGTGATTGATTGCTCATTTGAATTCGATTTTTGGTGGAGCATTTGTCTGTCGCTCATTCCCGACATTGAGAGCTGAGATGCTGATTCCTTGCTGTAATTTCTTTAAACACACAGGGGACTCTTAACGACGGAACCGTAGTTGCTATAAAGGTATTGTCCTCTGAGTCACGACAAGGAGTGCGGGAGTTCTTGAATGAGATAAAAGTAATTGCAGATATAGAGCACGACAATCTGGTCAAGTTATATGGCTGTTGTGTGGAAGGGAAGCGCAGAATTTTGGTATATGGGTATCTCGAGAATAACAGCCTTGCGCAAACACTTTTAGGTGAGTCGACTTCCATTTGTTAAGTGTTACCCCGAGTCTACCAGTAAATGATCAGTCATTCTACACTTTTAGGTGAGTCGACTTCCATTTGTTAAGTGTTACCCCGAGTCTACCAGTAAATGATCAGTCGTTCTACATTTAGGTGGAGGCCACGGTAGCATCCAATTCAATTGGCACGCAAGACGTGAAATTTGCATTGGCATTGCAAAAGGCCTTGCATACCTTCACGAGGAGGTTCAACCTCATATTGTCCACAGGGATATTAAAGCAAGTAACGTTCTCCTTGATAGATACCTGAAGCCCAAGATTTCTGATTTTGGTCTTGCCAAGCTTTTCCCTCCAAACATGACTCATGTTAGTACACGTGTCGCAGGAACAGCGTAAGTCCACGATATTCCCCTCTTCTTGTTAGTCACGTAGATCTTATCCTGCAAACTCATATTGAACTCTACTAGCTTGACTGGCAATGAACACATGTTGCATGTGATGACGGAAAACTATGCTTTATTTGCTTTTGTTTTCCTATGGGAAGGGAAGTAAAACTTACTTGCTGCTTGTTCTGAGATGATTTTCCTATTAAAAGTGGGGAGCTAGTTCTCTGCATTTGAAAGTTCTCCTTTCCTTTTACTGGCTATAACCTCCTTCTTGGACTTCCCAGAACACTTGATGTTACATCCTTTTCCTTTGTGCAGAAGAACTGTCCCCATTCTGCTATGATAACTTGATATAACAGTATTATGTTGTCGCTGTTCACGCCTTCACGAGTCAGGAATAACATTTTTTTAGGCATTTCGCTGAGCTGTAATTGAAATTTATCCAGGCAGACCAATGTTTTCCGAAACATTACTGGTTACACAACCACATATGCATCCAATCTGACCAGTTTTTGGCTGAGTCCAGTATTTTTGTGTCCAACTGGACCGGACAAGAAACGATCATCTGGTTGAGCCCGTTTGGTCCAGACCAGTTCCCGAAACATTTCCATTCTTTGTGAATTTTCAAGATATTCATGTTTTCCGATACAGTTATGCCTTTGTCCTCTGTTGTAAATATCTATAATGGTTCTCACATGGTTTATGCAGAGGTTATCTGGCACCCGAGTATGCCATACGAGGTCACTTGAACAGAAAAGCAGATGTCTATAGTTTTGGTGTTCTAGTAATGGAAATTATTAGTGGGAGATGCAACACAAACAGAAAGTTACCACCCGAAGAGCGTTATCTTCTTGAAAAAGTATGTGCTTTTTTCTTAAGTTTCCCTTCGTTTTTATGGTTGAAAACATAAGCTTCTTCGCTCGCCGCAATAAAGCATACGCTTATCTCAGGTCCACGTTGAACTGCAAAGTCACTGCACCCTCAGCGAAATTAAATTTATCCCAAGTTAACCTTAGATTTAAAGTTGCCGATCCGGTACATAGCAGCTCAGATGGTGCCCCGTGTCAACTGTGTAGCTTCAAAATGGGAAGTAGATAATAAAATTGGAGTTTGCTGCACACTTAATTTGCAAGTGTTGCTTCATTTTTGTTCTTTCTTTGCACATGATATTCAACAAGAGGGATGCCACAAATTTTGGTTCAATGGTTCCTTTGTCGCTACGCCATTGCCCAGCGAATAGCACATGTACATTTTAAGCAACTGTCGTAGCATATACTCTCTTTTCCCTCTTCAATGCAATAATCCGTGGGGGATAAAATGCATTCGAGACCGTCTGATCAATTTCATGTTTCTGGCTACCGTTTCAGGCGTGGAAACTTCATGAGAGGGGAGAGTTAGTGCAGCTGGTGGACGCGCTGCTGAACGGCGACTGTGATGTTGAAGAGGTCTGTAGATACATGAAGGTGGGTCTTCTCTGCACACAGGACATGCCGAAGCTACGGCCGGCCATGTCGACTGTGGTCAAAATGCTAACCGGGGAGATAGATGTCGATGAGGAGAAGATTTCAAGACCAGGGTTGCTGTCCGAGTTCATGGGCATCAAAGTCGACCTCGGCCATACGACAACCACGAACAAGCCGAACATAGGCGACACGTCGGAATCCGCAGGCACCTCGAAGCCATATAACTCGTCTTCCTCTTCGGAAGACGTAACCACTTCATATGCTACAATGACCTTCAATTCGATATACGACCGGAGTAATTGAGGACGGACACGAGAAGACGATAACATCCCGATTGTTAAGACTCCCTGCAGAATCTTTACTGGAGTTGGAATGGCACACTCCAAAGGGACGCCATCTTCGTTTTGCTGATGCGAGGAACTTCCGGCACTGTAAAATCCTTTACATCAGTCAATTTTTTTTCACTTGGTTATTTGTTTGTATCTCAAAATATAAATATCTCAGCCAAGTTGAATGAAGACTACCATCCTAAGATTTTTCCACTATCAAGAAAAAAATGAGCAAAGTATTGGAGCAAACATGCTTATGTCATGGGCTAATCGATCTAGCATTCCCTTACCCGCGCAGCGTTTGAAATATCTTCCCACACTCACAGGATTGTAAAGAGAAGCTCGGAACTTGTATCGCAATAATTCGGTCGATCATAACTATAGATCTTTCCTCGATCTAACATTGGGAGATTGCACCTTCATATCTACCAACCACATTGCACCATTCCTATATAACTCTCTAAAATAGGGTATGTGTTTACAATATTGTCCAACTCCAAAAATATTCTAAATAACTTAAGAGAGAGTGGATATTTTTTATTAACAAAAAGAGCGGTATAATGTTTGTCTTGATCAATTTGTTTTAGCTATAATTTTTTTTTTTTGGGTCTTTCCCATTATGGGTAGAATGGTGGGCCGAATTTTACCGGCCCAATTGTTCATTTTGGGATTTCGGGACAGTACCTTCGATGAAAGCCCAGGGGCATTTGCGTAAACAGACGATAAATTCGGGGGGCCGTTTCACGGATTCCTCGAGATAAAATCCTCGGAAGAGACGCTACGGTCGTCATTTCCCTCGCGTCGCCCTTCACTTCCATTCCACTCAGGGTTTTAGATTGCATCCGAAACCCTAGACATGGCGACTCAGCTCCTCACCCGCTCCCTCCTCCTCTCCAAGCCTAAGCAAGCCCTCGCCTCCCTCCTCTCTCGCTCCCTCTCCTTCTCCTCCGCGTCCGCCTCCGCGCCTCGCCCCGCTCTCTCCCTCTCCGCCCTCCTCCGCCCTCTCTCCGCGGCCTCCGCCGAGTTCCGCCACCGCGTCGCCGCGGCTTCGACCGCCCGCTCCTTCGCCACGAGGACGACCTCTTCGTCGCTCAACGATCCGAACCCCAACTGGTCGAACCGCCCCCCGAAGGAGACGATACTTCTGGACGGTTGCGACTTCGAGCACTGGCTCGTCGTGATGGAGAAGCCGGAGGGTGATCCTACTAGGGATGATATCATCGATAGTTACATTAAGACGCTTGCGCAGGTCGTTGGAAGGTCAGTGTTTGAGCTTGGGGTCTTAGTTGTTTGTTTGTTGGCGCAGATGCTATTATCGTTCTGGTGATTGACTGGATGCAAACAATATTTCTCTCGTTTAATGTGGATATGACTTCCGTTAGCTAAAGCATCTTCAGATTAGAGTTGATATTTTGGAAGCTTCTTTAACATCCGGGCACTTTTTGGGTTGTTTACTAGCAGAAGTGTTGATGTTAAGCGATTTTGAAATTGCTTTTTATTGGTGATGGTTGCATGGATGCTCTTCGGGTTGCTTACTTTGATAATGTCTTTTCATGAGATGATTCAAGTTTGAAGGGGTAAGAAAGAATCCCAAAAGTTCTTTTTTTCCTCTTTGACTTAACTATATTAGAAAATCCTGGCCTTTTATGGGTAGGGGATGGCTGGTTTTTTCTCGTTTGCTTTTCTGGACTTATTTCCTATATTAGAGAATCCTGGCTTTCTGTGGGTAGGGGATGGCTGGTTTTTCTCGTTTGTTTTTCTGGCCTTGTCTCTACCGTGCTTTTGCATATATACAATCCAGTTTTTGGAGTTTTGGGTTTTGGAAGGGTTCAGATAGTGGTTTCTAGAACACAGTATTTGGAATATAAACTATGAAAATTTTTGTTCTGTATTCAACTTGACTTCCTATATCCCTGAAAACCCTGCTTAATCCCTTCACTTTGGTCCTGCTGATTTTGTTGACCCTTGGATAATGGCAGCTATACAAATTACAATGGGTAGCAGACATTTGCTTCTGCAACCCTTTTTCAGGCATCATGATGGATTAGTGCCTTTCTTTTGGTTGGGAACCGTGATACATTTATTGTTCAACAGTTCTTTACGAAATGTTGTTGCTGTTGGAAGTCATTCTGCAAGTCTGTGATGTTATGCTGCTAGTCTGCTATGCATGGTTTTTGTTTCAAAGAAACTTGTTTCTGTGTTGTAGTCTCTGATTTTGGTTTGGGCAATCCTGTTGTTCTTTCTTTCTCCCCTGCTTGTGCTAAAGTGAGTTGTCTATTATGTTAGGGATGTCAAACATGTATGCAATGTGGTTCCGGACTACAATTTCGCCTAGAAGCCAAATCTGTTTGTCAATTGTTTCATGATGTCATTTTTATGTTATGTATGATGTTTCCGGTTGCTAGTTTAGCCTGTCATATTGGTTTAGTCTTGTGCACTGTTGCTGCAAGTGTAACATTGTTTGGGTACAAGCTTGTTGTCCTCATTGTTGAGTCTTTAGTTTTGCTGGTGCAATATTTAATGCATCGAGGGACTAAGCTGAAGTTGTGCTCTCTATCTCTTTAGCTTATATTGGCAGAAGGTGCTAAATTGATCTTTAGGAAGCTGGGGAGAGTAAAATAAGCTTTAGGAGGCACGCTCTAATGCCAATGTCTGATCTGAATATTTGTTATGCAATGATCATCCCCTAATTGGAGTAGAGTGATAAAGGTGATAGAAAGTACTTAGACATTTTATGCATCATGGTCTTAAGATGGTATTTGGGTGATTCTTCACTAGATGTAGTGGTTGATTTGTGAAAGTCGAATGGGTATCATGGGGAGAAATTTTTGGGTGTTTTTGGAGCAAAAATAATCCAAGTAATATGCGTGCACAATGTTGGGGAACATCTAATTTTCTTTTGGGTTGATGCATGGCGGTTAAATAAGCTTTGGGATGCTTGCTCTAATACCATTGTCTGACCTGAGTATTTGTTATGCAAAGATCATCTCCTGATTGAAGGTGAATGATAAAGGTGATAGAAAGTGCTTAGACATTTTGTGCATTGTGGTCTTTAAAATGCTTTTGTGCCTTTGATGTCACTTTGGATGAAGTTATTTTGTTCAAGAAAAAGATGTATAATATCCCACTCAAATGTCAAAAGATTACTGGAGGGAGCTCATTGAAGTTGTGTTGATCATTTTGGAAGACAAGGAAGAAATGTTTGTCGGTTAAATGGTATTTGGCTGCTTTTTCACTAGATGCACTGGTTGATTTGTGAAAGTTGGATGGGTATCATGGGAAGAAGTTTTTAGGTGTTTAAGGACCCAAAATGACCCAAGTAATATGCGTGCACAATTTTAGGGACCTTCTAATTTTTTTTTTTTTTTGGGCCGATGCATGGTGGTTAACTTGGGTGGAGGGAATGATGAAATGAATAGGGTAGGCTGAGACTGGTGCTTGGTTTATCATCTTTATATTATTTAGAACACCTTCTCTGCTTGTATCGGTTTCGCCATCATTTATCGGTCATTTTTCAGCTTCTACAGGGTAGGTTGAGACTGGTGCTTGGTTTACCAACTTCATATTATTTAGAACACCTTCTCTGCGTGTACTCTGTTTAGCCTATGGGTCATTTTTCAGCTTCTTCATGATATGTTAGAATTACCTTGAATGAAATTCTTCAGTTCTTTGCTTCCGTGTCTCACAAACAATGTGTATAAATAAGATGACACAAAGCTTTCTATTGATAAGCTGTTGCTCTCTTAGCTCAAAGCAAAGCTGGTTTAACTAAATATTCAGTCAGATTGTTAGTCTTTGTTTTGCTGTGATTATGCTCTCTCCATCAGGTGTTTGAGCTCTAAGATGATTCTTTGTTGCTGATGCTGTGCTGTTATTCGGAATTGATTTTGACAAGTAGGAATGATTGGATTTGTTACTTTTGTCTTTCATTGCCAGATTTGGTATATTTCACTTTCATGTAAAGTGAAAACTTCTTGTTCAAATCGGTCTTCCTGAAAATATCATAATTGCTATGATAATAACTATGAGGATGTTTATGATAGGCATTTGGTGGGCACTGAAGCAAAAGTTCCCATTGCCTGTTACTTTTTGTGCGAATGGCTCTTGAAGTGATAGTCATTGATCATCTTGATTTGTTGCTGTTTATTTTATTTTGTCTGACCACCATTTGTTACATTTGCTATTACAGTGAAGAAGGAGCCAGAATGAAGATCTACTCAGTTTCAACAAGGCACTACTTTGCATTTGGAGCCCTTGTATCTGAAGAGCTTTCTTACAAACTCAAGGGTAAATCTCCTTCATTGGTTTTCTTTTACTTTTTTTTTTAATTGGTGCTAATGAGTTCTGTTCTATTACACAGATCTGCCTAGAGTTCGATGGGTTCTTCCTGATTCATACCTGGATGTCAGGAATAAGGATTATGGGGGTATGGAAGCTTGATCTTCTAATTCCATAATGAATTTTGCATCCTGAAGCTTATATCCTCTCATTTATAAAAATCGCTGCTGGAGTTTTGATTTCACTGCTATGTTGACCTCATCATGTGGCAATTGCACTGCTTCAGTTTTTGTTCTTGGCCGCAATTGCTTTACTTTGTATAGATTATACATCTGATATGTGACATTAAGTAGTAATTTATTATAGTGATTAAGAGATGTATTGTTAATCATTAACTGTTCAGCAGATAAATTTGCTTCCAATGGAAACATGTTTTGAAAGAGAAATATTTGTTCCAACTGCAAATGGAGCCAAATTTGGCTTAGGAATGGACAAAAATGTCTTATGTTTTACCTTCATGGTTACCATGTATGAACTTATGGGTTTATGTGGCAGTTTGAGGCCTAATCAGTCTTGCGACGGGTATTCCTTCCATGTTAGTACTTTGTTTACTGCAGCTCCAATCAAGATCTAACTTTAATCTCTCTTGCTTTTTCGGACTTGTTCATTAGAGAGCATAAACAGTCTCAAATCAATCAAGCTAATTTGGTATATCGCATTGTGAAATTCTTGCCCCTCTTTTTCATGCGATACCCCTTGTCCATATTATAATGTTTTTTCTCCCTGTTTGTCAGGCGAACCTTTTATTAATGGGCAGGCAGTTCCTTATGACCCCAAGTATCATGAAGAATGGGTGAGAAATAATGCTCGGGCTGCCGAGAGGAATAGGCGTAATGATCGACCCCGTACTTTCGACCGATCGAGAAACTTTGAGAGGAGGAGAGAAAATATGCAGAATAGAGATTTCCAAGCAAGGGACATGCCACCTTTGCATAACCAAGGGATGCAAAACCCTCCGCCTCAAGGCAACATGCCCCCACCAAATATGGGCGGTGGGATGCCCCCACCAGGCAACTTCGGCGGAGTGCCTCCTCACAACCAAGGTGGAATGCCTCCACCGAGCAACTTTGGCGGTATGCCTCCGCACAACCAAGGTGGAATGCCCCCAAGCAACTACGGTGGGATGCCTCCACGTAACCAGGGTGGAATGCCCCCAAACAACTTCGGTGGGATGCCCCCGAACATGGGTGTGATGCCGCCCCAAAACAACATGGGCGGGATGCAGCACCAAAACAATATGGGTGGGATGCAGCATCAAAACAACATGGGCGGGATGCAGCACCAAAACATGGGCAGAATGCCACTCCAAAACAACATTGGTGGACCGCCGCGACATAACATGGGTGAGATGCCACCTCAGAGCAATATAGGAGGGATGCCTCACGGCAATAGGGGTGGAATGCCGCCGCAAGACATGGGGGCTCCTCCAAAGATGGAAGGATGGTCCAATACCACGCCTCAAAGGGATGCCGGGACTATGCCAAACTATCAGAGCCAGAACTACACTCCTAGCAGGGACCCGTCGACTGTACCAGGTGGAAACGCTTATTAGGTATAGAATGTTGGTCGAGAGAGAACTCGGTTCGCTGACCATGGGATTTCGTTGTATAGCTAAAACGGATCAACCTGCCTGATGCATGCTTTATTTCGTGCTCTTGAACTCCCAATTACATTTATTCTGTCTGTATTGGTGCATGAGCCTAATATTGGTAAGGTTTTAGATTGCGGTGCTGTGTAATCAACCAGGTTGCGTTGACTCGGACATGGCTGTGGTCATGTGGTGTCTCCTTTGCACTTTTGCAGTTGAATAGTATGTCTGGACTTTTCATCTCATGAAATTGAACTTCTTCTCTTTGCTCGGATTAGATGGCTGTATTCGTTTTGTGGGAAAAGCTGCCATGCTGTTGTGTTCTTGTTAAACTATCAATTTTCCTCTCTGTGGCTCTGAATGATGTAGTTTCTAAAGGAAGGCTCTTGTGAGCGCATACAAGGGTAGTGGATGTTTTCTTCATTCGAGGGACAGAACTAGGCCTTAGGCCACAACAGCTATATGAGAGTGCCTGTACCAAGTGGGATTTAGGGTGTGTTTGATGCAGCATTTTCAAAGCTTCTTCGAGCCTCAAAGCTCCTTGGAGAAAATGCTGGGCGTTTGGCAATCATTTTCAAGTGGCCTTGAGGTGAAAGTTAGCTTTGAAAATGCTGAAAGTTCAATGCTGGTAGGGATCAGCATTGAGCTTTCAGCATTTGGACAAATGCTAACCCATGATTTTTTCTTTCAAATCAACCCTTACTAATTTTTTCAAATTCCAATTTTGCCCTTCATTTTTTTGTTTATTTTATTTTTAAATAAATATTCGAAACCCTAGGGCCTAGGTTGTGGTCGCCACCCGACCAGATCTGCGGCCGTCAACCGAGGTCGCCAGGGACGGGGCGACCCCTAGTGGTCGTCGCCTGGGGTCGACCGACCACTGGCGACCATCGCCTGGGCTGCACGAGCCCAGTCGAGGGCCGCCGTGAGTCGCACAACCCCGACGAAGGCGACAGTGGGTCGCGCGAACCATGGCGGCCCTCGTCGGGGTCGCGCGACCCAAGCGACGGCTGCCAAGGGTCCTGCGACCCTAGGGAGGCCCTCGCCGGGGTTGCGCAACCCTCGGCCGCGAGCCCAGACGTCGGTCGCGCGACCCTCGCCTGGGCTCATGTGGCCGTCGCCTGGGTCGCCGGTGGTTGCGCGACCCTTGGCGGCCTTCGCCAGGGTTTGCGCAACCCTCGGCGGCCTCCGTCCGTGGCGTCGGTGAGCCAGATCTGGCTCGCCGGCAGCCGTAGCCCTAGTTTCAATTTTTTTTTTAAATAAATATGGTAAATGCTACTTTGCAAATTTGTTTTTCCAAACACTAGGTAGACTCAAAACTGTTTTTCAATGGAGTTTTTACCAAATGCCATTAGCATTTTTCCAAAGCCCCTTAAGCAAAATGTATTTGCATTTTCCAAAAGCCCATTGAAAATGCTGAACCAAACACACCCTTAGTCCTACAAGCAATCACCATTCACAAAGCGAATATTTATACTTAAAGGTAGATGCATATGTTGTGGTTTTGGATAACTTCATAATGTCTGTTGACTACATAGCAATGACTGAGAAACTCAACAGACAATAACCCGATGACCGGCATTGGCCAGCGTGATGACTTTCTACGCCTTAAAGACGAGGACAAAAAAACCTAAACATTACTTCAAACTTAACCATTAAGATTCTGACTTACACGAACCAATGAGAAGTTATTGAGTGAATTGACAAGTTTCCCTTGGTCAACTCTTACTTCTCTTCGGCTCTACATAGTTGATAAATAAACGTTGCTCTCGTCTCTTGGAGTTGCACGCACCAGAGAGCACATAGCCAATGGGGATCGGCCAAAAGGGCTACGACCTCGCCGATGCGGAAGATGCCGAGAAGTCGATCAGGAAGAGGATGAGGAGGAAGCGCCGGAGCTGCCTCTGGCTGTGCTTCTCCAACGTGGAGTTGGGTTTGGCGGTCCAAGAGGACAAACAAGAAAAGGGGGAGAGATCGCCCGTCCACGGTTTGCCGGTGGTGAGTGCTTTCTCTCACGTTGATGAGAAGGAGAAGGGTGCTTTGGTGCTGGGGGACAAGTCTTGCTTGCTCATGTGCTTTTCCAACTTGGAAGTTAACACAAAGGGATAAGCTGTTTCTGTCTTTAGACAATGAGGTGAAAGCTTACATATATGTAAGGCTTCTGTTGTTGTGGGGTTGTCTATGCGTGCCGTATGTTAGGTAATGCAGCCGCAGTGCCTTCTTAGTCTATAATATGTTTTCTTACATGTAATGGGAGCAAACACTTGCCTAAAATCGAACAATAATATGATTACTCAATTACAATCTTTGATCTTTTAGCCTCGTTACATGAACTCCACGGAATCTAACAGTTAAAATGTTGCGCTTATGATCCATGAAGTACCGTTCAGGTAGGTGAATCTCGTGTAATTTTGGAGGGAGAGGCTTGTATTGTTGGTCTCGACAAGTTTCTTAGGGTAATTTATTTTCTTTTCTGGGAGCTTGAGATAATTGATGAAAGTGATGGGATTTATCGCACACCGAATCAGAACGATCACACAAAGAATCAAGAAAAAATAGATGGCGCAGAGTTTACCTAGGTTCACCCCAGAATGCAAAGAGATCTCACTATGATGTTTAGGCTTACAGCTACAACTCGTTACAATGATCAGCAAAAATGAGCAAAATAACCTCTATTAAGCCCACAACATACGGGTTAACTTAAATAAAAGCCCAAACCCATTGAAGTTTCGGGAGCGCTGCCCTAGAACTCCGCCTGCTCATCGGCGAGCGGGGCAACCATCCGCTGACCGGGCAGTGGGACACTCGTGTCGGGGGCGCTACCCCCGAACCCTCGCATTCCGCGCGCATGGGTTACATATCGTCGGATAACATTTTGATTTCTCTAAGCTCACGTGGGCGTACCCGGTGTGAGAAACAAGGGTCTCCGAAGTATTCGTCAATTCCAACAGAAAGATCCGAATTTGTTCAAATTCATACCATAACAACGACGATGACAACAACACATGTTTTTTTTTTTTTTTTTGTAAGTATCATCAACCGATGTTTCTATCCCTCTTTCTCAAAAGTCGGGAGGCTAATAGAGATAACCACCATTCACATGAGCAATGAAAGGCTTTCGTGCTTATTCTTTGCAGTTGTGCCTATGTCCAAACGTCCAAGCAATGGACGAAGAGTGAAGCGTGGAAGTGATTCTCTGTTGCTTTTAACTTTAAGAAACTATAATTTCGGCAAATAAATTTCAAGGCCATCTCTAAAAAAAAAAGTGTCAAAAAATTAATAAACCTATTGCATTGGTGTCAATTCAATCCTAAATCTTTTATTGGTAACGATTTAATTCTAAACTTTTTGCATTTGTGTCCATCGACTTCATCAGGTCAAATTTGATTGAAAATCGCTGACATGGACGTTAATCGTCTCATGTGGCACGGCCAGCGCTGACATGGACATTTTTGTAATATTTTTATAATAATCTTTTGATTTTTTAGTACTTTTTATATCCTTTTTCTTTCTTTCTTTTTTCTTTCCCTCTTCTATTTGCAGGGGGCCGGCCATCGGCTGGTCCGCCAAGAGGTCTAGCCTCCCGTCGCCACGGCAAGGCTGACCCTTGCCCACGCTAGGGTGACCTCGGCCGGCGTCACCCGACGATCCTCTTGGACTGGATTACAAAACATAGATGTATTGGAATGGTGAAAGACAGAGATGGAGGGACACAATAACGGCTCAAGTGGGCGAGGGACTAGTGTTTGACAATGGCTGGAGGCGCAACGGCGAGGCCTCATCGAGGACTTGACCAAGCGATGATAGCCTTGCCGGTCCTAGTCCTTACCCTATAAGGTCGCCCTGGCCTGCTCGAGGGTCAGCATCGTCGGCGCTCACCCTCGCCCAAACGAGGCCAGCCGTCCGAGCCATGGCCTGCGGCTGGTCGGCCACTTTCAATTAGAAGAGGAACAGAAAAAAGAAAGAAAAAGAAAGGAAAAAAGGAAAAAAAAACTTATAAAACTATTATTTTTTAGAAGTTATTTAAAAATGTTCACGCAAGCGCCGGATGTCCCACGTGGGACGGACAACATACTCGTAAGTGATTTCCTGCTAATTTTTTTTTCTCGGGTGGACTCAATTGGTACAAATGCAAAATGTTTGGGGCTGAATTGACACAAATGCAATAGGTTTATGACTTTTTTTTTACGCTTTTCCCGCTATCTTTCCTAAATCGCGCGGAACGTCAAGAACACGGTACAATTGTCATCTCATAAAATAAAATAATTCTAAGATCCAAGTACAATCAATCCGGAGAGAAATTGTCATCTCTATCCTAGCTTCATTTATACTACTTCATTGTGAAAAATCGGTAAACCAAGCTAAAATTGAGCAATCCACCAAATGAAAGGGAAGTGAATGTATTCATCAGTAAGGGGACAGAATTAAGCCTTAGAAAAAACAGGGAAGATGATGTGTTGTATGTAGAATTTTTTTTTTTTTTTTTTTATAAGAGAGGATGATCTGTATTCTCACATGGAAGGATAAGAGAGCCGAAGCATGTCATCCATTGCATGGTCGAATTTTAGTTTGTGGTCTTCAACCATACGAGAGTGCCTTTTACCAAATGGGGCTTATACATTGTGCCGTATAAGAAATCACTATTCACAAAGCGATTTTACATGCATATCTATACAAATTTATAAAGAGATGTCAATTCCTTTGGCAGTGAACAACGATTGATTTTCGCATTTCGGAGTTGTTTAGATAGGTTTTTCGACAGTTTTTCTATTTTAGGCAACTTTTCGATATAGATGATTGCAATATTTGATTTGAATTCTGATTAGATTTGATTCGTTGAATGTTATCTTTATGAAATTTTAATTCCTCAAAGAGTCCTGTCTATATAAAGGACGCCCGCTATGTAATCAATACAATATCATTCTATCAACTTCAGTAACTCCTTTGAAAAGCTTTTTCAGTTATGGGCCTTATGGCTTCCATGCGTCAGAGAACGTGGAGGAAGCGCCGGAACTACCTCTGGCTCTGCTTCTCCAACGTGGAGCAGGACTCGGCGGTCCAAGAGGTTGAACGAAAAGGGAAGGCGGAGATGTCGACCGTGGACGGTTTGCCGGTGGGGAGTGCTTTCCCTCGCGTCGATCAGAAGGAGAAGGGGGTTTCGGTGCTGGAGAGCACGTATTGCTTGCTCATGTGCTGTTCCAACATGGAAGTGAACAAAAAGGGCTAAAGCTGTTTCTCTCTTAGTCTATAATATGCTTTCTTATGTGTGATGAGAGTAAACACTTGCCTAAACTCGATCCACAATATGATTAGTCAATTACAATTTTATTTCGTGCTCTTAAACTCCCAATTACATTCATTCTGTCTGTATTGGTGCATGAGCCTAATGTTGGTAAGGTTTTAGATTGCTGTGCTGTGTAATCAACCAGGCTGCGTCGAGAGACTGGGACATGGCTGTGGTCATGCGGTGTCTCCATTGCACTTTTGCAGTTGAATAGTATGTCTGGACTTTTCATCTCATGAAATTGAACTTCTTCTCTTTGCTCGGATTCGATGGCTGTATTCATTTTGTGGGAAAAGCTGCCATACTGTTGTGTTCTTGTTAAACTATCAAATTTCATCTTTGTGGCTCTGAATGACGTATCCGGATTGTCTGCACTCATTTATTGAGGGCAGACATGCTCTGTCAAATTTGGGCCGTCCGTTCAATCAATGGACAGCCTTGATTTGAGGCCCTTTTTTTTTCCCAAAAAAAGCCCTCAAATCAGGGCTGTCCATTGATTGAACGGACAGCCCTGATTTGACAGGGCACGTCTGCCCTCATTGATTGAGGGCAGACGATCCCTTCTGTTCTAAGGGAAGGCTCTTGTGAGCGCGTACAAGGGTAGTGAATGTTTTCTTCAGTAGAGGGACAGAACTAGGCCTTAGGCCACAACAGGGTAGGTGATGTGTTCATATAGACTCATTTCTATGGGAGAGGAGGATATGCATTCACACATAAGAAGGATATGAGAGCCGAAGCATCTCATCCATTGCATGGCCAAATTTTAGTTAGTGGTGTCTTTTATTTACCTGACTTCAGCTATATGAGAGTGCCTGTACCAAGTGGGACTTAGCCTTACAAGCAATCACCGTTCGCAAAGCGAATATTTATACTTAAAGGTGGATGCATATGTTGATTAGTAGTTGATATTTTGTGGTTTTGGATAACCTCATAATTTCTATTGACTACATGGCAATGACCGAGAAACTCAATAGACAATGACCCGATGGCCGGGATTGGCCAGCGTGATGACTTTCTGCGCCTTCAAGACGGGGACAAAAAAATCTAAACATTACTTCAAACTTAACCATTAAGATTCTGACTCACACGAACCAATGGGAAGTTATTGAGTGAATTGACCAGCTTCCCTTGGTCAATTCTTCCTTCTCTTCTGCTCTACATAGTTGATAAATAAACGTTGCTCTCGTCTCTTGGAGTTGCACGCACCAGAGAGCACATAGCCAATGGGGATCGGCCAAAAGGGCTACCACCTCGCCGATGCGGAAGATGCCGAGAACTCGGTCGCCGATGCGAAAGATGCCGAGAAGTCGATCAGGAAGAGGATGAGGAGGAAGCGCCGGAGCTGCCACTGGCTGTGCTTCTCCAACGTGGAGTTGGGTTCGGCGGCCCAAGAGGACAAACAAGAAAAGGGGGAGAGATCGCCCGTCCACGGTTTGCCGGTGGTGAGTGCTTTCTCTCACGTTGATGAGAAGGAGAAGGGTGCTTTGGTGCTGGGGAACAAGTCTTGCTTGCTCATGTGCTTTTCCAACTTGGAAGTTAACACAAAGGGATAAGCTGTTTCTGTCTTTAGACTATAAGGTGAAAGCTTTACATGTATGTAAGGCTTCTGTTGTTGTGGGGTTGTTTATGCGTGCCGTATGCTAGGTAATGCGTCCGCTGTGTCTTCTTTAGTCTATAATATGTTTTCTTACATGTAATGGGAGCAAACACTTTGCCTAAAATCGAACAATAATATGATTACTCAATTACAATCTTTGATCTTTTAGCCTCGTTACATGTTGCGCTTATAATCCATGAAGTACCGTTCAGGCAGGTGAATCTCGTGTAATTTTGGAGGGAGAGGCTTGTATTGTTGGTCCCGACAAGTTTCTTAGGGTAATTTAATTTTCTTTTCTGGGAGCTTGAGATAATTGATGAAAGACCCGAATTTGTCCAAATTCATACCATAACAACGACGATGACAACAACACATGTTTCTATCCCTCTCTCTCAAAAATCGGGAGGCTAATAGAGATAACCACCATTCACATGAGCAATGACAAGCTTTCGTCCTTATTCTTTGTAGTTGTGCCTATGTCCAAACGTCCAAACAAATGGACGAAGAGTGAAGCTTCAAATGCAATGTTTAAAAAAAAAACATGAAGCACGACAATTTTTTTTTTTAAAAAATCGAGTTTGATTATGACATGGTAAAACAATGAACGATAACTTTTGAAAATTGAATCTTGACGCAAAATACACATGAATTCAAATGTGTAATGACATACAAATGTGAATGACGCAAATGAATAATCTCATCTTCCATGAATTTTTTGTTTTTTAATTATTTGATGATAATTAACATAAATTAAAGATTGACTTATCAAAGTTTCAATTTACATTAAAAATCATATTCAATTGTAGCTGGCGAAAAGTTATGATGATTCTTTATGATTCTTTTTTAGAGAAAAATAAAATCAAATAAGCCTTACCAAAAAATAAAAATCAAATCAAATAAGAGTATATATGACGAACCTTATAATCCGATTTATACACGATATCTAAAGATACCCTTGAGATTAGATATTTTGAAAATATGCACAATAGGTATGATCGGATTTCAAAACATTCAGATTTAATCCTTAAAAATCTCAATATATAAGCCGAATATTAGACCTTATCTTGCAAATATCGCCTTTCCCAATCAAATTTTTCCCTTGGGCAAGTAGAATTAGTGCTGCATTTTGGGTTTTTCCCCCCCCCTACCCGCTTGAACTTGTGCCTGAAGAAGAAGAAGACCAACAATGGTATGTTGCTTAGGTGGGTCAACGGGTTTACTAGGTAGGACCGAGTTGACTCAAGTTCTGATTTTGGAAAGTAGGATCCCCATCTAATTTTTGAATTTTAAGGTGACCAAAATACAATTGGAATTTAAATGGAGTCTAGTCTAATGACTTTTCTTTATATTTTTCCGGTGAGAAGGCAAAGGATGTGCCAGCTAATAGTGATCCAGCAATCTAGACTTACCAATGAAAATGGCATTAAAAATCTAAAAATTCCAAAAATACAAGAAAATACTGGAAAGTGTGTGTATATATATATGTATACATATTGCTTAAAATTGATCCCTTAGGGCTTCATCAAGGCTTCTAGATTGATTTTCAAAATTTATGATTTTTTTATTGTATTTTTAATGATTTTTTCTAAAAACAATTGATTTAAAAATCAAGTGTGTGAAGTTTGGTACCCATTGCTCAACAGGGCAACGGTATTTCTGCCTTTCCATTCCTTAACTCTTGAAAAGGCAATGGCAACATCCCCAAGTTGACATAGGATAGAATACAGATGCTGGTCGACCTGGAAATGATAAGAATCAACTGATCTCCTTAAGCCTGATTTCAACCAAGAGAAATATGCCATGAATTCTAGAACGGATGCACTGGCGAGAAGTTAGCAAGTCCCTGGGAGCTTAATGATCAAGTGCTTGGATGGAAGCCATTGCCATGGACCAAACGTTTGTACCTCTTAGGGCGCTTCGGTTGGTAACTCGAGGCCATTATCTCCGAATTTCAAAACTTAGCTGGACGAGAAGAAACTTGCACAACAGAGGCGGAGGCGGACCAGATCAGGAGGCATCTTGTGAGAAGAAGACCAAAGGAGTAGGAACTTAACACAGAATAGGACATGAAGGAAAGGGAAATGGCCCTAAAGAAAAAATTGAGATCCCTAAGAAAGGCAAAGAGGAAGAGGGAGGAGGGGAGGGCTTGATCAACAAGGACCACACTTAGGGAGCCCAAAGCTGCGGCGTGGTCATCGCCCACAAGAGAGATACCCTTTGCTTCGACCATAATAACAACAACAACAACAACAACAACAAATTTTCCGTCAATTTCCTCATGTACCTCAGGCATAACCCTTATCAACAAAGGGACCCCTATCACCAAGACTCAGGTAATTCTAGCGACCCATCCAATTACAAAGAACCTATGGAAAGGACATGGAAGAGGTCTCCCATGTGTTTTTTTTTTTTTTTTTTGGGGGGGGGGGGGTGTTTCTTTCGTATTATTCCGTCGGATTTTTAAAACTTTGCTAATTTAGGCATCCATTTAAACAAGTAAATTATCATAAACAAGCGATCAACCCCGGTACCCGCAAAACTATTTCGAACTCAAGCTGGTCGAGCTTAACAAAGGATCCCAACGGGGGCTTTCGGGCTCACGCGAACAACGACACGAGTCGACACATTTCAAATCGTCGAGTGTCTGTTTGGGACTCACGCGGGGATGATAATGGCTTTCAGACTCACGCGGGGATGATAATTTAATCGTTTAAATAGATGCCTAAATTAGCAAAGTTTTAAAAATCGGAATAATATTTTGAAATGACATATCTTATCGCTCGGATGTCCGTTTGGGATGATTTTTTTTATTTCGCGTACATTTTTTATACGAATCCATTGAAAAAAAAAAGAAAATGAAAAAAATTAAATTTCGACCCTGCTCAGCAATTGGGCCGCCGAGCGGGGCCCAAATCCTGGTTTTGGGCCCCAATCGGCGGCCCAATTGCAGATTGGGGGACGGGGCACCACCCGCTTGGCAATTAGGCCGCTGAACAGGGCCCAACTCGCAAATTGGGTGCCGCTCGGTAATTCAATTGTCGAGCGGCATATATATTTTTTAAAATATTAATTTAGTAAATATTTTTTTTAAAATGCTAATTTGGAAAATTGCCCAAAGAAATAGAAGGTTATCGGAAGCAGTGATCCTCAAATCACCATGTATGGACAAGTATCGATTTGATGTGGCATTAGCCTCACATCTTTACAGCAGGCTATATACGTAGAAAGGGATCAATCGATGTGAGGCTACATCAAATCGATACTTGTCCATACATGGTAATTTGGGCAGCTACTCTAGTTGTAATTTGTGTTCCGATGACCCCACAGTTCTATTTTTTTTCAACGGTTCTATTTTGATAATCTCGATTTGTGTTGTGTGCTTGCTTTTCCTTTGGAAGATGAAGAAGCTAGTCGCACTATTCTCTGCTTTTAACTCAGGATGTAGCTAAGGTCGAGACTATTTCCAACTTTTTGCTGGAGAAAATTCAAATGAGTTAGAGATCATAACGGGACGAGACAGAGCAGGTTATTGAGAATGAAAATGATGCTTATGAAGCGATGGAAACTCAACGAGCATCGTCTTTTCTTTCGTTAAAGGCAAACATGTGTGTCAGGTTGTTCTTCCTTTTACATTGAAAGCACGGACTGTTAATGGCAGATGGACGCAGGGAGGAGATGGTGCTTCCAGGGGCATTAATGGCTATTGAGACTTGGCGTGTAAGGAAAGGTTCACATCAAAGTTCTTCATCGTCTTTTCATTGAAAGCACGGTCCGTCAATGGCAACATTAAATGGTTTTTCGTCTGCCGTGAGAAAGCTGAAATTGATCACTGCGGCACACAAACTAGACTCTTCTAGCGTTTTGCTTTTCTCATTACAGCCCAGCTCTCTTGAAAAATTCTCAACTTTCTCTGAAAAAAAAAATTATAAATTGATATAGACATCAAACGGTTCAAAAAGAAGAAGGAATTTTCATAAGAAAAAATAAATAAATTAAATTCCAGTTCGGCAGTATAACTGCCGATCGGGCCTGGTCGGCATTTTGACTGCCGACCGGGGGCTACTCGGCATTAAGACTGCCGAGCGGCCCCCGATTTGGTAAATAAAAAAAAAATACACCCGTTTGGATAATTACTTTTTTTTGACACCTAGTTTGGAAAAAAAAACCCGTAAGAACCGGTCGATCTATCTCGATCTACTGCAGCGTGCATAGTGAGGGGAAGCTATGCATGAGTGTGGATAAAAGAAGAGTTTTACAAGTGAAAGGCTGAAGTGAAAGTCGTTCCAACGAAAGGGTGGAAGTGGACGGGAATTGACTGTGGGATGTGTACAATTCGCTGTTGGAAGATGGGAGGGATTCTCATGCAGTGTTCATGTTCATGTTGAAGCCATTCAACAGTAACGAAAGGAGAGAGATGAGGAGGAGGCAGCAGCCTAAATGAGGTTATCTCTTCTTGTGGTCACGAACTTGGTGCAGATTGGAATGAAGGAGATCCAGCTGAGCTGAGGAAGAGCCCTCCGTATCCTTGTTCGCGTCCTCCGGCACGAGCTCTTCCATCATGGAGTGGGCGAGCTTGGAGGAGAACGAGGTCAACGGTCTCTTGTGGGTTTTTCCCTGCTCCTTACCACATGAGCGCCAGGTTCGGGTCCCTGCATAAACCCAAATCCGAGTTCTGCATCACCGCCGCGGTGTTGGGTGTGAACGGCTATAACGCAAATCGAATTAGACTATATAACAGAAAATAGAAGAAAAATAGATAGTGCATGAGTTTACCCAGATTCACCCCAAAATAGAACTACGTCCTGCAAAGAGATTTCACTATGATTTAGGTTTACAGCCGTACAACTCGTTACAATGTTATCTCATATGAGCACTATATATATGACCTAAAATATGCCCCAAAATCTAAGCCTATTTGAATCCTTTTGATCCCACAACAAACGGGCCAACTTAAACACAAGCTCAAACCCGTTGTCCCCCCGGTGAGCGGGACCCGTTTCAGGGCGCTGCCCTTGAACCCCCGCATTTCGTGCACAGGGGTCACATGTCGTCGGATTATACTTCAGTTTCCCTAAACTCACGTGGGCATATTCGATGTGAAAAATAAGAGCCCTCGAAATATTCGCCAACTCCAACAGGGTGGTTGTGGTGGCCAAATGGCCCTTCTCATTGGCGATGAGACGAAGGGAGGTAGGTTTACAACAAGACCAAGGTCCGAAAGCCCGCATAGAGAGGTAAGTCCTCTTCTTGAGGAGAGAGCAGGGGAGGAGAAGCCATGCATCAGTATGGAGGTGGAGGCTGAAGTTGATGTTGAGAGGGAACAATTTCTAATTGTGGTGTGAGTGTTTGAAAATTGATATCCCTTTTTATTTTTTCTAGTTTGCTCCACAACGATTAGACAAAAATGAAAAGTTGGTCAGAGCCACGTGGCCAAAAAGTTTTGCCCCATTTGGATTTGAACAAATACACCCGCCATCCTCAACCCTCCCTCTTCATTTCATCTTTATTTCTCTTCTCTCCATCCTTATTTCTTTCTCCTCACCACAGGGAGCCATTTGCTTTTCAGAGCTTCTTCGTGCGGCATTTCTCACTGGGGTGTCCTCCATCTCCACAAACAAAGGTAAGTACTTGGTGTTGACACCTGATTTTTGATCAAGTCTTTTTAAGTTTTATTTTTGAAAAATCACAAAAAATTCATAAAAAGTCAAAAAATTACAAAATCAACTTTGGTGGCCTTGGCCAAGCCCAAGGAACCATTCTTGACCAAAAAATAATTTTTCATATTTTTCACATTTTTTAGCATTTTTAGAAAATAGGAAAATATTAGAAAAATCAACAAAAATAGAATTCGAGGTCACAAAAATATAGGAAAATAGTCAATATTTTTCTTTTAAATCCCTTGTCATTTTGACCTCGTCAAGAGTCTAAATTCAAGTTTAATTTTGTGTGTTTCTTTGTAACGCACATGGTTAAATTTGTCAAAAAAAATATGTTTTGAGTCTTTCTATTTGCGATCTTTTGCATTTTCCGAATCTTGGCATTCAATTTGATTACCCGACATTTCAATTTGGTTCAATTGTGCATTGATTTGATCAATTTTGGCCTTAGGGACCTAATTGCATAAAAATCTTTTCATTTTAGTCCATACTATGCCAATTCCGAAATTAAACTTTTCTGAGGGACACCCATAGAATCCCAATACTTTCTCCCTATAGTATTCGACCCCCTGAATCTAATGGTGGGCTCAATTGGGGTCAATTCGTCCATTAGGAACCTCAATTTGATGAAAATCGATTTCGGGTCCTGCCTTAAATTTGGGGTTTTCACACAAATTAAAACCAATTTAGCCATAATTTACATCTTTCAGATGGAATTTGTGTCATAGAATCCGATTTCATGATCAATTTTGTCATTCATGATCATTTTGGCATTGAATTTGGGGAAAATATCGAACTGGGTCAACTGGGTCGGGTTGACCCAACCCAGTCAACCCGTTGACCAAAGTTGGTCATAAGCAGAACGCTTTCTGCTTGTTCTTCTTGGCGTACGCAGAGAAAAGAAAAAAACAGAACGGAGGGGAGGGGGTCTCCTTCGCGCACGAAATGGAAAGGAGGAGGACGATCAGTTGAGAAGTCAGTTGAGGGGGGAATCAGTTAAGAGGGTTACACAACAACAGAAGCCGGGGGGAGAAGGCGAGCAAAAAAAGAGAGGGCGGGCGGAAGACGCAGCTCGCAAAAGAAACAGAGAGAGCGAGACGAGCGAGAGAGAGACAGACGATGAGAGAGAGAGAGCCGGCGGGAGAGGAGCTCGTCGTCGATTTTGGGGAGGAGGAACCGAACGTCCGCAGGCAAGAAATGAACCTGCGGAGAGAGCAAAAGAGAGCTAGCGAACAGAGAGAGAGAGAGAGAGAGAGAGAGAGTCTGCAGAGAGAGAAAGAGGCAGCCGAACCTGTGCAAGCTTCGCCAGATCATCACCGGCGAAACCGAAGCTAGCGACGGCCATATTCGACTTCTTTGAACTCCGGAGAAGCTATCGAACCCTTCCGAACGTCTTTTCATCTCGAAAAACGGTGAGATCTTCCTCCAAGCTCAAGCTCGGCCTTTAATGGCAACTTGAGCTAGAGCCGTCCGTTGGCCGCGATTTTGGTTTCAATCTGCTTGTCTCGCCTTCCTGAGCATTTTCACTTTTTATTGCATATCATTTCGACGCCTAAATCGCTTGGTCCACCCCTTACCATGACCGATCGGTCACGAGCTCCGCGGCTCGTTTTGGACCAAAACCGAAGCTCACCGAGGGCCAGGTAAGTCTCTTCGATCTCCCATAATGCTTCTTGATGGATTGATAGGCTTAGATATCTTCAGAAATGACCAGGGCGTACTCTCGCCGGAGATTAGCTCCGGCCTAGGATGGTGAGATTGCCAAACTTGATGCTGCTATGATCATCGCGATATATGTTGTAGAGGAGATCCGCGGGAGTCGAATGGCGTTGGTCTTGTATGATTTGGCGTTCTGAGGCCGGAGAAACAGCCCTCCGACGAGGCGCCGGTCATCTTCTTCGGCCAACCTGTTGACTGGTCAACGAAAGTTGACCAGTCAACGCGCACGTGGCGCTGACGTGGCGCCCACGTGGCAGCCACGTCAGCACATTCGGTTAAAACCGAATAAAAAAATATAACAAAAACAGATCGGACGGTGGAGATTTGGCCACGTGTCGCGATCTCACTTTTTCGGAAATAAAAAATGATTTTCAGAAATTAAATAATACCTTAGATCGGACGGTTACGGTTCAATCTAGCTCTTTAATCTGAACCGTTGGTTCCTTACATAGATCAGGCCGTCCGTAGTCCGCCACGTGGCGCAATCAGGGCCATTGGTTCAATTTGGGCAGGAATTGAAAATTTTGAGCGGGATAAATGTAAACGGCGTCGTTTCGGTGCGGGGCCGAATCCGGGCCGGGCCGGTCGCCGTGGGCCGCGGGCCGGGTCACCCGACCCGGCCCGAATAATATTTTTTTAATAAAAAAAATTCCGAAAATGATTTTAAAAAATAAAAAAAATCAGAAAAATCTTAGAAAATCCAAAAAATGCTAGAAAATTCCAGAAAATTCCAAAAAAAATGTGAAAAATTGTGGGAAAATCCTAGACACTCCAGAAATCCCCAAAAATCGAGGATTGACCACAGACAACTGGTCAACCCTATTTTTGGGGTTTCTTATCCGTTCTTCCGAGACTTGACGATATTACCCTTTAGGGGTAAGTCGCCTCTGCTGTATATGCGAGATAAGGTCGATAATGCCAAGGTAAGAATTAGGATCGCGTAGGCGATCAATTCTTAGGTTTGGGTTTTCGAGTCCCGCCTCTTTTCTCAAAATGACAATTTTGCCCTTCAATGGGAAAATTGTCTTTCTTGTTCCAATTGAGTCCTGAAAATTGCTTGAAATTAGGGTTTGGGTCAGGTGGACGACCAACCCTAATATTTGAGATTTTCAGTTCTCATCTTTGTCCAAAATGACGACTTTACCCCTCCAAGGGTAAAATCACTGTTAAATTCCAGAAAAATCCTGGAAATTCCCGAAAAATAGAAAATGGATTGGATTGATGGCCAATCCTATTTCCCCTGTCTTCTGACTTCCCAATTCGTCTAAAATGACAGATTTACCCCTTTTAAGGGTAAATTTTTTCGAATTATTCAAAATTACGATTCTGCCCCTCATGGGCAAATCATGCCAAAATCATTCCTAAGCCTTGATTGTCATTTCTCTAGGCTAATAGGGCCTCATTAGGGATGCCATGCTGATTTCATGTGATTTATCCGCATGTACTGGATCTTTGATTTGCGTACTTATTTCTATTGATTGTGAGTGATAGGCCAGTTTCTCCCACCTGCATGAACTCCTAGACTTAGGATCTGTACCCCACTCATCTGTATGAAATCCTAAGATCAGATAAACCCTTCAGCTTAGGTACCGAAAGGGCGTCAACTCTGATAGTTGGCGTAACTAAGTCCCCGAACCCACTTCTCTGGTTTTGCAGAATCGAATAGACCACTCCCAACTATTCGATAGGGTTTCCGATCGTACCCTCCACGAAACGATTGGTGGCGACTCCTTGGCATGTACACTCATCACATGTCATTAGACCGCTCTGAAGGTCGACCACGTATATCCAGCAGTTGCGATTTGGGTAATGGACCTTGGGGAGAGGCCCGCATCCGATCAAGCCAACGATCGGGCGGCCCATTAACCCTCGCTAGCCCAGCGATGGCGCTCGGGAGAGGGTCGCGACAGACTGGCGACTCCACTGGGGACCGAATTCGAAACCAGAATCTCTGGTTACGAATTCTAGAGGACTTGAGCCGATTAAAAGTTGTCTGGTTTATCTGACCTTATTTTCTGCAGATGCTCTCGAAGGTGAGGTATGTACACTAACCATTGTGTTAGATGTTTTTGCAGATTGGAGAAATAAGGGGTGGAGTGATTGTTGACATTTTTTCCTACAGGTTGGAGGTAGGAATGTATGTTTATTTTTACGCACATACTGAAGCGGTGTTTGATACAAACTGCTGTGTATGACCTAGCATTGTGATGATCACGACACATCGCACACACTGGCGGTCAAACCCCGACTGCAACCACCTCTAGGTTACCTTAGATAGGGAAAGGATGTGAAAGGATCTCGTGTTTGATGGCACTTGAGACTTTCGCATTCGTTCCCGCCTACCATCCAAATTGGCGATATCTAGCCCTCTTGAGTGGGTACTCTTGGGGAGGAGTCTGCCTCATTTGGATCGTGGGAGCCTGAGCCATAGGTTCCTCACCTGATTTTCGATTTTTAGAGTATACCCCCCCACTTGTCTCATGCGCATGTCTATGAGAGGTTGGTATACCTAAAACCAAAAAAAAAAAAAAAATCCCGCTGATCACTGTAAGTATGACTTCTCCCTTTACTTGTTCATTTCCTAGTGAAATTTCATGATAGGAAATTCATGGAAATCAACCGAATGCCCTGGGTGTTTGAGTTTACAAATGAAAGTTTTTGACAATGAATTTTAGATACAAAGTTGAAACACTTTTAAGCCGTCCCTACGGAATAGATGGTTCATCCAAATTTTCAATCATGGATTAAGATGACATTTTTTATGTCTAAAATTCTTACAATTCAAGATTTTGGGGCACAAAGTTAAAGCCATGTTTGCAATCACATTTTGTATAGTGATTTCTTAAAATAATGATCACATGATTTTTACTAGAAAAATGTGACAAAGCAGTCTTTCAAGATTAATGCCCCCGTTTGCGTATTAAATGTTTGGAATTAAATGGGTGTTTGATTGATGACCATGGATCGATCTTTTAATGACGTATCCTCTTATCTTGAAATCTTGGCGGACATCAGATGCCCGTAAATAGGGATTATGGGGTATGTATTGTCGCCTTGCTTTCGTTATGAGAGGCGACCTCATTGAGAGACGTCTTTGCTATGTAAAATGCTTAGTGTGTCTCCTTTCTGACATGTTATACATGACATGCATTTATTGAAGATTCCTTCATCTAATCGCATGCGAGATGTGATCGAACGATGGTAAAACTGTAATCGTTCCAATAAAAGCTTCGAGTGTTATACTTGACTTGCTTGGTTATTTCTTTTGCCAACAGGTCAAAACGGCTGAAGGCCAATGATGCGAGGCTTGTTTTCCCTGTAACATGAAAGGAGATGCGTCTTCATCAGGAGCCACCCATGGGGTTTCCAAAATAAGATGAATCGACAATGATAAGCTCAGAACAAGACAACATGAAAAAGGGGCATGCCTGATTTGGATCGACCTCTCTAAGTTGAAAAGGGTGTATTCGTTCCAAATTAAATTGATTTGTTTAAACAATGACATGGTCACTCACACTTGCAGGTAATTATAAAAGATGAATGGGGATCGTTAAGGAACATTCCTTCATCTCTGATGCTCAAAGTGATGGGAGCTGAGAAAATATACTCTGGGGATAGTAAATCTGTTATCGTTTCAATTAAAGCCTGTTGTGCAACAATTGACATACTCCTTCCACATGTCATGTAGGTGAAATAAAAGGATTGTGTGAGGTCGACATTTGTCCCTTTAAAGAAGACTCAATTGTGAATCCTCAAAACTGGAGGCCAATGTGGCATGGCACGATCGCCAATTGAAGCACGTCTCAAGGAGTACAAATACTCGTGTTTCCCACCATGAGATTGAAGATCACTCAACCATAAAAGGGTGTATATCGTTCCTCATTTCAATCCTCTCAAGATATGAAATGATCATCTCCTTTTTTATATGTAAAGATGAAGAAAACTGAATGCTTATTTGCGAAGCAACACTTCAAGGTGTAAATGTACACAAATAGAGATAAATCTACACTTGTGGATCTCAAGTAGTAGGGTGCTTGAGGAGTGGCATGAAGTCATGATAAATCGAGAAGACCATGAAGAGATGATCGTTGCCCATCTTTGAACCAAGAGATTGAAATGCATCAATAGAGCGAAAGTGGCGAAAGATCACCCAACCTCAAGAAGGAGAATGACATAACCCAAATAGTGTCGAACATCGTGCAACATCAAATGCCGAGACCTTCGGATAATTACGATGAAGTTTCATCTTCTGTTGTCACAAAAGGGAGTAAATTGTTCCTTATTCTGATTCCATTTCATACAAATGACTGAGATGTTTCTCTTTCATATACAGAGAATGTTAATTCGAGACAGGTGTTAGAAAAGATTGAAGAAGGTCAAACACCAAAATCACCTGACGTGGAAGTGATTGACTCAACCAATAGGAAAGGCATTAACGTGATACAATGGAGCTTCATATGGCTAAATAAGCTAACTCAAGGTGGAGTACTCAGTTGCTGGAGGCAAATCATTTCCCTATCCAAAAAGCATGCCGAAGTCGAAGACATCAGATTTGCCACGGTGATATGTGGGGCAAGTCCCCGAAACCTTAGTTATCACTCATGGAACGTAATGGAATGAAATTCATCCATTGAGTACAAAAAGCGTTTCGCCATAGCAACAACGCTTCCAAGAAGAACAATGCCGAGCCATCCCTCTTGGTAAAAAAGGACGTATCGTTCCTAAATAAGTTTCAATCAGATGTGGAAATAATATTTCCTATCTTTTTCCTCTCAGGTGATAAACAAAGTCAAGACACCTAAGAAGCAACGACTCCAGATGGCAGAACAGGGAGTACCCGCTTTTCATATCATCTCATACATGCATTTAGGATAGATGATTTCAAGAGCGTCATAATGGCTCAATCTGCGAACAAAATTCTCGAGAAAACTTGAAAAAATTTCTTAACAATTAGAAGTCTCTTTGAAAAGAGCATTCGAAAAGAAAGAATTCAAACTTTATATATTGACATGCTTGATAAGAAATGCTCTCTGTAAGCAAGAGTGAAAGGCACGAATCCATTTTTCGTTGCAAACATGAATCATCTTAGATCACTCGCATCATACATATCATGCATGCATCACTTATATGAAAGATGTCGACAGGTCAAGGTAAAAGAATCCAAGTGAAAGGAAAATGCCAAGACCCAAGGAACGAAGGGTAAATTGTATCAATTCCAATTGCCCATTTTGTATGCTGTTCTGACACGAACCTTCTTTCCTTTGATAGGGAAATATCAAATAGTTCAATGGCAACTATGATGGCTGATATTAAGGCAATGCCGGAAGCCTCCCAAGCCAGACAGACAGTGGTTCCTAAACAACTCAAATCCATCACTTGCACCCGATATAGCTGATAAAGAAACGACGGGAAATACTCAATGGGCGGAGGAGGATATCCGTGAGCCGAACACCCCGTCACAACAAAAAGCGTCCCATGTTGTTATCAACCTCGAGAATGAGGAAAAAGGGGAAGTAGACCGTAAAAATCAAGGTGGAGGCTAAGAGATCAGCCAAGATTAAAGAATGTTTAAGCAACCAGAACTATGAGTTGGCCCGTTTCGACAAGATATCTCCCTTCGCTGAGGTGGAGACCCATCATGACTACAAGGAACGGGACTTCGTGAGGAAGTATAATGGGACAGGCTGTCCACGCGCTCACCTCAAATATTACCTGTGCAAGATGGCGTAGTATTCAAACTATGTTCCATTACTGATGAATACGTTCCAAGAGAGTCTAGCTGGCGCCGCTCTGGCTTAGTTCATCGAGCTGGACCTAGGAGATTATGATGGGTGGGAAGATCTTGCAGAAGACTTCCTCAGACAATATAAATTCAACACGGCTATGGCCCCAACAAGAGAAGACTTGTTGCAAACCTTAAAGGCAAGGGGCGAGTTATCAAAACATACACCCAGAGGTGGCGAGCTTTGGCTACTCAAGTAAAGTCGTCAATCCCAGAAGACAAGCTGATTGATTTGTCCCTGAAAGTACTCCCCTACGAATACTTCGACAGGTTAGACGCCTCAGAATGTCAGACCTTCGCACACTTGATAAAGGTGGCTGAAAAGCCCGAATGGGCCTTAAGAGAAAGGAGGCCCCATGAAGCTTCTACTAGAAAACAACCAATGGAGGATCATCATGGTCGGCACCAAAAGGGCAAGGCCCAGAAAGAGGCAACCCCAAAAGCAGTTCTCTCAGCTCCCGAGACCTTTATCCAACCTACTCCCGATGTTGCTAGAACAACATTTGGTGGCAAAGGAACCACCTAGGGCAAATCCGGTTAAGTATCCTGGTTTTGATAAAAGCCAGACTTGTGTCTACCATGTGGGCAAAATGGGACATAATGTGGATGACTGCTATATTCTTAAGCTGGAGGTACAAGCTTAGATTGACAAGTCAGATTCTGGAATTTGACAACGTGGCTCCAAACGTACAAGAAAATCCTCTCCCTGATCATCAAGCAATTGGGGCAATATTCACTGAAGATGAGGAAAACCACCTCCAGCTGAAGGTGGACATACCTAAACTGACCAACATACTGGCGGTCACTTCGCTATACCCAAAAGGATGGGAGATCTCTACTGACGTAAAGAAGCTATGTATCGCCAAGATGATGAGCTTGTGGATAATGTCCGATATTACCGATGAAGAATTCGAAGGAGTCGAAGCTTCTCCATATTTGGAAGAAAGCCACTTCGTGATCAAAACTGAGCAGGGTAGCACCTGAGACATCCCGCACGAGAATCTGGTAGACAGTCTTGGGCCGGTCATCCAGTCAGAAGAAGAATTCGAAAAGGACGAACTGAAAGCCAAAAGGTGAAGTCTAGCAGATCACAGATTCATGGCTAACACACCTGAAATAGGTGAAATTGTAGACAACCTGGGTCAGGACTTTGGAGGATACAACTTTAAAGTAAAGTACTCTACTCCTCTTAGCTGCTATCAGAGAATGGAAGATATCATATCAGACGAATAGGGAGGCATGGATGATCCTGTTCGATCGGAAAAGCCTTTTTCGAAAAAGCCTGAGTCATCACTGGACCAGATGAGGAATACTAAGCTTGACACAAAGTAGTATACCGAAACAAAGAGATCAAAGAATCAACAGCAGGGTTTAGCTGAATTATTCAAAGGAAAAAGAGAATACCCGAGATCTGCCACATCAGCAGTATTAGGCGACAATGACCGACATTGTCGACTGAGAGACGAAATCTCCTCAAGGGACTTTGACAACACTATGTCAATGATTGAAACCGCTACGACTGTGGTAATTAAACTAGAAGAGCTTGACAACTTGAATAAGGCAGAAAATTGCCTAGTCAAGCCTATTCTGATTCGATTGCCGGAAGAGGAAGAAGACGGCACAGCTGAACCAGAGACGTCTTATCAGACGACAATAACTATAAAAGTCCCTCCGATAGAAAAGTACGATCCTAAAGCAGTCCACTGGGACTATGGGATAGAGGAAGAAGACGATGATGAAGGTTATGCGTCTATCCGCATGGAATGTAATGCCTTTGTGGAATCAACGCCTCCTACTTCGGAAGAGCCGGATATTGTTAATTTGGGGGATACTGAAAATATCAAGGAAGTCAAGATCGATGGACATTTATCCCGAGATGAAAGACTCAGGTTCACAGAACTACTGAGAATGTCGCTAAGACGTCATGCGACAAATTTCAAAGATGTCAAGCTACCAAGAGGTAGATAAAAGTGATCAAAGATCCAGATGGTTGAGTTAAATAACCAAAACCAGCAAAGAAGGTTCATTAGGGCAAGCCCCTCCTTTCCTGTCAAGAGACCAAGCTGGGGGCAAGATTCTCATGCGCCACCAAGATAGCGTATTGGAGCAAGTCATCAAGATCAAAGGCGACAAATGTCAAGACATGCCCCACTGAGACAAAGCAGGCGAAAGGGATGATTTTCTTGATCAACAAAAATGCAATACCTCAAAGGGAGTATCACGTTCCTTGGTGATTTAATATAAAGTTAAACATCGATGAATACTCATTGCTTCATGTACAGGTACAAAGGCCTCTTCAAATAGGATGGGAAATTGTCAAATGATATGAAAAATGCTAAGGCATTTGGCTAAGGTAAACGTCGCCCAACTGGGGCAAATGGATTGTTGATGTTATCAACACCTTCAAGCATGGATGGAGGGATTCGACGAATGTTGTCCATATCAGCATACAACATTGGAATGAACTCAACCAAGAAAGAAATGTCTACTATTGACAAAAGAAGGATAGTTGAGTGTTGTATCCAATTTACTCCTTTTTTCTTGCATTTGCTAATGCAAAATCATTTCTTTTTGTGGCAGAATACGCCATTAGGACATTATCAAGAGTCCAACAAAGAGGAGAACATCACAAGGATGGTCACAAGTGACAAAGATGCATGAAGCAAACGACTTTCTCAAGCATTGGAAGGATGACACTTCAAAGGTGAAAAGTAAAGCGAAGATACAAGTAAGAGATAATCCAAACTGGATAAGGGATCGCATGAAAAAAATTGAACAGAGCCCTTTAGCTGGGGCAACATTACCTAGCCATGACAAGTCATGCCTAATTGGGGCAAGCGAATCATCTACGCAACTGGAGGAAAAAGTGGCATTTCATTCCCAGCAGGATCAATGAGCGTGATAGAAGAGTCGTTCACATCAGAGTTAAACCTCAAGATACAAACTTGAGTGAAGGGTAACTTTGTGTCGTTCTAATTTGATCTTCAAATGATCTTTCTCCTAATATGGATTCGCCCTAATTTCAACAGAAAATTATTGGCATTCAAAAGGACTCAGAAGGAAAGAACTCGCCGACTCAACTTCAAGGCGAGATGATCTTTGGAGATAACAGCTTCGGAAGTCAAGCATTCAAGAAATGATCTTTGGCTACAAGATCAAATGGAGGGTAAAAAGTATCGCTTCCACACCACATGCTTTAGCATGCATTTTTGATAAGAATTCATTTTTCCTTGAATAAGGAACTCCGAAGAATGGCATGGAAGACGTGCGAAAGAGAATGAAGCCATCGAGCATGATTCATTGCCCCAATCAGACGAAGGCGTCATCGCCGTAGGTCGAAATGGCCGTTTTCTATAATCTACATATTGGCGTTCAGATTGGAATGCATGATCAAGAGGACTTACTGTCATGATGGTCAGGTACACGTCCTTTCTCTTCAAAGACTGAGAATTTCAAGAAATTTTAGAACACTTAACCATCTTGTGTTGTTAAGAAAAATGCAGATTTTCACAAATCTATCCACTTCCATTGGAGTACATGATCAAGGGTAAGGTGTATCGTTCTAATTTTCTGAAATTCGAGAGCATACACTGACATACTCCTTTTATGTTTTTCAGGAATCCCTGGCCGCGCTGGGCAGGTAAGTATTCATTTCCCAATCTTTTAGGTTTACAAGACTGTCAGAATCCTTATTGATAGAATTTGAAGGCTTCTTGGAATCCAGCATGCATTCAAATCTCATGTCTAGAAAGACGCAAAATTCTCACAGTCATATCATTGGCATTCATGTTTAAACTTGGAGGTTATCTGAACATGATTGAAATATGCATTGTGCATCATAAATCTCCTTGAAGAGTAAGTTTTGGAGAAAAGAGAAATGAACTTTCCCAACAAAAGTTGTTTAAACCGTTCAAAAGGATGTTTCCTCAGACAAGAGGCTAGCCTGGTCCAAACACGTCCCATACACACTTGAGAGATAAGTGGAGTGGTAAGGATAGCGAGACCTTGACCTACGGACGTAAGGGTTATTCGCAGCGATTACATGGATTGAGACGACGGAGGCATTCGTTTCTCTATCATAAACACTACAAGTGACCATTGATAACCCTTTGAACGACGGTTTCATTCTATACCCCTGTCGAGAACCACCCCACAGTGGGGCAAACTGGAGGTACGTCCAGCAGTATTAGGAGGTAAATGGTTAGAAGTTCTCTTGCTCAGACTTGCATCAATCTTCGTGTGTTGCTTGTCATTTTAACTTCTATGGTAATTCAAGTGCTTTAGGATGACGAAAGGCATTCGTTTATCTATCCTATACACTTTTACCCTTTGCGCTGCCCAGTTGAGCCTATACGCTCGTTTCACAAACCCGTTGGTGATCATTGCATATTCCAAGACGGAAGCGACGTCACTTCAAGAGCGGAAGAGTTCAAAACACAGGATTTGTGAAAAATTCCTAGATTAATGTTTGAGTGCTGAGATTCAAGCTGTACATCTAGCACATTCATTTGAAAATTCTGATCCCCAAAAGAAAAGAAAAGATGGGATCTCAAAAAGAAAGAAGAGAGAAAAATTCAATCTTGGGCATCAAGAAAAAGCAAAGTGCCTGGTAAAAGCAAGGCCAATGCCCATCCAAATACTTGTACACTTGTGAATCATGTGTTTAATCTTGTAAATGCCAAAAGATGGCATGATACCTTTGTATAGGTCACTAGTGAGATCAGATTGTAAAAGAAAGTTCCAAGGGAGCTAGACTGCGAAAGATGCCCCCAAATCATGTCACACTCAGATGATGAAAGTGTAGACAAGATGTTGACACCGTCTCAACATGAGAGAGATATGTTCTCTAAAGACAAACGTGCGCTTCGAAGGCTGACAATGCTCTTCAAAGACTATCAATGCACTTCAAAGACTGAAGACGCTCTTTGAACCAGAAAGGACAAGATCGGCAGCAAACCTGCAGTGATCACCAATGTTAGACCATTCGCATATTCTGAGCCAAAAACAAGCCTTTTTTGGTCCCCAATCCTACCTACGTTACAACCCTGAAAAGCCTTTTCTGATTAAGGCACTTGGATTGACATAGGGTTTAATGTCTAAGCTTAGCTCGAAGAAGTTCGAGCAAGATTATTTCTTTCTCATTTTGCAGGTTTCTTGACTTGTAAACCTGGAGCAGACATTGAAGACTTCTCTTCAATAGCCTTGACTTGCACGCAAGTCCCCTTTGAAAACCGTTGACCAAGCCCAACATTACGGTCCCTTGGAAGTCCTCCTGATCGATCGAGGTGTATTCACTGCGAATGATCCTGAACCCTAGGCGCAGGTTTAATAGGAAGTTCGAGTGCATTCTTGGTATAAGACCATTATCTCAAAGCGGTGAGAAGTCCTCTTTGATGAGAATACTCCGTTGGACATTTTAACCAAACTCTTTTGGTAATTTCAGATTGTTTGTTTCAAACTTTCCCCACAAGGAATTTTTTGATCACTTCCGTATGTTGCAAGGTGTTTTGGATAACCTCCAGCATCGTAATGCATTCATTGAAATTTTTTTTCATGACTATGATATAAGTCATAAAGTGCTGTCAGTTTGACATCAGATATCACCTAAAGACCATTGATGTGCCTTTGGTAAGAAAATTTTCAGATTGGAGCTTTTGCAAGATTCTTGATGACTTCGGCTCCTAAAATGGCTTGTATCACTCTTGGTGAAAAACGACTTACATGCCGGAACTTCTGCAGGATTCCTGGCAATCCCAGATCTCAGAAGAACACAACCTCTCTTGGTAAGAAAGCGTTTACATGTTCAAACTTCTATAGGACCCCTGGTATCCCCAAACCTCAGAATGCTACTTCTTTTGTGAAGGATATATTTCGAGTATAAACTTCTGCAGGACCCCTGGTAACCCCAGGTCTCAGAATGACACATGTCTCTAAGAATGAGAGTTTATATGCCTGAGCTTCTAACAGATTCTTGGTAACCCCAGATTCTAGAATGCTATTGTTCTTGGTTAAACTTCTATAGGAATCATGGTAGCCCCAGATTCTAGAAGGATGCCTTGCTCTGTGAAGAAGAGCTTTCAAGTTTATTTTCCTGCAAGATCCCTGGTAATTCCATATCTCAGGAAAACACATTCTTATGAACAATTTTGTAGGTTTGATCTTTCTGCAGGATGCCTGGAGCTCCCAAATCCCAGAATGTCACCTCCAATGTCCAAAGGACAATCTCCGAAATCATCCCTCTGTGAGATTTCAAATTTACAGGTTTGAACTTTCTGCAGGATACCTGGAGCTCCCAGATCCCAGAATGTCACCTCAAATGTCAAAAGGACAATCTCCGAAATCATCCCTCTGTGAGATTTCAAATTTATATGTTTGAGCTTTCTGCAGGATACCTGGAGTACCCAGATCCCAGAATGTCACCTCTAATGTCAAAAGGACAATCTTCGAAATCATCCCTCTGTGAGATTTCAAATTTATAGGTTTGAGCTTTCTGCAGGATGCCTGTAGCTCCCAGGTCCCAGAATGTCGCCTCCCATGTCAAAATGACAATGTTTGAAATTATCTCCCTATGTGAGATTCCAATATTACAGGTTTGATCTTTCTGCAGGATGCCTGGAGCTCCCAGGTCCCAGAATGTCACCTCCCATGTCAAAAGGACAATGTTTGAAATTATCTCCCTGTGTGAGATCCCAGTGTTACAGGTTGGAACTTTATGCAGGATACCTGGAGCTCCCAGGTCCTAGAATGTCACTTTCAATGTCGAAAGGACAATATTCAAGATAGTCTTTCTGCGAGATCTCAGGTAACCCCTAGATCCCAGAAGAATCTTATCAAAGTTTTTGCAGGTTTAAGTTCTCTGCAGGATACTTGGAATCCCCAAATCCCAGAATAACGCCTTGCGTGTCGAAAGGACAATTTTCAGAATCAGCTTTCTATGAGGTTCTAGGTAACCCCTAAACCCAGAATAGCCCATTTGGTAAAGCCTCAAGGTCAGGCACACCTCATTTGCATAAATCCTAGTTAATTCCTTAGAATATAGGATCAAAATGTTCGACAATCTCTAAGAGACTGGGTGCGTCATCCATAGGTTCCTAGCAGAAAGGAATCCTATTCTCGACTTGATCCCCCTGACGGATCAAAATGTTCGACAATCCCTAAGAGACTTGGTGCGTCATCCATAGGTTCCTAGCAGAAAGGAATCCTATTCTCGGCCTGATCCCCCTGACGGATTAAAATGTTCGACAATCCCTAAGAGACTGGGTGCGTCATCCATAGGTTCCTAGCAGAAAGGAATCCTATTCTCGGCCTGATCCCCCTGACGGATCAAAATGTTCGACAATCCCTAAGAGACTGGGTGCGTCATCCATAGGTTCCTAGCAGAAAGGAATCCTATTCTCGGCCTGATCCCCCTGACGGATTAAAATGTTCGACAATCCCTAAGAGGCTGGGTGCGTCATCCATATGTTCCTAGCAGAAAGGAGTCCTATTCATGGTCTGATCCACCATACGGATCAAAATCCCTGACAATCCCTAAGAGACTGGGTGCGTCATCCATAGGTTCCTAGCAGAGAGGAGTCCTATTCATGGTCTGATCCACCATACGGATCAAAATCCCTGACAATCCCTAAGAGACTGGGTGCGTCATCCATAGGTTCCTAGCAGAAAGGAGTCCTATTCATGGTCTGATCCACCATACGGATCAAAAACCCTGACAATCCCTAAGAGACTGGGTGCGTCATCCATAGGTTCCTAGCAGAAAAGAGTCCTACTCATGGTCTGATCCACCATACGGATCAAAATCCCTGACAATCCCTAAGAGACTGGGTGCGTCATCCATAGGTTCCTAGCAGAAAGGAGTCCTACTCATGGTCTGATCCACCATACGGATCAAAACCCCCGACAATCCCTAAGAGACTGGGTGCGTCATCCATAGGTTCCCAGCAGAAAGGAGTCCTATTCATGGTCTAATCCACCATACGGATCAAAACTTCTGACAATCCCTAAGAGACTGGGTGCGTCATTCACAGGTTCCTGTCAGGTATAGGAATCTCATTCTGGTACGGCCTACCATACAGGCTAGAGTTTAACCGCCCTAGGATACTCAAAAGACGAGTCCCTAGGTATTCACTTGAACCCGCTATACACCGCGCATGCCACACGAGCATCAGGCAGGTGATCAACAGGTAAATAGCAGGTGGGTCTCTCTACTTTCTCTCTCACATTAGCCAAAGCAGAACAAGCATAGCATTCACCAGCAAGGCAAGAAAGTTTGAATGTCAGGATTCATTTTTCCTTTCCCCAGTCGAGTCGGTCTAGACTCAGGTGTCACCTATCTTTGAGCGAAACCTCTTACGAGATTCCTCTCAAAGAGAGGCAGCTATTGACACCTGATTTTTGACCAAGTCTTTTTCAGTTTTATTTTTGAAAAATCACAAAAAATTCATAAAAAGTCAAAAAATTACAAAATCAACTTTGGTGGCCTTGGCCAAGCCCAAGGAACCATTCTTGACCAAAAAATAATTTTTCATATTTTTCACATTTTTTAGCATTTTTAGAAAATAGGAAAATATTAGAAAAATCAACAAAAATAGAATTCGAGGTCACAAAAATATAGGAAAATAGTCAATATTTTTCTTTTAAATCCCTTGTCATTTTGACCTCGTCAAGAGTCTAAATTCAAGTTTAATTTTGTGTGTTTCTTTGTAACACACAGGGTTAAATTTGTCAAAAAAAATATGTTTTGAGTCTTTCTATTTGCGATCTTTTGCATTTTCCGAATCTTGGCATTCAATTTGATTACCCGACATTTCAATTTGGTTCAATTGTGCATTGATTTGATCAATTTTGGCCTTAGGGACCTAATTGCATAAAAATCTTTTCATTTTAGTCCCTATTATGCCAATTCCGAAATTAAACTTTTCTGAGGGACACCCATAGAATCCCAATACTTTCTCCCTATAGTGTTCGACCCCCTGAATCTAATGGTGGGCTCAATTGGGGTCAATTCGTCCATTAGGAACCTCAATTTGATGAAAATCGATTTCGGGTCCTGCCTTAAATTTGAGGTTTTCACACAAATTAAAACCAATTTAGCCATAATTTACATCTTTCAGATGGAATTTGTGTCATAGAATCCGATTTCATGATCAATTTTGTCATTCATGATCATTTTGGCATTGAATTTGGGGAATATATCGAATTGGGTCAACTGGGTTGGGTTGACCCAACCCAGTCAACCCGTTGACCAAAGTTGGTCATAAGCAGAACGCTTTCTGCTTGTTCTTCTTGGCGTACGCAGAGAAAAGAAAAAAACAGAACGGAGGGGAGGGGGTCTCCTTCGCGCACGAAATGGAAAAGAGGAGGACGATCAGTTGAGAAGTCAGTTGAGGGGGGAATCAGTTAAGAGGGTTACACAACAACAGAAGCCGGGGGGAGAAGGGAGCAAAAAAAGAGAGGGCGGGCGGAAGACGCAGCTCGCAAAAGAAACAAAGAGAGCGAGACGAGCGAGAGAGAGACAGACGATGAGAGAGAGAGAGAGAGCCGGCGGGAGAGGAGCTCGTCGTCGATTTTGGGGAGGAGGAACCGAACGTCCGCAGGCAAGAAATGAACCTGCGGAGAGAGCAAGAGAGAGCTGGCGAACAGAGAGAGAGAGAGAGAGAGTCTGCAGAGAGAGAAAGAGGCAGCCGAACCTGTGCAAGCTTCGCCAGATCATCACCGGCGAAACCGAAGCCAGCGACGGCCATATTCGACTTCTTTGAACTCCGGAGAAGCTATCGAACCCTTCCGAACGTCTTTTCATCTCGAAAAACGGTGAGATCTTCCTCCAAGCTCGAGCTCGGCCTTTAATGGCAACTTGAGCTAGAGCCGTCCGTTGGCTGCGATTTTGGTTTCAATCTGCTTGTCTCGCCTTCCTGAGCATTTTCACTTTTTATTGCATATCATTTCGACGCCTAAATCGCTTGGTCCACCCCCTACCATGACCGATCGGTCACGAGCTCCGCGGCTCGTTTTGGACCAAAACCGAAGCTCACAGAGGGCCATGTAAGTCTCTTCGATCTCCCATAATGCTTCTTGATGGATTGATAGGCTTAGATATCTTCAGAAATGACCAGGGCGTACTCTCGCCGGAGATTAGCTCCGGCCTAGGATGGTGAGATTGCCAAACTTGATGCTGCTATGATCATCGCGATATATGTTGTAGAGGAGATCCGCGGGAGTCGAATGGCGTTGGTCTTGTATGATTTGGCGTTCTGAGGCCGGAGAAACAGCCCTCCGACGAGGCGCCGACGAGGGAGCGCCGACGCTGGTCATCTTCTTCGGCCAACCTGTTGACTGGTCAACGAAAGTTGACCAGTCAACGCGCACGTGGCGCTGACGTGGCGCCCACGTGGCAGCCACGTCAGCGCATTCGGTTAAAACCGAATAAAAAAATATAACAAAAACAGATCGGACGGTGGAGATTTGGCCACGTGTTGCGATCTCACTTTTTCGGAAATAAAAAATGATTTTCAGAAATTAAATAATACCTTAGATCGGACGGTTACGGTTCAATCTAGCTCTTTAATCTGAACCGTTGGTTCCTTACATAGATCAGGCCGTCCGTAGTCCGCCACGTGGCGCAATCAGGGCCATTGGTTCAATTTGGGCAGGAATTGAAAATTTTGAGCGGGATAAATGTAAACGGCGTCGTTTCGGTGCGGGGCCGAATCCGGGCCGGGCCGGTCGCCGTGGGCCGCGGGCCGGGTTACCCGACCGCGCCCGAATAATATTTTTTTAATAAAAAAATTCCGAAAATGATTTTAAAAAATAAAAAAAATCAGAAAAATCTTAGAAAATCCAAAAAATGCTAGAAAATCCAGAAAATTCCAAAAAAAGTGAAAAATTGTGGGAAAATCCTAGACACTCCAGAAATCCCCAAAAATTGAGGATTGACCACAGACAACTGGTCAACCCTATTTTTGGGGTTTCTTATCCGTTCTTCCGAGACTTGACGATATTACCCTTTAGGGGTAAGTCGCCTCTGCTGTATATGCGAGATAAGGTCGATAATGCCAAGATAAGAATTAGGATCGGGTAGGCGATCAATTCTTAGGTTTGGGTTTTCGAGTCCCGCCTCTTTTCTCAAAATGACAATTTTGCCCTTCAATGGGAAAATTGTCTTTCTTGTTCCAATTGAGTCCTGAAAATTGCTTGAAGTTAGGGTTTGGGTCAGGTGGACGACCAACCCTAATATTTGAGATTTTCAGTTCTCATCTTTGTCCAAAATGACGACTTTACCCTTCCAAGGGTAAAATCACTGTTAAATTCCAGAAAAATCCTGGAAATTCCCGAAAAATAGAAAATGGATTGGATTGATGGCCAATCCTATTTCCCCTGTCTTCTGACTTCCCAATTCGTCTAAAATGACAGATTTACCCCTTTTAAGGGTAAATTTTCTCAAATTATTCAAAATTACGATTCTGCCCTGTTGACACCTGATTTCTGACCATCTATTATTGTGATTTTTATTCTTTAAAATTAATTAAAAATATAAAAAAAAAAGATCATAAAATCACAAAAATCAATTGTGGTGACCTTGGCCAAGCTAAATGAACCATTTTGACAAAAAAAAATAAAAATAAAAATAATAATAATTTTCATAATTTTTGTATATATATATATATTTATTTTATTTTTTATTTTTTTATTTTTTTTATTTTTTTTTATTTTTTTTATTTTATAAGTATTATTATTTTATGTTTTCCTCTCCCGCTCCCCCCCGGCTCCTGCACGCTTCCTTTCACTCACGCAGCCCCCACGCTTTTGCACTCTTTTTTTGGGCCAGCCCTTCTTTTAACCAGGAATCTCTCCTCCTCCTTGGGCCTTCGTGCAACCACTGCCCAAAAAGGAGGATGTGGCGAATTTTTTAAGCGGGAAAGGGGAAGGGATCAGGGGCCTTTTTCTTTTTTTTTTGGCATTCCATGACGCGGCGGCAGGGAAAAGCCATGGCGTTCGGCGGATGATTCCAAGCCCTCGTCGTCACGTTCGGAGGAGAAGCGAAGCCGGCGAACCATCCATCGAGCTCGACGACGTCACGAGGGAGCTCATTTACCTCTCAGACTCACTTGGGATCGCCTAAAAACGCAAGACTCATCATCGAGCTCGCATTCGGCCTCCCATGGTAGATTAGGCTAGAGTCGGTGGTTTTGAGATTTACGACCTGCAATTCCCTTCATACATCCTGCTGCTTTATTTCGTGTTGCTCTCGCGCCGCGGCATGGCCGGAACCGGCGAGTCGACCTTCACCTCTCTCTCACTGGTCACGGGCTCCGTGGTTCATCTCAGACCAGGAAGAAGCGCCACGATGATCAGGTAAGTTCTTTGAGACTCCCAGGAAGCTCCCTGATAGTTTAGATTGAATATATTACGTGTAGAATGGATATGACGATGTCCTCGCCGGAGATTAGCGTCGGCCAGAGTTGCAGGCGTACGAAAGGTTGAGCTGCTGCCTCGAGCTTCTGGTATGTTGTAGATGAAGTCTTTACGAGTCTAATGCCGTTGGTTTCACGCGATTTGGACGTCGGAGGGCTGAGATATCGCCCTTCGACGAGGCGCCGGCGAGGGAACGCCGGCGCCGGTCGTCTTCCCCGGTGAGACTTTGACCAGTCAATGCTTGTTGACCTGGTCAACGCCACGTGGCGCTGACGTGGCAGCCACGTGGCGGCCACGTCAGCGCGCAGTGTTAACAGAAAATCAAAATAATAAAAAATAATCTAACGGCCTAAAATACGCCACGTGGCTCAATCTAAGGCGTTCGTTCTCAATATGCGAAACGGCGCCGTTTTGAGCGTGAGAGAGGCGGGCCGGGGCCTGGGCGCGGGTCCGGATCGTGGGCCGAGTCCAACCCGGCCCTGATAATAATTTCAATTATTAAAAAAAATTTCAGAAAATAATAAAATAATAATAAAAAAAATTCAAAAATCAATAAAAAAATGGAAAATCATAAACAAATTCAAAAAAATTCGAAAAATTCAGAAAAATTCTAAAAAATTCCAGAAAATAGGAAATGGCCACATTCAACTGGCCACGACCTGTTTCGGGTCATTGGACCCCCGATCTTTCCATAAATGACGGTTTTGCCCTTCCGGCAAACCGTCTTCCAAAAAAAATTCTAAAAAATCCAAGAAAATCCCCAAAAATAGGAAATGGCCACAATCAACTGGCCAAGGCTCATCCCGGGTGTTTTGAACCCCGATCCCTCTAAAATGACGATTTCGCCCTTTGGGCGAATTGTCCTCCAGAAAATTGTAGAAAAATCTAGAGATTCCAAAAAATTCTCAAAATTGGGAAATGGCCACAAACTACTAGCCATGGAATATTTTGGGTAATTCGGTATCCAAACCTTCCAAAAATTGACGATTTTGCCCTTCGGGCTAAATCGCCTCCAAATCTTCCCATTTTACCCCTGGTCCCAAATCACGCCTCCCCAAAGCCCTTATGGCTATATTAGGAAGCCGTTGATTTGAATTGATGTGCATTGATGTGATTTATTTATGCACTTGATTGCGCTTTCATTAAAGTTGATTGTGATTGATAGGAATAGTCTTCCAATCTGCATGAAACCTTGAATCAAACCTACCTCACCTAAAATTACGCCTGCATGAACTCTTAGCTAGGAAAATCACTCGCGTTAGGTACCGAAAGGGCGTTGGTAATGACACCAGCGTAATCAAGTCCCCGAACCCAAAATCTCTGGTTCCGCAGAACTGATCGATCTCTCCCAATCGGTCAGTAAGGTTTCCGGTCTACCCTCCAAGAAAGACCGGTGGCGACTCCAAATGCATGCATAAGTTGCACATGCCACCACGACCACACTGAAGGTCAAAAGCGATCGACTCTTACCGTCGAATCCCCAAAAAAAATACTCCCGCCGCGATTTGGTATGGGCCTGGGAGGGCCCGCGCCGATCCAAAGCTCGCGATCCGCACTCTTGTGCGAGGGAAGGCCCGCGATCGGTAATCCATTAGCCGCGTCCGCCTTTCGGACGGGTCGCGACAGCTGGCGACTCCGCTGGGGACGTTTGTTCTAGAACCCATGAATCTAGACCTCAAGTGGACTTAGGCCGTAATTAAAACGCTGAGTGATTTTTCTAACCCTGCAGGCCCTCTTGAAGGTGAGGTAAGTCCGCTTATGGTATGTGTTATATGTTTTTGCAGACTGGAGAAATAAGGGGTGTAGTCTGTGATTAACATTATCTTATGCAGGTTGGGCGTAGGAATGTATGTTGTGTGGATGATTTGAAGTGCTGATTGATAAACTGTTGTGCGTGACTTGCATTGTGATGATCACGACACGTGGACACACACAACCGCGCCTAAAACCCCGGGCGCCGCCTTTAGGAACACAATAGAAGGAATTGAAAATGGAATCTCCGTGAGGAAAAACACGGGGTAATCCACTTTTCAATTCCGCTCACTTCGAACTATGGATCGAGTCCCAATGCAACGATAGCTGTTCAATGGAATCGGCTCTTTCTAGAACTCGAAGTGGGAACCTTAACCTTAGGTGCCAAACCCTCTGATTTTTAGAAGTTCACCATCACTTGTCTCATGCGCATGTCTTTGGGTGGTTGGTACACCTAAAACCGCACATAAGTCGACGAGTTTGGTTGGTAAGACTCTCTATCCCTCAAATCTATTACAGTTCATATAAATATAGGCATTTCATTCATTGCATTCTGGTGATTAGATTAAATGCCATTTCAAGGATAGATGTGTGTGTTTTTCCCAAACGTCCTTGATAGAAGACGAAGAGGATGATATCCCATGACAAACACTGAGTGAGCAACAAAAGAACCTACTATGGACATTATTGAGATATCGTCCAATGAAGATGACGAGTTGGGGCAAGTGATCCGGAAGTTACAGATCGAACTTGGGGCATCCTTAAACGTTAGGATCACATTCCTTTGTTTAATTTTCCATTACTAGTCCTCTTGTATAGGGTTTATTTTTATCGAGGCTTTCTCTATCTCACCCCTTAGAGTGATTGTGTTAGGGATCTATTGGTGTATACATTTAGATGGAACTTGGTTGTGTTTCTTTTGACAGGTCATGTGAATGTGATAGTGGCATTTTCTCTAATCATCCGAATACTCCCAAGTCAAGTTTATAATTCCTTTAGAGGAAATTAAAATTGGAAATCTTGCATGACCTTTTTGGTCGTATAGGATAATCCAACCCCAATTTCGCTAGAAGGAATTATACACTTGAATTGGTTCATGCATGATTGTGCGCCGCTGGTAATCCACGATAATTGACCGAGAATATCGGCGTTGTTTTGAATTTAATGACGAGATAGATGTCCAAATTACTCTCGTTCTTAACAAAACGGCCTTGATTTGGATGTCGTATCTTCAATTAAATTTAAAACACGTTATTATGCCTCGTACTTTTGAGTAATTCGTTCCTCTCGAAATTGATCAAAAGCAATTATTGTGAATTACATCCCTTTCAATAGTATGCTTTCTTTCGAAGAATATTGATAAAAAAACTTTTCGCGCAAGATTAAAACCCTTGTAAAAGTTCTTGTCCTTATTAATCATGGGTAAGCATAAGATTGAAAGGGGTTTTTGCTTTCTTTTTCAAATTATTCCTTCTGATTCTGTCTTTTCATTTGCAGGTAAAAAATAGGTAACAGAGAGAAATCTTTTCCTGGATAAGTCTGAGGCTATTCTTTCATCTGATCATGAGCGAGTTATAAAATCCATATTTGCTCGACTTATTGATATTATGGTTCGGCTCACCTAAGTTGAAGATGATCGAACGCTCGAAGAAAGGAACCATGCAGAAGTTAAAACACACACGAGAACTTTCATTTATTTTGCTCAGCGAAGGGTTTTCAGAAGCAGGTCATACAATTCGGGGTGGAAAAGTAAAGCCAAAGTGAGCCCTAATTAACGACACAAAGGAGCCCAACTGACCCTCCATGTTGTTAATGCTCTGCCCGTACTCACGACTTCGCATGTCCTGGTCCGCGAGCTTGAGGAAAAGGTTTCTGCATTCTCCCTTAACCTCAGTGACCTTGACCTCGTGTTCTTCGGTGATTATTTCCAAGTCCCGAACTAATCCATTCCCGTGAGCTATGTCTGCGGTTATTTTGTCGAGCCGTTCTTCCTGCCAGTCGCTTTGCAGCCTCAATAGGACATTGTGGCGGTCGTGCTCGCCAGCGGTCAGGGATAGGGCCAATTGATCCACCAGTTTTCTCCTCTCGCGAAGCAACGTCGCGACCCTCTCATTGGCAAACTCGACGGCCTTTTTGTGACTATCGGCCAGATAGTTGGTCAGCACCAAATGATCAGACCGATCCTTGTAACGAGCCCTTAAGACGCGAGCCACGAGAACCTCCCGATCAGCAACACGGTAGGCCTCTAAGGAGTGTGCAAAGAGGGTCGGGAAAGTTCTATATTCCCTCCCCAGCGTAGTACCTTCGAGGGAAGTGGTATCTAAGTCCTCGAGCAGGACACGGATTTCATCCGCGGTTGCAGAATGATCGGTTATGTGCGCGTAACCACGACCCAATAGGTTATAAAGCTTTTCCCACTGGGCCAAGACATCAGTTGAAAAAGTGCGTACGGGAGAGGAGGCCATTTGCGTTGGGTTGGCTTGAGAATAAGACGAGTTTAACAGAGAGATTAGAAGGAAGAAGCTGATTATGCGAGAACGTTAACCTTCCATACATTAATTCCTCATTTTATAGCAACTCGAGGATGATGAAGGGCCTCAGTAATAATGCTGGTGGAGCCCAGTTAGGGGGTAAAGCAGGAGGTCCCCTCACGAGAACCATTGGATTCGTTTCGGTCCGCGATTTCCGGCTCATCAATTAAAAGATGTAAAAGATTTGTCGGGATCACCATTATTAGAGTTAGGTGGGAGGAAAGCGGAACTATCGAAGAGAGCCCTAACAGGGTTTGGCAGTCCCATCACGTTGAAAAGCTAAGCGAGAAATTCAAGGTCTTGAGGGGGAACGTTTGCCTAATGATGCTTGAAGAGCGTCTCATGAACATGCAAAGTCACTCGAAGAAAACTTTATAGGGAGTGAGCATACAGGAGAGAGTGGAGAACTCTGAGTGGGCAAGAACCAATCAAACATTTCTCAATCCAACATATTTAAGAGGTTACTATCAGCTGCTAGAGGCGACTGACTCAAAAATCTCAGAAATTGAACCACAAAGGGATCTCGAAGATTCCAAGATCAAGTCTAACGCCAAAACCATGGAGCCCAACACTTCTGGCAACGGAAATCAAAATCACGGCGACGACGACAACGACATCCACAATGCTCAACTCGGGAAAAGAAGACGTCCTCACCAATACTCTCAGGAGGAAACCCAAATGCTGGAAACCCTTTTCAGTAAAAGCCATTACATGAAAAAGAAGTGGAGAATTGAATTGAGCCGGGAGTTGGGAATTAATCAGTCGAGGATCCAGTTTTGGTTTCAAAATAGGAGATCCAAATCGAGGGCTCAACGCAAACGTCAGGTGGTCGAGATTTTAAAGGAAGAAAATCAAAAGCTGCGAACAGAAAACATGAGGTATGAAAAAGCTCTCAATATCACCGTTTGCCCTCATTGCGATAACCTCGTCGCCCTCGGTAAGATATTCCCCGATAAGCCTCACGCGATGATTGAAGACGTTCATTTACCACCCTACTCCCTCGGGGCATCTCCTGCTCAACCAGATTTTGCCGGAGTCACGCATGAGCAGGATGATCCTACGAAGATGATACAAATGCCTCCTGGGGGATGGGATTTGCATCGCTTTGACTGGAGTTACAGTTTCAAGGAGCTGGATGTTACCGCCGACCAGCTCAAAGCATATCAGCCTCATGCACAACAATTTTCGATAGGGTCAGGTCCTGCTGGAGATGAGTTAATCAGTCGTCAAGCCATCGATGCAATTTTGGGCCACGACAAGAGGAGGTTCGCTTGGCCCCCTGAACTGCATTCCAGATTCCTAGATGTGGTTCACCAAATGGGGATCGACTCAGCAACTCCGACGCGCATATTTAAGGCCATGAATGTACCGGGGCTTAGTAAGGAGCTGGTCAGGAATCACCTTGCTGCCTACAGAAAGCTATTAAGACAACGTCGAGCGGAGCTAAACCGGGAGGAATCCGTCTCGAGCTCAAAAGCTAGGGGCGACCGCCATTGTAATGCTCAGGCATCAAGAGATACCCGGCCAAATCTAAGCATCAATCAAGCTAGCAACCCGACCACCGGCAAACTGAAAGCTGATCAGAATGTCCTCCCAGGCCATTTCAATACTTCTCAAGAGCGTGTGCCACAAGTACATCGAGTGCGCACTCCTCCATTCGAGCAGCAGTCGGCTGGTGCTCTGCCTGCCGCTGGTCAACCCACGACAGACGATTTCTTTGATGATGGGCTCGATGCCTTGTTCAATCAGTGGGAAGCTGGCATGCTTGGACAGCCATGATCTAGCACTTGACTCGGGGCACGATGGGTCGGTCACCACGAACACCCATAGAAAGAAGAACATGTTCACGAGTAGATCACTCATTTTATCCGTTGTAAAGTTCCTACGGGAACATTTTTTTTAATGACTATAGTTAATTCTATATTAAAACCAACGCTATCGACGAACATCGTCACGCTCAGTTGTGATGATCCCTTGTTAGATTAAGTCTGAAACCAGAGACGGTCTTTAAAATTTTGAGTGGCCACGAACTCATTCCTCACCAAGCGCCCGGGATGCTGAAATGAAGAGTAACAGCATGCACAGGGAAAATGCCACTTTCGTTTGAACGATGAAAAGGGGTTGAGAGAAGATCATAGCGTTAATGGAGCTAAATGAATTAAACGGAGTCATTAATTGCGGGTCCACCGCTGCTCCCCACGTTCTCGGGCCTAGCAAATCATAAAAGGCGCCGAAAGATTGTAGACCCACCACTTTGAAGACTGAACTAGGGGACGAGCGCAATACTCGATGAAACCGAATCAATGCAAAAGAGTTTGTGATCCTATCACGAGGAAAAAGAAAGGGGAATACAGACGATGAGTAATTACAGGGTCTCGGGAGGAGCGCTTGCTTGCTGGCCTTCATATGCAGCCTGAAGGATGGTTCTAGGACACGAGCAAACACGTAAGAGCGAATAGAGAAAGCTGAGTGAACTAGATCAGCCCGAGATACTCCGATCCATCATGTTTAAAAGCTATTCCCATCTGCTAGAAACGCCCGACCTGGACATTTCTGAGCACGAACTGCTAGGAGATTTTGAAGATCCTGGAGCTGAATACTGCCCGAAAGCCATGGAGACTGACTCCTCTAGCGATGAAATTCTAGGTTTCAGCTACGAAGAAGGAGTATACAATGATGACCGGAGTCGGAAAAGGAAGCAACTACAACGCCACACTCCAGGCCAAATCCGAGAGCTCGAAGCTTTCTTCAATGAATGCCCCACTCCAAGCAAACAACAGAAAATGGAGCTGAGCCGAAAGATAGGATTGCAGCTTTCGAAGGTCAAGTTTTGGTTCGCCAACAAACGAACCCGGGTGAAACAACAATACGCAGACCAGGAGTTACTGGTCCTGAAGGAGGAGAATGAGAAGCTTCAAGCTGAAAGCGCGAGATATAAGGAAGCTCTGACCAAGGCCACCTGCCTTAATTGTGGAAATCCTGTTGTCCTCGGCGAGGTGTTTCTCGATGAACCATCCCTGTTGACGAATAACGCTCAGCTGTTACCGTATTCTCCACAGCATTTTCCGACACAGCCAGATACCGCCGGAGATCTGCATGAGCAAGTCAACACCATAGGATCAACACCAACATCCTCTGAGAAATGGGATATGAATCATCACAGGGGGAGTTCTCTCAATGACGAACTCGCTGTCGCAGCCAGCCAATCCAAAGTCGGTGAGTCCCTCCCTGGACAACTTTTGAAACGACTAGATCCCGTAGAGAATAGCTACCGAAGTATTGACGATATTTTGGGTGATAAGAGAACAAGGTTTTACTGGACCTATGAACTTCACACCAAATTTGTTGATGCAATTCGAGAGCTGGGAGTTGATTCGGCTAGCCCACTACGCTTACTCGAGATTATGAATGTGTCGGGGCTCTCTAGAATTAACGTTGAGTCTCACCTCAAGTACTATATGAGATTGCTAAGGGATGGAAGGATAGCGTTAAACCATCATAAAGCCAGTTGGAGCTCAAATGCTGGGCAGAGTTACAACCATGATGATTGGAGAGCCAAGAGCACCCAACCGTGTTTCAGCAATGACGGGACCGGCAGCCGTGTCAGCGACTCCTCTGACCCAAATCAGAATGCTCCGCCGAGCTATCACAATACTCCTCAAGAGTATATGCCACAGTTCCAGCACATAGAGATTCCTCAGTTTGAGCGCGAATCAGTCATTAATGCTGTCCCTGAAGCGGATCTGGCATTGGTAGAGAGTGCACATATGAACCTGCCGGTCATTGGAGGAAGTTCCAATCCGAGGGGTCAAATTGCTCACGGCAAGAGCAAAGAGAGGAATCCTTCGCCTGCAGTCGACGACACCCAATCTGGGCACCAGGGGCTAGAAAGAACAGGTGATTTCCGTGAGGAGGAGCTGGACACTTGGATCAATACTCTTCAGGAATGTATGTCTCGACCCCAACAGGGCAATGATGAAGGTTCCAGCTCAAAGACTCCAGTTCCTCACAATGAAGGCGATGAAGGAAATCTGCCCCCAACAATTGTTGATACCCAACTTGAACATCAATGGCTCGAAGACCCGAGCAATTTCCTTGGCGATGAGTTCAATCTTTGGCTCGATCAATTTGGAGCCGGAGGGCCATCGCAGTGGTGACGCAAGGCAGGTGACCAAACGTCTGATGCAAGGCATGGCTACTCGATGAAAAATGCTTCGAGAAAAGGGGTTGAATACTCCTATTGCATATGTTGTTGATCGCACTGTAAGGTTCCCACGGGAACATCTTTCATTAATATCTAGAACTAATTGCGCGTGAGTGTCAACATCACCCTTTGAGCATCTTCAAGCCGAGGGCTGAGGATTAGTCGCTTAATCCGTGGAGCAAGTTCTCCGAACAATGACAATCGCCTGCGGAACATAATGGGATCTACCCCTTCAATACGAAATACGTTTGGCCGCGAAGCCACCTATTTGGTGATAAACGTGGATAAATCACTCAAGGAGCCATTTGTTCGAATAACAGAACAGACGTTGCCTAACTGGGGGCAGATGAACCATTGATGTTGCAAACACTCCAATAATGGATAGGCGGATTTGATAGATGTTGTTCATATCAATACGCAATATCAGAACGGGATGAGAACCAAGAGTAAAGTTGTATCGTTCCAATTTGTCTTGAATTTGAGAATATGAATTGATACTCGTTATTTATCCTTGACAGGGGAATCACCTTACAGACGAACAGGTTTTCACATCCCATGTATTACCCGTTAGAATACATGACCAAGGGTAAATTGTATCGTTCTAATTTTTTGGAAAAATTCGTGAACGTACAATAACATGTTTCTTCCGCATTTTCAGGATCTCCAGCCGCGGGGGACAGGTAAGTATCCCTTTCCCCAATCCATTGAAGATGTTAAATAAAAAAAACAGAGTGAAAAAGAAAAGCTTTCAGAATCTAATGTCTAGAAAAGACATAGAATTCAAACTTCATTGGCATTCATGTCTTAAAACAGGAGGTTATCTGAACATGAATAAGAACATGCATGGTGCATCATAAAATCCCCTTGACGGGTAAAATTTTTGGAGAAAATGAAAGAGATTTTTTCCAATCAAAAGTTCAAAACTTTTAAAAGGACGTTTTCTCAAAAGAAAAGAGGCAAAGCCTAGTCCAAACACGTCCTACACACACTGGAGAGAAGTGAAGCGGATCAGATAGCAAAATCTGGACCTACGGAAGTAGGGATTATTCGCAACGATTACATGGGTTGGGATGACGGAGGCATTCGTTTCATATCCCTCAAACACTACAGGTGACCGTTGATAAACCCTTTGAACGACGGTTTTCATTCTTAACCCTATCAAGAACCACCCCACATCGGGGCAAAATGGAGGTGAGTCCAGCGGTATCAGGAGAAAATGGTTAGAAATTTTCTTGCTCGGACTAACATCAATCTTTGTGTGTTGTTTATATGGTAATCCAAGTGCCATAGGATGACGAGAAGTATTCATTTCTCTATCCCACACACCATATCCTTTGCACAGCCAAGTTGAGCCTGCAAATTCATTTCATAAACCCCTGTTGGTGATCATGGGATGTTTCAAGATGGAAACTGCATCACTCCAAGAACGGAAGAAATCAAGAGATGTGATTTATAGAAAAATCTCATATCGGCGTTGTCGCGACCCGTCCGAAAGCGGACGCGGCTAATGGATTACCGATCACGGGTCTTGGATCGGCGCGAGCCCTCCCAGGCCCATACCAAATCGCGGCGGGAGTATTTTTCAAAGGGATTCGACGATAACAGTCGATCGCTTTCGACCTTAGTGTGGTCGTGGTGGCATGTGCAACTTGTGCATGCATTTGGAGTCGCCACCGGTCTTTCTTGGAGGGTAGACCGGAAACCTTATTGACCGATTGGGAGAGATCGATCAATTCTGCGGAACCAGAGATTTTGGGTTCGGGGACTTGGTTACGTTGATGTCATTACCAACGCCCTTTCGGTACCTAACGCGAGTGATTTTCCCTAACTAGGATTTCATGCAGGCGCAATTTTGGGTGAGGTAAGTCTGACTTTGCACATTAACCAGTTTAACATGCTCACGTAATCATAATAAATAAATAGATGCCAATCACATAAACATCTATCCTACGTGGTGATCATGGAATTATGATTTAATGGGTCTCGAGCCAATGAGACCACATTTAATCATTTTAATATTTTAATAACGGAGAGCCGCTCTTCGCTTCTTCTTGGTTTCTTGAACTCTTCAAGAATTGGGCCCCAAAGAGCTCGCCGACTTAAAAGGCTCCTCCACGTAATCCTCGTAGCATTTACATCAACAATTGACTATGCTAAAAATAAAGATTACATGAAAAATAAAAGGAGTACGCAGTCTCCATTTAATAATTACAACCCCAAATATATAAATAATCATCATACATTCATATATACATCAATCACATTGATTAGGGATTTTTCCATGATCACCACCCTTTCACGTAAGTAATAAATTCACAATTTAAAACTTAGGAAGGCACAATAAAAATTCTACGTTGAATCATATTCAGAATTTTTACGTAAAATAAGATAGCCATAAATTTTCGATTCAAAATTGATTTAGTCTCAATTTTTGCTACGTTGATTAATTTATCATATAAAATAATCAATCTCCATTAGCCATGTAAGACGAACAATTCGTTAATACATATTGGCCATAGTATTGCAAAAATTGCAAAAAATCAATTAAATGCACGAAAACACCTAAGGATTGGCTCTGATACCAATGTTGGGATCCACGTAACACGTAGCGGAAATAAATAACAACCCATACATGTATCTCCAGAGGCGTACTTCGTGCATTTCAATCGAAAAAAATCACAAAGTCTCAAAGGGAGTAAATAGATTACCTCTCGTAGCGTGCTTGAACAGAGGTGTCGGTTCGATGTTCTTCGATCTCAGCCTCCACAAGTGTTAGGCATCTAATTCGGACGCACCACCAATTGACGAACGGGGAGACGACTAATAACTCCACAACAATTGTGCTAGCAATATGCGGAATCAATATTCCGAACTTAGTATATTTTGCTCTCTCAAGATTATGAGAATATAGAGAGTGTTTGTGTTCTTCTCTCTAAGCTCTCAAAAATTTGCACACTCTACAAAATGTCTCCCCCCTTCAACCTCAAAACTCTTGCCATCCTTTTATAGCCAAAAATACCTTCCAATAAATTGTATTTAAAAATAGCACTAACAATTATAAATTCTATCTAAAAATAGCACTCACAAATAAATGACATTTAAAAATAGCACTAACAATAGCACTCACAATTTATAATACAAAAATACTATTTAAAAATAGCACTAACAATAGCACTCACAATTTATAATACAAAAATGCTATTTAAAAATAGCACTAACAATTATAAATTCTATCTAATAATAGCACTCACAATTTATGATAAATAAATGCCATTTAAAAATAGCACTAACAATAGCACTCACAATTTATGATAATAAATGTCATTTAAAAATAGCACTAACAATAACACTCACAATTTATAATACAAAAATGCTATTTAAAAATAGCACTAGCAATAGCACTCACAATACAAAAATGCTAAAAAAAAGGCACTAACAAAGGTGTTAAAAATAATAACCATTATTATTATTACAAGAGTTAAAGAGGTTACCAAACAGTACAAATATGCATAATGTATAAATACGTATGACGTATAAATACATAGAGCATACGTATACATCCGTGAAACCGGGGACTAATTGAAAGAAAAATGTGCAATTAAGCCCTTTTGGTAAAAATTGATTAAATTGGAGGGCAAATTGACCTAATTGCACTTTAAGACTTTAGAATCCAATGTCATAGCTTATAAAAAGTGAGAATTGAAAACTAAAAGACTCGAAAATGATTTTTTTTAGGCTCGGTTCGGGTTTATGTTTGTGAAGGAACATATTGACCCGAGCCGAATTTTTGAGATTTAAAGTGACACACTTGAAGAGGAAATTAAAACAAAATTATCGAATATTTTTGGGTATTTTTCTGATCACGAATGGTATTTTTCTGATTTTTTGGGTATTTTTATAATTAAATAAACTCGAAAAATATTAAAAATACCGAAAAATATTTTTTGTTCAAAATTGGTTCCTAAGGTTAAACCAAGGCTTCCAAAGTTGATTTTGTGATTTTATGACCTTTTTTGATATTTTTAATTAATTTTAAAGAATAAAAATCACAATAATAAATGGTAAAAAAAATCAGGTGTCAACAGCTGCCCCTCTTTGAGAGGAATCTCGTTAGAGGTTTCTCTCAAAGATAAGGTGGCACCTGATTCCTAACCGACTCAACTGGGAAAATAAGAGAAGAAATGTTATGACATCGGATCCTTAAGCCTATTGATAAAAGCTCAAATCAATCCCCGGTTTGCTCTAACAATTTGAACATGGGTCGGAGTGAGAGAGGCTTACCTGAAGCTCACCTGTCGGATGCTGCCGGTTGCGACGACTTTCAAGAAGATGCCTAGGACTCGTCACAGAAAATCCTAGGGAGATTAAGCTCTGACCCGTCTGGTAGGTCATACCATTATGGGATTCCTAACTGGTAGGAACCCTAGGAAGGCGCATCCCACGCTTTGGGATTTGCCAAGGATTTTGATCCGTATGGTGGATCAGACCTTTGTGTTGATCCTTACTGCGATATTTATTAATGAGTTGACCCTTATGGCGGTTTCTACCAATGAATTGACCCTTATGGCGGTTTCTACCATATGTGACCCTTCAGGCGATTTCTACCATTAATGTGATCCCTCAGGCGGTTTCTGCCTGGGTTTGACCCTTCAGGCGGTTTCTACCTTGAGTTGACCCTTCAGGCGATTTCTACCTTTGATTTGACCCTTCAGGCGGTTTCTACCTTGTGTTGACCCTTCAGGCGGTATCTACCTTGTGTTGACCCTTCAAGCGGTATCTACCTTTGATTTTGACCCTTCAGGCGGTATCTACCTTTGATTTGACCCTTCAGGCGGTATCTACCATATTTTGACCCTTCAGGCGGTATCTACCTTGATTTAACCCTTCAGGCGGTATCTACCTTCATTTGACCCTTCAGGCGGTATCTACCTTTGAGTTGACCCTTCAAGCGGTATCTACCTTATTTTGACCCTTCAGGCGGTATCTACCTTCATTTGACCCTTCAGGCGGTATCTACCTTCATTTGACCCTTCAGGCGGTGTCTACCATCAGTTTTGACTTTGAAAAGGGGTCTCATGACGAGGGTTCTCCACGTCCGATGAGACTGCCTAAATGAAAAGGGGTCTCATGATGGAGGTTCTCCACGTCCGATGAGATTTCCTGAATTTTGAAAAGGGGGTCTCATGACGAGGGTTCTCTACGTCCGATGAGACTACCTGAATTTTGAAAAGGGGTCTCATGACGAGGGTTCTCCACGTCCGATGAGAATGCTTGATTTTTGAAAAAGGGTCTCATGACGAGGGTTCTCCACGTCCTATGAGACTGTTTGATATTTGAAAATGGGTCTCATGACGAGGGTTCTCCACGTCCGATGAGACTACCTGAATTTTGAAAAGGGGTCTCATGACGAGGGTTCTCCACGTCCGATGAGACTGCTTGATTTTTGAAAAGGGGTCTCATGACGTGGGTTCTCCACGTCCGATGAGACTGCTTGATTATTGAAAGGGGGTCTCATGACGAGGGTTCTCCACGTCCGATGAGACTACCTAAATTTTGAAAAGGGGTCTCATGACGAGGGTTCTCCACGTCCGATGAGACTGCTTGATTTTTGAAAAGGGGTCTCATGACGAGGGTTCTCCACGTCCGATGAGACTACCTAAATTTTGAAAAGGGGTCTCATGACGAGGGTTCTCCACGTCCAATGAGACTGTCTGATTTTGAAAAGGATTTTTTTTTAAGGGTTTCTCTTCCCCAAGAAAATATTGGTAATCTTGAGAAGACAGCAATTGTCCAATTGACAAAATTTTATGACTTAAGCTTTAGTCATGAGATGTGCATTTTGATGCTGGAGGTTATCCAAAACATTCTTGCAACACACAGATGTGATCACAAATTCCTTGTGCGGCAAATCTGGATCAAACAATTTGAAATTTCCAAAAAGAGTTTGTTCAAAACATGTATTGGAATATTTCTCGACGATGAGGTTCTTTCACCTGTTTTGAGATAGTGGTTTTTATAGGGGATGCACTCAATTCCCTACTAACCTGTGCCTAGGTTTTAGGCTCATTCGCAGCGCATACATTTTGATCGGTCGGGAGGTCTTCCACGGGACCGTAATGTTGGGCTTGGATATTGGTTTTCAAGGGAGACCCGCTTTGGAGTCAAGGCCATTGAATGAAAATCTTCATCCTCTGCTCCGGGTTTACAAGTCGAGAACCCTGCAAAATGAGAAAGAAATAGTCTTGCTCGTACCTCTTCGAGCTAAGCTATATGTTAACCCAAGTGTCTTAGTCAGAGAAGACTGTTTAGGGGTTATGATGTTGGTAGGATTGGGGACCGAAAAAGGCTTGTTTTTGGCCCAGAATTTATGAGGGGTTTGACATTGGTGATCATTGCTGATTTGCCACCTGTCTTTTTTTTTTTTTGTATCTTTAGCCTTTGAGGCGCGCAACCTATCTTGCGGTGTGCACCAGCTCTTTAGAGAGCGTCTCTTGTTGCATTCAGAGACTGACTCTCTCTATGTCTTTGTTCTGTGCTTGATAGCATTTGGGGAGCAGTCCTTTTGGATTTGGCTCATTCAGGGATTTCCCCTTTTCCCATCCAGCTTCATTGCGGATCAATTAAACAACTTGCACGAGCATCGGCCTTGCTTTTACTAGGCACTTTGCTTTTTCTTGATGCCGGGGATTTTTTCATTTTCATTTTTGAAATCCCACTTTTTCTCATCTTCATGGGATCATGTTAGACATATAGTCTAAACATGTTTTAAATATCAGTCCGGGAATTCTCTTCGTAATCCCTGAGTCTTGAACTCTTCCATTTTTGAAGTGGTGCGGCATCCGTCTTGGAATGATCACCAATGGGTTCATGAAATGAATTTGCAGGCTCAACTTGGCTGTGCAAATGATACAGTGTGTGGGATAAAGAATGAATGCTTCTCGTCATCCTATGGCACTTGGATTACCATATAAACAACACACAAAGATTAATGTTAGTCCGAGCAAGAAAATTTCTAACCATTTTCTCCTGACGCTGCTGGACTCACCTCCATTTTGCCCCGATGTGGGGTGGTTCTTGACAGGGTTAAGAATGAAAACCGCCGTTCAAAGGGGTTATCAACGGTCACCTGTAGTGTTTGGGGGATATGAAACGAATGCCTCCGTCGTCCCGACCCATGTAATCGCTGCGAATGGTCCCTACTTCCGTAGGTCCAGATTTTGTTATCTGCCCACTCCATTCATCTCTCAAGTGTGTGTGGGACATGTTTGGATTAGGCTTCGCCTCTCGTCTGAGAAAACACTCTTTTAAACGGTTTGAACAACTTTTATTGGAAAAAGTCTTTTTGTTTTCTCCAAAGATTTTACCCATCAAGGGGATTTTATGATGCACCATGTATGTTCTTATTCATGCTTCAGGTAACCTCCCGATTTAAATCGTGAATATCGATACATTGGGAAATCTTTATGCCGGTTGAAAGGATTCTGACATTTTTTATCTCCCGCTAACTGGGAAAAGGGATACTTACCTGTCCGTCGCAGCTGCGGATCCCTGCAAATGTAAAAGAAGCATATCATTGTAGGTTCACGAATTTTTCAAAAATCGAAACGATACATCCTACCCTTGGTCATGTACTCTAACGAGTAGTACATGGGATGTAAAAACTTGTTCGTCTGTAAGGCGATTCCCCTGTCAAGGATAAATAACGAGTATCAATTCACATTCTCAAATTCAAGACAAATTGGAACGATACAACTTTACTCTTGGTTCTCATCCCGTTCTGATGTTGCGTATTGATATGAACAACATCTATCAAATCCGCCTATCCATTCTTGGAGTGTTTGCAACATCAATGGTTCATCTGCCCCCAGTTGGGCAACGTCTGTTCTGTTATTCGAACAAATGGCTCCTTGAGTGATTTATCCACGTTTATCATCTGAGAAGGGAAAGAAATGAGACATTACTTCGGTATTCGATTGAAGATCGTTTAGGAACGATACATCGTTTTACCAAATAGGTGGCTTCGCGGCCAAACGTATTTCGTATTGAAGGGGTAGATCCCATTATGCTCCGCGGGTGATAGTCATTGTTCATGGAACTTGCTCCACGGATTAAGTGATTAATCCACGGCCCTCGGCTTGAAGATGCTCAAAGGGTGATGTTGACACTCACGCGCAATTAGTTCTAGATATTAATGAAAGATGTTCCCGTGGGAACCTTACAGTACGATCAACAACATATTCAATAGGAGTATTCAACCCCTTTCCTCTAAGCATTTTTCATCGAGTAGCCATGCCTTGCATCAGACATTTGATCACCGGCCTTGCGTCACCACTGCGGTGGTCCTTCGGCTCCAAATTGATCGAGCCAAAGATTGAACTCATCGCCAAGGAAATTGCTCGGGTCTTCGAGCCATTGATGCTCAAGTTGGGTATCAACGATTGTTGGGGGCAGATTTCTTTCATTGCCTTCGTTGTGAGGGATTGGAGTCTTTGAGCTGGAACCTTCATCATTGCCCTGTTGGGGTTGTGACATACATTCCCGAAGAGTATTGATCCAAGTGTCCAGCTCCTCATCAAGGAAATCACCTGTTCTTTTTAGCCCTTGGTGCCCAGATTGGGTGTCGTCGACTGCAGGCGAGGGATTCCTCTCTTTGCTCTCGCGTGAGCAATTTGACCCCTCGAATTGGAACTTCCTCCGATGACCGGCAGGTTCATATGTGCACTCTCTACCAATGCCAGATCCGCTTCAGGAATAGCATTAATGACTGATTCGCGCTCAAACTGAGGAATCCCTATGTGCTGGAACTGTGGCATATACTCTTGAGGAGTATTGAGATAGCTCGGCGGAGCATTCTGATTTGGGTTAGAAGAGTCGCTGACACGACTGCCAGTCCCGTCATTGCTGAAACACGGTTGGGTGCTCTCGGCTTTCCAATCATCGTGGTTGTAATTCTGCCCAGCACTTGAGCTCCAACCGGCTTTATGATGGTTTAACGCTATCCTTCCATCCCTTAGCAATCTCCTATAGTACTTGAGTTGAGACTCAACGTTAATTCTAGAGAGCCCCGGCACATTCATAATCTCGAGTATGCGTAATGGGCTAGCCGAATCAACTCCCAGCTCTCGAATCGCATCAACAAATTTGGTGTGAAGTTCATAGGTCCAGTAAAACCTTGTTCTCTTATCACCCAAAATATCGTCAATACTTCGGTAGCTATTCTCTACGGGATCTAGTCGTTTCAAAAGTTGTCCAGGGAGGGACTCACCGACTTTGGATTGGCTGGCTGCGACAGCGAGTTCGTCATTGGGAGAACTCCACCTGTGATGATTCAGGTCCCATTTCTCAGAGGGTGTTGGTGTTGACCCTATGGTGTTGACTTGCTCATGCAGATCTCCAACGGTATCTGGCTGTGTCGGAAAATGTTGTGGAGAATACGGTAACAGCTGAGCGTTATTCGTCAACAGGGATGGTTCATCGAGGAACACCTCGCCGAGGACAACAGGATTACCACAATTAAGGCAGGTGGCCTTGGTCAGAGCTTCCTTATATCTCGTGCTTTCAGCTTGAAGCTTCTCATTCTCCTCCTTCAGGACCAGTAACTCATGGTCTGCGTATTGCTGTTTCACCCGGGTTCGTTTGTTGGCGAACCAAAACTTGACCTTCGAAAGCTCCAATCCTATCTTTCGGCTCAACTCCATTTTCTGTTGTCTGCTTGGAGTGGGGCATTCATTGAAGAAAGCTTCGAGCTCTCGGATTTGGCCTGGAGTGTGGCGTTGTAGTTGCTTCCTTTTCCGACTCCGGTCATCATTGTATACTCCTTCTTCGTAGCTGAAACCTAGAATTTCATCGCTGGAGGAGTCAGTCTCTATGGCCTTCGGGCAGGATTCAGCTCCAGGATCTTCAAAGTCTCCCAGCAGTTCGTGCTCGGAAATGTCCAGGTCGGGCGTTTCTAGCAGATGGGAATAACTTTTAAACATGATGGATCGGAGTATCTCGGGCTGATCTAGTTCACTCAGCTTTCTCTATTCGCTCTTACGTGTTTGTTCACTCTAGAAATTTTCTCAAGTGATTGTGCGTGTCCTAGAACCATCCTTCAGGCTGCATATGAAGGCCAGCAAGCAAGCACTCCTCCCGAGACCCTGCAATTACTCCTCGTCTGTATTCCCCCTTTCTTTTTCCTCGTGATAGGATCACAAACTCTCTTGCATTGATTCGGTTTCATCGAGTATTGCGCTTGTCCCCTAGTTCAGTCTTCAAAGTGGTGGGTCTACAATCTTTCGGCGCCCTTTTATGATTTGCTAGGCCCGAGAACGTGGGGAACAACGGTGGACCCGCAATTAATGACTCCTTTTAATTCATTTAGCTCCAAGGGAATTAACGCTATGATCTTCTCTCAACCCCTTTTTCATCGTTCAAACGAAAGTGGCATTTTCCCTGTGCATGCTGTTACTCTTTATTTCAGCATCCCGAGCGCTTGGTGAGGAATGAGTTCGTGGCCACTCAAAATTTTAAAGACCGTCTCTGGTTTCAGACTTAATCTAACAAGGGATCATCTCAACCGAGTATGACGATGTTCGTCGATAGCGTTGGTTTTCATACATAATTAACTATAGCCATTAAAGAAAAATGTTCCCATAGGAACTTTACAATGGATAAAAAGAGTGATCCACTCGTGAACATGTTCTTCTTTCTATGAGTGATCGTAGCGACCAACCCATCGTGCCCCGAGTCAGGTGCTGGATCATGGTTGTCCAAGCATGCCAGCTTCCCATTGATTGAACAAGGCATCGAGCCCATCATCAAAGAAATTGTCTGTCGTGGGTTGACCAGCGGCAGGCAGAGCACCAGCCGACTGCTGCTCGAATGGAGGAGTGCGCACTCGCTGTACTTGCGACACGTGCTCTTGAAAAGTGTTGAAATGGCCCGGAAGGACATTCTGATCAGCTTTCAGTTTGCCGGTGGTCGGGTTACTAGCTTGATTGATGCTTAAATTTGGCCGGGTACCTCCTGATGCCTGAGCATTACAATGGCGGTCCCCCCTAGCTTTTGAGCTCGAGACGGATTCCTCTCGGTTTAGCTCTGCTCGACGCTGTTTTAATAGCTTTCTGTAGGCAGCAAGGTGATTCCTGACCAGTTCCTTACTAATCCCCGGTACACTCATGGCCTTAAATATGCGTGTTGGAGTTGCTGAATCGATCCCCATTTGGTGAACCACGTCTAGGAATCTGAAATGCAGTTCAGGGGGCCAAGCGAACCTCTTCCTATCGTGGCCCAAAATTGCATCGATGGCTTGACGACTGATTAACTCATCTCTAGCAGGATCCGACCCTATCGAAAATTGTTGTGCATGAGGCTGATATGCTTTGAGCTGGTCGGCGGTAACATCCAGCTCTTTGAAACTGTAGCTCCAATCAAAGCGATGCAAATCCCATCCCCCAGGAGGCATTTGTATCGTCTTCGTAGGATCATCCTGCTCATGCGTGACTCCGGCAAAATCTGGTTGAGCAGGAGATGCCCCGAGGGAGTAGGGTGGTAAATGAACGTCTTCAACCATTGCGTGAGGCTTATCGGGGAATATCTTACCGAGGGCGATGGGGTTATCGCAATGAGGGCAAACGGTAATATTGAGAGCTTCTTCATACCTCATGTTTTCTGTTCGCAGCTTTTGGTTTTCTTCCTTTAAAATCTCGACCACCTGACGTTTGCGTTGAGCCTTCGATTTGGATCTCCTATTTTGAAACCAAAACTGGATCCTCGACTGATTAATCCCCAACTCTCGGCTCAATTCAATTCTCCACTTCTTTTTCATGTGAGGGCTTTTACTGAAGAGGGTTTCCAGCATTTGGGTTTCCTCCTGAGAGTATTGGTGAGGACGTCTTCTTTTCCCGAGTTGAGCATCGTGGATGTCGTTGTCGTCGTCGCCGTGATTTTGATTTCCGTTGCCAGAAGTGTTGGGCTCCATGGTTTTGGTGTTAGACTTGGTCTTGGAATCTTCGAGATCACTCAGTAGTTCAATTTCTGAGATTTTTGAGTCAGTCGCCTCTAGCAGCTGACAGTAACCTCTTAAATATGTTGGATTGAGAAATGTTTGATTGGTTCTTGCCCACTCAGAGTTCTCTACTCTCTCCTGTATGCTCACTCCCTATAAATTTTTCTTCGAGTGACTTTGTATGTTTAGGAGACATTCTTCAAGCATGAAAGAAAATCATTAGGCAAACGCTCCCCGTCAAGACCTTGAATTTCTCGCTTAGCTTTTCAACGTGATGTGAGTGCTGAATCCTGTTAGGGCTTTTTTCGATAGTTGCGCTTACCTCCCACCTAACTCTAATAATGGTGATCCCGACAAATCTTTTACATCTTTTAATTGATAAGCCGGAAATCGCGGACCGAGACGAATCCAATGGTTCACGTGAGGGGACCTCCTGCTTTACCCCCTAACTGGGCTCTACCAGCATTATTACTGAGACCCTTCATCATCCTCGAGTTGCTATAAAATGAGGAATTAATGTATGGAAGGTTAACGTTCTCGCATAATCAGCTTCTTCCTTCTAAACTCTCTGTTAACCTCGTCTTATTCTCAAGCCAACCCAACGCAAATGGCCTCATCCCCCGTACGCACTTTTTCAACTGATGTCTTGGCCCAGTGGGAAAAGCTTTATAACCTACTGGGTCGCGGTTACGCACACATAACCGATCATTCTGCGATCGAGGATGAAATCCGTGTCCTGCTCGAGGACCTTGATACCACTTCTCTCGAAGGTACCACACTGGGGAGGGAATATAGAATTTTCCCGACTCTCTTTGCACACTCCTTAGAGGCCTACCGTGCTGCTAATTGGGAGGTTCTCGTGGCTCGCGTCTTGCGAGCTCGTTATGAGGATCGATCTGATCATTTGGTGCTGACCAACTATCTGGCCGATAGTTACAAAAAGGCCGTCGAGTTTGCTAATGAGCGGGTCGCGACGTTGCTTCGCGAGAGGAGAAATCTGGTGGAGCAATTGGCCCTATCCCTGACCACCGGCGAGCATGACCGCCGCAATGTCCTGTTGAGGCTTCAGAGCGACTGGCAGGAAGAACGGCTCGAAAAAATAACCGCGGACATAGCTCGAGGGAATGGACTGGTTCGAGACCTGGAAACAATCGCCGAAGAACATGAGGCCAGGGTCGCCGAAGTTAAGGGAGAATGCAAAAGTCTTCTCCTCAGGCTTGCCGACCACGACATGCGGAGTTGGGAGTATGAGCAGAGCATTAATAACATGGAGGGTCAGTTGGGCTCCTTCGTGTCGTTAATTAGGGCTCACTTCGGCTTTACTTTTCTACCCCGAATTGTATGACCCGCTTTTGAAAACCCTCCACTGAGCAAAATAAATGAGAACTCTTGTGTGTGTGTTTTAACTTCTGTATGGTTCATTTCTTCGAGCATCCGAACATCTTCAACTTGGGTGAGCCGAACCATAATATCAATAAGCCGAGCAAATATGTCCTGATTTTATAACTCGCTCATGATCAGATGAGATAATAGCCTTAGACTTGTCCAGGAAAAGATTTCTCTCTATTACCTATTTTTTTACCTGCAAATAAAAAGACAGAATCAGAAGGAATAATTTGAAAAAGAAATCAAAAACCCCTTTCAATCCTATGCTTGCCCATGATTAATAAGGACAAGAACTTTTACAAGGGTTTTAATCTTGCGCGAAAAGTTTTTATCAATATTCCTCGAAAGAAAGCATACTATTGAAAGGAATGTAATTCACAATAATCGCTTTTGATCAATTTCGAGAGGAACGAATTACTCAAAAGTGCGAGGCATAATAACGTGTTTTAAATTTAATTGAAGATACGGCATCCAAATCAAGGCCGTTTTGTTAAGAACGAGAGTAATTTGGACATCTATCTCGTCATTAAATTCAAAACAACGCCGATGTTCTCGATCAATTATCGTGGATTACCAACGACGTAAAACATGCATGGACCAATTCAAGTGTATAATTCCTTCTAGCGAAATTGGGGTTGGATTACCCTATACGACCAAAAAGGTCGTGCAAGATTTCCAATTTTAATTTCCTCTAAAGGAATTATAAACTTGACTTGGGAGTATTCGGATGATTAGAGAAAATGCCACTATCACATTCCCATGACCTGTCAAAAGAAATGCAACCAAGTTCCATCTAAATGTATACACCAATAGATCCCTAATACAATCACTCTAAGGGGTGAGATAGAGAAAGTCTCGATAAAAATAAACCCTATACAAGAGGACTAGTAATGGAAAATTAAACAAAGGAATGTGATCCTAACGTTTAAGGATGCCCCAAGTTCGATCTGTGACTTCCGGATCACTTGCCCCAACTCGTCATCTTCATTGGACGATATCTCAATAATGTCCATAGTAGGCTCCTTTGTTGCTCACTCGGTGCTTGTCATGGGATATCATCCTCTTCGTCTTCTATCAAGGACGTTTGGGAAAAACACACACATCTATCCTTGAAATGGCATTTAATCTAATCACCAGAATGCAATGAATGAAATACCTATATTTATATGAACTGTAATAGATTCGAGGTATAGAGAGTCTTACCAACCAAACTCGTCGACTTATGTGCGGTTTTAGGTGTACCAACCGCCCAAAGACATGCGCATGAGACAAGTTATGGTGAACTTTTAAAAATCAGAGGGTTTGGCACCTAAGGTTAAGGTTCCCACTTCGAGTTCTAGAAAGAGCCGATTCCATTGCACAGCTATCGTTGCATTGGGACTCGATCCATAGTTCGGAGCGAGCGGAATTGAAAAGTGGATTACCCCGCGTTTTTCCTCACGGAGATTCCATTTTCAATTCCTTCTATTGTGTTCCTATAGGCGACGCCCGGGGTTTTAGGCGCGGTTGTGTGTGTCCACGTGTTGTGATCATCACAATGCAATTCATGCATAGCAGTTTATCAATCAGCACTTCAAATCATCCACACAACATACATTCCTACGCCCAACCTGCATAAGACAATGTTAATCACGGACTACACCCCTTATTTCTCCAATCTGCAAAAACATATAACCCCTATCATGAGCGGACTTACCTCACCTTTAAGAGCGCCTGCAAGGTTAGAAAAATCGCTCAACGTTTTAATTACGGCCTAAGTCCACTTGAGGTCTAGAACCATAGGTTCTAGAACAAAGGTCCCCAGCGGAGTCGCCAGCTGTCGCGACCCGTCCGAAAGCGGACGCGGCTAATGGATTACCGATCACGGGTCTTGGATCGGCGCGAGCCCTCCCAGGCCCATACCAAATCGCGGCGGGAGTATTTTTCAAAGGGATTCGACGATAACAGTCGATCGCTTTCGACCTTAGTGTGGTCGTGGTGGCATGTGCAACTTGTGCATGCATTTGGAGTCGCCACCGGTCTTTCTTGGAGGGTAGACCGGAAACATTATTGACCGATTGGGAGAGATCGATCAATTCTGCGGAACCAGAGATTTTGGGTTCGGGGACTTGGTTACGTTGATGTCATTACCAACGCCCTTTCGGTACCTAACGCGAGTGATTTTCCCTAACTAGGATTTCATGCAGGCGCAATTTTGGGTGAGGTAAGTCTGACTTTGCACATTAACCAGTTTAACATGCTCACGTAATCATAATAAATAAATAGATGCCAATCACATAAACATCTATCCTACGTGGTGATCATGGAATTATGATTTAATGGGTCTCGAGCCAATGAGACCACATTTAATCATTTTAATATTTTAATAACGGAGAGCCGCTCTTCGCTTCTTCTTGGTTTCTTGAACTCTTCAAGAATTGGGCCCCAAAGAGCTCGCCGACTTAAAAGGCTCATCCACGTAATCCTCGTAGCATTTACATCAACAATTGACTATGCTAAAAATAAAGATTACATGAAAAATAAAAGGAGTACGCAGTCTCCATTTAATAATTACAACCCCAAATATATAAATAATCATCATACATTCATATATACATCAATCACATTGATTAGGGATTTTTCCATGATCACCACCCTTTCACGTAAGTAATAAATTCACAATTTAAAACTTAGGAAGGCACAATAAAAATTCTACGTTGAATCATATTCAGAATTTTTACGTAAAATAAGATAGCCATAAATTTTCGATTCAAAATTGATTTAGTCTCAATTTTTGCTACGTTGATTAATTTATCATATAAAATAATCAATCTCCATTAGCCATGTAAGACGAACAATTCGTTAATACATATTGGCCATAGTATTGCAAAAATTGCAAAAAATCAATTAAATGCACGAAAACACCTAAGGATTGGCTCTGATACCAATGTTGGGATCCACGTAACACGTAGCGGAAATAAATAACAACCCATACATGTATCTCCAGAGGCGTACTTCGTGCATTTCAATCGAAAAAAATCACAAAGTCTCAAAGGGAGTAAATAGATTACCTCTCATAGCGTGCTTGAACGGAGGTGTCGGTTCGATGTTCTTCGATCTCAGCCTCCACAAGTGTTAGGCATCTAATTCGGACGCACCACCAATTGACGAACGGGGAGACGACTAATAACTCCACAACAATTGTGCTAGCAATATGCGGAATCAATATTCCGAACTTAGTATATTTTGCTCTCTCAAGATTATGAGAATATAGAGAGTGTTTGTGTTCTTCTCTCTAAGCTCTCAAAAATTTGCACACTCTACAAAATGTCTCCCCCCTTCAACCTCAAAACTCTTGCCATCCTTTTATAGCCAAAAATACCTTCCAATAAATTGTATTTAAAAATAGCACTAACAATTATAAATTCTATCTAAAAATAGCACTCACAAATAAATGACATTTAAAAATAGCACTAACAATAGCACTCACAATTTATAATACAAAAATGCTATTTAAAAATAGCACTAACAATAGCACTCACAATTTATAATACAAAAATGCTATTTAAAAATAGCACTAACAATTATAAATTCTATCTAATAATAGCACTCACAATTTATGATAAATAAATGCCATTTAAAAATAGCACTAACAATAGCACTCACAATTTATGATAATAAATGTCATTTAAAAATAGCACTAACAATAACACTCACAATTTATAATACAAAAATGCTATTTAAAAATAGCACTAGCAATAGCACTCACAATACAAAAATGCTAAAAAAAAGGCACTAACAAAGGTGTTAAAAATAATAACCATTATTATTATTACAAGAGTTAAAGAGGTTACCAAACAGTACAAATATGCATAATGTATAAATACGTATGACGTATAAATACATAGAGCATACGTATACATCCGTGAAACCGGGGACTAATTGAAAGAAAAATGTGCAATTAAGCCCTTTTGGTAAAAATTGATTAAATTGGAGGGCAAATTGACCTAATTGCACTTTAAGACTTTAGAATCCAATGTCATAGCTTATAAAAAGTGAGAATTGAAAACTAAAAGACTCGAAAATGATTTTTTTTAGGCTCGGTTCGGGTTTATGTTTGTGAAGGAACATATTGACTCGAGCCGAATTTTTGAGATTTAAAGTGACACACTTGAAGAGGAAATTAAAACAAAATTATCGAATATTTTTGGGTATTTTTCTGATCACGAATGGTATTTTTCTGATTTTTTGGGTATTTTTATAATTAAATAAACTCGAAAAATATTAAAAATACCGAAAAATATTTTTTGTTCAAAATTGGTTCCTAAGGTTAAACCAAGGCTTCCAAAGTTGATTTTGTGATTTTATGACCTTTTTTGATATTTTTAATTAATTTTAAAGAATAAAAATCACAATAATAAATGGTAAAAAAAATCAGGTGTCAACAGGCGTTTAAATGTGCTATGATTCAAGTTGTATATCTAGCACAATTTTCTGAACATCGTAGCTCCAAAAGAAAAGAAAAACCCCTAGACATCAAGAAAAAGCAAAGTGCCTGGTGTTGACACCTGATTTTTTTTACCATTTATTATTGTGATTTTTATTCTTTAAAATTAATTAAAAATATCAAAAAAGGTCATAAAATCACAAAATCAACTTTGGAAGCCTTGGTTTAACCTTAGGAACCAATTTTGAACAAAAAATATTTTTCGGTATTTTTAATATTTTTCGAGTTTATTTAATTATAAAAATACCCAAAAAAATCAGAAAAATACCATTCGTGGTCAGAAAAATACCCAAAAATATTCGATAATTTTGTTTTAATTTCCTCTTCAAGTGTGTCACTTTAAATCTCAAAAATTCGGCTCGGGTCACTATGTTCCTTCACAAACATAAACCCGAACCGAGCCTAAAAAAAATCATTTTCGAGTCTTTTAATTTTCAATTCTCACTTTTTATAAGCTATGACATTGGATTCTAAAGTCTTAAAGTGCAATTAGGTCAATTTGCCCTCCAATTTAATCAATTTTTACCAAAAGGGCTTAATTGCACATTTTTTCTTTCAATTAGTCCCCGGTTTCACGGATGTATACGTATGCTCTACGTATTTATACGTCATACGTATTTATATGTTATGCATATTTGTATTGTTTGGTAACCTCTTTAACTCTTGTAATAATAATAATGGTTATTATTTTTAACACCTTTGTTAGTGCCTTTTTTAGCATTTTTGTATTGTGAGTGCTATTGCTAGTGCTATTTTTAAATAGCATTTTTTGTATTATAAATTGTGAGTGCTATTGTTAGTGCTATTTTTAAATGACATTTATTTATCATAAATTGTGAGTGCTATTGTTAGTGCTATTTTTAAATGGCATTTATTTATCATAAATTGTTAGTGCTATTATTAGATAGAATTTATAATTGTTAGTGCTATTTTTAAATAGAATTTTTGTATTATAAATTGTGAGTGCTATTGTTAGTGCTATTTTTAAATAGCATTTTTGTATTATAAATTGTGAGTGCTATTGTTAGTGCTATTTTTAAATGTCATTTATTTGTGAGTGCTATTATTAGATAGAATTTATAATTGTTAGTGCTATTTTTAAATAGAATTTTTGTATTATAAATTGTGAGTGCTATTGTTAGTGCTATTTTTAAATAGCATTTTTGTATTATAAATTGTGAGTGCTATTGTTAGTGCTATTTTTAAATGTCATTTATTTGTGAGTGCTATTTTTAGATAGAATTTATAATTGTTAGTGCTATTTTTAAATACAATTTATTGGAAGGTATTTTTGGCTATAAAAGGATGGCAAGAGTTTTGAGGTTGAAGGGGGGAGACATTTTGTAGAGTGTGCAAATTTTTGAGAGCTTAGAGAGAAGAACACAAACACTCTCTATATTCTCATAATCTTGAGAGAGCAAAATATACTAAGTTCGGAATATTGATTCCGCATATTGCTAGCACAATTGTTGTGGAGTTATTAGTCGTCTCCCCGTTCGTCAATTGGTGGTGCGTCCGAATTAGATGCCTAACACTTGTGGAGGCTGAGATCGAAGAACATCGAACCGACACCTTCGTTCAAGCACGCTACGAGAGGTAATCTATTTACTCCCTTTGAGACTTTGTGATTTTTTTCGATTGAAATGCACGAAGTACGCCTCTGGAGATACATGTATGGGTTGTTATTTATTTCCGCTACGTGTTACGTGGATCCCAACAGTGGTATCAGAGCCAATCCTTAGGTGTTTTCGTGCATTTAATTGATTTTTTGCAATTTTTGCAATACTATGGTCAATATGTATTAACGAATTGTTCGTCTTACATGGCTAATGGAGATTGATTATTTTATATGATAAATTAATCAACGTAGCAAAAATTGAGACTAAATCAATTTTGAATCGAAAATTTATGGCTATCTTATTTTACGTAAAAATTCTTAATATGATTCAACGTAGAATTTTTATTGTGCATTCCTAAGTTTTAAATTGTGAATTTATTACTTACGTGAAAGGGTGGTGATCATGGAAAAATCCCTAATCAATGTGATTGATGTATATATGAATGTATGATGATTATTTATATATTTGGGGTTGTAATTATTAAATGGAGACTGCGTACTCCTTTTATTTTTCATGTAATCTTTATTTTTAGCATAGTCAATTGTTGATGTAAATGCTACGAGGATTACGTGGAGGAGCCTTTTAAGTCGGCGAGCTCTTTGGGGCCCAATTCTTGAAGAGTTCAAGAAACCAAGAAGAATCGAAGAGCGGCTCTCCGTTATTAAAATATTAAAATGATTAAATGTGGTCTCATTGGCTCGAGACCCATTAAATCATAATTCCATGATCACCACGTAGGATAGATGTTTATGTGATTGGCATCTATTTATTTATTATGATTACGTGAGCATGTTAAACTGGTTAATGTGCAAAGTCAGACTTACCTCACCCAAAATTGCGCCTGCATGAAATCCTAGTTAGGGAAAATCACTCGCGTTAGGTACCGAAAGGGCGTTGGTAATGACATCAACGTAACCAAGTCCCCGAACCCAAAATCTCTGGTTCCGCAGAATTGATCGATCTCTCCCAATCGGTCAATAAGGTTTCCGGTCTACCCTCCAAGAAAGACCGGTGGCGACTCCAAATGCATGCACAAGTTGCACATGCCACCACGACCACACTAAGGTCGAAAGCGATCGACTGTTATCGTCGAATCCCTTTGAAAAATACTCCCGCCGCGATTTGGTATGGGCCTGGGAGGGCCCGCGCCGATCCAAAGCCCGCGATCCGCACCCTTGTGCAGGGGAAGGCCCGCGATCGGTAATCCATTAGCCGCGTCCGCTTCCGGACGGGTCGCGACAGCTGGCGACTCCACTGGGGACTCTTGCTCTAGAACATATGATTCTAGACCTCAAGTGGACTTAGGCCGTAATTAAAACGCTGAGTGATTTTTCTAACTTTGCAGGCGCTCTCGAAGGTGAGGTAAGTCCGCTTATGGTAGGTGTTATATGTTTTTGGCAGATTGGAGAAATAAGGGGTGTAGTCCGTGATTAACATTGTCTTATGCAGGTTGGGCGTAGGAATGTATGTTGTGTGGATGATTTGAAGTGCTGATTGATAAACTGCTGTGCATGAATTGCATTATGATGATCATAACACGTGGACATACACAACCGCGCCTAAAACCCCGGGCGCCGCCTTTAGGAACACAATAGAAGGAATTGAGAATGGAATCTCCGTGAGGAAAAACGCGGGGTAATCCACTTTTCAATTCCGCTCGTTTCGAACTATGGATCGAGTCCCAATGCAACGATAGCTGTGCAATGGAATCGGCTCTTTCTAGAACTCGAAGTGGGAACCTTAACCTTAGGTGCCAAACCCTCTGATTTTTAGAAGTTCACCATCACTTGTCTCATGCGCATGTCTTTGGGCGGTTGGTACACCTAAAACCGCACATAAGTCGACGAGTTTGGTTGGTAAGACTCTCTATCCCTCAAATCTATTACAGTTCATATAAATATAGGCATTTCATTCATTGCATTCTGGTGATTAGATTAAATGCCATTTCAAGGATAGATGTGTGTGTTTTTCCCAAACGTCCTTGATAGAAGACGAGGAGGATGATATCCCATGGCGAACACCGAGTGAGCAACAAAAGAGCCTACTATGGACCTTATTGAGATATCGTCCAAAGAAGATGACGAGTTGGGGCAAGTGATCCGGAAGCCACAGATCGAACTTGGGGCATCCTTAAACGTTAGGATCACATTCCTTTGTTTCATTTTCCATTACTAGTCCTCTTGTATAGGGTTTATTTTTATCGAGGCTTTTTCTATCCCACCCCTTAGAGTGATTGTATTAGGGATCTATTGGTGTATACATTCAGATGGAACTTGGTTGTATTTCTTTTGACGGGTCATGGGAATGTGATAGTGGCATTTTCTCTAATCATCCGAATACTCCCAAGTCAAGTTTATAATTCCTTTAGAGGAAATTAAAATTGGAAGTCTTACACGACCTTTTGGTCGTATAGAGTAGTCCAATCTCAATTTCTCTAGAAGGAATTATACACTTGAATTGTTTCGTGCATGTTTTACGTCGCTGGTAATCCACGATAATTGATCGAGAATATCGATGTTGTTTTGAATTTAATGACGAGATAGATGTCCAAATTACTCTCGTTCTTAACAAAACGGCCTTGATTTGGATGCCGTATCTTCAATTAAATTTAAAACACGTTATTATGCCTCGCACTTTTGAGTAATTCGTTCCTCTCGAAATTGATCAAAGGCGATTATTGTGAATTACATTCCTTTCAATAGTATGCTTTCTTTCGAGGAATATTGATAAAAACTTTTCGCGCAAGATTAAAACCCTTGTAAAAGTTCTTGTCCTTATTAATCACGAGCAAGCATAAGATTGAAAGGGGTCTATGCTTTCTTTTTCAGATTATTCCTTCTGATTCTGTCTTTCTATTTGCAGGTAAAAAATAGGTAATAGAGAGAAATCTTTTCCTAGATAAGTCTGAGGCTATTCTTTCATCTGATCATGAGCGAGTTATAAAATCCATATTTGCTCGACTTATTGATATTATGGTTCGGCTCACCTAAGTTGAAGATGTTCGAACGCTCGAAGAAAGGAACCATGCAGAAGTTAAAACACACACGAGAACTTTCATTTATTTTGCTCAGCGGAGGGTTTTCAGAAGCAGGTCATACAATTCGGGGTGGAAAAGTAAAGCCAAAGTGAGCCCTAATTAACGACACAAAGGAGCCCAACTGACCCTCCATGTTGTTAATGCTCTGCTCATACTCCCAGCTCCGCATGTTGTGGTCGGCAAGCCTGAGGAGAAGACTTCTGCATTCTCCCTTAACTTCGGCGACCTTGGCCTCGTGTTCTTCGGTGACTACTTCCAGGTCCCGAACCAGTCCATTCCCGCGAGCTATGTCCTCGGTTATCTTGTCGAGCCGTTCTTCCTGCCAGTCGCTCTGAAGCCTCAACAGGACGTTGCGGCGGTCATGCTCGCCGGTGGTCAGGGATATGGCCAATTGATCCACCAGATTTCTCCTCTCGCGAAGCAACGTCGCGACCCGCTCATTAGCAAACTCGACGGCCTTTTTGTAACTATCAACCAGATAGTTGGTCAGCACCAAATGATCAGATCGATCCTCATAACGAGCCCGCAAGACGCGAGCCACCAGAACCTCCCGACTAGCAACACGATAGGCCTCTAAGGAGTGTGCAAAGAGAGTCGGGAAAGTTCTATATTCCCTCCCCAGTGTAGTACCTTCGAGAGAAGTGGTATCAAGGTCCTCGAGCAGGACACAGATTGCATCCTCGGTTGCAGAATGATCGGTTATGTGCGCGTAACCGCGACCCAGTAGGTTATAAAGCTTTTCCCACTGGGCCAAGACATCAGTTGAAAAAGTGCGTACGGGAGAGGAGGCCATTTGCGTTGGGTTGGCTTGAGAATAAGACGAGTTTAACAGAGAGATTAGAAGGAAGAAGCTGATTATGCGAGAACGTTAACCTTCCATACATTAATTCCTCATTTTATAGCAACTCGAGGATGATGAAGGGTCTCAGTAATAATGCTGGTGGAGCCCAGTTAGGGGGTAAAGCAGGAGGTCCCCTCACGAGAACCATTGGATTCGTTTCGGTCCGCGATTTCCGGCTCATCAATTAAAAGATGTAAAAGATTTGTCGGGATCACCATTATTAGAGTTAGGTGGGAGGAAAGCGCAACTATCGAAGAGAGCCCTAACAGGGTTTGGCAGTCCCATCACGTTGAAAAGCTAAGCGAGAAATTCAAGGTCTTGAGGGGGAACGTTTGCCTAATGATGCTTGAAGAGCGTCTCCTGAACATGCAGAGTCACTCGAAGAAAACTTTATAAGGAGTGAGCATACAGGAGAGAGTGGAGAACTCTGAGTGGGCAAGAACCAATCAAACATTTCTCAATCCAACATATTTAAGAGGTTACTGTCAGCTGCTAGAGGCGACTGACTCAAAAATCTCAGAAATTGAACCACAGAGGGATCTCGAAGATTCCAAGATCAAGTCTAACGCCAAAACCATGGAGCCCAACACTTCTGGCAACGGAAATCAAGATCACGGCGACGACGACAACGACATCCACAATGCTCAACTCGGGAAAAGAAGACGTCCTCACCAATACTCTCAGGAGGAAACCCAAATGCTGGAAACCCTTTTCAGTAAAAGCCATTACATGAAAAAGAAGTGGAGAATTGAATTGAGCCGGGAGTTGGGGATTAATCAGTCGAGGATCCAGTTTTGGTTTCAAAATAGGAGATCCAAATCGAGGGCTCAACGCAAACGTCAGGTGGTCGAGATTTTAAAGGAAGAAAACCAAAAGCTGCGAACAGAAAACATGAGGTATGAAAAAGCTCTCAATATTACCGTTTGCCCTCATTGCGATAACCTCGTCGCCCTCGGTAAGATGTTCCCCGATAAGCCTCACGCGATGATTGAAGACGTTCATTTACCACCTTACTCCCTCGGGGCATCTCCTGCTCAACCAGATTTTGCCGGAGTCACGCATGAGCAGGATGATCCTACGAAGGTGATACAAATGCCTCCTGGGGGATGGGATTTGCATCGCTTTGATTGGAGTTATAGTTTCAAGGAGCTGGATGTTACCGCCGACCAGCTCAAAGCATATCAGCCTCATGCACAACAATTTTCGATAGGGTCGGGTCCTGCTGGAGATGAGTTAATCAGTCGTCAAGCCATCGATGCGATTTTGGGCCACGATAAGAGGAGGTTCGCTTGGCCCCCTGAACTGCATTCCAGATTCCTAGACGTGGTTCACCAAATGGGGATCGACTCAGCAACTCCGACGCGCATATTTAAGGCCATGAATGTACCGGGGCTTAGTAAGGAGCTGGTCAGGAATCACCTTGCTGCCTACAGAAAGCTATTAAAACAACGTCGAGCGGAGCTAAACCGGGAGGAATCCGTCTCGAGCCCAAAAGCTAGAGGCGACCGCCATTGTAATGCTCAGGCATCAAGAGATACCCGGCCAAATCTAAGCATCAATCAAGCTAGCAACCCGACCACCGGCAAACTGAAAGCTGATCAGAATGTCCTCCCAGGCCATTTCAACACTTCTCAAGAGCGCGTGTCACAAGTACAGCGAGTGCGCACTCCTCCATTCGAGCAACAGTCGGCTGGTGCTCTGCCTGCCGCTGGTCAACCCACGACAGACGATTTCTTCGATGAGGGGCTCGATGCCTTGTTCAATCAGTGGGAAGCTGGCATGCTTGGACAGCCATGATCTAGCACCTAGCTAGGGGCACGATGGGTCGGTCACTACGAACACCCATAGGAAGAAGAGCATGTTCACGAGTGGATCACTCTTTTTATCCATTGTAAAGTTCCTATGGGAACATTTTTCTTTAATGGCTATAGTTAATTATGTATGAAAACCAACGCTATCGACGAACATCGTCATGCTCAGTTGTGATGATCCCTTGTTAGATTAAGTCTGAAACCAGAGACGGTCTTTAAAATTTTGAGTGGCTACGAACTCATTCCTCACCAAGCGCCCGGGATGCTGAAATGAAGAGTAACAGCATGCACAGGGAAAATGCCACTTTCGTTTGAACGATGAAAAGGGGTTGAGAGAAGATCATAGCGTTAATTCCCATGGAGCTAAATGAATTAAACAGAGTCATTAATTGCGGGTCCACCGCTGCTCCCCACGTTCTCGGGCCTAGCAAATCATAAAAGGCGCCGAAAGATTGTAGACCCACCACTTTGAAGACTGAACTAGGGGACGAGCGCATTACTCGATGAAATCGAATCAATGCAAGTGAGTTTGTGATCCTATCACGAGGAAAAAGAAAGGGGAATACAGACGATGAGTAATTGCAGGATCTCGGGAGGAGCGCTTGCTTGCTGGTCTTCATATGCAGCCTGAAGGATGGTTCCAGGACACGCACAATCACTTGAGAAAATTTCTAGAGTGAGCAAACACGTAAGAGCGAATTGAGAAAGCTGAGTGAACTAGATCAGCCCGAGATACCCCGATCCATCATGTTTAAAAGTTATTCCCATCTGCTAGAAACGCCCGACCTGGACATTTCTGAGCACGAACTGCTGGGAGACTTTGAAGATCCTGGAGCTGAATCCTGCCCGAAGGCCATAGAGACTGACTCCTCCAGCGATGAAATTCTAGGTTTCAGCTACGAAGAAGGAGTATACAATGATGACCGGAGTCGGAAAAGGAAGCAACTACAACGCCACACTCCAGGCCAAATCCGAGAGCTCGAAGCTTTCTTCAATGAATGCCCCACTCCAAGCAGACAACAGAAAATGGAGTTGAGCCGAAAGATAGGATTGGAGCTTTCGAAGGTCAAGTTTTGGTTCGCCAACAAACGAACCCGGGTGAAACAGCAATACGCAGACCATGAGTTACTGGTCCTGAAGGAGGAGAATGAGAAGCTTCAAGCTGAAAGCGCGAGATATAAGGAAGCTCTGACCAAGGCCACCTGCCTTAATTGTGGTAATCCTGTTGTCCTCGGCGAGGTGTTCCTCGATGAACCATCCCTGTTGACGAATAACGCTCAGCTGTTACCGTATTCTCCACAGCATTTTCCGACACAGCCAGATACCGCCGGAGATCTGCATGAGCAAGTCAACACCATAGGATCAACACCAACATCCTCTGAGAAATGGGATATGAATCATCACAGGGGGAATTCTCTTAATGACGAACTCGCTGTCGCAGCCAGCCAATCCAAAGTCGGTGAGTCCCTCCCTGGACAACTTTTGAAACGACTAGATCCCGTAGAGAATAGCTACCGAAGTATTGACGATATTTTGGGTGATAAGAGAACAAGGTTTTACTGGACCTATGAGCTTCACACCAAATTTGTTGATGCAATTCGAGAGCTGGGAGTTGATTCGGCTAGCCCACTACGCATACTCGAGATTATGAATGTGCCGGGGGCTCTCTAGAATTAACGTTGAGTCTCACCTCAAGTACTATAGGAGATTGCTAAGGGATGGAAGGATAGCGTTAAACCATCATAAAGCCAGTTGGAGCTCAAGTGCTGGGCAGAGTTACAACCATGATGATTGGAGAGCCAAGAGCACCCAACCGTGTTTCAGCAATGACGGGATTAGCAGTCGTGTCAGCGACTCCTCTAACCCAAATCAGAATGCTCCGCCGAGCTATCTCAATACTCCTCAGGAGTATATGCCACAGTTCCAGCACATAGAGATTCCTCAGTTTGAGCGCGAATCAGTCATTAATGCTGTCCTTGAAGTGGATCTGGCATTGGTAGAGAGTGCACATATGAACCTGCCGGTCATTGGAGGAAGTTCCAATTCGAGGGGTCAAATTGCTCACGGCGAGAGCAAAGAGAGGAATCCCTCGCCTGCAGTCGACGACACCCAATCTGGGCACCAAGGGCTAGAAAGAACAGGTGATCTCCTTGATGAGGAGCTGGACACTTGGATCAATACTTTTCAGGAATGTATGTCTCAACCCCAACAGGGCAATGATGAAGGTTCCAGCTCAAAAACTCCAATCCCTCACAACGAAGGCAATGAAAGAAATCTGCCCCCAACAATCGTTGATACCCAACTTGAACATCAATGGCTCGAAGACCCGAGCAATTTCCTTGGCGATGAGTTCAATCTTTGGCTCGATCAATTTGGAGCCGGAGGACCATCGCAGTGGTGACGCGAGGCCGGTGATCAAACGTCTGATGCAAGGCATGGCTACTCGATGAAAAATGCTTCGAGAAAAGGGGTTGAATACTCCTATTGCATATGTTGTTGATCGCACTGTAAGGTTCCCACGGGAACATCTTTCATTAATATCTAGAACTAATTGCGCGTGAGTGTCAACATCACCCTTTGAGCATCTTCAAGCCGAAGGCCGTGGATTAATCACTTAATCCGTGGAGCAAGTTCCATGAACCATAATTATCACCCGCTGAGCATAATGGGATCTACCCCTTCAACACGAAATACGTTTGGCCGCGAAGCCACCTATTTGGTAAAACGATGTATCGTTCCTAAACGATCTTCTATCGCATACCAAAGTAATGTCTCATTTCTTTCCCTTCTCAGGTGATAAACGTGGATAAATCACTCAAGGAGCCATCTGTTCAAATAACAAAACAGACGTTGCCCAACCGGGGGCAGCTGAACCATTGATATTGCAAATATTCCAAGCATGGATAAGCGGATTTGATAGACGTGGTTCATATCAATACGCGACGTCAGAACGGGATGAGAACCAAGAGTAAAGTTGTATCGTCCCAATTTGTCTTCAATTTGGGAATATGAGTTAACACTTGTTATTTATCCTTGATAGGGACTCACCATCAAGGAGGACAGATTGTCACAACCTGTGTGCACTCGCAGGGGCACACGACCAAGGGTAAGATGTATCGTTCTAATTTTTTGAAAAATTCACGAACATACAATAACATGTTTCTTCTGCATTTTCAGGGATTTTCGGCCACGGGGGACAGGTAAGTATCATTTTCCCCAATCCATTGAAGGTGTTAAATAAAAAGAAAAGCTTTCAGAATCTAATGTCTAGAAAAGACATAGAATTCAAACTTCATTGGCATTCATGTCTTAAAACAGGAGGTTATCTGAACATGAATAAGAACATGCATGGTGCATCATAAAATCCCCTTGACGGGTAAAATTTTTGGAGAAAATGAAAGAGATTTTTTCCAATCAAAAGTTCAAGACTTTTAAAAGGACGTTTTCTCAAAAGAAAAGAGGCAAAGCCTAGTCCAAACACGTCCTACACACACTGGAGAGAAGTGGAGCGGATCGGATAGCAAAATCTGGACCTACGGAAGTAGGGATTATTCGCAACGATTACATGGGTTGGGATGACGGAGGCATTCGTTTCATATCCCTCAAACACTACAGGTGACCGTTGATAAACCCTTTGAACGACGGTTTTCATTCTTAACCCTGTCAAGAACCACCCCACATCGGGGCAAAATGGAGGTGAGTCCAGCGGCATCAGGAGAAAATGGTCAGAAATTTTCTTGCTCGGACTAACATTAATCTTTGTGTGTTGTTTATATGGTAATCCAAGTGCCATAGGATGACGAGAAGCATTCATTTCTCTATCCCACACACCATATCCTTTGCACAGCCAAGTTGAGCCTGCAAATTCATTTCATAAACCCCTGTTGGTGATCATGGGATGTTTCAAGATGGAAACTGCATCACTCCAAGAACGGAAGAAATCAAGAGATGGGATTTATAGAAAAATCTCATATCGGCGTTTAAATGTGCTATGATTCAAGTTGTATATCTAGCACAATTTTCTGAACATCGTAGTTCCAAAGGAAAAGAAAAGGCGGGATTTCAACAAAGAAAAAATCCCCAGCATCAAGAAAAAGCAAAGTGCCTGGTAAAAGCAAGGCCGATGCTCGTGAAAACTGTTTGATTGATCCCCAATAAAGCCTAGTTGGGAAGAGAGAAAAACCCATAAAGAAGTCAGATCAAGAAGACTGCTCCCCAAATGATGTCAGCCGTGGTGCAAAAACACGGACAGAATTGTCAATCTCTTAATACCACAAGAGACGTTCTCTAAAGGACTTGTGCACACCTCAAAAGCGGTTGCACACCTCAAAAATGAAGATGCAGAATGGAAAAGACATGTGACAAGTTTGCAATGATCACCAATGTCAATCCCCTCATAAATTCTGGGCCAAAAACAAGCTTTTTTTCGGTCCCCAATCCTACCAACATCATAACCCTGAAACAGTCTTCTCTGACTAAGACACTTGGGTTAACATATAGCTTAGCTCGAAGAAGTACGAGCAAGAATATTTCTTTCTCATTTTGCAGGGTTCTTGACTTGTAAACCCGGAGCAGATGGTGAAAACTTTCATTCAATGACCTTGACTCAAAAGTGAGTCCCCCTTGAAGACCAATATCCAAGCCCAACATTACGGTCCCGTGGAAGACCTCCCGACCGATCAAAATGTATGCGCTGCGAATGAGCCTAAAACCTAGGCACAGGTTAGTAGGGAATTGAGTGCATCCCCTATAAAAACCACTATCTCAAAATAGGTGAGAAGACCTCATTGTCGAGAAATATTCCAGTTGGTGTTTTGAACAAACTCTTTTTGGAATTTTCAAACTGTTGGTCCAGATTTTCCGTGCAAGGGATTTGTGATCACATTTGCATGTTGCAAGAATGCTTTGGATAACCTCCAGCATCAAAATGCACATTTCACGATTAAAACTTAAGTCATACGGTTTTTGTCAAATGGACAGCCGTGGTCTTCCCAAAGATTACTAACGTTTTCTGGGTGAAGAAAAATCTTTCAGGTTTGAACTTTCTGCAGGATACCTGGAGAACACAGCTCCCAGAATGTCGCCTCAACAGAATCAAATGAAGCTTTGTCAAAATAAAATCTTTCTCTGCTTCAAAACTGAATTCCCGGCAAATTTCGGGATCTTTCAAAAAAAGGTGTGAGGATAGAACCCTTTTTCAAAAGAAGTCAACAAACTGTCCCAACAGACGTGGAGAACCCTCGTCCTAGGACACCCTTTTCAAAAATATCAAGGAAATCTCAACGGACGTGGAGAACCCTCGTCATGAGACCCCTTTTCAAATAAAAACAAAGGTAGATACCGCCTGAAGGGTCAAACTATGGTAGAAACCGCCTGAAGGGTCAAAACAAAGGTAGAAACCGCCTGAAGGGTCAAATCAAAGGTAGATACCGCCTGAAGGGTCAAATGAAGGTAGATACCGCCTGAAGGGTCAACTCAAAGGTAGATACCGCTTGAAGGGTCAACACAAGGTAGATACCGCCTGAAGGGTCAACACATGGTAGATACCGCCTGAAGGGTCAACACAAGGTAGAAACCGCCTGAAGGGTCAAATCAAAGGTAGAAACCGCCTGAAGGGTCAACTCAAGGTAGAAACCGCCTGAAGGGTCAAACCAAGGTAGAAACCGCCTGAGGGATCACATATGGTAGAAACCGCCATAAGGGTCAATTCATTGGTAGAAACCGCATAAGGGTCAACTCATTGATAAATATCGCAGTAAGGATCAACACAAAGGTCTGATCCACCATACGGATCAAAATTCTTGGCAAATCCCAAAGCGTGGGATGCGCCTTCCTTAGGTTCCTACAAGTTAGGAATCCCATCATGGTATGACCTACCATACAGGTCAGAGCTTAATCTCCCTGGGATATTCTGAATGACGAGTCCTAGGCATCTTCTTGAAAGTCGTCGCAAGCGGCAGCATCCGACAGGTGAGCTTCAGGTAAGCCTCTCTCACTCCGGCCCATGTTCAAATTGTTAGAGCAAACCGGGGATTGATTTGAGCTTTTATCAATAGGCTTAAGGGTCCGATGTCATAACATTTCTTCTCTTATTTTCCCAGTTGAGTCGGTTAGGAATCAGGTGCCACCTTATCTTTGAGAGAAACCTCTAACGAGATTCCTCTCAAAGAGGGGCAGCTGTTGACACCTGATTTTTTTTTACCATTTATTATTGTGATTTTTATTCTTTAAAATTAATTAAAAATATCAAAAAAGGTCATAAAATCACAAAATCAACTTTGGAAGCCTTGGTTTAACCTTAGGAACCAATTTTGAACAAAAAATATTTTTCGGTATTTTTAATATTTTTCGAGTTTATTTAATTATAAAAATACCCAAAAAAATCAGAAAAATACCATTCGTGGTCAGAAAAATACCCAAAAATATTCGATAATTTTGTTTTAATTTCCTCTTCAAGTGTGTCACTTTAAATCTCAAAAATTCGGCTCGGGTCACTATGTTCCTTCACAAACATAAACCCGAACCGAGCCTAAAAAAAATCATTTTCGAGTCTTTTAGTTTTCAATTCTCACTTTTTATAAGCTATGACATTGGATTCTAAAGTCTTAAAGTGCAATTAGGTCAATTTGCCCTCCAATTTAATCAATTTTTACCAAAAGGGCTTAATTGCACATTTTTTCTTTCAATTAGTCCCCGGTTTCACGGATGTATACGTATGCTCTACGTATTTATACGTCATACGTATTTATATGTTATGCATATTTGTATTGTTTGGTAACCTCTTTAACTCTTGTAATAATAATAATGGTTATTATTTTTAACACCTTTGTTAGTGCCTTTTTTAGCATTTTTGTATTGTGAGTGCTATTGCTAGTGCTATTTTTAAATAGCATTTTTTGTATTATAAATTGTGAGTGCTATTGTTAGTGCTATTTTTAAATGACATTTATTTATCATAAATTGTGAGTGCTATTGTTAGTGCTATTTTTAAATGGCATTTATTTATCATAAATTGTTAGTGCTATTATTAGATAGAATTTATAATTGTTAGTGCTATTTTTAAATAGAATTTTTGTATTATAAATTGTGAGTGCTATTGTTAGTGCTATTTTTAAATAGCATTTTTGTATTATAAATTGTGAGTGCTATTGTTAGTGCTATTTTTAAATGTCATTTATTTGTGAGTGCTATTATTAGATAGAATTTATAATTGTTAGTGCTATTTTTAAATAGAATTTTTGTATTATAAATTGTGAGTGCTATTGTTAGTGCTATTTTTAAATAGCATTTTTGTATTATAAATTGTGAGTGCTATTGTTAGTGCTATTTTTAAATGTCATTTATTTGTGAGTGCTATTTTTAGATAGAATTTATAATTGTTAGTGCTATTTTTAAATACAATTTATTGGAAGGTATTTTTGGCTATAAAAGGATGGCAAGAGTTTTGAGGTTGAAGGGGGGAGACATTTTGTAGAGTGTGCAAATTTTTGAGAGCTTAGAGAGAAGAACACAAACACTCTCTATATTCTCATAATCTTGAGAGAGCAAAATATACTAAGTTCGGAATATTGATTCCGCATATTGCTAGCACAATTGTTGTGGAGTTATTAGTCGTCTCCCCGTTCGTCAATTGGTGGTGCGTCCGAATTAGATGCCTAACACTTGTGGAGGCTGAGATCGAAGAACATCGAACCGACACCTCCGTTCAAGCACGCTACGAGAGGTAATCTATTTACTCCCTTTGAGACTTTGTGATTTTTTTCGATTGAAATGCACGAAATACGCCTCTGGAGATACATGTATGGGTTGTTATTTATTTCCGCTACGTGTTACGTGGATCCCAACAGTGGTATCAGAGCCAATCCTTAGGTGTTTTCGTGCATTTAATTGATTTTTTGCAATTTTTGCAATACTATGGTCAATATGTATTAACGAATTGTTCGTCTTACATGGCTAATGGAGATTGATTATTTTATATGATAAATTAATCAACGTAGCAAAAATTGAGACTAAATCAATTTTGAATCGAAAATTTATGGCTATCTTATTTTACGTAAAAATTCTTAATATGATTCAACGTAGAATTTTTATTGTGCATTCCTAAGTTTTAAATTGTGAATTTATTACTTACGTGAAAGGGTGGTGATCATGGAAAAATCCCTAATCAATGTGATTGATGTATATATGAATGTATGATGATTATTTATATATTTGGGGTTGTAATTATTAAATGGAGACTGCGTACTCCTTTTATTTTTCATGTAATCTTTATTTTTAGCATAGTCAATTGTTGATGTAAATGCTACGAGGATTACGTGGAGGAGCCTTTTAAGTCGGCGAGCTCTTTGGGACCCAATTCTTGAAGAGTTCAAGAAACCAAGAAGAAGCGAAGAGCGGCTCTCCGTTATTAAAATATTAAAATGATTAAATGTGGTCTCATTGGCTCGAGACCCATTAAATCATAATTCCATGATCACCACGTAGGATAGATGTTTATGTGATTGGCATCTATTTATTTATTATGATTACGTGAGCATGTTAAACTGGTTAATGTGCAAAGTCAGACTTACCTCACCCAAAATTGCGCATGCATGAAATCCTAGTTAGGGAAAATCACTCGCGTTAGGTACCGAAAGGGCGTTGGTAATGACATCAACGTAACCAAGTCCCCGAACCCAAAATCTCTGGTTCCGCAGAATTGATCGATCTCTCCCAATCGGTCAATAAGGTTTCCGGTCTACCCTCCAAGAAAGACCGGTGGCGACTCCAAATGCATGCACAAGTTGCACATGCCACCACGACCACACTAAGGTCGAAAGCGATCGACTGTTATCGTCGAATCCCTTTGAAAAATACTCCCGCCGCGATTTGGTATGGGCCTGGGAGGGCCCGCGCCGATCCAAAGCCCGCGATCCGCACCCTTGTGCAGGGGAAGGCCCGCGATCGGTAATCCATTAGCCGCGTCCGCTTCCGGACGGGTCGCGACACCTGGTGAAAAGCAAGGCTGATGTCTATTCAAAATATCCCCAGTAAAGTCTAGATATACGATGAAAAGACCCTGCAAAGGACTCAGATCAAGATGACTACTCTCCAAATGATGTCAGCCGTGGTGCAAAAACACGGACAGAATTGTCAATCTCTTAATACCACAAGAGACGTTCTCTAAAGGACTTGTGCACACCTCAAAAGCGGTTGCACACCTCAAAAATGGAAGATGCAGAATGGAAAAGACATGTGACAAATTGGCAATGATCACCAATGTCAAATCCTTCGTGATTTCTGGGCCAAAAACAAGCTTTTTTTTTCGGTCCCCAATCCTACCAATGTTACAACCCTGAAACAGTCTTCTCTGACTAAGACACTTGGGTTAACATATAGCTTAGCTCGAAGAAGTACGAGCAAGACTCTTTCTTTCTCATTTTGCAGGGTTCTTGACTTGTAAACCCGGAGCAGATGGTGAAGATTTTCATTCGATGGCCTCGACTCCAAAGCGGGTCCCCCTTGAAAACCAATATCCAAGCCCAACATTACGGTCCCGTGGAAGACCTCCCGACCGATCAAATGTATGCGCTGCGAATGAGCCTAAAACCTAGGCACATGTCAGTAGGGAATTGAGTGCATCCCCTAAAAATCATCACCTCAAAACAGGTGAGATGACCTCCTTGTCGAGAAATATTCCAATTGATGTTTTGAACAAACTCTTTTTGGAAATTTTCAAACTGTTGATCCAGATTTTCCATGCAAGGGATTTGTGATCACATTTGCATGTTGCAAGAATGTTTTGGATAACCTCCAGCATCAAAATGCACATCTCATGACTAAAGCTTAAGTCATAAAATTTTGTCAATTGGACAATTGCTGTCTTCTCAAAGATTACCAATATTTTCTTGGGGAAGAGAAACCCTTAAAAAAAATCCTTTTCAAAAATATCAAACAGCCCTATCGGACGTGGAGAACCCTCGTCTCGGGGCCCCTTTTAAACAAAATCAAGCAGTCTCATCGGACGTGGAGAACCCTCGTCTCGGGACCCCTTTTAAACAAAATTTAGGCAGTCTCATCGGACGTGGAGAACCCTCGTCATGAGACCCCTTTTCAAAATTCGGGAAATCTCATCGGACGTGGAGAACCCTCGTCATGAGACCCCTTTTCAAAATCAAACAAAGGTAGATACCGCCTGAAGGGTCAACTCAAGGTAGATACCGCCTGAAGGGTCAACTCAAAGGTAGATACCGCCTGAAGGGTCAACTCATTGGTAGAAACCGCCATAAGGATCAAACTGAACTCAACGGTAGATACCGCCTGAAGGGTCAAATATGGTAGAAACCGCCATAAGGGTCAACTCATTGGTAAGTACCGCCATAAGCATCGACACAAAGGTCCGATCCACCATACGGATCAAAATCCTTGGCAAATCCCAGGGCGTGGGATGCGCCTTCCTTAGATTCCTAGCCGTTAGGAATCCCATAATGGTATGACCTACCATACAGGTCAGAGCTAAATCTCCCTAGGATATCATGAATGACGAGTCCTAGGTATCTTCTTGAAAGTCGTCGCAGCCGGCAACATCCGACAGGTGAGCTTCAGATAAGCCTCTCTCACTCCGGCCCATATTCAAATTGTTAGAGTAAGCTGAGGATTAATTTGAGCTTTCATCAAAGAGCCTCAAGGATTCGATGTCATAGCATTTCTTCTCTCATTTTCCCAGTTGAGTCGGTTAGGAATCAGGTGCCATCTTTTTTTTGAGAGAAACCTCTAACGAGATCCCTCTCAAAGAGGGGCAGCTGTTGACACCTGATTTCTGACCATCTATTATTGTGATTTTTATTCTTTAAAATTAATTAAAAATATCAAAAAAAAAGATCATAAAATCACAAAAATCAATTGTGGTGACCTTGGCCAAACTAAATGAACCATTTTGACAAAAAAATAAAAATAATAATAATAATAATTTTCATAATTTTTGTATATATATATATATATTTTATTTTTTATTTTATTATTATTTTTATTTTTATTTTTTTTTATTTTTTTATTTTATAAGTATTATTATTTTATGTTTTCCTCTCCCGCTCCCCCCCGGCTCCTGCACGCTTCCTTTCACTCACGCAGCCCCCACGCTTTTGCACTCTTTTTTTGGGCCAGCCCTTCTTTTGACCAGGAATCTCTCCTCCTCCTTGGGCCTTCGTGCAACCACTGCCCAAAAAGGAGGATGTGGCGAATTTTTTAAGCGGGAAAGGGGAAGGGATCAGGGGCCTTTTTCTTTTTTTTTGGCATTCCATGACGCGGCGACAGGGAAAAGCCATGGCGTTCGGCGGATGATTCCAAGCCCTCGTCGTCACGTTCGGAGGAGAAGCGAAGCCGGCGAACCATCCATCGAGCTCGACGACGTCACGAGGGAGCTCATTTACCTCTCAGACTCACTTGGGATCGCCTAAAAACGCAAGACTCATCATCGAGCTCGCATTCGGCCTCCCATGGTAGATTAGGCTAGAGTCGGTGGTTTTGAGATTTACGACCTGCAATTCCCTTCATACATCCTGCTGCTTTATTTCGTGTTGCTCTCGCGCCGCGGCATGGCCGGAACCGGCGAGTCGACCTTCACCTCTCTCTCACTGGTCACGGGCTCCGTGGTTCATCTCAGACCAGGAAGAAGCGCCACGATGATCAGGTAAGTTCTTTGAGACTCCCAGGAAGCTCCCTGATAGTTTAGATTGAATATATTACGTGTAGAATGGATATGACGATGTCCTCGCCGGAGATTAGCGTCGGCCAGAGTTGCAGGCGTACGAAAGGTTGAGCTGCTGCCTCAAGCTTCTGGTATGTTGTAGATGAAGTCTTTACGAGTCTAATGCCGTTGGTTTCACGCGATTTGGACGTCGGAGGGCTGAGATATCGCCCTCCGACGAGGCGCCGGCGAGGGAACGCCGGCGCCGGTCGTCTTCCCCGGTGAGACTTTGACCAGTCAACGCTTGTTGACCTGGTCAACGCCACGTGGCGCTGACGTGGCAGCCACGTGGCGGCCACGTCAGCGCGCAGTGTTAACAGAAAATCAAAATAATAAAAAATAATCTAACGGCCTAAAATACGCCACGTGGCTCAATCTAAGGCGTTCGTTCTCAATATGCGAAACGGCGCCGTTTTGAGCGTGAGAGAGGCGGGCCGGGGCCTGGGCGCGGGTCTGGATCGTGGGCCGAGTCCAACCCGGCCCTGATAATAATTTCAATTATTAAAAAAAAAATTCAGAAAATAATAAAATAATAAAAAAAAAAATTCAAAAATCAATAAAAAAATGGAAAATCATAAAAAAATTCAAAAAAATTCGAAAAATTCAGAAAAATTCTAAAAAATTCCAGAAAATAGGAAATGGCCACATTCAACTGGCCACGACCTGTTTCGGGTCATTGGACCCCCGATCTTTCCAGAAATGACGGTTTTGCCCTTCCGGCAAACCGTCTTCCAAAAAAAATTCTAAAAAATCCAAGAAAATCCCCAAAAATAGGAAATGGCCACAATCAACTGGCCAAGGCTCATCCCGGGTGTTTTGAACCCCGATCCCTCTAAAATGACGATTTCGCCCTTTGGGCGAATTGTCCTCCAGAAAATTGAAGAAAAATCTAGAGATTCCAAAAAATTCTCAAAATTGGGAAATGGCCACAAACTACTGGCCATGGAATATTTTGGGTAATTCGGTATCCAAACCTTCCAAAAATTGACGATTTTGCCCTTCGGGCTAAATCGCCTCCAAATCTTCCCATTTTACCCCTGGTCCCAAATCACGCCTCCCCAAAGCCCTTATGGCTATATTAGGAAGCCGTTGATTTGAATTGATGTGCATTGATGTGATTTATTTATGCACTTGATTGCGCTTTCATTAAAGTTGATTGTGATTGATAGGAATAGTCTTCCAATCTGCATGAAACCTTGAATCAAACCTACCTCACCTAAAATTACGCCTGCATGAACTCTTAGCTAGGAAAATCACTCGCGTTAGGTACCGAAAGGGCATTGGTAATGACATCAGCGTAATCAAGTCCCCGAACCCAAAATCTCTGGTTCCGCAGAACTGATCGATCTCTCCCAATCGGTCAGTAAGGTTTCCGGTCTACCCTCCAAGAAAGACCGGTGGCGACTCCAAATGCATGCATAAGTTGCACATGCCACCACGACCACACTGAAGGTCAAAAGCGATCGACTCTTACCGTCGAATCCCCAAAAAAAATACTCCCGCCGCGATTTGGTATGGGCCTGGGAGGGCCCGCGCCGATCCAAAGCTCGCGATCCGCACTCTTGTGCGAGGGAAGGCCCGCGATCGGTAATCCATTAGCCGCGTCCGCCTTTCGGACGGGTCGCGACAGCTGGCGACTCCGCTGGGGACGTTTGTTCTAGAACCCATGAATCTAGACCTCAAGTGGACTTAGGCCGTAATTAAAACGCTGAGTGATTTTTCTAACCCTGCAGGCCCTCTTGAAGGTGAGGTAAGTCCGCTTATGGTATGTGTTATATGTTTTTGCAGACAGGAGAAATAAGGGGTGTAGTCTGTGATTAACATTATCTTATGCAGGTTGGGCGTAGGAATGTATGTTGTGTGGATGATTTGAAGTGTTGATTGATAAACTGTTGTGCGTGACTTGCATTGTGATGATCACGACACGTGGACACACACAACCGCGCCTAAAACCCCGGGCGCCGCCTTTAGGAACACAATAGAAGGAATTGAAAATGGAATCTCCGTGAGGAAAAACACGGGGTAATCCACTTTTCAATTCCGCTCACTTCGAACTATGGATCGAGTCCCAATGCAACGATAGCTGTGCAATGGAATCGGCTCTTTCTAGAACTCGAAGTGGGAACCTTAACCTTAGGTGCCAAACCCTCTGATTTTTAGAAGTTCACCATCACTTGTCTCATGCGCATGTCTTTGGGTGGTTGGTACACCTAAAACCGCACATAAGTCGACGAGTTTGGTTGGTAAGACTCTCTATCCCTCAAATCTATTACAGTTCATATAAATATAGGCATTTCATTCATTGCATTCTGGTGATTAGATTAAATGCCATTTCAAGGATAGATGTGTGTGTTTTTCCCAAATGTCCTTGATAGAAGACGAAGAGGATGATATCCCATGACAAGCACTGAGTGAGCAACAAAGGAACCTACTATGGACATTATTGAGATATCGTCCAATGAAGATGACGAGTTGGGGCAAGTGATCCGGAAGTCACAGATCGAACTTGGGGCATCCTTAAACGTTAGGATCACATTCCTTTGTTTCATTTTCCATTACTAGTCCTCTTGTATAGGGTTTATTTTTATCGAGGCTTTCTCTATCTCACCCCTTAGAGTGATTGTGTTAGGGATCTATTGGTGTATACATTTAGATGGAACTTGGTTGTGTTTCTTTTGACAGGTTATGGGAATGTGATAGTGGCATTTTCTCTAATCATCCGAATACTCCCAAGTCAAGTTTATAATTCCTTTAGAGGAAATTAAAATTGGAAATCTTGCATGACCTTTTTGGTCGTATAGGATAATCCAACCCCAATTTCGCTAGAAGGAATTATACACTTGAATTGGTTCATGCATGATTGTGCGCCGCTGGTAATCCACGATAATTGACCGAGAATATCGGCGTTGTTTTGAATTTAATGACGAGATAGATGTCCAAATTACTCTCGTTCTTAACAAAACGGCCTTGATTTGGATGTCGTATCTTCAATTAAATTTAAAACACGTTATTATGCCTCGTACTTTTGAGTAATTCGTTCCTCTCGAAATTGATCAAAAGCAATTATTGTGAATTACATCCCTTTCAATAGTATGCTTTCTTTCGAAGAATATTGATAAAAAAACTTTTCGCGCAAGATTAAAACCCTTGTAAAAGTTCTTGTCCTTATTAATCATGGGTAAGCATAAGATTGAAAGGGGTTTTTGCTTTCTTTTTCAAATTATTCCTTCTGATTCTGTCTTTTCATTTGCAGGTAAAAAATAGGTAACAGAGAGAAATCTTTTCCTGGATAAGTCTGAGGCTATTCTTTCATCTGATCATGAGCGAGTTATAAAATCCATATTTGCTCGACTTATTGATATTATGGTTCGGCTCACCTAAGTTGAAGATGTTCGAACGCTCGAAGAAAGGAACCATGCAGAAGTTAAAACACACACGAGAACTTTCATTTATTTTGCTCAGCGGAGGGTTTTCAGAAGCAGGTCATACAATTCGGGGTGGAAAAGTAAAGCCAAAGTGAGCCCTAATTAACGACACAAAGGAGCCCAACTGACCCTCCATGTTGTTAATGCTCTGCCCGTACTCACGACTTCGCATGTCCTGGTCCGCGAGCTTGAGGAAAAGGTTTCTGCATTTTCCCTTAACCTCAGTGACCTTGACCTCGTGTTCTTCGGTGATTATTTCCAAGTCCCGAACTAATCCATTCCCGTGAGCTATGTCTGCGGTTATTTTGTCGAGCCGTTCTTCCTGCCAGTCGCTTTGCAGCCTCAATAGGACATTGTGGCGGTCGTGCTCGCCAGCGGTCAGGGATAGGGCCAATTGATCCACCAGTTTTCTCCTCTCGCGAAGCAACGTCGCGACCCTCTCATTGGCAAACTCGACGGCCTTTTTGTGACTATCGGCCAGATAGTTGGTCAGCACCAAATGATCAGACCGATCCTTGTAACGAGCCCGCAAGACGCGAGCCACGAGAACCTCCCGATCAGCAACACGGTAGGCCTCTAAGGAGTGTGCAAAGAGGGTCGGGAAAGTTCTATATTCCCTCCCCAGCGTAGTACCTTCGAGGGAAGTGGTATCTAAGTCCTCGAGCAGGACACGGATTTCATCCGCGGTTGCAGAATGATCGGTTATGTGCGCGTAACCACGACCCAATAGGTTATAAAGCTTTTCCCACTGGGCCAAGACATCAGTTGAAAAAGTGCGTACGGGAGAGGAGGCCATTTGCGTTGGGTTGGCTTGAGAATAAGACGAGTTTAACAGAGAGATTAGAAGGAAGAAGCTGATTATGCGAGAACGTTAACCTTCCATACATTAATTCCTCATTTTATAGCAACTCGAGGATGATGAAGGGCCTCAGTAATAATGCTGGTGGAGCCCAGTTAGGGGGTAAAGCAGGAGGTCCCCTCACGAGAACCATTGGATTCGTTTCGGTCCGCGATTTTCGGCTCATCAATTAAAAGATGTAAAAGATTTTTCGGGATCACCATTATTAGAGTTAGGTGGGAGGAAAGCGGAACTATCGAAGAGAGCCCTAACAGGGTTTGGCAGTCCCATCACGTTGAAAAGCTAAGCGAGAAATTCAAGGTCTTGAGGGGGAACGTTTGCCTAATGATGCTTGAAGAGCGTCTCCTGAACATGCAAAGTCACTCGAAGAAAACTTTATAGGGAGTGAGCATACAGGAGAGAGTGGAGAACTCTGAGTGGGCAAGAACCAATTAAACATTTCTCAATCCAACATATTTAAGAGGTTACTATCAGCTGCTAGAGGCGACTGACTCAAAAATCTCAGAAATTGAACCACAGAGGGATCTCGAAGATTCCAAGATCAAGTCTAACGCCAAAACCATGGAGCCCAACACTTCTGGCAACGGAAATCAAAATCACGGCGACGACGACAACGACATCCACAATGCTCAACTCGGGAAAAGAAGACGTCCTCACCAATACTCTCAGGAGGAAACCCAAATGCTGGAAACCCTTTTTCAGTAAAAGCCATTACATGAAAAAGAAATGGAGAATTGAATTGAGCCGGGAGTTGGGAATTAATCAGTCGAGTATCCAGTTTTGGTTTCAAAATAGGAGATCCAAATCGAGGGCTCAACGCAAACGTCAGGTGGTCGAGATTTTAAAGGAAGAAAATCAAAAGCTGCGAACAGAAAACATGAGGTATGAAAAAGCTCTCAATATCACTGTTTGCCCTCATTGCGATAACCTCGTCGCCCTCGGTAAGATATTCCCCGATAAGCCTCACGCGATGATTGAAGACGTTCATTTACCACCCTACTCCCTCGGGGCATCTCCTGCTCAACCAGATTTTGCCGGAGTCACGCATGAGCAGGATGATCCTACGAAGATGATACAAATGCCTCCTGGGGGATGGGATTTGCATCGCTTTGACTGGAGTTACAGTTTCAAGGAGCTGGATGTTACCGCCGACCAGCTCAAAGCATATCAGCCTCATGCACAACAATTTTTGATAGGGTCGGGTCCTGCTGGAGATGAGTTAATCAGTCGTCAAGCCATCGATGCAATTTTGGGCCACGACAAGAGGAGGTTCGCTTGGCCCCCTGAACTGCATTCCAGATTCCTAGATGTGGTTCACCAAATGGGGATCGACTCAGCAACTCCGACGCGCATATTTAAGGCCATGAATGTACCGGGGCTTAGTAAGGAGCTGGTCAGGAATCACCTTGCTGCCTACAGAAAGCTATTAAGACAACGTCGAGCGGAGCTAAACCGGGAGGAATCCGTCTCGAGCTCAAAAGCTAGGGGCGACCGCCATTGTAATGCTCAGGCATCAAGAGATACCCGGCCAAATCTAAGCATCAATCAAGCTAGCAACCCGACCACCGGCAAACTGAAAGCTGATCAGAATGTCCTCCCAGGCCATTTCAATACTTCTCAAGAGCGCGTGCCACAAGTACAGCGAGTGCGCACTCCTCCATTCGAGCAGCAGTCGGCTGGTGCTCTGCCTGCCGCTGGTCAACCCACTCCTCCATTACGATTCTGCCCCTCATGGGCAAATCATGCCAAAATCATTCCTAAGCCTTGATTGTCATTTCTCTAGGCTAATAGGGCCTCATTAGGGATGCCATGCTGATTTCATGTGATTTATCCGCATGTACTGGATCTTTGATTTGCGTACTTATTTCTATTGATTGTGAGTGATAGGCCAGTTTCTCTCACCTGCATGAACTCCTAGACTTAGGATCTGTACCCCACTCATCTGTATGAAATCCTAAGATCAGATAAACCCTTCAGCTTAGGTACCGAAATGGCGTCAACTCTGATAGTTGGCGTAACTAAGTCCCCGAACCCACTTCTCTGGTTTCCGCAGAATCGAATAGACCACTCCCAACTATTCGATAGAGTTTCCGATCGTACCCTCCACGAAACGATTAGTGGCGACTCCTTGGCATGTACACTCATCACATGTCATTAGACCGCACTGAAGGTCGACCACGTATATCCAGCAGTTGCGATTTGGGTAATGGACCTTGGGGAGAGGCCCGCATTCGATCAAGCCAACGATCGGGCGGCCCATTAACCCTCGCTAGCCCAGCGATGGCGCTCGGGAGAGGGTCGCGACACTTGGCTCTTGTGTCCTTCATCTAAAAAAAGGTAAGTACTTGGCTCTTGTATCCTCCATTTCAAAAAAGGTAAAAACTTTTTTTTCTCAACTTGTAGATGGTGGGTGCTATTTGGAATGAGGTGGATTTGATGCCCAACAATAGATGGGGATGTCGTTTTTTGTGAAAATACATGGAGTATAATGTATTCATCCCTCACAAGGATCAGGACAAGGATTAGAAGGCACTTGACTACAGTAGGTCGCCCAATGCAAGACCCAGAATTATATTTTGCCCAGTTATCCCTTAACAGATAGAGAAGCCTATCGAAATTTGTGGTAAATATTTCCGCCTCAGGCGGTAGCTTTGGCCGCTTCTCTCCCAACTCCAGTGGCTCCGGCTACTCCTCTTCCCGCTTCGGAGGTTCCGGCGATTCTTCTCCTGGCTCCCGTGGGTTGGTGATGGCTTCAGTGGCTTCAGTACCGGCTCTAGTGGCTCCAAGGCTCCGGAGCATGTTCCAGAGGAGAAATTTGATGCCCATGCATTTCTAGACCGGCAAGAGTTGGCATTGCCAGACCTGAAAGAGCTGTTCAACGAGGAAGACCCCCTCTTTGTAATGGACCAAGAGCATGATATTTTTTCCAGGACCCACCCAACATGCATTTAATAATATCATTTTTTTCAATGCTGATTATGTGATTTTGTTCCGGATTTGGTGGCTCCGGTGGCTTGGAGCATGCTCAACGCTCATGCATTGGCATAACTCGAACACCTACTCAACTAGGAAGACCCCCCAACATGAATCAAGAGCCATTCTTAATGGGATAACAATGGCCAATTGATGGTATTTTTTTTAGGACCCACCCAACATCTATTTAATAGTATTATTTTTTAATGATGATGATGTGATTTTGTTTTAGGTTTTGCACACTTTGAAATGCTGAAATGAGTAATGGCTCAAGTATCCGTACATGTAAGACACATGATCTTCATCTTAGATATTTATTGAGGACGTTCAACGACAGATTTTGGTTTTATTTCTTGCCAAATTAAGGGGAAGGGTTTCTATCCCCAGACCAAGCAGCGGAGCTTGAAGAGCTAATCGGTTAAGTAAATATGAATTTTCATATTTAAATTGAAAATATGGCTTTAGCTTTGGAGAAATATTTTGGTAAAATGCAGGATTTTTCTAAATAGTGTTTCCTATACTATAATTGAAAATGCATTCCAAGCAGAAATTTTGTTTGGTGAACTTAGCTTTCGGAACTGTAGGTGTGCAATTTGGAGTGTGTAAATAACTTAAATTCACTATATTTGATATCCATTTACCTACAGTTCTCTCGAACTATTTGGAAGACGTTTAGAATATGGGCCCACCCAACATCGATTTAATAATATCCATTTGCTTACGGTTCTCTGTAACTATTTGTAATGGACCAAGAGCCAATTGATAGTATGCATAATATTCATCTAGATATTTTTGTTCAGGACTCACCCAACATCGATTTAATAGTATCATTTTTTGGAATGCTGATATGATTTTGGTTTAGATTTTGCATAGTTTGGATTTCTCAAAGCATAAATGGCTGTAGTGGCCCTGAACCTAAGACAGAGGTTGGGCTTCTTAGATAAATTGTTGAGTATGTTCAACGAGAGATTCTCTCTCTATTACTTGACAAACAGGGGGTGATGGTTTTTGTGGGCACAGCAAGCAGCAGAGTTTGAAGAGCTAACCGGCCAAATAAATATGCATTTTCATTTAAATTGAAAATTTGGATCGATTTGGTTCAGTTTCAGGGAAATGTCTTTAGAAAAATGCAAATACTTTTGAAGTTAAAGGATTTGGTGAAATGTAATCGAAGAGTGCATTAAGATTGAACTTCGACTCAACTAAACTATATTTATTTAACGATAGAGCGACAACTATGTGTCAGTGGAAGCTCGCTTTGGCGGATACCCATTGCTGTTCGCCGTGGACGGATTGTGCTCCGAAATTGTTAAGACCATAACTTCCTCCATCATGCTCTGTTTAAGTGATCTTACAGTCTAGACGAAGCTAATTTGACGTACTACAAAGATCATAATATATTCAATCCCAAACAACAACCAAAATCGAATTTACAAGCCCCCACAATCAAGTGGCTTCTAATCCTTCCCAAGGATGAATGCATTATACTGTATGTATTGTTACAAAAACAGCATCACCTCGTTCCAGATAGGATCCGCCATCTACAAGTTGAGAAAGTTCTTACCTTTTTTGTAATTTTTATTGAGATAAGGACAATCCAGCCAAGTATTTACCTTTTAGTTATTTTGTAGAGATGGAGTATACCCTAGTGGGAACTGCCGCTCCAAGAAGCAAATACCACAATATGATTAGAAGAAAGAAATGAATAGGGAGAGAAAAAGAACTGAAAATGAAGAGCAAGAGAAGAGAAAGAAGAAGAAAATGAAGAGAGTGGATTGAAGATGAAGAGTGTATTTGTCGCAAATCCAAATGGGGCAGAAGTTTTGGCCTGATGATTCTGATTGCCTTTTTCTTTTTTGTATGATCATGGTGGAGCAAACAAAAAAAAAACCGGATATCAATCTCAATAAAAACAACAAAAAATGTAAGAACTTTCTCAACTTGTAAATAGCGGATCCTACCTAGAACAATGTGGATTCGGTGCCCGTCAATAGGTAGGGATGTCGTTTTTATAACAATAAATACAGTATAATGCATTGAGACTTGGGAGAGATTAGAACCCACTTAATTGGGATAGGGCTGCCGAATGCAAATCTTGAAATTATATTTTGTGTAGATATCCAGAAAAATAGAGAAATGTATCAAAATAGATTGAATAAGTTTTGAGTCTCTCGGGTGGCGGCTCCAGTGGCTCCAGCGGCTCCTCTTTTACCGAAGCATGCTCTAGCGAAGTGCTAATTTTGATACCGATGCACTCACAGCCACAGAGCTGCTGCTAAACAATGAAGACTCACCTAACTTGGATTTTGTAATGGACCAAGATCAATTTGTAATGGCCCAACAGCCAATTGATGGTATGCATAATATTCACCTCGATGTTTTTGTTCAAGACCTACCCAACATCAATTTAATAGTATCATTTTTTCGAATGCCGATGTGATTTTGGTTCAAATTTTGCACATCTTGGATTTTTCATAGCACAAATGGCCAAGTGGCCCTGACCCAAGAGAGAGGCTCCTTGATGTGAATCGCTGCGGAAACTGATCGTTCTACGAAGATCCAAGGGTTGCGAATTGCTAACCTTAACCCCCAATCGAACCTGTGATTGGTAACCTCGGTATGAGCGTGACCTGTTGACGAACCTGTGTCAACCAATCCACGCTATAGACGCCACGAACAAGAAAATTCGCGATCTTGCTCGATAAGTCGATCGATCGCCACAAGGAAGCCTTGATAAGATCTTGTCTTCAAGAGAACTTGAAGAAGAGAAAACATTTCTGTATAAAATTTTGAATTAATGTTATGTTTTCAGAAACTCATAAGCACCCTTATATATGGTGCTAACCCTAAAAGGCAAAAATTACAAAAATACCCTTAATTAATAAAAATTCGCCTAAAAATAGAAAAGGGCCTAAAAGTCCATCTAAATGATGCCGAATGGTTGAAATTCATCGCAGTTCATGGCCAAAGGCCATGAGTATTGATCAGGATGCCGTTTCTCTTCAGCTGACCAAATTTGAGCTCATTCGGAGCTCGTTAGCCCTAAATCCGTTCAGAATTCGCGAGGTTAAATGTAATCATGTTGCACCAAGGAGCTTCAGAATCTTCAATTCTCGAATCAAGATCACCTCCATTCCAAAGGTCTTGAACCATGATGCCGATAGCTTGCTTGAATTCCCTCACTCTCGCTCGAGTAATTGGACCAAGCGGATAGAGCAACGAGTCCCTAGCACCTCCTCCTCGATATGGTTCGATGTCCACATCATTCCCTCCGCCGTGCAAAGGATTTGCCTTCAAATCATCACTTGCATCAAAAAAAGTCAAGTCAGTAACATTAAAAGTAGCACTAATGCCATACTCACCTGGAAGATCAAGCTTGTAGGCATTGTCGTTGACCCTCTCCAACACCATGAATGGTCTATCCCCGCGCGGTAATAACTTAGAACGTCGTTGCTCGGGAAAACGTTCCGTGCACATATGAACCCAAACCTAATCGCCGGGTTCAAACACTACTTTCTTACGCCCTTTGTTGGCTTGCTTTGCATATTGTTCTGTCTTGTGTTCAATATTCAGCCGTGTCTTTTCATGCAATGTCTTCACAAACTCGGCTTTCTTAGCACCATCTAAATCCACACGCTCTTCAACAGGCAAAGGAGTTAAATCTAACGGAGTTAATGGATTAAAACCATAGACAACCTTAAACGGTGTGAATTTAGTAGCAGAATGCACGCTCCGATTATATGCAAACTCAACATGCGGTAAACAATCTTCCCAAGACTTAATGTTCTTCTTAATGATAGCACGTAACAATGTCCCTAAAGTCCTATTAACTACTTCAGTTTGACCATCAGTTTGTGGATGACAAGTAGTAGAGAATAAAAGTTGTGTACCTAATTTCTTCCACAATGTCTTCCAAAAGTAGCTAAGAAATTTAGTATCTCGATCAGAAACAATGGACCTAGGCATGCCATGCAAACGCACAACCTCACAAAAGAACAAGTCAGCAACATGTGATGCATCATCGGATTTATGACATGGTATAAAATGAGCCATTTTTGAAAACCGATCTACAACCACATAAATAGAATCCTTACCATGCTTAGACCTAGGCAATCCTAACACAAAATCCATAGAAATATCGACCCAAGGATGCGTCGGGATAGGCAAAGGCGTATACAAGCCATGTGGTTTAGTTGTAGACTTAGCCTGTTTATATGCAATGCACCTTTCACAAACACGTGTGACATCTCGTTTCATATGTGGCCAATAAAAATGTTCATGCAGCACTTCATAAGTTTTATTGATTCCAAAATGCCCCATTAAACAACCACTATGCGCCTCTCGCACCAACAACTCTCGCAAAGAGCATCTAGGCAAACATAACTTGTTTTCACGAAAGAGATAGCCATCATGCCTATAGAATTTTTCAAACGCAGCATACTCACAAGCTTCAAACACTCTTCCAAAGTCATCATCATCAGTATATATCTCTTTGATATGCTCCTTTGCTCCTAAAGTAGTTAGAATTGCGTACCTTCGAGAAAGTGCATCGGCTACCACATTTTCCTTACCTTTCTTGTACTTGATTACATATGAAAAAGTCTCGATGAACTCCATCCATTTAGCATGTCTTTTGTTCAACTTTTGCTGTCCCCTCAAGTATTTTAATGTCTCGTGGTCGGTGTGGATCACGAATTCTTTTGGCCACAAGTAATGTTGACAAGTCTCCAAAGCTCGCACCAAAGCATACATCTCCTTATCGTAAGTTGGATAATTCAATGTTGCTCCGCTTAACTTCTCGCTGAAATAAGCTATGGGACGTCCTCCTTGCATCAACACAGCTCCAATTCCTGTACCAGAAGCATCGCATTCTATTTCAAAAGTAGCACTGAAATTTGGTAAAGATAACAAAGGAGCATTAGTTAGCTTATCCTTCAATAGATTGAATGCTCTCTCTTGCTCTTCTCCCCACGCGAAACCCACGTGCTTCTTGATGACCTCGGTTAAAGGTGCGGCGATGGTGCTGAAATCCTTCACAAATCTGCGATAGAAACTGGCTAAGCCATGAAAGCTGCGCACCTGTCCTACAGTCTTAGGTGTTGGCCATTCTTGGATCGCTTTCACCTTCTCTTCATCAACCTGTATTCCATCAGCTCCAACAACAAACCCTAGAAATACTAATTTATTAGTCACAAAAGAGCACTTCTTCATATTAGCATATAGTTGCTCGGCCCTTAAAACCTGTAAAATAGCTCGCACATGTTCAATATGGTCATCAAGGCTTCGACTATATATCAAAATATCATCAAAATAGACAACCACAAATCGACCAATAAAAGCACGCAGAACATGATTCATAAGTCGCATGAAAGTACTAGGTGCATTAGTTAAACCAAATGGCATGACTAACCACTCATACAACCCATACTTGGTCTTAAATGCAGTCTTCCATTCATCCCATTCTTTCATTCTAATCTGATGATAACCACTTTTCAGATCAATTTTAGTAAATATGCAAGCTCCATGTAACTCATCTAACATGTCATCTAATCTAGGAATAGGATGTCGATACTTTACCGTAATATTGTTGATTGCTCGGCAATCGACACACATTCGCCAAGTCCCATCCTTCTTTGGCACTAACAAAACAGGAACAGCACACGGGCTAAGACTTTCTCGCACATATCCTCGTTCCAGTAATTCACTAACTTGCCGCTGAAGTTCCTTTGTTTCTTCAGGATTACTTCGATATGCGGGTCGATTAGGTAATGGCGCACCAGGTATCAAGTCGATTTGATGCTCTATGCCTCGAATCGGTGGTAGACCTCCAGGAACCTCATCAGGAAAGACATCATCAAATTCCTGCAATAAAGACACGACAGAACTAGGCAAACTCGGGTCAAGATCGTTAGTAATAAACAATGTCTCCTTGTACAAAAGTACAAGCATCGGTCGGTCCAGAACCAAAGCTCTCCTCACTTCGCTCGATCTTGCATAGAAATTCTTTTCTCTCTGCTTTTCCCTCGGCTTTTACCACTCTATTTTTCTCTGTCTCTCCTTTTCCTTGCGTCTCAGACTCTCTACGCAAGCTCTCAGTTTTCTCACTTTTTCTCTCTTTCCCAGCCTCACGTTGTAGTTTCAATTGATCTTCATACACCTCAGTAGGTGTCATTAGCACCAAAGTGTAAGTCTTCTGATTCATCACCAATGAATATCGGTTAATGTATCCATCATGATGTACCCTCCGATCATACTGCCATGATCTACCAAGTAAAAGATGTCCCGCTTGCATAGGTACAACATCACACACCACCTCATCTTTATATCGCCCTATCTCAAATGGAACTAGGACTTGCTTCGAAACTTTCACTTCACCACTATCATTCAACCACTGAAGTCTATATGGTCTAGGGTGCTTTGTAGTTTTCAATCCTAGTTTCTCCATCATAGTACAACTTGCCACATTTGTACAACTACCTCCATCAACAATTAAACTACAAATCTTACCATTCACCAAGCATCTTGTATGGAACAAGTTATCACGTTGCTGGTGATGCTCATCCTCCTTGACTTGCACACTAAGAGAACGTCTAACCACCATCAATTCACCCTTGACTGGCATCTCGACATCGCTACAGTCCTCCAATGTCGGCATGACATCATCATCTTCCTCCTTGTCACTTTCAGATTGAACATCTCCAAGCCCAGTCATTATCATCACCCTCCTATTAGGGCATTGATTTGCCATATGACCCCTGCCTAAACACTTGAAACATTTAATTTCACGAGTTCTAGTGTTAGGATTTTCAGTTTTACCTGAAACCGGATTCGAACCAACTCTGCCATCTTTCTCCTTCTCCCTTGAAGTTTCAACCTTGGTGTTGTTTCCCTTCCAGTTCGGCTTCTCGTCTCTCTTCCAATTGGGTTTTCAATTCGAACTTGAACCTCCACCACTCTTGTAATTTCGGTCCAACTTCAATTGCCTCTCTACTTTGACAGCTTTGTCCACCAATTCTTCCAACTCGACATAATGTTGCAGCTCTACCACTCTTGCTATATCTCGGCTTAAACCACATAAGAATCGTGACATAGTAGCTTCGCGGTCCTCTACCACGTTAGCACGGATCATGGAAATCTCCATCTCTTTATGGTACTCTTCCACGCTCTTGTTACCTTGTGTGAGATTTTGCAGTTTATGAAACAAGTCTCTGTGGTAATGACTTGGTATGAAGCGCTTCCTCATCACCGCTTTCATCTCATCCCACGTTTCTACCGATCTCTCACCATTGCGTCTCCTGCTATTCACAAGTTGATCCCACCAAATTATAGCATAATCAGCGAATTCAACAGCTGCAATTTTTACCTTCTTGAGCTCCGAATATCGCTGGCAGTCAAATATCATCTCCATTCGTTTCTCCCATTCTAGGTATGCATCGGGATCATTCTTTCCTTGGAAAGATGGAATCTTCATCTTGATATTCCTAAGCTCATCATCTTCTCGATGTCTGAACTCTCGGCGTCTGTTTCTCCTCCCAAATCTGCCATCTCGGTCATCTTCTGTATCAGACACATATTCATCGTCAAACTGTCGCTGCCATCTGGGTTGCGCCCAAGGCTCATCTCGCTGATTTTGTGGCCTCCCTCGTGGTGGCTCTTGTTCACCATCAAGCCTCGTCTCACACCTCACAATTCGGTTGCTAAGAGCTTCAAGTTGTAAGCTCAACTGCTGGATGCCTGCTAAAATCGCATTATCCCTTGGATTGGTGCCATCCTCCCTTTGATTTACGCTTTCTTGGTCTGCCATGATTTTTTTTTAACCTGCAAGAAAATGTTAGAAATAAAAGAAATCTCACCACACTCCCTCACGTGTTTCGCTCAAGATGTTTGTCACTCCCCTCGTGTTTAACTCAATCTAGGCTTTTTCTTCCCTCAATTAAACTTACACACTCTTGCCTTTTTTCCTCTCGTTTCTCTTCTGTCAAGCTCTTTATCAGACTAGAATTCCATTCTCACAAGCTCCTCATAACAGTCGACTAAACCACCAAGCAAGATCAATTCAGCAATATACTGCTCAATTCAGCAATTCAGCAACTTTTGCTAGATTTGAATTCAGGTTAATGTTTGCTGCTATTTTTTTTCCTATTCGGTCCAACTAACAATAATAATAATAAAAAGAAACGAGTCGTCTTCTTGATTTTCTTTTTTTCAGCCTCTTTTTTTTCAAATTTTTTTTTATCGGTTTCTTTTTTTTTTCACCGATACTCTTTTTTTTTGTTTTTTTTTTACTGATTTTTTTGGCTGAATTTTTTTTTTTTGACGAACTCAATACAATCAAAACAACTAGGACCGAAAACCTTAATTTTATGAACCCTAGATCCCCAATTCAGAATCCTAATTCGATTAGTAACAGATCCCCAATTCTATAAACCCTAATTTTATAAACCCTAGATTGCTGAATTAAAATCAGTAAAAGTAAGATAATAACTAGATCTTGTAGAACCAGCTCTGATACCAGATGATGTGAATCGCTGCGGAAACTGATCGTTCTACGAAGATCCAAGGGTTGCGAATTGCTAACCTTAACCCACAATCGAACCTGTGATTGGTAACCTCGGTATGAGCATGACCTGTTGACGAACATGTGTCAACCAATCCACGCTATAGACGCCACGAACAAGAAAATTCGCGATCTTGCTCGATAAGTCGATCGATCGCCACAAGGAAGCCTTGATAAGATCTTGTCTTCAAGAGAACTTGAAGAAGAGAAAACCTCTCTGTATAAAATTCTGAATTAATGTTATATTTTCAGAAACTCATAAACACCCTTATATATGGTGCTAACCCTAAAAGGCAAAAATTACAAAAATACCCTTAATTAATAAAAATTCGCCTAAAAATAGAAAAGGGCCTAAAAGTCCATCTAAATGATGATGAGTGGTTGAAATTCATCGCAGTTCATGGCCAAAGGCCATGAGTATTGATCAAGATGCCGTTTCTCTTCAGCTGACCAAATTTGAGCTCATTCGGAGCTCGTTAGCCCTAAATCCGTTCAGAATTCGCGAGGTTAAATGTAATCATGTTGCACCAAGGAGCTTCAGAATCTTCAATTCTCAAATCAAGATCACCTCCATTCCAAAGATCTTGCACCATGATGCCGATAGCTTGCTTGAATTCCCTCACTCTCGCTCGAGTAATTGGACCAAGCGGATAGAGCAACGAGTCCCTAGCACCTCCTCCTCGATATGGTTCGATGTCCACATCACTCCTCTTCTTAGATAAATTATTGAGGATGTTCAATGAGAGAATCTGGTTCTATTTCTTGATAAACGAAGGTCGAGGGTTTCTGTGGACAAAGCAAGCAGCAGAGTTTCAAGAGCTGATAGGCCAAATAAAAATGTTTTTTCATTTAAATTGAAAATCTGGATCGATTTAGTTCAATTTCAGGGAAATGCCTTTAGAAAAATGCAAATACTTTTGAAGAAAATAGATTTGGTGAAATGTAATTGAAAATTACATTGAGATGCATCAACTTAATAAAATATATTTATTTAATGATAGAACGACAACTACATGTCAATGGAAGCTCGCCCATAGTGGATACACATTGTTGTCCATTGTGGACGGATTGCGTGCCGAAATCGTTAATGCCATAACTTCCTCCGCCAAGCTCCTTTTTAAGCGATCTTAAAGTCCAAATGAAGTTAATTCGACGTACTACAAAAGTCATAGTATGTGTAGCCCAAACGACAACCAAAATCGAAGATACAAGTTCTCACAGTCAAGCGGCTTTTGATGCCTCCTAGAGATAAATGTGTTATACTGTATGCATTATTACAAAAACGACATCCCTACCTATTGATGGGCATCAAATCCACTTGTTTAGGTAAGATCCGTCATCTACAAGTTGAGAAAGTTCATAACTTTTTTGTTATTTTTATTGAGATGAGGACACATAGTTAAATTATTACTTTTTTGTTATTTTTGTGGAGATAGATGATACCCTAGTGAGAAAAGCTGCTCCAAGAAGCAAACAACGCAATGTAGTTGGGAGAAAAGAATGAAGAGGGAAAGAAAAAGTACCGAAGATGAAGAGCGAGAGAAGAGAAAGAAGAAGGAAATGAAGATAGAGGGTAGTGGATGGAGAGTGTATTGCAAATTCAAATGGGACAAAACTTTTGGTCTCGTGGCTCTAGCCACCTTTTCTGTTTCGTATAATCATGATGGAGAAAAAAAAAAGGATATCAATCTCAATAAAAATAACAAAAAATGTAAGAACTTTGTCAACTTGTAGATGATGAATCTTAGCTAAAATGAGGTGAACTGCCCGTCAATAGGTGGAGATACCTTTTTTTATAACATTTCATATAGTATAACGCATTTATCCCTTGGAAGGATCAAACCCCAGGACCCACGCATTCCGTGCGCAGAGGTCACATGTCGTCGGATCATACTTCAATTTTCTTAAGCTCATATGGGCGTGCCCGGTATGAAAAATAAGAGTTATCAAAATATTCTCCAACTCCAATAGAGTGGTCGTGGCGACCAAATGACCCTCCTCATGGGCGAGGAGATAAGGGGAAGTGGGTTTACAACAAGACCAAGGTTTGAAAGCCTGCACAGCGTGGCAAGTTCTCTTCTTGAGGAAAGAGCAAGGGAGGGGAAGCTATGCATCAGTATAGCGGTGAAGGCTAAAGTTGATGTTGAGAGGGAACTATTTTCAATTGTGGTGTAAGTGTATGGAAATTGATATCCCTTTTTATTTTTCCTAGTTTGCTCCACCACGATTGGACAAAAAAGAAAAGTTAGTCAGAGCCACTAGCTAAACAGTTTTGCCTCATTTGGATTTGGACAAATACATTTCCATCCTCAACCCTCCTTCTTTACTTCCTCTTTCTTTCTCTTCTCTCCCTCCTCATTTCTTTCTCCTAATCACATGGCGCCATTTGCTTCTCAGAGCTTCTTCGAGCGGCATTTTCGACTAGGGTATCCTACATCTCCACAAAAAAAAAAAAGAGATAACTTGACTCTTGTGTCCTCCATCTCAAAAAAGGTAAGTACTTGCCTCTTGTGTCATCCATCTCAAAAAAGGTGAAAACTTTCTTTCTTTCTCAACTTGTAGATGGCGGGTGCTAAATGGAATGAGGTGGATTTGATGCCCGAGAATAGATGAGGATGATGTTGTCAAAACACATGAAGCGTGTCGCATGTGTTTTGATTTTGGTTTTGGTTTTATTTCTTGCCAAACCAAGGGAAGGGTTTCTGTCCCTAGACCAAGTAGCGGAGCTTGAAGAGCTAATCCGTCAAGTAAATATGAATGTTCATATTTAAATTGAAAATCTGGGCTTTAGCTTTGGAGAAATATTTTGGCAAAATGCAGGATTTTTCTAAATAGTCTTTCCTATACTATAATTGAAAATTTATTCCCACGAGAAATTTTGTTTGGTGAACTTAGCTAGCTGTGGGTGTCCAATTGGAGTGTGTAAGTAACTTAAATTCACTATATCTAATACCCATTTTCTTACGGTTCTCTCTAGCTGTTTAGAAGACGTTTAGAATATGGGCCCACCCAACATCGATTTAATAGTATCCATTTGCTTACAGTTCTCTCTAGCTATTTGTAATGGACCAAGAGCCAATTGATGGTATGCATAATATTCATTTAGATGTTTTTGTTCAGGACCCACCCAACATCGATTTAATAGTATCACTTTTTCGAATGCTGATATGATTTTGGTTCAGATTTTGCACACTTTGGATTTCTCAGAGCATGAATGGCTCAAGTAGCCCTGACCCCAAGAGAGAGGTTGGACTTCTTAGATAACTTATTGAGGATGTTCAACGCGAGATTCTTGCTCTATTTCTTGACAAACGAGGGCGGATGGTTTCTATGGGCACAGCAAGCAGCGGAGTTTGAAGAGCTAACTGGCCATATAAATATGCATTTTAATTTAAATTGAAAATCTTGATCGATTTGGTTTAGTTTCAGAGAAATGTCTTTAGAAAAATGCAAATACTTTTGAAGTAGAAAGATTTGGTGAAATGTAATTGAAGAGTGCATTAATATGCAACTTCGACTTAACTAAACTATACTTATTTAATGATAGAACGATAATTACGTGTCAATGGAAGCTCGCTTTGGCGGGTACCCATTAATGTCCACCGTGCACAAATTGTGCTCCGAAATCGTTAAGGCCATAACTTCCTCCATCAAGCTCTGTTTTAAATGTTCTTACAGTCCAAATGAAGCTAATTCAACATACTACAAAGATAATATATTGGAAAATTTTCAATTAAGAGCCTTAAGTGTCTTGCTTTTTTCAAATAAGGGTTCCAAGTCAATTTTGTTTCAAACAGGGGTCCCAAATGCATTATTTGTTTCAAAGAAGGGTCTATTTTTATCTTTTTCTCCTTTTTGTAATTTCATCTTTCTTTTTCTCCTTCTTTTTTTCCTTTTTCTTTTCTCCTTTTGCGTTCATTCACACGTACCTCCTGACTTAGAGAAAAGGAAAAGAAAGACACGCAAACGCTGGAGAGAGAGAGAGAGATCGAGAGATATACATTGGATCTGGCAGAGCCGGAGGAGCGGTTCGCCGGCAAGCTTGACTCCTCGAATCCGTCGGCTGTAGCCGAGGGAGAGGCGGCGGCGCCGCTCCAGGAGAGCGGCGTGGTCGGGCTGTTCCTCGCCGAATCCGCCTCCTTCCTCTTGAGAGACGGAGGCGGCGGTGGGGGCGTCGCATCTCGGAGCCATCCTCAACCTCGGTTGCCGAACTCCCCACCTCATAGGCAGCACGATCGCCGATTTGACAGGAGCCACCGCAGCCGCATGCGCCTGCTTCAGCAAGAACAGCAGCTCCGCCACGACCCCGGTGTCCGCCATCGCCGCCGCCATCCACCCATCCTCCGCTGAACTCATCATCGCCGCCGTAGTCTCCGTCCCGAGGGGGCCAACTCGCTCCAATCCGATGTCGAAGAAGAAGAAGAAAAAGGAGAGAGAGAGAGAGAGAGAGAGAGAGAGAATGCCAAAAGCTCGTCCCGATAGAAAGAGAGAGGTGTGGGGTGTTATGTTGAATGCTGATGAATATGAGACAGAGAGAGAGGAGAGAGATAAGAAGATCGATGTAATAGAAGAGCCATGGCTTGACGCATCGAGTCGAGATTTCACATTTGCAGGCGAGCGGTTTCCTCAGGAGGATCGAGGGTTTCCCGAGCGTGCTGCTGAGGTTGCTCGACTTCGACGGCGACGAATCGAAAAGGAGAGGGAGGTCGCTCGAGCTCGTGAGCAGGCTCGAAGACTGCGAGGGCTTCGCGAGGAGTCCAAGGTTGCGGCGATCAGAATCCATGAATCGGCTGCCGTTGACGCGGAAACGAAGCTCGCGACGGCGGAGCGTGAGGAACTCCTCCTCCGACTGCTGAACCCGATCGCTCCGGAGACTGATCTCGGTCTGCCCGAAGAGAAGCAGAGACATCAACGGTGGACGGCGGCTGGGCAGGGAAGGGGAGGGGAAAACGAAAAAAAAAAAAAGGAAAGGAAAAATGAAAAATGAAAGAAAAGAAGAAAAAGAAAGATAAAATTACAAAAAAAAGAGAAAAAGACAAAATTAGGCCCTTTCTGAAACGAATAAAGCATTTGAGGCCCCTGTTTAAAACAAAATTGACTTGAGGTCCTTATTTGAAAAAAATAGGGCACTTGAGGCCCTTAATTGAAATTTTTCCTAATATATTCAACCCTAAATGACACTTAAAATCGAATTTACAAGCCTCCCCAATCAAGTGAAATCTAATCCTTTCCAAAGATGAATACGTTATATTATATGTATTGTTACAAAAACGGCACCTCCACCTATTGACGGGCACCAAATCCACCTCGTTCCAGATAGTATCCGGCATCTCCACCTATTGAACGATTTTTGAACAGAAAAGAATAAAAATCTGTTTGGTAACGTAAGTCAATTTTTTTGTTTCCAAGAATAAAAATCATTCCCGAGAACTAATTTGAAACATAAATAAGAAGGAAAAAAATAGCTTTTCTATTTCTAGGAACAAAATCAGAAAAAAAAAAATCATCTTTGTTTGGACACTGTTTCCTAAAACAGAGTTATTACCAAAAATGCCCTAATTGAGATAACCACCATTCACAAGAGCAATGGCCAGCTTTCGTGCCTGTGTCCAAAATATCCAAACAACCGCCGAAGAGTGAACTTTGAAACCGATCTGTTGCTTGTAAGGAACCATAATGCTGCAAAATAACTTGGGCCTGTCTTGGTAAAAAAAAAAAAAAAAACTTTGGCCTATCTCTTTCGAATCGTGTGAAACGGCAAAAGCACGGTACGATCGTCATCTCATGAAATAAACTTAACAAGTAAGCAGTCCACCAATTAAGTTATGACCGCCCTCTTCTTCTATCATATGCCAAAATCAAGTTACACTGATTTGAGGTGTCTATTGCCGGAATTGAATCGACGACGAAATACCTTTCGAATACATATATGTAGGGCTGTCAATTATGCCCGACCCTACCCTTACTCTATCCTACCCGACCCTATTTTTAGGATATTTTAGGGTATGGTAAAGAAGAGGTTCGGATGATAAGGGTATTTTAATGATTCTCATAAGGTAGGATAGGGTAGGATTATAACCCTGGCGCCCTGCACCATGGATTGCCCCCACCCTAGGGCCCACGAGTCCACAAGTAACCCTACTTTTTTTTTTGCCCTTTTCCCTTCTTTCTTCGTCTCCATCTTCTTCGGCTTCGTTCTTTCTTCCATCTGAACACCACCAAACACCACGTCACCGCAAGCCACCTCGCCGCACCGTCCTTCGTCTGTGTCGTCACCGCCGGTCGAGTAACCCTACAATATATGATATATGTATTGATGAGTGAATCGATAAAAGTTGCAAACAATCCTTAGTTGATTTTTGACAGAAAAGTAAATGACAAGAAATTCAAAGGTACAAAGACCTGATACAATCGTGCCCAACCATTTGAATTGCAGAAAATGTAAATATAAAGATGAATTTGCAAAAAAAAAAAAAAAAAAGGTCTTACGTGATTAATTGGAGGCTTCTTTTACAGAGACTACAATGCACATATTTAAAGCCTACAATTGGCGACGGTTGCAAATAGGGGTGTGCAAACTGGACCGGACCGGTCCAGCCTGGGCGGGTTGGTCCGGTCCTTGAGGTTGGCGGTCCGGTCCCCAGTCCCAATAAACGGGACCGGTGATTGGGCGGTCTGGTCCTCGGGTTCCATGGTTTGGGACCGGACCGGCAATGTTTAAAAAAAAACTAATCTAGTTAACCTAATGATTTTTGTTTTTAAAAAATAAAGTAATGAAACACCAATTGGACATACTTCTTGAGAAGGGAACAAAAGGAAAGCTAACGAACACATGAGACATAAAAGGAGACGCAGTGAGAAACAAATGATGGATGACATACTAAAGTCTGGTTAATGTGGCTTTTAGAATGAAAAAACTCTCAACCGTCCAGTACACGCACATTTACTAATGACATTTCTATAGCTTCTATTAACGTATAGAAAATCATCATGGAGAAAATTACACCGGTTTTGGAGCTCAAATAAAAACTTTATATCAGTTCTATCATTTTGAAATATTTCCTTCTAGTTGAGATTAGCCATGAGTTAACAGGGATAGCAAAAACTCTAGCATTCTTGCTGTTGCATAAAAACTCCACCGAAGAAACATGTAATTTTCATAAGCAGTTAGAATTAGCGATCCTACTGAGCAGGGACCGACCCGGACCACGACCGGTCCGGACCAGGACCGGCCCCTATCGCCGGTCCTGGTCTGGTCCGTGGTCCCGAAAATATGGGGACCGGACTACTGGTCTTGTCCCCGGTTCCATGCCGGGACCGGACCGGCCCGGACCATGCACACTCCTAGTTGCAAACGGTTATTGATTTTAAAAAAATAAATTCATAATTCAATCTCCAAAACAAATCAATCCCTAATCATGTTTTCGATTAGAAAAATTTATAATAAAATTTACCCACAAAAAAAATGCGGTTACATGTTGATGTCGATTCCATCATCTCCAGACAATTATCATTTTTTGTCGATTATTTTCAGATTGTCATAGTTGTTTTCATCGACGATTTATGTTGTCTCTCCTACCATCGACTAGGTCAGTTATTTGTCGGTTATAGTCATATGAAAATGGTGTATACAAACCTTATTTTCCTAATACATAACATTTTTTTTTCATGATATGCCCTTTTAAAAAATTTCACTTCTTCGTATCCAAGTAAACCAGTCAACTATGCTTTCCTCAGACTACTTAACCATAGTCAAACATAATCATTCATATCATAATTTTAAATCCATTGCTTTATTCATCCAATTCCCCCTCATCCCTACGTTGCTCTTAACAATTCAATCAACGCAACACCATCTAATTCAATTTCTCTATGAGCGAATCGTGGCGCGAAAATCTAATTGAAATCTCGTCCAATCAATCAGACGTAGGCTTTACATGTGGGCCTCCGAAAAATCAATGGTTATGAATTACGATGATCCGTTTTGATCCGTTCGATCCAGTTTCGGGTACGATGTTAGATGAGCCCGGCCCAATTTGAAAGCCTTTATATAAGACGAGCCCGAACCCGGCCCAACTCGAAGAGCGTCTCTATATAATGACGACCGCGTCGCGAAGACGCCCGTCCTCGAATCTGTACTCCGTCTTTCTTCTGCGCTTCTTCGCCTCCGTGTTAGGGTTTAACAGCAAAAAAATCTCTTTAATCTCCCAACTTCCTCTTCTTCATCCGACGCAAAATCCATGGAGTCTTACCCCGTCCCTTTCGCGGTGGACCTCTCTAAGAAGCGCAAGCTCGAAGAGAACAACGGGTTCGCTCTGCCGACGGAGCAATCGGACGCCATCCCCGCGCTCGCCCCTCTCGAGGCTCGCAAGATGATAGAGCCCTTCACCAGAGAGCAGCTCCTCGAGGTCCTTCAGGACGCCATCATCAACCACCCCGATGTGCTCTATGCGGCCCGCACCGTGGCGGACGGCGACGCCACGCAGCGGAAGCTATTCGTCCGCGGCCTCGGATGGGAGACCACCACCGAGGGGCTCCGCTCGCTCTTCTCAGTGTACGGGGAGATAGAGGAGGCCGTTGTGGTCCTCGACAAGGCCACGAATAAGAGCAAGGGTTATGGGTTCGTCACGTTTAAGCATGTGGACGGCGCGCTCCGTGCTCTGAGGGAGCCGAGCAAGAAGATTGATGGCCGGGTCGCAGTTACCCAGCTTGCTGCCGCTGGTAATGCTGGGTCGAATGTGAATCCCGTGGATGTTTCCAATAGGAAGATTTATGTAGGTAATGTGCCAATTGATATGCCCTCGGATAAGCTTTTGTCTCATTTTTCTGTGTATGGTGAGATTGAGGAAGGCCCACTGGGGTTTGATAAGCTGACTGGGAAGTCGAGGGGTTTCGCTCTGTTTGTCTATAAGACGATGGAGGGAGCGCAGACTGCGTTGGTGGATCCGGTGAAGACGATTGACGGGAGACAGTTAAATTGTAAATTGGCGATCGATGGGAAGAAGAAACCTGGTGCGGGGCCTATGGGAGGTCATGGTGCGCCTGGTGGGCATGGGGATCGTCCAGTTGATGGAATGGGAATGGGTGGCGTACCTTCCTTTCAGGGGTCTGTTCCGGGGCAGTATGGTCCGAATTCGGTTGGAGGTTATGGTGGGTTCTCGGGTCAACCATCGGTGGGTCTGATGAACTCAGCTTCGATGGGCGGCCCCAGTGCGACTTCTACGAGCAATCAGGCTCCTTCATCCCTGGGCAGTGTCGGTGGTTTTGGTGCTGGTCCATATAGTGGTTATGGTGGACATGGGTCTGCAGGCTATGGAGGGATGGGTAATGCTCTGGGCGGACTTGTTTCTGCTGGGGGTTTTGGTGGCGTTAGCGGCGGCTTGGGCGGTGCTGCTGGTGGACTGGGTGGCGTGGCTTCAGGTTTTGGAGGTGCTGCCACTGGATCATCTCTGTATCGGCCTTCAGGAGGGTATCCAGAAGGGGGAAACTATGGGTTGTCATCATCATCTGCTTATCCCAGTCAGACTCAGCAGCCAACAGGGACCTCTCCTGTGCCAAGGGTTCCCCAAGGAGGAATGTATCCAAATGTGCCTCCTTATTATTGAGGTAACCTCATATTTGCATTGAATCCATGTTATTCTTTATTTACATGCTTTCTTTGTCATATCTGCTTTAATTGCAGCCGTTTCCTTGGTCGTTATTTTCTGTTTGTATGCAGAGGAAAGTTTTGTTTGGCTGTCTGCTGTTGAATGCCTTAATGCTTTTGTTTCTGTGGCATCATCATTTCATATTCTTGGTTGCTGTCCCTTTCTTTGATCATGGCATGACACAGCTTTGAATTTAGTAGTTGACCTGGAGTGCTATTTTTGAGTCTTGTATATCTTTTGTTTTTCCATTTTACATTGCTTTGTAGTAACGCATGTGGGTTGGCTTAAGATGACTGTCCAATTAGCATGATGATGTCTGTTGTCACTTTTCAGATTCAGTTGTTCCTTTTTCAAAGTAGGCCTCCTTATATATTTCACTCTTGCATGTATGCAGTTGGCTATGTGGGTGCGATGTGTTTGCATGTTTTTCATGCATGTTGGAGAGTTCTATGCTTGTGGTCTTGTAAGTTTCATCCTTTTTGTGTGATGTGTGGACATCCCGCAGATTTCTTGCTGCATGCATAGACTAAGTTGGTTCTTTGTCTTAGTACCAAAGCATCCGATTGCTCTGTAAGCCCTATGCAGGATACATTTGCACCCCTAAGGCAATAAAATAAAATGGATTAAATAAAAAGCATGGATTAGGGATTTGATATTTTTTTGCATAAGCATCTCTGAAGACCTGGTTCACTGTAATCTTTAAGCAAACATATGTTGCCAATATGGTATTGCCATGAGTTGTCATATTAAAGTATTGAAATATCACCTGAAATCACTGTGAAATGGACAAGACTGGTCAATAAAAGCATCCTTAGTTATTCTTCTGGAATCATTGAATTTGTATTTAATTGCATCGTTCTTAAAGTTTATACTTCATGGTTGTGAAATGATGTATTGAGTTGTGATCGATATTTTATTCAGGTTATGACAGCTTGTTGGCGCAGATGCTATTATCATTCTGGTGATTGACTGAATGCAAACAATATTTCTCTGGTTTGATGAATGCATTAGCTGTGCTTTTGCGGCCTCTTCTTGACTCATCTTCTCCTTAATGATGTGGATCTGACTACCGTTAGCTAAAGCATCTTCAGATTAGATTTGATATTTTGGAAGCTTCTGTAATATCCGAGCACTTTTCTTGAATGTGCGTGTTTACTAGCAGAAATGTTGATGTTTAGTGAGAGGTTTCTTGTACCCATTTTTATGATTGTTTCCTTCACCATTATATATCCCGTATGGATTTTGGAATTTATTTTATTGGTGATGGTTGTATGGATGTTCTTTGGGTTGCTTACTTTGATGATGTCTTTTCATGGATGATTTAAGTTTGAAGGGGTAAGAAAGAATCCCAAAAGTTCTTTTTTCATCTTTGACTTAGCTATGTTGGAGAATCCTGGCTTTTTATGGGTAGTGATGGCTGGTTTTTTCTCATTTGGGTTTCTGGCCTTGTTTCTTCCTTGCTTTTGCATATGTACAATTTGGTTTGGGGAGTTTTGTGATTTGGAAGGGTTCAGATAGTGGCTTCTTGAACACAATATTTGGAATACAAACTATTAAGTTGCTTGTTCTGTACTCAACTTGAAGGACATGACTTTCTACAATCCCTGAAAACCCTACTTAACCTTCTCACTTGGTCCTGATGGGGAGACATTTGCTTCTGCAAGTCTTTTTCAGGCATCTTCGTGATTAGTTCCTTTCTTTTGGTTGGGAACCGTGAGACATATAGTTAACACTTCTTTTATAAAATGATGTTGCTTTTGGAAGTCATTCTGCAAGTCTCTGATGTTATGCTTCTAGTCTGCTATGCATGGTTTTTGTTTCAAAGAAACTTGTTTCTGGGGTGAGTGTAGATGCCTGTTATGATGGCTGAAGGCTATATTCTCTAGTCTCTGATTTTGGTGTTGGCAATCCTGTTGCTCTTTATTTCTCTCCTGCTTGTCCTAAAGTGAGTAGTTCGATTGTGTTTGGGATGTCCAACTTGTATACTGGTGATGGTGGGGTTCTGGAATACAATTTTTCCTAGAAGCCAAATGCTATTCCTCAATTGTTTCATGAGGTTATTTTTATGTTATGTATGATGGTTCGGGTTGCTAGTTTGGCCAGTCATATCAGTTTAATATTGGGCACTGTTGCTGCACGTGTAACATTCTCTGGGTACAAGCTTGTTATCCTCAGTGTTAGTTTTTGCTGGTGCAATATGTAATACTCCGGGGGACTAAGCTGAAGTTGTTCCCTTTATCTCTTGAGCTTGACTTACTGGCAGCTGCTTCTTTACATGGTTTTTGAAAGGTGCTAAAAATGTGATCTTTAGGAAGCTGCGGAGAGTGAAATAAGTTTAGGATGCACTCTTTAAAACCATCGTTTGACAAGTATTTCTTATGCAATGATCATCTCGTAGAAGTGCTTGGACATTTACATCGTGGTCTTTAAGATGCTTTTGTGTCTTTGATGTCACTTAATGTGAACTTATTTTGTTTGGCAAAAAGATGAAAAATATCCCACTCAAATGTCAAAGGATTCTTATCGCACATTGAAGTTGTGTTGATCATTTCGGAAGACAAGGAAAAATTGTTTGTGGGATAGATGGTATTTGGCTGATTTTTCACTAGATGTGGTGGTTGATTTGTGAAAGTTGGATGGGTATCATGGGGAGAAATTTTTAGGTGTTTTTGGACCAAAAACTTGTAATTCAAGAAAATATGCGTATACAATGTTAGGGACTTCCTAATTTTATTTTGGGTTGATGCATGGTGGTTTAACTTGGTTCGAGGGAATGGTGTGCTCCCGGAGTGCCTGGAAACTTCTCTCATAATTTGCCCACATTGCTTTTTCACCATATGCATTGTTATTGCAGAGGTGGTATTTAACTATATACGATGATTGTGGTCTACTACCATAAGTGAGACGACCCTAATGCTCTTTGAAACTTTAGTCAAGACATTCCTTCCAAGAAATTTTTAGCCCAAGGCATTCCAAATCAGCAGACTTGACGATCTAGTTCAGAACAATTGACAATTTGACATGATGATGATTTGTTATGCCAATGGTTGTTTGAATGTTGGTAATTCAGTTCCATTCCCCGTGGGTACGGGAGCGATAGATGGTAGTGACTGTCGTATGAAGCTTTAACATAATTGCTGTTCTTTCTATAGTAATTATGGTGTTATAAATTGATATGGCTGAGTTTAAAATGGAATTGGAGAAATTGGAAGTGGGCTGAGTAAGTCATCTTAATCTTTTTAACGCTTTTACCTCTCCTGTTTTGTTCCATTTTTTCCTCGTCCTTGTTCATGGGGCATGAGACGTGACGCCTTCTGAGTAAGGGCCCAGGCCAGGGAAGTTCCAGGAGAAGAGTTCCCGTCACCAGCTGCAACGTTGTATTGCGTTAGAGTTGGATGAATTTCAGGCAATGCAGTTGTGTTTTTTTATTATTATTTTTGGGTCGAAAGGCAATGCAGTTGTTGATAAGTGTCAATTCTTTTGAACGCTGTGAGACAGATGACTCCTGAAAATTAGGACATAAGCTTGCTAAGTTTGCAGATTTTGTATTTGTAGCACTCAGGGAAGAATGTTTCTCATGGCGATGTTACACAAATCATCGATTGTTGTTTGCTCAAAAAGAATTTGGGAAAGTAAATTTGTGCTACTGAAATTCGAGATCGGAAATTTTTTCATTATATTCAATGTAACTCTTCCGAATTTTGGTGGTAGCACATGTTTATGAACTTACATTCGTTAAGACTTTACCTATGCATTTTCGGTTTGGTAGAGTCGCTGGGTTTCTGTTATAAATTCCGCTAGTATGAGCAATGGACATGATTCTTAGGGAAAATTTCAAATAAGGGTCCCAAGTCTTCTCATTTTTTTTTTTTAAAATAAGTAAGGGTTTGAAGCTGATCTTGTTGAAGTATGCAAAGATGGGCTTAAAGTAAATCATGTTTCAAATGAGTGATCGTTTTAATCTCAAAAAATTGATTAGGGACATTTTCATAACTTTAGACATTTTCTTTATTTTACTTTTTTGATTTTTTTATAAAAATAAAGCTACAACAAAAAAAATAGTAGATACAGGCGATCACTTGTGGCCTATGTTACACGAACTCGAGACATGATTCGCGACATGATACGATACGATACGTCGACACGATAATTCTTAAAAAATAGAGAATTCCAACACGTTGGGACATGATTATATATTTTATATTTTATATATATATACGATAAATTAATATTTTTATGATACTGGAATTATTATTAATCTCTTTCTCAAAATGTTTCACAAAAAGACGAGCTTGTCTCAATTCACATAGACTTGCGAAAAATAAAGAGAGCACATTCAAACTCCAAGACAAAGACCACCCCCTCCCCCCTTCTTATCTGAAGAATATGAGAAACTGGCCACGTGCTTTCTTTTCTCTCTTTTTGAGGCGACCAAAAACCAGCCTTTCACCTTCTACTTCCTGTTCTTGCTGGGTTTTCTTTTCTTCATCTGGTTTTCTTCGGCAGCTCACTGCCACTTCGATCTATGGCCATCGATGCCATCACCCGACGCCGTCGTCCGGGAGCCCCGAGAGCCCGGGCACCGCGAGCTGGCTGAGGCCCACGGCGTCCGTCGAAGCCCAGCTGAAGACCCTTCCCGAGCTCAGCCCCCGCACCAGCGCCCGACGCCACTTCCTCCACCCCTCGCCCAGCCACGCCTCGTCGCCCCTCCCCCCAACGGGTCCGAGTCCAACAGCCCGAGATCCAGACCAGCCACTGGCGAGAGATGAGTGGCGAGTCGCGACTTGAGATTTGAGAGCAGAGGCGAGTCGCTATTGCGCCGGCGGGAGGCGAGTCGCAATGTGAGGCGGTGAGTCGCGAGAGGGAGAAGGTGAGTCGGACGAACGAGAGAGACGAGTGAGAAATTAGGTCAACAAAATTTGGGGATTTCTGTGACTTCAGTCTGTTGTAACGCTGGAGACGCGAGTCCCTCGCGAGTCCGTGGAGTTGACCCGAGTCCGGACTCGGATACGCGTTGACCGCGTGTCCGAGGAGAGTCCGGCCGTGTCCCGCCGTGTCGGGCACGTGTCCGTGTCCGACACGGGAAAAAATCTCAAACCCCCGTGTCGGTGTAACAGAGCTTGTGGCTGCTGCCCCAACGTCGATGGGGCGACGGCCTATTGCCCCCCCCATGGCCTCCTATTGCCCCCCCAGGGCCTCGCCATAAACTAGAGAGGGCCTGACCCTCTCCCAAATCTGGGCGAGGGCAACCTTCGGCCCTCGATTCTAGGGGCAAGTTGCACCCCCTGCCAAAGTAGGGCGAGGGCCTCCCAGGTTTGAGTTCCGCGACGGTCGCCCTTGTTGGATTGGAAGCCGTAGCCCGCCCTCGAAATTGGGCAAGGGCCAATGACCCTCATTCAAATTTGGGGGAGGGTCGCAGCCCTCTCCCAATTGGCCCTCGCCCTTAGTCGGCGGGGTTGTCGGCCCTCGTTGCCACCCTACCAGCATTGGGGCAACAGCCATAGGCGGAAGGGCAGCCCCTTCCTGTATCTCCTTATTTTTTTAATTTAATTTAACTAATTACATCAAGTTAAAATTATATTTGGACAAAAGCGCTCTTGATCAGTCGGAATATTTGGCCGGTCAACCGGCAAGATCATACCTTTATTTGAAACAATCTTGATTACAGTCTTATTTGAGAGAAAAAGAGCAATTGAGATCTGTATTTGAAACAATGATCATTTCCGGCAAATGAGGGCACTTAGATAGTGGTGGTCAGGGCTGGTTTGGGCTCGAAAATAACCCATAATTGGCCCATTGATCGGGCTCATTGGTTCCAAATCGAAATCGGCCCTGCCCATATGGGCCGGTTACGGTTCTTATAATTCTTGAACCAGCTCATAGCCGTTGGGACTTAGGCTCGTTAGAATAAAAAAAATGGGAAAGAGCCTTTCTTTTCCGACCGTTGCTTTTTAACGGCAATTTGTTTCGCCACCTTTTTTATAATTAATTTATTAAATATCTTAACTATTGTAAATACCCCTTTCGTTTTTCATTTTTTCTCACAATTTCTTTTAATTTCTTTCAATCCGCTCAATTCTCTCAATTTTTTTAAATCTGTTTTCTGCTCAATTCTTTCAAAAAATTACAAGTGGAAGCAGAACTTGTGATAGAGAAAGAACCCAATAGAGGAATCCTATTATCCTCACGATCCTCGTGATTTTGCATGTTGAGGAGACGATATTGATGATATCAACATTATTCCCAACTGTCGCGACCCTCTCGAGGTTGCATGTGGGCTCTCGAGGGTTAATGGGCCGTCCAGTCTAGTCGGACGCAGGCCTCTCCCAAGGCCCGTTCCCCAAATCGCAACGGAGGTATGCGTAGTCGACCTTCAGTGTGATCTAGTGACATGTGCTAAGTGTGCATGCCATGGAGTCGCCACCAATCATTTTTTGGAGGGTATGATTGGACCACCCTATTGAATAGTCGGGAGTTTCTATTCAATTCTACGATAACCAGAGAAATGGGTTCGGGGACTTAGTTACGTCAACTGTCAGAGTTGACGCCCTTTCGGTACTTAAGTTGATTGAATTTTCTGCAATTTTTCTCAATTTTTTTTTTGAATTTTTCCTTAATAATTCACTTTTTTTATTTGATTTTTTTTTAAATTTCCTGAAAATAAGTCCCAACTGAACGGTCCCTAACTCGCCACGTGGCGTCTCGGTGATAATCGAATCATTTTAATTTTTGTAAAATTTGAAATTCATTTCTTTTAATGTTAAAAATATTTTTTATTTTGAAAATCATCGGATCACGGCACGTGGCTCATCTGCAACCATCCAATCTAGCATTTTTTTGTTTTTGTTTTTATAGTACGCAACACAATGCAAAAAATAAAGAAGATATTAAGTCATTATACAACATAAACATAAGCAAAGGAGATGGGATCCGGTGAATTTTACGACGTCGGAGTTCGTCGGTGCTCGTGCAACAATGTGTGGGGATATAAACCACCAGCAGGAGGCTCGGCCTTCCGATTCTGGGGTAGCACAATATAATTTACAGAAAATAAATAAATAAAACACCTTGGACACCAATAGGAGGCTTAGCCTTCCGATTCTGGGTCTTTTATGCGAAATATAGAAATGCTATGACATAAAGTAAATACACAGCAAATATTTAGACACCAACAGGAGGCTCGGCCTTCCGATTCTGGGTCTTTTATGCGAAATAAAGAAATGCTATGACATAAAGTAAATACACAGCAAATATTTAGACACCAACAGGAGGCTCGGCCTTCCGATTCTGGGTCTTTTATGCGAAATATAGAAATGCTATGACATAAAGTAAATACACAGTAAATACGAAAAAATACAAAATAAACAATAATCCGAGCTCGGATGAGGAGGACGTTGAACTATTTTCACAAATCCGAACGGTGAAGATGAAGAAAGAATTGAGATGAGATTATACACAATTTTACCTCGATCCGATGGTCGAATTGATCAAAAACTGAAGAAATACCGGCGGATGAACAGTTCCCGCGCCAGGAACAACTTCTGATTTGGCTGCTGTGCGACCACTTGGAGAGATCTGTTTAAAGATCCGAACGGTGGATATGAAGAAGGGGTGAAGAAGACCCTGCACACAAAACATCAGCTCGATCCAACGGCTCAATCGGCCGGAAACGCAAGAAATGTCGGCGGGTATATAGTTCCCACGCCTGGAACAGCTTCTGATTTGGCTGTTGTACGACCACTTTGAGAGATTTGTTTAAAGATCTGAACGGTGGATATGAAGAAGGGATCAATAAGACCTTGTACACAAAAATTCAGCTCGATCCAACGGTCCGATCGGCCGGAAACGCAAGAAATGTGGAGGGTGGTAATGTGATGACAAAAAAATGGAAGAGAGAATATATGGAATGAGCGTGGGAGAGGAAGAAGAAGAAGAAGAAGAAGAAGAAGGAGGAGGAGGAGGAGGAGAAGGGGGAGCCACGGATGATGGGGGGAGGTGCCTTAAATACTAAAAATAAAATAATAAAATAATAAAATAATAATAAAATAAAATACTAAAAAGTAAAAATAATTATAAAATAATCAAAAGCGAAAACAAAATGATTAGTCCCCTTTTCTTTTAAATGATGATGTTTTCACTCCTTTTCCTTTTAATCATTACTAATATTTTTGCCAAATTCAATTTTATGATGATCAAAGAACACCTAAAATCAAACCTGAATTTTACTATTTATGAGGTCGGAAAATGGATAAAATAAAAATACCGAATATTTTTATATATTTTTGTGACCTCAAATATTATTTTTCTTGATTTTCTTGATTTTCTTTTTCTTTTTTTCTTTTTTTTTGTATTTTTCGAAAATATATTAAAAAAATGAAAATTATGAAAATTATTTTTTTTGGTCAAAATGGTTCATTTAGCTTGGCTAAGGTCACCAAAATTGATTTTTCAATTTTTCAACTTTTTATGGATTTTCTATGAATTTTCAAAAATAAAAATAAAAATAAAAATAAAAATAAAAATAAAAATAAAAAATTTGATCAAAATTTAGGTGTCAACAGCTGCCCCTCTTTGAGAGGAATCTCGTTAGAGGTTTCTCTCAAAGATAAGGTGACACCTGAGTCCTGATCGACTCGACTCGGGAAACTAAAGGAAAAGGAGTCATGACATCCAATCTTCATGCTTGTCCATGTATGCTCTTTCTTGAAGGGGGAAACATTCATTTGACATGAGAGTGAGATAATAGAGAGACATACCTGCCACTTACCTGTTCGATATTTGTGCGATTTTCGCGGTGTTTGATGGATTCAAGAGAATTTCTAGAAACTCGTTACTAGAGTATCCTAGAGAGGTTAAGCTCTGACCCGTATGGTAGGTCAAACCATAATGGGATTCCTAACTGATAGGAATCTAAGGAAGACGCGTCCCATTTGGGATTTGCCAAGGATTTTGATCCGTATGGTGGATCGGACCATTGAGTTGGCCATTTAAGTGATTTTTACTATTGGGTTGACCCTTCAGACGGTTTCTACCGTTGTGTTGACCCTTCAGGCGGTTTCTACCATGAGTTTGACCCTTCAGGCGGTTTCTACCCTGAGTTGACCCTTCATGCGATTTCTACCTTGAGTTGACCCTTCAGGCGGTATCTACCGTTGTGTTGACCCTTGAGGCGGTTTCTACCATGAGTTTGACCCTTCAGGCGGTTTCTACCCTGAGTTGACCCTTCAGGCGGTTTCTACCTTGAGTTGACCCTTCAGGCGGTATCTACCGTAAGATGACCCTTCAGGCGGTATCTACCTTTGTTTGCTTTGAAAAGGGGTCTCATGACGAGGGTTCTCCACGTCCGATGAGACTGCCTAAATTTTGAAAAGGGGTCCAGAGACGAGGGTTCTCCACGTCATGCTAGGACTGTTTGATATTTTTGAGAATGGATCCTAGGACGAGGGTTCTCCACGTCATGCTAGGACTGCTTGATTTTGAAAATGGGTCTCATGACGAGGATTCTCCACGTCCAATGAGACTGCCTGATTTTTTTTAAAAAAGGGTCTCATGACGAGGGTTCTCCACGTCCGGTGAGACTGTTTGATATTTTTGAAAAGGGGTCCTAGAACGAGGGTTCTCCACGTCATGCTAGGACTGCTTGATTTTTGAAAATGGGGTCTAACCTCACCCCTTCTTTTGAAAGATCCCGAAATTTGCCGGGAATTCAGTTTTGAAGCAGTGAAAAATTTTATTTTGACAAAGCTTCACTTGAGTTTGTTGAGGCGACATTTTGGGAGCTGGGTTCTCCAGGTATCCTGCAGAAGTTTGAGCCTGAAAGATTTTTCTTCACCAAGAAAACATTAGTAATCTTTGGGAAGACCACGACTGTCCATTTGACAAAAACCGTATGACTTAAGTTTTAATCGTGAAATGTGCATTTTGATGCTAGAGGTTATCCAAAGCATCCTTGCAACACACAGATGTGATCACAAATTCCTTGTGTGGCAAATCTGGATCAAACAATTTGAAATTTCCAAAAAGAGTTTGTTCAAAACATCTATTGGAATATTTCTCGATGATGAGGTCTTTTCACCTGTTTTGAGATAGTGGTTTTTATAGGGGACGCACTCAATTCCCTACTAACCTATGCCTAGGTTTTAGGCTCATTCGCAGCGCATACATTTTGATCGGTCGGGAGGTCTTCCACGGGACCGTAATGTTGGGCTTGGATATTGGTTTTCAAGGGGGACCCGCTTTGGAGTCAAGGCCATTGAATGAAAGTCTTCATCATCTGCTCCGGGTTTACAAGTCGAGAACCCTGCAAAATGAGAAAGAAATAGTCTTGCTCGTACCTCTTCGAGCTAAGCTATATGTTAACCCAAGTGTCTTAGTCGGAGAAGACTGTTTCGGGGTTGTAACATTGGTAGGATTGGGGATCGAAACAGGCTTACTTTGGCCCAAAATTCGTGACCGGTTTGACATTGGTGATCATTGCTGATTTGCCACCTGTCCTTTCTTTTCTGTATCTTTAGCCTTTGAGGCGCGCAACCGCTTTTGAGGTGTGCACAAACTCTTTAGAGAGCGTCTCTTGTTGCGTTCAGAGAGCGACTCTCTCTATGTCTTTGTTCTGCGCTTGGCACCATTTGGGGAGCAGCCCTTTTGGATTTGGCTCCTTCATGGATTTCTTCTTTTCCCATCCGGCTTCATTGTGGATGAATCAAACAACTTACACGAGCATCGGCCTTGCTTTTACCAGGCACTTTGCTTTTTCTTAATGCCGTGGATTTTTCTCATTCATTTTTGAAATCCCACTTTTTCTCATCTTCATGGGATCATGTTAGACATATAGTCTAAACATGCTTTAAATATCAGTTTGGGAATTCTCTTCGTAATCCCTGAGTCTTGAACTCTTCCATTTTTGAAGTGGTGCGGCATCCGTCTTGGGATGATCACCAATGGGTTCATGAAATGAATTTGCAGGCTCAAGTTGGCTGTGCAAAAGATTCAGTGTGTGGGATAGAGAAATGAATGCTTCTCGTCATCCTATGGCACTTGGATTACCATATAAACGACACACAAAGATTGATGTTAGTCCGAGCAAGAAAATTTCTAACCATTTTCTCCTGATGCTGCTGGACTCACCTCCATTTTGCCCCGATGTAGGGTGGTTCTTGACAGGGTTGAGAATGAAAACCGCCGTTTAAAGGGGTTGTCAATGGTCACCTGTAGTGTTTGGGGATATGAAACGAATGCCTCCGTCATCCCAATCTATGTAATTGCTGCGAATAATCCCTACTTCCGTAGGTCCAGATTTTGCTATCTGATCCGCTCCACTTCTCTCTCAAGTGTGTATAGAACGTGTTTGGATTAGGCTTTGCCTCTCGTCTTTTGAGAAAACGTCCTTCTGGAAGTTTTGAACAATTTTTGATTGGAAAAATCTCTTTCTTTTTCTCCAAAAATTTACCCCTCAAGGGAATCTTACGATGCCCCATGCATGTTTTATTCATGTTCAAACAACCTCCTGTTTTAAATCATGAATATCGATGCATTGAAAAATCTCTATCCTTTTTAGGCATGATTATTGAAAGGATTATGACATTTTTTTTTTATCTCCAGCTAACTGGGAAAAGGGATACTTACCTTCCCGTCACGGCTGGAGATCCCTGAAAATGCGGAAGAAACATGTTATTGTACGTTCATGAATTTTTCAATAAATTAGAACGATACATCTTACCCTTGGTCATGTGTTCCATTGGGTAATACACGGGATGTGAAAACATGTTTCGCCTTGATGGCGAGCCCCTGTCAAAGAAGGGAATTAGGTGTCAGTTTGCGTTCCAAAATTCAAGACAAATTGGAACGATACCGCCTTGTTCTTGTTTTGTGTTTCCGTTTGAACACACACGCGCGGCTTGCATAATTTGGCCCTCTATCTTGTGTCCTTGATCTCCCATCTGGTTGGGCGACGAATCCTTCTCAAGAATTTGCCCCAGAGAAGATCCATTTGTGTTTTGGGCGCACTTCAGCGCCATTCTTCAAGGTTCCTTTTATTCAAGGAAAAAAAGAAGATTTTATCAAAATTCATGTCAAAGCATGTGACGTAGGAGCGATACTTTTTACCATCCACTAGGTCTTATAATCAAAGACCATCTCCTGGAATCCTGACTTCTAAGGCCAATGATTCTATTCGCCTCCCTATTAGCGTGCTATTTTCATTTGAGGCTTTCAGCGCCAACAACTTCCTGTAAAATGAGTAAAAACTCACGTTAGGCATGTGGTCTTGGAAGACCAAATTGGAACGATACAAGGTTACCGTTCACCCAAATTCGTATCTTGGGGTTTGATTCTGATGCGGACGACTCTGTTATTGCGTCTATTGACTTTGTCAGAGGAGAGACGTCCTGAGATAAAAAGAATGGAGAAAAACTTATCCCCAGATCTGATTAAAAATCAATTAGGAACGATACGTCCTTTCACCAAACGAGTGGCTCTGCGGCCCAATGTGTTTTGCACTGAAGGGACGAATTCCACTATGCTCCACGGGTTTGGGGAATTTGCCCCCATTTTCGATAGAAATGAGCCTTATCAAGATGTATACAATACAAATAGATCCCTAATACAATCAATCTACGGGACGAGATATAGAAGATCTCAGCAAAATTAATTTTATACAAGAGGACTAAGAATGTCAAATCAATCAAAGGAATGTGGCCCGAACACTTGGAGATGCCCCAGTTCCAATCTTCGAGATGTAACTCCAGGATCACCGATTTTTTTTTTTTTTAGGTGGTTTTAGATATACCAACCATCTAAAGACATGCACATGAGACAAGGGAGGATAAAACTTCTAAAAATCAAAGGATTTGGCACCTAAGGTCAAGGTTCCCACCTCGAGTTCTAGAAAGAGCCGATTCCATTGCACAACTATCGTTGCATTGGGACTCGATCCATAGTTCGAAGTGAGCGGAATTGAAAAGTGGATTACCCCGTGTTTTTCCTCACGGAGATTCCATTTTCAAACCATTCTATTGTTTTCCTATAGGCGGCGCCCGGGGTTTTAGGCGCGGTTGTGTGTATTTTCGGTGTCGTGCTAAAGCGATAAACATGCATCTTATTTAACAATCACCGCTTCAATATAAAACATACACACAATCATTCATTCCTACGCCCAACCTGCATAAAACAGAGTTAACAAGTACTCCACCCCTTATTTCTCCAATCTGCAAAAACATTTAACACCTCAAGGGTTAAAGTACGTACCTCACCTTGAAGAGCATCTGCATAAAACATGTTAGAAAAATCAATAACCTTTTTAATCGGCTCAAGTTCTCTAAAGTCCCCAGCGGAGTCGCCAGTCTGTCGCGACCCTCTCGAGGTTGCATGTGGGCTCTCGAGGGTTAATGGGCCGTCCAGTCTAGTCGGACGCAGGCCTCTCCCAAGGCCCGTTCCCCAAATCGCAACGGAGGTATGCGTAGTCGACCTTCAGTGTGATCTAGTGACATGTGCTAAGTGTGCATGCCATGGAGTCGCCACCATTCATTTTTTGGAGGGTATGATTGGACCACCCTATTGAATAGTCGGGAGTTTCTATTCAATTCTACGATAACCAGAGAAATGGGTTCGGGGACTTAGTTACGTCAACTGTCAGAGTTGACGCCCTTTCGGTACCTAAGTTGATTGAATTTTCTGCAATTTTTCTCAATTTTTTTTTTTGAATTTTTCCTTAATAATTCACTTTTTTTATTTGATTTTTTTTTTAAATTTCCTGAAAATAAGTCCCAACTGAACGGTCCCTAACTCGCCACGTGGCGTCTCGGTGATAATCGAATCATTTTAATTTTTGTAAAATTTGAAATTCATTTCTTTTAATGTTAAAAATATTTTTTATTTTGAAAATCATCGGATCACGGCACGTGGCTCATCTGCAACCATCCAATCGAGCATTTTTTTGTTTTTGTTTTTATAGTACGCAACACAATGCAAAAAATAAAGAAGATATTAAGTCATTATACAACATAAACATAAGCAAAGGAGATGGGATCCGGTGAATTTTACGACGTCGGAGTTCGTCGGTGCTCGTGCAACAATGTGTGGGGATATAAACCACCAGCAGGAGGCTCGGCCTTCCGATTCTGGGGTAGCACAATATAATTTACAGAAAATAAATAAATAAAACACCTTGGACACCAATAGGAGGCTTAGCCTTCCGATTCTGGGTCTTTTATGCGAAATATAGAAATGCTATGACATAAAGTAAATACACAGCAAATATTTAGACACCAACAGGAGGCTCGGCCTTCCGATTCTGGGTCTTTTATGCGAAATAAAGAAATGCTATGACATAAAGTAAATACACAGCAAATATTTAGACACCAACAGGAGGCTCGGCCTTCCGATTCTGGGTCTTTTATGCGAAATATAGAAATGCTATGACATAAAGTAAATACACAGTAAATACGAAAAAATACAAAATAAACAATAATCCGAGCTCGGATGAGGAGGACGTTGAACTATTTTCACAAATCCGAACGGTGAAGATGAAGAAAGAATTGAGATGAGATTATACACAATTTTACCTCGATCCGATGGTCGAATTGATCAAAAACTGAAGAAATACCGGCGGATGAACAGTTCCCGCGCCAGGAACAACTTCTGATTTGGCTGCTGTGCGACCACTTGGAGAGATCTGTTTAAAGATCCGAACGGTGGATATGAAGAAGGGGTGAAGAAGACCCTGCACACAAAAAATCAGCTCGATCCAACGGCTCGATCGGCCGGAAACGCAAGAAATGTGGAGGGTGGTAATGTGATGACAAAAAAATGGAAGAGAGAATATATGGAATGAGCGTGGGAGAGGAAGAAGAAGAAGAAGAAGAAGAAGGAGGAGGAGGAGGAGGAGAAGGGGGAGCCACGGATGATGGGGGGAGGTGCCTTAAATACTAAAAATAAAATAATAAAATAATAAAATAATAATAAAATAAAATACTAAAAAGTAAAAATAATTATAAAATAATCAAAAGCGAAAACAAAATGATTAGTCCCCTTTTCTTTTAAATGATGATGTTTTCACTCCTTTTCCTTTTAATCATTACTAATATTTTTGCCAAATTCAATTTTATGATGATCAAAGAACACCTAAAATCAAACCTGAATTTTACTATTTATGAGGTCGGAAAATGGATAAAATAAAAATACCGAATATTTTTATATATTTTTGTGACCTCAAATATTATTTTTCTTGATTTTCTTGATTTTCTTTTTCTTTTTTTCTTTTTTTTTGTATTTTTCGAAAATATATTAAAAAAATGAAAATTATGAAAATTATTTTTTTTGGTCAAAATGGTTCATTTAGCTTGGCTAATTTCACCAAAATTGATTTTTCAATTTTTCAACTTTTTATGGATTTTCTATGAATTTTCAAAAATAAAAATAAAAATAAAAATAAAAATAAAAATAAAAATAAAAATAAAAATTTTGATCAAAATTTAGGTGTCAACACCAACGTCAGCACGTCCTAACGCAAGAAGGTCTTCATCCTCCTACCGATATCGAAGAAATATCAACAGTAAAGGAGCCGAAACGGGAGAATACATCCAACATATGAGAACACTTCACGATGGAATATTTAGGCGCAAATAAGTATGAGGTGAAGTGTAAATATTATGGGGCAACATACAAATTTACATGTGGAGGCTGTTATGGATCATTTAAACGATATCTGAGGTCGAAACATCCAACGCAAGCAGGGATTGACACCAGCCAACAACAAATTTTCGTGTATGCCAATCCTAACGCTCTTCCGTTATTTCGTTATAGTGACAAAGTTTATAAAGAAGAATTGGGTAGATTTGCTGGCGTTGAACGCTTTTCAATTAATTTCGGTGAAATTTTTGGTTTTAATCATTTTATAAACACTATTGCATGTAATCTGCAAGCAAAATCTTGAGAAATACGCTTAAACGCTAACTTTTTGATAATTATAAAAGAGGAAAAGAATATTTGAATTTTTTTTTATGAATTTCAATGGACATATGCATATAGCTAGTAACATTTGAAGTGATCCTCGGCAAACTCATTGGATCGACGATGATTAGAGCATTCAAAAAAGAATTATTGCATTTCGAGTTTTTTATGATAGGCACACAACAAATAATATTTATTGCATAATTAGGTAAGTTTTAGAAGAATATTTTTTTTTGTTAGCAAAATTTTTTCAGTTGATTTTGATAATGTCGCGGTAAATATCCCTTCTATTCCCGAGTTAGAAAATATTTGTAAACTTGCTTTTGGTAGATAATTTTTTCACATTAAATGTGTTTGCCGTGTTTTAAGTTTATGTGTACAAGATGGTTTACAAAATTTTAATGTTTTTCTCAACCCAATAAAGACTGCAATTCGATTTTTATAAAGTCATCCCTAAATTATGAAAGAATGTGACAAATTTTGTAAAGCAAATAGAAAAAGACTAAAAAAAATTCAAAACATGTTCCAACTCATTGAAATTCTACGTACGAGTTTCTTAGTCAATCTTTTACATATAAAGATTTATTATGTACGTTTATTTCGAATAATATTTTTCAAATTGATTTACTGTCACAATCGTGGCATATTTGCAAAAAAAAAATTAAAAGTTTTTAATGATGCAACTTATATTTTATCCGATGTTTATTATCCTACTATTCATTTATTTTTAATAGTGTTCTAATATTGTTGGTGTTTTTGAAGAAAATGAAAAAGATAATTAATTAGGTCCAACTATTATAGAATGCGAACAAAATGATTGCATTATTATACAGAAATTCCTCTTGTTTATTTGGTTGCTTGTGTTTTCTATCTACGTATCAAATTAAAGGGTTTATGTGATTATTTGAATACATATTATGAATGTTTACATTTGACTGCAATGGTAGATGTTAGAGCTACACAATGAGTAGTTAAAAATGCAATAGTAGAATTATATAATGAATTTTGTAATTGATATAATATAGGTGATAGTAGTTTTTCCCTACCAACGTACAAAGCAGGGGCCTAGGTAGGATTAGTATAGAGTACAAAATGCTTATGAATAGACAAAAAAGGCAAAAGGGAGAGACATGAAATATTTTCGAAATAGAGACCTATTTAACCATTGCTTTTGAGTTTGCTGAATCCGAAAGTAGCACATATTTCAAAATTCTAGATTGGTGGAAGAGGCATTCAACCCAATTTTCAATTCTCGCTCTCATTGCAAGACATGTTTTACCAACCCATTGTTCAACAGTTGCGGTTGAAAAAATATTTAGCATTAGAGGCAACATTTTGGACGACCGACGTTCAAGATTAGCTCCGAATTCGGTGAAGGCTCAAGCTTGTGTCGATAATTGGACAAAGGCCCAACATTGACAACAAGAGATGGATCGTAGCAATGAAACCGAATTTTTCGGTGATGGAGATACCACTGCCACAGGTGCTGGTACTGGAACGGGTAACGACGATTGATGATGAGGTAAATATGAGATTATTAAAGGTAAAATAGTTCATGGGCTTTGATTCTTATATCCTCAAGAAAATATGTAGGCGTTTAATGATAATTCATTAAATTTAAGCCCTTTCCCCCTCCCTTTTCCCCCAAATTTGATTACAATTTGGATTTGATAATTTATTATTTCATAATTTCATAATTTATTATTTTTTTAATTTCATAATTCATTATTTAAAAATAAAATTTAAAAACTGAAATCGGAACCGGCGTTTCCATTTTCGATTTCGAATTGGAACCGGCTCTTGAGCCGGCCCAAAATAGCCGGTTCAAAACTGAAACCGCCCCTCAAGGTTCCGATTCCGATTCACCCATTGCCACGAACCGGAACCGCGGGTTCCGAACCGCGACCATCACTACACTTAGAGTCCTTATTTGGAATTTTCCCTGATTCTTATGAGCTACAAGTATTTCCATTTCCTTTTTTCTTGAGGAGATAAGTTGGATGAATATTAGCAATTGAGCTAATAAAAAGAAAGGGAAACATAATTGAGCAAATGATTAATATCACAAAAAATTTCAAATTGATATACTTATGATAAATTTAACTTATAATATTTTTTGTTAATAAAAAATTTTAAATTAGTACACATGTAATAACTTTACTATTCATTAGTTTTGATGTGTGTACTAACTTGCGGTTTTTACTCTTCGTTTATCAGTGGTGTACAAGTTTGAAATTTTTTGTGGTAGGAACTCAAATTAACAATATCTAAATGTTCGTAAATTCGTTACAACTATATCAGTTCGGGATTTTTTATGGTAAAAAAAAATAACTTTGGGTAAATTTCTCACAAGTATACCAATTTGAAATTTTTCGCGATAGTAACCCTTACGTGAAATGGGAAAAAAGACCTAAACTACAAAGAAATTGAATTATACAAACTCAATACTCATCATATTACTAATTAACAGCAATTAATTTTTGTCTTTTTACTTTCGCCATTGACGCATCTTCCGTTTACATTTGATTTGTGTTTGCTCTTTTGCTTATAATATGTCATTTTGTTATATGGGAGTGGACGTGTTTATCAAATAGTTTCTTGCACTTTTTCAACAATGGTAAATAGAATCATTTTTACAAGAAATAGATGAAAATATATTTTCACGGGAAAATTAGAGGAGTGGCCATAAATAGTTTTCCTTAATAAATAAATAAAAAAAAAACAAACCCTAGTCCCCAATGGAAAAGAAAATCATTTCCACAACAAGTAGGTGAAGAAGCGATGTGGAGGCAAGAAAATTGCATGTCAGTATCATTCCCCTCGTAAATTCTAATTCAATACACGTCAATTATATTAACATGCTTTAAATATTTCTTTATCACTTTTTTATGTAGCTCATTTAGGGTGTGTGCATGGCAACACTGCTGCTTCAAAAATTAACTTCTGACCATAAATTATTTTTTATACTTCTGTTCCAGAAGTTGATTTCTAATCAGAGAAATTCGTTTGGTAACTATTGAAAATTTATACTTATGAAACATTATTAACATCAAATCTTCTATGAAAGATTATTGTAGGCGGCAAAAAAATTTCTAGATCATTTTTAAACTTTTAAAATTTCTTCATTTTATTAAAATATACTAGTTATTGTTTAAAATAAAATATTATTATTTAGTTTTTATTCATGCAGCTGGAGATAACGACTTAGCTACATTGGCTAGTGGAGTTCGGTGGTAGACTGTAGCAGTGGGTGGCGAGGTTGGTAGTAGATTGTCAGCGGGTGGCGCAATGGTCGACGATAGGCGACGGTGGGAGGTGGTCGGCGTTAGCGATTAGCGGCATGGGGTGGAACTCGCGACCGATAGTGGGTGGCGGCAAGCGAAGGTCTACAGATGGTTGCGAAGGGCTGCGATAGCCGTGGACAATGGGCAACGGTAGGTGGCGGGGTTGCAAGCAACGATGGGTGGTGGTCGTTAGAGGTCGGTGGGTGGTGGGGGGCGGTTAGTGGGTGGCAGCGGTCACTCGCTGCGATGGCCAGTGGGCAGTGAACGATGGTCGACTTTAATCGCAGGCGACAATGGGTGGCCACCAGTGGAGGTAAGTGATGTGTTGCAACCAGAGGCGAGGGCCAGTGGATAGCAGTGGTCGCCAGTGGCAGTGGGTGGCGACAGAGGTCAGTTTAGGTGAGCATAGTCGAAAAGAGGATGAGGGCATAATGAAAAAAGAGTGAGGCAAGGATTACTTCTTGAGTTGAGAAGTAATTTTGTTTAATTGATCAAATTGAGGGAAAAATAACTTTAGGAGTAAAAAATTACTTCAAAAGTATAAGTTTTTTTCAGAAGTAAAATTTTTTACCAAACGGATTTATGCTCTAGAGCCACTTCTAGAGCAAAAATCCACTTTCGGAAATATTATCATTCGCACCCTTAGTTTCTCTCAACTTTTTGCCAATACCATTAATATGTTATTAGCGGGATTTAACATTTACCTCCTAAAGCTTAACTTTGAAGAAAATTATGAAGGAGAATATGGAGATATATTCTTTTATAATAATGTAACATTTCTAACCATAATGAGAAATGATTTATCTTATTTACCAAATTGAAATTCATTTTTGAAAGATTATACAATAATGTCCATGAACTTTGAGGATAGTGGGCAAATTCCTAAAAAATATCATCTCTAGATTCAATCCCAATTCGACCCAAAAATAACTTTTGTCTAAAAAAAAGAATCCTAAACTTTCACTTTAGTCGCAAATCTGCTCACGAGTTCAAAATATGTCACTGATTTCTTCAAGATTCGTAACATTAGAGGGTGGTTGTTCTTTATACTACGGTGAGTTTGCTGATGAACTAATGAAAATCTAATTCATCGTAACATTGACAATTTCGACGAAACTAACGACTGACTTTTGAACGGTGTTCCTAGAGCTCCTTGCGAGGCTTGTTGGAAAACGCATTTTTTCTGAATATAAATGATGATATTTATACATATGGAAGTTCAAACATCTACTTTTCTACTTAGAGACCTTTGTTCAATGAGAAAGTTAGTCAGATTCTACATAGAATTGACTAGGGGTGTGCAAACTGGACCGGACTGGCCCGGGACCTGCCCGGACCGGGCGGGTTGGTCCAGTCCTTGAGGTGGATGGGTTGGTCCCCGGTCCCAATAAATGGGACCGGTGACTGGGCGGTCCGGTCCTCGGGTTCTTGTGTTGGGACCGGACCGGCCCGGCCCGGACCGGACCGTCAATAATATATAATTATTTATATATAAATGTATATGATTACAAAAGAAATTGAAAACAAAACGGAGGACGGACTCCTTGGTCCTCTTCCGATGGTTCTTGGTGAGGACAACGATAGCTTTGGGGTGGTGAGGCCTAGTTCGTCGACGTGAAAGTGATGGGAGACGGGATGGTGCGTTGTGGAGTCGTCGTGAGGTTAACCGACGATAAATTTTGACATATTGTTTCATCTTGGAGGTTGTCTTTTGAATCCCGCTTCCCAGTTGTAAACTCGTTTGTTTGAGAGAACATGTGTGGATTGATGTCTAACTGTTGTTCATGTCTCTGTCGATGTATGCATTTGGTTAGTATGGCATGCCTTTTGCCTGCCGATCTATGTTTTGCCAGGGTGTCATTGATGTCTTACGCACTTGTTTGTATGGCTTTGTAGAGGTTGGGCCGGGACCAGGACCGGACCGGGACCGGGACCGGACCGACGGTCCTGGTCCTGTTCGGTCCCGGTCCGGTCCATGGTCCCGAAAGTATGGGGACCGGACTATTGGTCCGGTCCTCGGGTTCATGCCGGGACCGGACCGGCCCGGACCATGCACACCCTTAGAATTGACTAATCCTAAGACAAAGGGTCGAGAAATCAATTCTCGCATGAATTGCAAAAGATCCAGAGAGTAGATTTGAGGCTAAGGTGAAAGTTTGGGATTTTCTGGGGGAAAAAAAAGTTGGCGCAAAATTGAATTCACCCCAAAGACTGGAGTTCTTGGGAATTTAGAAAAGAGAAGAGGCACGGCCAACCTTTGAACTACATGTCTCTCCGACAAAAAAAAAAAAAAAAAAACTACATCTCTCATGCTTATGAAAAAAAAAAAAAAAACACTACATCTCTTATGCGGGATAGTAAACCCTCATGCGTGGGACCGACAACAATCTTATCGCTCTCTGCCTTTTTATGAAATGTTCCACCTAAATTACGGGAATATCCGACCAAAAAATAAACACGAATGCAATTTTTTTTGAACTCGCTATCTTGGCCGGACCGTAAATAAATGGAAAATTCTAAATAAAATTATAAATTGTCGCCATTTTTTCAAATAAAGCTTTAAATTGAACATTATTTTTAAAAAAAAAAACCTAAAGTGATCATGATAGTTTCAAAGAAGTGCTGGCTGACTAAATATTTCAACCGGTGACATTTTCGTCTAAAAAATAATTTTATTTTTAAATTATTATTTACCTTTTATTTTTTTTCTCATTACTTTTCTTTGCCAAGGTGGGTGAGAGCTGATGATTGGGCGAGAATTTATATGCCCTCATTGGCCTCAGCCAGGCGACCCTCGACTGTGGTTTTTGATGGCGGGCTCGCCTAGCCCCTCCGAGCATCGTCAGTGGTCGAGCCGGGCCAGGCATCGACGAAAAGAAAAAAAAAGAGAAAAATTCAAAAAAGTAAAAGATGAAATGTCTTTAATCAACTTAAGGTCAGATCATTTTTTGAGACTGAACTTTATGTCCTTGTTTGAAATAATAGCGGCGTATCTGAAATTTTTTCGAAATTAAGTGTAACTTGCCTGGTTTATTAAACAATATTTATCAATAGCGAAGCATTTTGATAATTGATAGGACAAAATAACGACCTTTTAATGATAGAAGTCATCGGTTTAGAATCTTCCTCGGGCGGTGTCTCCGCCACCGTCTCTCTCTCTCTCTCTCTATCTTTCCTTGTCGACCCAAGCCAGCCAACTTCATGCTCTCGCTCTCTCTATCTCGCGCGCGCTCATCAGCTCAACCGCCGCCCATGACTACGAGCCCACGCGCTTCTCTGCGGCGAGCCTCTCAGTCTCCTCCACGCCTCCAGGTAACCGATTGATCGGCTTTCCCCCACGCGATCGGTGGGCTTCGTCTCTTCCCGTCTCGCTTGTGGTTTCCGATGATCGCGTCGCCGCGCTGTTTCGACTTCTTTTCGGCGGTTCCGACTGATCGAGCTCTCGCTTTGAGTTGAGGCTGGGAGTTTCCGTGCTGCGAGTCGCTTGTTGGGAGATTCCTCGTTGGTCTTTTCTAGTATGGTGTTGCAGTATTTCCTTTTTCTGGGTTTAGAGGATGGTGCCGCGAGTTGTCTCGATTGGGGTTGAGAGGGTTTTTGTGTGTTCTGAATTTTTTTGGGACCTCGGTCTGATGCTGATTGTGCAGCGTGTCGTAATCTCACGATTGTGTTGCTGGCAATTTGTTTCTGGCTGCTTCCAGAAGTTCGAACTTGACGTAGCTGGTTAAAAGAGTTTGTGGTTAAGATTATGAATCCTTGGTATGTGTAGAATTTCTGTATAGACGTAATTCATAGTTTGTTTTGATGAGTCGAACGGATTATGGCGCCACTGTGCCGGAACACATGCAGAGTACATGTTCTTCTAAGCAGAGTCTAAGATGCGTCTGTTTCTCGCTGAAGTTTGATTGGCTTGGCCTATTTGAGTGAGCCTAGTCAATACCTTCTCCTCTGTGCACTCCTACATTGTCTCCACTTGCGATGCTTTGTTCTCCACTGTAATTTCATGACCTATTTCCATTGCACTGTGATGTTTCTGGGGCCAGCTTTATGATTTTCATTACTCTTAATCTTGTTTCTGTACTTACTACTTAGTATCTAAGTTTTAGCAGCAGTCGCAGTTTGAGTTGTTTTGTGTCTTTCTTCTAGTCCAGCTATCGTTTTAGGTCCAATTTCTCGTAGCTCTGTCTCCTTACCATAATAACCTTCTTTCGTCTTGCTGGATCTTCTGCGGAGATAATATTAGAAAGCTGTTGCTATTTCTGGTGAACTTCATTGTAATCACCTTAACTGCTGCTCTTCCATTTTCAAATGTATTGATTGGAGTAGGGCGACTTAATTTTTCCACTTCGCGTGCTTTAATGTTCTGTTTGACATGTTCTCCTCATGGTTGGAGAGGTGTACAACTCCTAGAGCAGGACCCTTTAGTCACCCCATTCTATTATTGGTCTATCGACGTGATTGCTACTCTTTTAAAGTATGGAAAGCACAAGATTTCACTGTTTAGACCTCTTCTTTTTCTTTGGTAGAATTGGGTAAATGAAGATTTACTGACGGTATGATTATTGTGAGCAATTCGATGTGCTATGATGACTGTTAGATGTTCAGCATTTAGTTACTGGTAGTCATTAGTTTCATAAACTTCCACATCAGCATATGGAATGTTAACATTGGTTTTGGGCATTTATTTTTCTTTGTGTGTGTCTCTTTAGGCTCCTCATTCTTCAGTATGAATAGTGCCTCTTGTTCCTCACGACAAGGAGGCTTTTCCAAGTATTAATTCTTGGAAATAGTAAATCAACATCGTAATGGATTTGTCAGTTAAACATCAGAGCTGGTTTGGCCATTTCTACCAAACGCTGTTCCAGGAAGGGGATGGGGCTATGAAGCAGGTAAAATTCACTTTTTCGATACTCTCTCTTCTTCTTCTTCTTTTTATCTTTTTATTTTCAGCTTTTCCCTTCTTTTTTAGGTAAGATAATCTTAACTTCTTCGTCATTATAACTAGAAGAGTTTTGCATGGTATCAACTAGCCAATTGGGATAAAATCTTATGGGGCATGCATATATTATATGTGTGATTTAGATACATATGGTTATATTTCCTACTCTAATAAGTAGCTCGTTCCTTGATACTGAACATCTTTCATACAGGATTTTGATCTTATCGAAAAACAAGTAGAAGCTGTCGGTGAGAAGATGAAGAGGCTTTGCTCTAAAATCTTCCATGATGTGCAACGTCCTGAAAGAGATGTCATGATATTCGACCCTTATTTGGATTCAGAAGGATATACTCCTACCAGTGGCAGTGCTAATTCAATGAAAAGTGTTGAAAATGAGCCTGGGAAGAGTATCCCAAACCAATCGCAGGTGGCCTGCCCCTTTGAGAATTATGTGGATCAGGAATTGAGCAAACCTGATCCTTTTATATTGGACCCCCAGTTAGATCCTCAGAGAGTAGAAAGTAATGATGAGCACGTCCAGTTGATCACAGAACAATTGCAGGTCACCCGCCATTTGGACCCTCTTCTAGAACCAATTGAAACTCAAACTTCTAATTCCTCTTCTCAGAATTTGATTGAGGTGCCAGCATCTTCCTCAGATGTGGGGTTACCTGATGAACACACGTCTTTTGATAGTGTAAAGAACCAAGGACATACATTGGGCAACCCTAGTCAGGAACCTGAACAAAGTCAACCTCAAACTTCTAATCCCTCCTCTCAGAATTTGTTTGAGGTGCCAGAGTCTTCCTCAGATTTGGGACTACTCGACAACCTAACTACGCTTGATAGTGTGAAGAACCAACTGGGACATACATTCAACGACCCTAGTCAGGAGCCAACTGGGTCTCAAACTTCTGATCCCTCTTCTCCAAATTTGTTTGAGGCACCAGAGTCTTCTTCAGAATTGGAATTGCTGGACATAACCTTTGCTTTTGATAGTGTGAAGAACCTACCAGGACATTTATTTGACGACTCTAGTCAGGAAAAAAGTGAGTTTCAAACTCATAATCCCTCTTCTAAGAATTTGTTTGAGGTGGCAGAGTCCTCAGATATGGTACTACTGGACGAACCAACTACTTTCGGTAGTGCGAAGAACCAACAAAGACATATGTACGACTCCCTAAAGGCTCCAGTTTCTGTGCATTTATTCGAGGGTGGACAGTCCAGATTATCTTTAGGGTGTAAAGATGGTGCCTTGACTGAGGAAAAGGCTCCCAAGTTTTGGAAGGAAAATGCCATTTCGGGGGTGTCATCTGCACCTGAGGTCTCTTCGGTTGAAAAGGATTTATGTGAAGCTGATTTTCTGTCCATTCATCTCCCCAGCGATGAAAATGCAAACACTGCAAGTTTAAGCCCAAACAAGCTTTCACCTGCAAATTCAGTTCGTGCCGAGGAGGACATTGTCCCTTCTGACAACTTCACAGTTGAAACTGTGTGCAGCATTGGTGCTTCTAATATGATCGCTTCATCTGATATGTCTTCACCAGTTGCATCTCATGAGCAAGAGGCAAAGACAAGGGGTCTTGAAAGCTCAAGCAATTTAGTGGAAGTTGAATCTTATGAGTCAGAAATCTTTCCTGAAGTTCCCTTTCAAAGAGGGAGCTTTTGTGAGGATGATGCGAGGTGTCTACATCACAGATCCAGCTTTACCCCATTTGCCCTATCAGGTGGAAGTGGTTAGTATTTTCAGATTTCTTTGGTTGCAAAATCTCTACATCTTGTCCATTCATAGATGATTTAAGTCTTTCATGAGCCCCATATCAGCAGGTTTCATCTCATAAGAATAACTCTATTTTACACCGGCTCGCCATGCCTGACGCAACCCTCCTCCTTACCCTGGCTTGGGACAGGCTATGCAAACATACATAGGCGGATTACACACACACACACACGCACACACACACGCACACTTTTCCCCTCAATCGGTCTTGCTTTTATTTTATTTATTTTTGGGTTCATCGACCGCCGACCCCAAGTAGGTTGGGATAAAGGTGATGTTGATGTTGATGAGCCCCATATCCTTTTACAGTGGAAAATGCTGCTGCATTTAGTGACGTTACTTCTTTGACTGAAGCCTACAGAAAAGAGCACGTTCAGTTTGACGATTCTGCTGAATTTCATGATCTCTCTTTCTCTTCAGGTAAGGATCCATCTTTAGACTGCATAATGGTCCTTTTCTAAACCATAATGTGCATCTTTGCCTGCATATGTTGTTTTTGGAAGTGATTAATGTGTATGCTCATGTCATTATGTGACATACGGGTAAACTATATTAGTGGTCCCAAAATTCGGTACTATTTCAATCTGGTCTAAATTTTGATTTCAATCATGCAATGCACTAAATTGCAATTGATGCACCCTCGCTAGTATCTGGCAAATTCCCAACAATATGTTAATGTGGTGGCCACATTGTGCTGACATGGCGTCCAATTGAGCTTCATGTCAGCCTAACTCAATCGCATGATACTTGCAATCCATTGCAGAGGGGCTGTGCAACCCTATGCAAGCCACGGTAGAGGGTCGCAGGCCCTTCTGCCATTGCTGTTGCTTGCAAAGGGCTGACAAGTCAACCCCTCCACTGTACGTGGTGGTCGCCCCCCCCCCCCCCCCCCCCCCCCCCCCCCCCCCCCCTCTCTCTCTCTATATATATATATATAAGTCTGGTATTTGTTTTCGTAAGTTCTTTAACATTTCAAAAGTTAAGGCCAAGTAGGGCGCATGTCATTGCCATGTGGTTGCCAAGAGGTCATGTCAGCAATTCTTAAAGTCATTGATGGGATTTCGGTTCCTCAATTGCAAAAAATGAAAGTTTAGACTGTATGACATCCCTTTGCTTACTTCATCCATGGTTATCTCTGTTTGGCTCTGCTATCTTTTGATTGTCTTTCTGATTTTGCATTGATTATCTTGTGAATTTATGCTTATGTAACTATCCTCAACATTGATATCATAGATGAGGACAAGGAGGTGAAGCTTGAGGAGAGTTGTGTTGCTTTGGATTCTCGTGAACTATATGCTCTGTCTCTTAAGATCCAACGGATCAGATCATTCAAGGTACTCTCTCTCACTCCACCTCACACAAGTACATGCATTTTGTTTGTAGCATTTGGATATGCTTCAATTGTAAACCCTGAGATCGTTCACCCTTATCTTTCTGCATGTTTTCATGCTAGACATCAATCTCACTTTGATTCATTTTGATATGTTATCATAAACTTGTCTCTCATCCCAGCTAAATGATACTCCTTTTTCTGTTCCATTCAGAAGAAGATCATGGACACCTTTGCTCCAAGAAAAAGGACAGTGAAGGAATATGAACAGCTTGGAATATGGTATGAAGACAGTCAAATTGAGAGCGAGTTTAATCGGGAAATAGAACATACTACACCACCACCTGCAATCTCAGCCTTTTCAGACCGTCAGAGTTTGCAAGATGACTCTGATTGGGAACTATTATAGGTCATACCTATACTTCCTCAGGTAAACTGCATTGGAAAGGTATACCCGGCTTTTTTGACTGTAGGGATGACTTGAGGATGATCTGCTGTGACATTTGTAAGAATGATGTCAGGAGGTTTTGTCGAGATATGGAGATGAAAAAAAAAATGTAGTTGAAAGGAGACAGATCTTCCTGTAGAATGATATACTCGTAAGGAGATATATCTTGTTTTTCCTATGGCTACATAGAAAGTTTTTGCGCCCAAGTTGTACTTGCTTATGTCGGAAATTTCAGACCTGGACTTTGTTATGCTTGGAGCTATAGAATGGTTCGATGATCTTTTAACAAGTATGCGTACAAGATTTCATTCCATGCATCAGGGACTCCTGGTAAACACCAGTGGATGCAATCACCAAACGATTTGGGGTCAGATCTCTGCTCCTTTGTTAAGAGCTTCCCCTTCCGCTCCGTAAAAACCGATGTGTGAGCATCTTTTCTGAACTCCGACATCTGAGTTATGTTCAAGAATGTTACATTGATCTTTAGCTGTCGTAGGGCATGATGTACAATTTTCATGATCTCAAGGTTTGATCCGCTGCCCCAGTATGGACGCTGGATAGGGTATGATTCGCTGAAGCAGTTTCCATCACTTCCAGGTCTCCATTCCCAGCTCCTGCAAACCATAGGAATAACAGACTACTGACTAGTGCAGTCATAATGTTGATGCTTGAATTAGATTGTATCTGCAGAACTGTGTCGACTTCTGTACCAAAGCGCGAGGAAATAGAGAATGCTCGGACCGAACAGCAAACAGAACAACAATTTGACCGGAGAAGGTGTAAAAAAAGTCCTATATCTATTGCATTTGTGTCAATTCAGTTCTAAACTTTTTTTGTACCAATTCAGTTCTATGCCTTTTGCACATAAACCTAAACCTTTTAGGCTACGTTTGGCAGTCAGGATATAAGTCCGGATAGGATAAAATTTATCCTATCCTATGTTTGGTTCCTACTCAGGATAGGATATGGCATGATATAATGGAGATATAGCCTGGATATAATTATCCTAGGGGGGAGGTACGATAAAGGTGGATAGGATTTCTTTTGTTTATGGTATAAAAATTATTTTTCTGAATAACAAACTTCTTATATAATAAAATTAAAATAATAATTACTTTTAAATAAATTTGAATTCTAATGTTAGAAAGAAAAATCAAAATAAAAAATAACTTTTATATTTATTTTATTTTTATTTTTATTTTTATAAATCATATTTATAATTTGATTTCTTTCTTCTTTATAATATATAGTTTGTATATGTATATACACACAAACACACACTTAGTATTTATATCATTAAATATTTTAAGTATAATAGTATAGTTTGTTATTTAATGAAAAAATTTATTAAGAAATGATGGAAGGGAGTCAAAATAATGATAAAAAGATATTTATAATTAAAAATAATAAAAATGAATTAAAAGAAACTAGATTTTAAGTAAAAATATTCAAATTTGAAAATGATTTTTCTAATTCTTGAAGAGAAGGAGTAATAAAATTTCTAAAAAAACTAGCATCTCCGTCTTCTCTATCTCTAGTTAATGTGGAAGTTTCATGATTGCTTTGTAACTTTATAGTTTATCATAAAAATTCACGAAAATAGCAAGATAGTTGAAACTTACTCTCATTCTTAGCTTTCTGATTCACATAAAAAATCTAAGAAAAGCAGAAAGAGAGTCAAACCTTCTTCTCCTCCATAACATTTTGTTTCATATTGAGGTTTAACGAATATCGCGAAAAAGGCAAAAATTTTCAACAAAAGTTGAATGTTTATATTTTCTTTCTTTTACTAGATTCACCAATGAATTACAAGAGATTCTTATATTTTTTGCTTGTACTTTTTCAAATTCATTTTACATTGATATATCGTATATACTAAACAATAAATATGATATGATATGAACATATCCGGCTCTATTACTACGATTCACCAAACACAGGATATGATATGGCAAAATCCCTGACCCGTGATATCCACGCCAGCGATTTTTAGCCAAAATTGACTGAATTGACTCAATTGGCATAAGTATAAAAGGATTTAGGACTAAATTGACATTAATGCAAAAGGTTTATAACTGAATTAGCATTAGAGGTGGCAAATGGGTGGGTCGGGTCGAATATGGTCCGACTCATATTGACCCATATTTAATGGCCCAAACCCGACCCGACCCGTGACTGACCCATACCCGACCCGACCCGTGACTGACCCATACCCGACCCAACCCGTTTTGACCCATATTACCAAAACACAACAATTTTTTAAAAAAATAATATTACTAAAATAGTTCCCGACCTCGGTCCTGGTCTCGGCCCCCCTACCCCGGTCACGACCCCGACCCTGACCCCGACCCCGGACACGGCCCTAGGACCCAGCCCCGACCCTGGGACCCGGACTAGGCCCCCGCCCCAGCCTCGCCCCGGTCCCGAGACCCGGCCCTAGCCCCGGTCCCGAGACTCGGCCCCGACCCCGGGACCCGACCTCGGCCCCAGCCCCGGCCCCGGATTAGGGACCCGGCCCCGGGACCTGGCCCCGGCCATGACCCCGGGACTCGACCCCGGCCCTGGACCCGGCCCTCGGCCCCGGACCCGGCCCCGGCCGCAGACCCGGGACCCAGCCCCGGACCCGGTCCTGGGACTCGGCCCGGGCTCCGGCCCCGGGACCCGGTCCCGACCCCGAACCCGGACTCGGACCCAACCCCGGCTCCGAACCCAGGCCCCCGGCCCCGCACTCGGGACCCGGGACACGCCCCGGGACCCGGCCCCCGGCCCCGGACCCGGGACTCGGCCCCCGGCCCCGGACCCGGGACTCGGCCCTGTCCTCGGGACCCGACCCCCGGCCCCGGACATGCCCCTCGGCCCCAGGACCCGACCCCGGCCCCGACTCCGGACCTGCCCCCGGCCCCGAGACCCGGCCCAGGCCCCGACCCCGAGACCCGGCCCAGGCCCCGACCCTCGGACCTCTGCCTCGGGACCCGGCCCCCGGACCTCGGCCTCGGGACCCGGGCCCCGGGCCCTGGCCCTGGCCCAGGACATGCCCCCGGCCCCGGACCCGGACTCGGACTCGGCCCCAGCCCCGGGACCCGGCCCGAGACCGGCCCCTGTCCCTGGACCCGGCCCCGGCCCCTGTCCCTGGACCCGCCCTTGGCCCCGATCACGGCCCCGACCCCCGACATGGCCCCGGGACCCGGCCCCGGCCTTGGACCCGGTCACGGCCACGGCCTTGGACCCGGCCCCCGGCCTCGGACCAGGCCCCGGCCCCGATCCAGGTCCCGGTCACGACCTCGGGACCCCGGCTCCTATCACGGCTCCGGGACCCGGCCCCAACCTCGGGACCCGGCCCCGACCTCGGGACCCGGCCGCGGTCACGTCCCCGGACCCTGCCCCGGGACCCGGTCTCGACCCCAGCCCCAGACCCGCCCCCTGACTCGGCCCCTAGACCGGCCCCGGCATCCGGTCCCGGGACCCGCCCTCGCCCTTGAACTCGACCTCTGGACCAGGCCCCCGGACCAGGTCCCGGTCCCGAGACCATTTGTAACTTGTGGAAGGATGTTGTTCTTATGAGTCGAAAGTGGGTCAATATAGGTCGAAAGTGGGTCAATGTGGGTCGAAAATTGATTTAAGTGTGACCCATTGTTAACCCATTTTTAGTGAGCATTTTAAAAGTTAATGACCCATATTGCCACCTCTAATTAGCACCAATAAAAGACTTAGGATTGAATTGGCATCAATACAAAAGGCTTAGGATTGAATTGATACTGATGTAATAGGTTTAAGACTTTTTTTTTTTTATACTTTTGCCACAATATGACTGATATGAATAGTGGGTGGACATATAACAAGCATGAAAAGCATAAAAACGTCATTTCTGAATGTTTCCAATAATGAACATATAATGCGTGTTCAAACATATCCTAAGCATGAACAGTGTAGAAAAGAAATTCTCTTGAAACGATTAAAGAGAAAATGACGGCTAATTCTCCTTCTAATGACCATAAATTTAGTCCCATGTACCATATAAACAGTGATGTTAGAAGGGGCACTCACCACAAATGTGTTGGGGACATACCCATGAAGAAAACCTTTTGCTTTTGAGGGTCGATGCTTGATTCTATCCAATTTGCCCAAGTTTCCAAAGCCAATCTGTATGCATCGGTAACGTTGTATTCTCGGACATTGTCGGTCGAGCCATATCTGGTGAAAGAAGGCGAGCTACACCCGGTCACTACTATGGTTCCGAGCTGGTTCGACTATAATCAAGTAGAAGCGACATATGGGTTTGAGTATATTGCAAGAAAGATCGCACACTGTTACGGTGAAGAGCTCACGTTGCATTGATCAGAGGCTTGTGCATCCACCACACGTAGCTCTCGAACACAAGCACGTCGACCCCCTCCCAGTGCTTACTGTGATTGGCGACCGAGTCGAGCTTGACGAGCCTCTTGTGGACGGTGTGATTCGTGGCGTGATCCGATATTGATTCGACTATAAACGGAGCCCAGTAGTACTCGATCGAAGCGTTGTAATCCTGCGCCAGCGTGTCGAGAAAAATGCCAGATCGAGCCTCAGGTTTCCCTTTTTCCAAAGTGTCAAGAGAATGTCTAGGTGTACCTTAATGGTGAAAATCTTCCTGGGAGGGACTCTCCGGAGCGACCTCTTTCCTTCAGGGATTACAGATTGCACCAGGCACACCATGGAGTCGAACTGGCCTCTTTGTATTGAGTCCCCAACAAACAGCAGTCTCTTGTTCCTTATCATCTCCAGCATCATCAGAGGGTCAAACCTGAGATATAGACGACAAAGCGGCCGGTATGCCGATTTATAACTCCTACGGGAGCTGACATATGCGATTGATATACACGAAAAAGGAACTGGTCATGAGAAAAATGAAGTCACCTCGGCAGGTTGCATCCATTTGGTTGCCACCTCCAGTTCTGGTACATAGAATCAGGTCTGCCATTCTTGAGGCAAGTCACCTGTTTCACCAAGTAAGGGCACTGGTCCTCTCTATAAAGAGGGTACGAAGCATTGTCCCACACCCACCGACCCTTGAACACGTCGCACTCGTCTCTGATCCGATCTTGGGGCAACACCAGCATCGGCACTCTGTGCTCGCCGCCTCTGGGGTCTCCGCGAACCCGGAAGGCATCGCTCCTGTAGCTCCTCAGGTTGTCCAGGACTAGCCTCACCGTTCCTATGACGAGAACCGAGGCCAGCGCCAGAGGGAAGAGGGATTGGATTTGGCGGTCGAGCGGGGATCTCGTCTTCATCTTCGGATCAGAAGATGATGGAGGAAAAAATGTTGAAATCCACCTCTCAGGATGTGCATTCTCTTGACAGGGGGAGGTTGCTTGGGATTAGTATATCTTGAGTCTTAAGCGTGGGCGGACTGTGCTTCGTGCAACCACCGGTTGGTAATCTTGAGCTTTAGATGTCTGTTTTGTGAAGACAGCTAGAGCCTAGAGTCGTCTCATCTACTTTGTCTTTGGGACGAGCAGTTACGATGTCGCTGCTGTTCTTGTTTCTCCTTCCATGTTCTATCCTAACTCGTTTTTCTAGCGGAAATTATTCTTTATTTGGGGACCAAATAGTTTTCATTATTCTTTCGAAAATTTGGATGTTTAGTTTGTTGGTTAATATTAAGCATCTCGAAACTTTACGAACATATATTCTTCATCCGTGAGTTCATTTTAAAGTATTGTTTGAATGTGAGGAAAGTATAAAAAATTATATTTAAATATACGAGTCGAGATTCGATTGTCGGGTTTAAAAAATTTGAGATCTCAAGGAAGTCAGATCGCCTAAGCTGTAAGATTATGATTATACGAAAAATACAAGGTTGACCAAGAAAAAGCGTAAATGAAACATACTACACGGTCACTTAAAGTACATCGCATTAGTTTGCAAATCGCTTATGCCGATTGAATTGAAGCATTATTCCTGTGTTAAATTTCGTATATATTTTTTTTTTGGTCGAACCTATATTGTTATTTGAGAAAATTCAAAAAAAAAAATGCAACTTGTTAGTGATTTCATATGTAAAAAAGTTGCATTTTTTTTTTTTTGCCAGCAAATTAACATCTCCGGCACTGTGATGATATATATAAAGGCCTCGTCTCTTTCCTCCCAGGCTCCCCCCTCACCAGTCACCATCTCCTCTGTTCCAGAAGACAGTGTTTCACACTCCGATAACCACACTCGAACAAGCCGCACTCCAACCATGTTCAGCGGCGGAGCGTGTAGCCTCCGAACCTGTTGCCTCCGCCCTCTGCGTTCACCAATCGAGCCTCTTCGTCGTCGGACTACTCGCTCGCGCTTGCCTTGCCGCCGGCGGTTCTCCGCCACGACCTGCTTGGTCTCGAGTCCGGAGGCTAAACAGAAGGTCATCGTGATCTCCGGACCCACCGGAGCTGGTAAGAGCAGGCTGGCACTGGAGCTCGCCAAGCGGCTCAACGGCGAAATCATCGGCGCCGATTCCGTACAGGTTCGGCTGTTGGTCTCTTCGTACTTTCAAAGTTTATTGTGGCGAAGGTGGGAATGCGGGATTGATTGTTATGGATGATGAGTAGTATTACTGGTGGATCCTTTAGAAAAATGTAGCTGCTTCTTAGGTATAGTGTGGGTAAGCTCAGGATTCTTCTATTTATGTTCTTTTGACGAGGGAAAGTGACGGACGAATCAGGCAGTACTCAGATAGTGACAATAGTTTTCTTCTGTTCTTGCTGTTCTGTAAAGACAGGTGCTCAGCTGTATACCTTAGTAACACAACACTGGGATCAATAAATTATTTGTTTATAAGGGATCGGCTATATCCGTAACGGGATTGGTAAGGGTGTTATTGCGTTTATGTAACTTTGGTTGGGAATGATAAACTATCTTCAAACTTGTGGACATGGACAATCCATCTTCAGCTAGGTGAAGACGCATGCAGTAATTACGTAGTCATGGATCTTTATTCTCTTGTTGAGGAAAAAATCTCTTCCATCTGTGTTACAGGTCTATAGAGGTCTTGATGTTGGATCTGCAAAGCCTTCCCTGAGGGACAGAAAGGTGCATAGACTATTTGCTGATTTTTTACTTCTCAAATCGAAATTTGTGTTCTGACGATGTCGATTGCACTTTGCTCAGGAGGTGCAACATCATCTAGTTGACATATTACATCCATCTGAAGGTATATTGCAGTACTTTGATTAATGTTGACAACGAGACTTGTTTCATTTGCCTGTCGAGGGAACTTATTCCATGAGCTTGCAATCTTAACATTTGCGGCAGATTATTCTGTTGGCCAATTTTTCAAGGACGCAAGGCAAGCTACTAGAGATATTCTTGACAGTGGTCGTATTCCTATAGTTAGTGGAGGGACTGGTCTGTATTTGCGATGGTATGTCTCTTCATTTGGCTGGCTTCAAGAGCTTCGCGTGGCTTGTGTTCCTTATTCTACTCTTTCTGTGAAAGGGTAATCCAAGAATTTGGTATCCCAAAGTTCTCCCGAATGCCTGATGAGGAGTTCTTCAATCACTTCTAATCTTTTAGTGAAGTCTACTGTTTCTGACGTCTGCTTTGGCATATAGAAGCTAGTTTGAAATACATTGGTGGATGATCAGTTCGTGGGAGGATGATATTTGAGCCAGTTGTTGGGGAGTATCCCGGGCTACTGCTTGTCATCATCAACAACACCTTTATCCCAAACTAGTCCGGCTACTGCTCTATTAAAGAAATTTATCTCTTTCTGAAATCGGGTAGAAAGGGAGCTCATTTTTAAAGAAAAACTTGGAAGAAGCAAGCTTCAATGCTCCCCAGCACAACAAAGCCTTGTGACAATAGAGCTTACGTTCTAAGAAGAAAATGGTACTTCACTTCAGGTTTAGAATTCTCTTTTTTCAGCTCTCACTTGGAGTTTAGGTCAATAGAGAGAGCATCACCCTCAGAAAATATGATGATACTGAACACTAAGCCAATCACCCACTGGTAAAATGGTTATCATTTAGATGATCTCCTGCTGTCTTATTTTTCTAAATCTACTCGCTTGTTTGGATGCCATACAATAATGGAAGCCTGGAATAGCACTCTAGTTGCTCAATCAAAAGAGTTTTTGTTTTCAAACTTGGTCTTTTCTTAGAGAATTGATTGCATGGGTATTCAGTCATAGTAAGATTATTGTCTGTGTATTTTTGTTTTAAACTCTTGAATGGTCTTCTTATAGGTTAAATTTATAAATTTGTAAAAAGATAGTGCCAACTTCAGTGTCACATCAAACATTTTGCAAACCATTAGGTATATGTATGGGAAGCCAGATGTTCCGATGGCCTCTCCAGAAATATCATCTGAAGTCTACTCAGAGCTTGCAGACTTGCAAAAAAATGGTGATTGGAATTCAGCTGTCCAGTTGGTGGTCAAAGCTGGTGACCCAAAGGCCCAGCACTTGGCTGCAAATGATTGGTACCCGCCTCAGGCGTAGGCTTGAGATAATTAAGGTTAGTCCGTGACATTATCTTTTTGTAAATTGACCATCTTCTGAGTAAATCATAATTTTCTCTTGCATTTACTTAAAGTCTTTTGCCTGATCAGTGAACTCATATTATGCTTTTCTTTCTGTATGGTGGCTGATCGAAAGGCTTTGGCCATATCAGTTCTATGTAATGATGTAATACGTTAATGCATTTGGTGTTCTCTCCTTCAACAGTCCAGCGGAGCGCCTCCATCTGCTTTTCAGATACCTTATGACTCATTCAAGGAGAAGTTTCATTCCAACATGAGCGATAGAAGTCGAGAAGTCAAGCCTTCTGTTGCATTTGAGGAGATTAGATCGAAGGATTTAGATTACGATTTTATTTGCTTTTTCCTCTCAAGTCCAAGAGTTGATCTGTATAGATTGCTAGATCTCAGATGTGAAGATATGCTTTTAGGTATGCAATTTCATTTGAGGAATTGATTGTTCATCCTGGGGATATTGAGCTCTGCCTTTTAGAGAGAGATCTTTTCTTTTCCTTATAAGTACATGTTTGCAGCCCCCTTCACGGCTGTAATCAATCCCAACTTCTGGAGAAGTTTAGCATGTCATGAATACGAAGCACAGTTAATGTACTTAATCACATGAATCGTGTAAGAAATTTTAGATGGCATGTTTAACAGGGAATGACGGGATTTTGGCGGAAGCTCGATGGCTTCTCGACGAGGGTCTTCTCCCAAATTCAAACTCTGCAACTCGAGCTATTGGTTATAGACAAGTAAGGAATCTGATCTGTGATGCACAGCCATCCCGTGATTTCCACTTTCATTAATGCACTTTAGTGACAATCTTTGCTGTTTTTGGCCATCATTTCATTCCAACTCTGGCTTTCTTCTATTCTCTCAATTTTTATGCTAGAGCTATTGATTTGATTGCAGGCAATGGAGTACCTAATGTGGTGTAGGCAACATGAAGGTAGGACTTCTGCATGGGATTTCTTAGCTTTCTTGTCTGAATTTCAGAAAGCATCCAGGTAATGCACATACATAGTAATCTAGACATGAATATCGTATGCTAATTTAAGATTAAAGTGGTTCAGGTTATTGTTTCTTTGTTTTGCTTAACTTCACGATCAGTGTGTTTTAGCTTCTTCTGTTAAATGGCCTATAAGTATGGAGCTTTATGTTCATGTTGAGGTAGGCACGATTTCCAAATACAGGCATCAAGCTTTTGTGTGTGTAGGGCAGTAGGAGTAGTGATGAACTGCGGGGGTTAGTGAGCATCATGCCTCCTTTTCTGTCGCCTACAATAATTGAGTTGGAAATCTCTCTCTCTCTCTCTCTCTCTCTCTCTCTCTCTCTCGGAGGGAGGGAGTTTTGAACTCAAATGGAAATGGGAACAATCTGCTGAATGGGTTATGTTGTACTTGGACATTTTTAGATATATCTGCACAATTTTCCAGACACAGAGAATTAGGAATCACCAAATTTGATTTATGGAGTGCTCTTCTTTGATTTTGCTGTTTTATTTTTTTCTATTGAAATTTCTTATTCGAAGTTATACCCAAACTTAGCTTGCCTAAAGTGAGAAAGAGGGCTCTGCTTTGCTTTATTGGAATGTTTGCCGCCTGATAGAGACAGAGAAGCCGGGGCCACCAGAGCTATCTGCATCAGGTGTGTCGATTGAAAGAGGAGGGGAGACAACTCAAATACCAGCACAAAAATAGAAAGAGTCTGCTTATAAAATTTTTTATGCTTTCTTAAAGTAAAGAAGGCGGGGAGCACCTTCCTTATGCATCTCAGCTCATGGATTGATGCTCGTTCCATTCTCTACATTCTCTGGATATTTTTTTTAGTGGACGTGTCATGAAATGCATTTGGCACTTGCAATTGGTATTTTGTCTACCACGTGCATGATTGATTGATGACAATTATAATATCGCCTGTTCTTTAGCAACTTCTTCCTGTTTTATTGATGAAAGATCCTTCGCCTCTTGCAGAAATTTTGCAAAAAGGCAGATGACATGGTTCCGGAATGAGCATATTTATCACTGGCTTGATGCTTCTAAACCACTGGTATGTTTGACTGCTTTACATTCAAATGATACTGTGAAGATATTGTCTGTATATCATATGCAACCATTTTCAGTTACTTCGCCAAATTGAGTTTGTCTAGAGTTGCTAATTTAGCATTAAGTTCACACTGCTGAAAATCCTATATCTACATGTTTCAAATAGCCAAAAAGAAAAGAAAAAGACTAGGTCCTTATTTCTCTCTGCAAGGAATAGGGTCATCAATTGTCATTGAATCCATAACATTCTTCACTTGTTGTTTTTGTTATTCTGGCTGCGCGTCAAGAATGGCGGTCCCTGAATCTGTAGGTATTTTGGCTTTGTTAGACGTCTGGTACCGGTACACCTCGTCCATTTTCTCTAAAGCAAACGGTAATGTAATATGCTAGGATACCCCTAACCTAAATCTTTAGCTTTCTCTCTGTTATATAATAATGCTTGCTGGTTGTAGCTATTCAAGGTATGAAGGCATGAGAATTTCAGAGTGAGCAGCATACAATGCATTGCTTAACTTGTTGGAGGGGTTGAGTGTGTCCTAGAAAAATAGGCAGTCTCCTGTGATGGATATTCTCCATACCTGTTAGCTTTTGTTTACTGGCTACTAATTTCTCTAAAGAATACACTTTGCAGGAAAAGGTTCTCGACTACATTTGTCATGCATACCATGACCAAACTGGAGAGCTTAATGTACCTGAGTCACTTAGAATGAAGAAAATCTCAGGTGACCGAGAAGCTGCCGAACTTAAGGCATACCGTACCAAAAACAGGTATTAGTCAAAAAAGTGTTGGTGCAAATGTTTGCTGCATTATCTGAATGTGATCTCTTTGCATGTGAAGGCATTTCGTTTCTCGCGAAGACTGTTCAGATATTCTAGATTGGATCAGGAGAACCCAGGGATCAACAGAAAGAACTTATTCATTCTCCTGAGTGATCATCCTTTGCTCGTCATGACCTCACAGAAATCAGATACATGGTGACTATTTCTTCACTGTCCCTCAAGAGGTGCATCATTTGTGCTGTTGCTCTTTGCCAATATCTTTGTTTCCTCATAATATTGGATTTACTATAATATGCTCGCTGATTCCCGCTGCAGCAAAAGATTTATCACTTGAAGAATCTTAACTGAGAGTCAAAGCAATTGTAGATCTTCTCCAAGATATTCGATGTTCCAGAAGCAATTCCATTTACAGAATCATTCAACCAGCTTGCTTATATTTGAAAGGTCTTTCCTGTCCCGCTGTCCCATTCCTCAATCATCTGGTCAGGTGTGCGAGTTGAGTAAGGTTTATTACCCCAACCTCTCTCCTTGGTTTGGACGTCAACGGGGAAATGAGCATCATCATTTATCAATCATGCTAGGGAATTTAATATCCTTGCATCATTTGATTGTTGCAATGTGCAGAAACGATCATAAACCAAAGGTGGATGCACGGATCCTCAAATTCAGTCTTTGGTTATGCCATTAGTTTTTGCCTCTGATGTGGGTTCGTTCAGAGCAGATTCATCAACATCCCATTGGACACATTGTGCCTCATCCGCATTGGCCTGTACCGTTGCATTTGATTTGACTTTCCTATTGTCACCCTGCGTTGGAGTCACTTGTTTGTCTTCTCTTCCCAATCTTGTAACATTAATTGTATTTGGAACAAAACCTTGTACTTCTTGATAGAGGGCCGGCCGATAATCTGGCGAAGTTTCTTGGTACTTTTCCCTTTTCAGTATCAGTAGTCAAAGAAACCCTGGAAATCAATAGCAGCAGGATTGTCCAAACCGTCGAGACTCGATCTCGGAATCTGACCGTCTAGTCCATTTGTGCACCGTCTTCTTATCGAGATTTGACCAGGCATCTGAATTTGCATTCGAGCGATCATCCTATCCATAGATTCAAAGCATCTACAACTTCCGGTGCCGACTTGGTAAAACAAAATAAGCCTAGGAGTCGCTCCGCTAAGTGAACTACTCATGTTGTTTTGGACTCGGCTTTTGAATCAACACGCAAGGCCCTTCTACGCTAGTTCGGGAGTCGCCTTTTTCTTGGTTTGATTGCTTGGTGCGAGCAAAGAGCTGTACGACACGAGTGGGTCGTGTGGAAAAGGGATCCTTTCCAATTCGAGCATCTATAGTTGTCGCCGGGGGACCAATCATATATCTGGCAGCAAAAGATTGATTCCACCCCCAAAAGCTAAAGTGTACGCGCGAACAGTTCCCACCCTTTTTATTAAAGGATAATTACATAAATTGTCCGTGAACTATGGCAGGATGTGTAATTTGATCCTTGAACTTTTAATTTATTCAATTAGTCCATGAATTTTGACAGAATGTGCAATTTGGTCCATAAACTTTTAGTACATGTTCAATCTAGTCTTTGAATTATAGGAAAATTTTCAATATAGTTCTTTTTTTAATTTAAGATCGGGGATAACGTTGAACATTTTCATATAGTTTATGGACTAAATTGAACATTTACTAAAAGTTCAGGGACTGAATTGAACAAGTCAAAAGTTTAGGGATCAAATTGTACATTTTACCAAAATTCATGGACTAAATTGAACAAATTAAAAGTTTAAAGATCGGATTGCACATTTTGTCAAAATTTAGAGATTATTTGTGTCATTTTGCCTGGAATTAATTTTTACGTCTATAACTTCCTGTTCCTGGAGTTCAACGTCTTCGAAAATCCTTGCGCATTCCAAAAATTTCCCACTCCTGAATGCTTTTAGTGTACATGCGTCAGTAATAAAAAAAATAGTTTGGAGGGGAAGACCCTCGTCTATGGAAAGAATGTGTCCATGGACACGCGTCCAAACACTACCCTGGTAACTTTAGCTATGTCTGGATCCGACAAGAAATGTTAGAAATCGTGAAAGTCGATGAAAGGTCGAGCATGAATTTTGAAAAGGGAAAACGAAAAAGCCGAATAGCTTGCACTTGCGGGATGATTCTTCTCCTCGGACCTCGTCTACTTTAATATGCATTTACTTTATTTATTTATTTTTCCAATTTGATATCATAGTCATTTTATTTTAGACGGCGAAAAAAAGAAATTGCATATTATTCATCGTTCTTCCTCCAAATCCAGTTCCAACAGTAAATATTGACGGACAGACACAGAGTCGACTCGGACTCCTCGAGACTCGCCACTCTCTCTCTCTCTCTCTCTCTCTCTCTCTCCCCGGAAGCAGAAGCAATGAGGACTGCCATGTTGAGATCTCTCCGATCAGCGGTGGCGAGGTCAGCGCCCTCGAACTCCCACCTTCTCCGCCGCGGATTTAGCTCGGAATCCGTGCAGGAGCGCAAGGTTGCCGTGCTCGGAGCAGCCGGCGGGATCGGCCAGCCGCTCGCGCTCCTCATGAAGATCAACCCTCTCGTCTCCAAGCTCGCCCTCTACGATATCGCCGGCACTCCCGGTGTCGCCGCCGACGTCAGCCACATCAACACTAGATCTGAGGTACTTGTCTTTTGCTCCTCGCTCGCTTGACTCCTGAACTTCATGTTTACTCCTTCAGAAACCTCCGTCTCGATTTGTGTTCTCGATAGTCGATGTATGAAGTGTTGAGTAGTTTTACGAGTATGAGTGCCGTTAGGACTTCGGAGCTTGTCGATCCGGTGGCAGTCAATAAGAAAATGTCCCCACCTGAGGCCGCACTAGCATGTGTAGCTGGCCACTCAAATTTTTCTTTTCTTCTTTGTGGATCGCTTCGGATGGAAGTCTTTAATGCAACAGTTAGTAGGAGTCTTTGATTGCTTGGTATTCTGTCATCAGACTCGTCCCCATCATAGGACAGTTCTCAGGGTGATTCTACTCCCCGTCATCGATGGGAACTTTTGGCTATATGGTTGATCGCATCTGCACGGACTTGTTTGTGTCAAAGTGACCGTGTTCCAGTTTCATGTTAACTGCTATCCGGTGTCATTTCCTCAATTGTTGTTGTAGTTTTTATCAGTCATGTTGCTTCCCTGTAGGTTAGTGGTTATGCGGGTGAAGACCAGCTAGGACAAGCTCTCGAGGGAGCAGATCTGGTGATCATTCCAGCTGGTGTGCCAAGAAAGCCTGGAATGACTCGCGACGATCTCTTTAACATTAATGCTGGCATCGTCAAGTCTCTTTCAACTGCTATCGCTAAATACTGCCCCAATGTGAGTATAATCAAATTCTTGCTGGAATGAAAAGATGAAGACCGCGCATAGTAGATATTAGCATGTAGATTATGGCTGTTTTTTTTTTTTTTTTTTGGGTCGAAAGATTATAGCTGGTTATTGTGCATCTTGTGGGAACTTTTAAATAAAAAAAAATCAGGTCCCTGTTTAACCATGGGCACACACAACTGAGTCTCCCTTGTGATATTGCTGACTTCCCTATTTCTTGAATCTGAAGTTCAGAGTGCTCATTACTGCAAAATAGGCAAGAGATATTTTGTTTGACATGCATGGTTACCATCTTTTTGCGGCTGATTAGCGGAGACATTTATTGCCTGGTTATCTGACTAGAAGAAAACTACTCATTCGATCAGGCAATTGTGAATATGATTAGTAATCCCGTGAACTCAACAGTTCCGATTGCTGCTGAGGTATTCAAAAAGGCTGGAACATATGATGAGAGGAAATTATTTGGGGTAACAACCCTTGATGTTGTTAGGGCCATGACTTTCTATGCTGGAAAAGCTAATGTACCAGTTACAGGTACTTATCTGCATCTATAGAACTTGATTCCCTTTTTCTATTCCTTATCATAATCTTTTCACCATTAGTTTCTTATTATTAGAGAGATTACTTGTCAATATTTCTTTTTCTTAAATATTATTGTCTGCTGCCATGCTCACAGGGGTGAATGTACCCGTTGTTGGAGGTCATGCTGGCATAACTATCCTCCCGCTATTTTCACAAGTTTGTCTCTCTTATCTTGAAAGCGAAATAAATCATCACAAATACCATATTCACATTACCTTGCAAGATCTTTCTCTGTAAACTCTTTGTGGAATAGGGTTCAATTAACTTGTATTTAACAGGCCTCTCCACAAGCCAATTTACCAGAGGATGTTATCAAGGCACTTACCAAAAGGACCCAGGATGGTGGAACTGAAGTAGTGGAGGCAAAGGCTGGAAAGGGTTCCGCCACACTGTCTATGGCGTAAGTCTTCCCTTTTATATCACTTCGTGGCAACACTGGTTTCACTGTAAAAGCTTACAAAACTTGTTAGGAAAAATTATTTTTATTTTGCTGACACATCCCTTTATGAATGTAGCTATGCTGGAGCAGTATTTGCTGATGCTTGCTTGAAGGGACTCAATGGAGTTCCCGATGTTGTACAGTGTTCATTTGTGCAATCTAGCGTTACAGAACTGCCCTTCTTTGCTTCTAAGGTTGACTCATCTAAACTTAGTTAATACTCTAAATTCTGTGTTATGCATTCATAGCTGGCATAGATACATATTCATCTCCACACACCTTGTGGATAAGATAAGTATTAGTTTCCTTGTCATGCCTCCTGTGCTAGTTTGAGTTATTTGTCATTAGAAAGTGAGGCGTTAGAGTGACGCTGCATGACTGGGATCTCTGGATGGATGTGCGGAGATAATTTCGTTAGCCGTAGTCCCTTGATTGGATTAGAATCTCTCATTCCTCTAAATACCAATTATGCATCTTTATTTTGAGTTTGTGTTAAAGCCAGGGAACGATGTAACCATCCTAGAATATGTGCAGGTTCTGCATCTATGTTGGTTTTGTAAGTGGGACATCACTATCTCACTATGTTTTATGTCATTCGTTGTGGACCAAGACATCATTTTACTTTTAAAATCATGTGGACTACGTTAATTTTCAGCCAAAGATGTCACTGTACATGTGCAAGTGTGCTTGTTCAATACTTGTTTCCTTTGCAGTTCACTTGCATTAACTTCTGCCTTTTTCTATCGTCTGTTTAGTAGATTTCATGAAAAGAGCAGTGGAAGCAACGATCATGACGAACTTGCGTGTGTGCAGGTGATTCTTGGAAAGAATGGAGTGGAGAAAGTGTTGGATTTGGGTCCTCTCTCTGACTACGAGCAAGAAGGCTTGGAGAAGCTGAAACCCGAGCTGAAAGCATCAATTGAGAAGGGAATCAAGTTCGCCAACGAGAATTAAATTAACCGAATTATTAGCTGAGCAAGTTATCCAACCAATGTTTGTCAAAACCTTACAGAATTTTGCTCCATTTTCCTTTGTTGTGTATGTTGTAGTTTTACACCGGCGTGCGCCATTTCCGATGGAGTAGGAGTCACGTAGACAGTGTGTGTTGAATAAATTTAACGGAAGCAGCCTAGATAGACCTCAAATCATTTTGAGGGGAGGATTTTTCAACTGTATAATAAGCATTCTGCTATGTGATTGGAAGAGCGAGGAATGACATCGCATGTTTTATTTTCCCATGATGTCTAGTATCTTACCACGAAGACTTTCCACATTCGGATAATGACTTTGTCTTGGAATTGACATTGCAAACAACGGTACCTCGGTTATTATAGATAAATGACAGCCTCTAAAAGACCTGTCCATGTCAATTGCGTATAGTAACGTTCTATTTTCGAAACAACTTTTGAATTAGAAACATTTTTTTGTTATTTCTGTTCCCGGTAAAGATTTTTTATAACAGAAACGCGTTTGGTAATTGCAAAAAAATTATTCCTAGCTTTTTTCATTTAAGTAAGGACACTACATATATTAAAATTAAGATGCATTTATCTTTTTAACTTACTAAATCAAATTAAATCTCATTTGTTCAATTTATTAAATCAAATTAGATCAATATATGTATAAGTAATTTATTCACGGTTTATCAAATTATAATATGGACAAGATCAACTATAAAAAAAAAAAAAAAAAAAAAAAACTGAAAGAGAAGACGAATTAGAATTGGACAACGAGAACATCAAATGTGTTTTCTATAGATACGAAAAATTACAATTATGAGTCACAAGTAAATATTCCCAAATAGTTGAAAATATGATTACCTTTAAACGTGGACCCTTAGGAAAAAATTAATTGTACTTTAATTGAAATCGAAGATTAAAAAAAAAAAAAAAATATTAGTGCATTTAGGCTCTTTTAGTCTAATTGTGCAATTTTTTCAAACACGAGGATTGAGATGAGATGCAGGGTATTAAAGTCTCATGTTATGACTCTAAAAGTAAATAATTTTGGCTAAAATGATTTAAAATAAATTTTTTATTTAATTTAGGATTATGTTCAATGAAGAGGCATGTGGTCCCAAATTGAATTTTTAAAACTTTAAGAGGTCAAAATGAAAAGGGAATTAAAAAAAATATCGACTATTTTTATGCATTTTTCTGACCACGAATACTTTTTTTCTGAATTTCGGCTATTTATATAATTAAAATAAATGCAAAAAAATGTCAAGGATTACGAAAAATAAATTGTTTCTTATGGCTAGGCTAAAGCTTTCAAGGTTGATTTTGTAATTTTATGAATTGTTTTGATATTTTTAATTAATTTTTTAAAATAAAATGATCAAAAATCAAGTTTCAACATCATGCACAAAAAAGAAGAAGAAGAAGAAGAAGATAAGAGAGTGCATTCAAAAACAAAATTGTTCTCAATTGTTTCTAAAAAATATTCCAAATGTGTTTTTAAAAAATATTTCAAGAACACATAAGCAAGGTTTTTATTTTATTTTTTTTGTTTTTGCTCCAAAAGTGCTTCTGTTTCTCAAAAGCGTTCCTGGAACATTTTTTGAACATTTTTTTTACTATACGCATTTTCTATTCTCAAAGTGTTTTCGGATCACTTTGAGAACAGAAATACTTTTTCCGAGTTGCGTATAGTAACGCTTCTGTTCCCGAAACAACTTTTAGAACATAAATATTTTTTTTTTCTCTTCTCGGCTACGATTTTTGGGAACAGAAACACGTTTGGTAACTACAAAAAGAGAAGCGCTTGTGTCTTCAAAAGAGGGTGTTAGCCGTAAAGGAGCAGAAGGTTTTGGAAAAGAGGTGTGAAAGTGCTCCAAAAGAGAGCGTGAGGGAGCAAGGTTTTCTGAAAAAGTGTTCCAAAATCTTTTCTAAAAAGTGCTTCGAGAACACAGAAACAAGTATTTGTTGTTCCTCAATTATGCTTCAAAAGTGTTCTTTTTCTGAAAAGTGTTCCCGGAACATTTTGAGAATATTTTTTTACCGTACGCGTTTCTGTTCCCGAAATGTTCTTGGAACACTTCGGGAACAGAAATACTTTTTCTGGAGCGTTACCGTATGCACCCTTACTTGCCTGATTTAGACTATCATTTTGAGAAAACGCTTGGTTGCTTGGCTCATCCTTTTGGGGTATTGGCTTTGTGACATGAGTCACATATGAAAATATCAAGTATGTTTAGATCGCCCCATCTTTTGCTTCATTTTTTTACGGTAAAGGATAATTACCTAGATGAGCTCTCAATTTTGACCTCATACGTAATATTATTTCTAAACTTTTAATTTGTTCAATTTCGTCTATGAACTTTTGATGCATGTTCAATTTCATCCATTGACTATATGTAAATGTTCATTTTTTTTCATTCCATTAATTCAAATTCAAAGACCGCATTAAATAAATTAAAAAGTTAGGAAGGGTATTGCACGTTGGACTAAAGTCAGGGACCATTGCGTCATTTTTCCTTTTGGTAAACACGCGCCAATTTCGAAGCTCGTAAAAATTAGGGGTGATCAGTTCCTAGTTCGATCAGGTCCTACTCAAGAATCGGGAACTAGATCGGAATCTGATCCTAGGTTCTCAGGCTGTCTAATGGAATCGATAGGTTATTAGTAGGAGTGAGCAACACAAATTTTAATTTTAATATATTAATCAACATTTGATTTATATTTAAAAAATAAAAATAAAAAATCAGTTTGGGCAGTTCCGGTTGCGATCGGTCCATTTTGTTCATCCCTGTTAAAGATTGTCAAAAATTGTACCTGGTTCTCAGGTAAATGGGCCGAAACCGAGCTGGGCCCAATAAGAATGCAGCCCATCCGAAATTCTGATCCCAAGAGGTTTTTTGGTCAGATAAGCCCAAGAATATTTTTTTGGGTCGAAAAGCCCAAGAAGTTGAAGTGCTAATCTTTCCACTAACCTCGTTCCTACTGTCTCCCCGGACACCGAGAACTCCTGCTTAGTCGGTGTCGTTTATGTGATTGCTTTCAAAATTTATGATTTTTGGTCCGCTCATCGAATTCTAGGGTTTGGCATAGGGACAGAAACCCCTAATTCGAAGAAATTCTTTCTTGCTTCCTGTTCTCTCTCCCTTTCTTTTTCCTTTGCGTCAATCGCAGTCTCCGTGCTCCACAGTTCACATCCTTACACACCAAGTTCCGTGTGAAGCCAAATTCCAGTAAACCCTAAAAAGCTTAGGGTTTATAGCTAATCCTACTTTGTCCTGTTGGATTCTTGTTCTTCAAGTAGATTGGAAATCCCTGGGAAAGCTACGTTTTTCAGAGAGCACTTTTCATTGGGTTTTTATGAGTGCTGACTGTGTCGATGGCTTCGGAGCTGATCGGAGACGAGGACTCGAGAGAGACTCAGCCAAAGCGGGCAGACGGCAGCCAAGTCTACTCGCGCAAGAGACTCGGCACTCAATCCTCGCATACCCCGGCTGTCCCGACCGAGTACAAGAACTCGTTGATCCCGCAAGCGGGGTCTCAATCCGAGGATGCGGTGGCGTCTGATGATTCGTCAAGCCAGAGTTTGGAGCGGGCGAGTTTGTCCAAGGTGCGCGAATTAGCAAAAGGTAGCCCGACGCCTGGTTATGCTTTGTTTGGCCGTAGTGTTCGGATTAGTGTGGATTCAAGATCGAAATTTGAGATTAGAGAGCTTAAGAGAAAGCTGATGAGAGAGCTGGATCAAGTTAAGAACTTGCTGAAGAGACTTGAATCTAAGGAGATCCAAGTTAACGGTTATTCGGCGAGCCATGGTGTTGGTAAGGCCGGGACGTTAGTGCGTGTAAACTCCGAAGTGGGTTCTGTGGGCGTACCAGTTCCTCAGCCTTTTCAAGGTCGTGGCGTTTCCATGGCTGATAGCAACAATGGTGTTGGTAGGGAGATTTTAGGGAAAGATAGAAGAAACCCTAAGCCGAATCGGCTTCATCCGCATTCAGAATCGATCGCTCATAAGGACAAGTTCCAACCACAGGAGAGCAACAAGAAGATGAAAAAATCAAACGGAAGGATTGAGGATAGAGGCCCAAGTTTTGGGCTTGATAAGCATTCCAGTCAATTGTTTAAGAGTTGTGACAGTTTGTTGTCTAGATTAATGAAGCACAAATTTGGGTGGGTTTTTAACACGCCTGTGGATCCTAAAAAGCTTGGGTTGCACGACTACTTCACCATCATTAAGCATCCAATGGATTTGGGTACTGTGAAGTCTAGGTTGAATAAGAACTGGTACAAGTCACCCGGAGAGTTTGCAGAGGATATGAGATTAACATTTCATAATGCAATGCTGTACAATCCTAAAGGCCAGGACGTTCACTTGATGGCTGAGACAATGCTGAAGATATTCGAAGACAGTTGGAAAGTCATAGAGAAGGAGAACAATCTTGATCATAGATACGATATGAGTTTGCCAACACATATTTCTAAAAAGGCTCCTACTCCTGCTCTCATAGCTCCGCCAGCATCGTTAGAACGTCCTGATGCGAAAAATTTGGATAAATCGGAGTCTAGGCCATTGCCAGTGGAGTCTAGGACTAAGCCTGCCATTCCCGGACATCCAGGTAAGAAGCCAGTTCCCAAGAATCCTGAAGCCCAGGATTCTCACAAGAGGGATATGACATATGAGGAGAAGCAAAGGCTTAGTGAAGACCTCCAAACTTTACCTTCAGAAAAGTTGGAGGATGTTGTTCAGATAATAAAGAAGAGGAATCCTCATTTATTTCAACAGGAGGATGAGATTGAAGTCGATATTGACAGTGTTGATTCTGACACTCTTTGGGAGCTGGATAACTTTGTGAATAATCATAAAAAAAGCCTCACCAAGAACAACAGGAAGGCTGAGGTTCCTCTTGAATCATGTACCGAAGATGGCAACTCTGTGGCAGAGATGGTAGAACTACAACCTTCTCGATTTTGATTTCCTTCCCTTTCTTTCTCAAAGTCTTGGTGCTGATTGGGTATTGATCTCATGTAATGCAGAATGAGGTCATTGTCATTGAGGAGGCACCAACACAGAACATGGAAGGTGACAACTACGGAATGTTGTAAAAGAAATACTTGTGATTTCCCTTTTAAATGTTGCCTTTGGTATTCACAAGCACTATTTTTTCTGATGACTGTTGGATGTAGGGGCAGCTGAAAAAAATGCAGTCGTACCTTCTCCACCTCTATTAGAAAAGCTAGGTGCTAATGTGAGTGAATCAAGTAGTTCAAGTGGTTCAAGTAGTGACTCTGGATCTTCTTCAAGTGGTAATAATCTAGCTTCCTTGCATATTCACCATGCAGTTTTTTCACCATGCAGTCTTTTATCTAGGGCTTGAATGTGATTGATTTTCTGATGTTACTTGTGCAGATTCTGACAGTGATAGGTCCTCTTTGTAGTATCAGCTACTTGTTATTATTGTATTCGACTTAGTTTAATCAAGGTATGCATAATCTTTGGTCTTGTCTAGTTATTACTCACTGCATTTTGTGCCTTCTTTTGTTAATGACAGTTCAGAACATGCTGTTATTGCTCTATAAATACTTTTGGCTCTCTGCATTATGATCATGTGACCATTGCTCATACACATTCTTTGGCAGTTACCTTGTGCATAGTTCATATAACCACAGAACAATTTTTGTTGGCCTTGGGAGATGCACCTGCGGCTTTTGCACTGTTATCTCTTAGAGCTGAGCTGACTTCATGCTGGAAGTAGGAAGCAATCTTCATTTGACGAATTTTTGTCAGAGATCATAGTTTTATTAGTGGTGCAATGCGTGGTTTACAAAATTGGTATAAACGGGTATTTAAATTAGCGGAACATATTCAAGGAACTCAGTAAGATTTTTTCATGACAATTTTTTTTAGGCAAGTGTTTTACCTCCACTACTTTTCTTCAGTAGGAAGATCAAATTGGATGATCATGTCTTTTGTCATTTTCAATGGTGATTGCACTTGGAGTGCTTCCCTAATTGAGCTGGTATCTTGAAGTTAGCATGCTTTTATCAGTTTAGATGCTGTTCTTTTTTCCCCTTTAAACATGACTTGTACTGCCATCCTTGCATTTACGTTCAGAATGGTGGCTGATTTTCACCTTAGCTATGTGATTTATGAGTGGTATCGCTCCATCCTCAGGCTTCTATTTTTCGTTCTCGGTTTCTTTTCCTGTACATTCTTGCTCGTTGAAAGTGGCAAAAAGAATGCCTTATATCTTAATCTCGATTTGGTGTGGAATGTGGCAGGTTACAAAGAAATCTCAGGTGAAGTTCTGGGAGTTTGTACTTCCTGAATTGCTGCTTTTGGGTGTCATTTCCTTGCCATGAGAGGCCTTCTTTTTGTCACTGTGGTTTCCTGTTGTGAAAGATGTAAATTCTTTGCTAGTCCTTGGGAGGTGACCGTGATGAAACGTCATGAGTTCATAATGCCATGAAAACATTCTTTCTGACTCGTCTTACAAATTTATCTGTGCTTGATTTTTCGTTCAAATCTGGAAAGATAGGTACGCGAGCTTAAATATTTACATATTTGTACATATTTATCTAGTTTTTCCATTGTTTTTTTTTTCAAGTGTTATTCCCAGATTTTTTTTTTCGCTTTTTCATTCATCATGCCTCTAAAATAAAAATAGAGCCTACTATATACAAGTGTTATTTTTCTTTTTTTCCTCATTTTATTTTTCGTTCAATCTAATCAAGGATATTGTTTTGTCTGTGTAATCGTAAGTTTCCTTTTAATTTCGTAATCAATCCAATCATGTTATTGAGTATAGTATACATTGACCCTTGTCACTTTGGTTTTATATTGTTTGTAGTCTATTGGATTCGTTTGGACCTTAGGATCGAATTGATATCCATACGATAGGTTTAGAATTTATTATACAATTTTCTCAAATAAGATTGCTTTGATGTTATTTTCACATGCTATTCTATTTGGTGAATCTTGTGGAGTATTTGCTAAATTTGTTCAAATTATTTAAGTAATTTTTCAATTTTGGCCTTGAATTAAGTTCAATAAAACACTGGCTAAATTGAATGCTTGGTTCGACCAAAAAATTAAAATAAAATTGAATGCTTGGGTTTGGTCGGTTCGGTTCCGACTTTAAATATTTCTATAATTATTTTATTATGATATAACGATTGAGAAGTGTTTTGTAAATCGCTGTATGCACTTTTCTGAATAGCTTCTCTCGATTTCGATACACCTTCAACTAAACTGCTTAGCTTAGGAGTGAATCAAATCAGAAAACTTTCAACTTGAAAACGATGGAGTTGATGCAACAGACAATTATCGACACATGCATTTGATCAAGCAAGTCGATACAAGAAGGCACGTCTCACGGCACATCTCTCTATCTCATATGTCCGAAATGAATGGAAGAAGAAGACGAAGAAGAAGAAGAAGAGGAGGAGGTGATCAATCTATTCCCTGGCCTCACAGAAAAAGCAACATGTCGACCTCCTGTGCTCTTCTATTCCCATTCCCCCCCTTCATGTCCTGAAGTCACAAGTTGGCTATCCACTGCCAGTAAGTTGCTAGTGATGTTGAGGATCCGGCCCTCCCGGCGCGACTCTGTCGATTTCCACCCCCTCCATTGTTCTTCTTGGAACATTACCAGTCTTTGGAACAGCATGCCCTAGGCAGTTCTGCAAGATGATTTTGCCGTTGATTCTCTTTGGCACGTCCAAAATCGGTCTCGTATCTGAACTCACCATGAGCAGCAGAATGAGGCACAATCTCAGTAAATGAGCCTTGGTAAAATGAGCCATGGTGGTTTTGAAAAGCTAAGGATAGGTAGCAAGCCTAAGATAACAAGAAAGAGGCCTTATATATACGCATTATCCACAAGGAGGGACATGACCGCTCTTCAGGAAAATATTGGAACATCGTATAAGCAGATGACTTTGACCGAACACGACATTTGTCTTCCTTCCAAGAACGGATTTTTCTTGTTGTTTTCCTGCTTTCTTGAGTCACCCATCACCTCAAATATCCCAAATTGCATTCCGTAGTGTTGGAATCCTTATTGGATAACTCATCTCAATCACTCAAGACAGCGGGGTCTGCCGAAAATTCTCATTATGGCAGCCAAGTTTGGCGCTTTCCTCTCGCAAGACATCAAAATCACAATGGCGTAATTCTCCGATTCGAATTATGACAGATCGGATCGAGTCAATCGCGGCCCCGGTTATGCTTGCACCTGGTCCGTGGACAATGAATCCAGCAAATATTTATCCTATCTATCACAGTAAACTTTCTTGAACTGTGACTCAGCCACTGTCCAAATGTGGTTGTCTCTGTGATTTCACCTGCTTTATCCTTTCCCATTAATGTCTCGGTGGAATACCTAGTCGTTTCTCGCTATGAACTCCTGAAATTCTGCCAACTTTTTCAGTGAAACTAGAGTCTAGATCCAAGGTTTTGCATGAAAGGGGAGTCGAAAGATCATCACTTTGGGTGTCCAACTCAGATTGACCTCTTTGGAGAAGAGCAAGTTGGATTTGGCAAAGTAAATGATATTAATCATTCTCAGCACTCAGAAAGGACGGCGAACGAACCTAGGACTAGGAGGAGGCTTATTCTGTCCAAATGTCTAGTCGTGCTAGCGTTTTCAGATCTTATCCACAAATCCGCTTTGGAAAAGAAAAAAGGATAACTATGCAGTCAGATGACATGAACCCTTGTCAACCAATGCCAAGTGACTTCAGCCCCAATCCCTAAATATTCAAAGAAGGATAAGAAACGTATGAAATCTTCCTTTTTCCATGGATCATCAGCCCATAGGCAATTTGAGCACCTCTAGATGCTGTACGAGTGCGTTTTCTATGTGATCACAGGTCATGGAAGAGATATCCGCTCTCCTATATTTCTCTTTAAATTCTGTTCACGCAGATTTGGCTCCAAGAAGTATAAGATGGGACCGTTCAGTTTTGGCTCGATATAGACCGATGCTGAGGATAGACGACAAGCCGATTCTAGAATCTGTTCAGAGATGCAACTTCTCCGCGTTTAATTTGATCTCTCGCTTGACAAGAGGGGCGCTATCAGTATTACCTATCCCACTCGTCAAGAGCAAAAACCGAAAACCAGAAACTTGCATGCCTCTTCAGCATAATCAAAGGTCAAGACCATGTTGGCCCTGCTTAGGTTGTTTAGTAGAGTCATCCTTGCACTCGTAGCCGCATGAACTCAATGTCTTGGTTTGGACATCTGTATATTTCATAGAAGTTCATTGATATCTTCTTTTTATAAAGCAAATCGACTTGAGTATATCATGGGCCCGCTCAGGAGGAATAATGTGTTACAGTCCTTTCTTGCCCGAGAAGAACACTAGAGAATCTACCGGAAAAATTCAACTGAGAGCAAGCTCCGCGAACACTATGCAGTCATCTTATCAAAATGCCCAGCTTTTGTCAAGAAGTGAATGTGAAACCTGAAGTGCAAACGTGCAAGTCCATTATTGATGCTTCCTCTGATAGATGAGGAATCTTTGTTCAACAATTAGTTCCAGGACATTTCTAGGAATCCTTATCAGAAAGTGCAGAGGAAAAATGGGGATACGCATCTCCTTTTTATTGTTCTTGGTAGCATTTCATGTATTGCTGATTAATCAACTAGTCTGCATACAATTACACAACACCCAATAATGATAAGTTGACTGAAGAAGGACGAACAGAACTCCTGTCTTGCACATTCTGAATTGTCCTAGTGGAGCACTTGATGGATAAACTATGTTTGATTTCCAAAGAAACTAGTTCTCCATTCTGCAAGCGTTTATCTTGGCATCTGGATATTGTTAGGAATATTATGAGTCATTTTGACGTACACAAAACCATTTATATAATGTGGTTGTTTCTAAATGATTTGCACTTCACTACGGTTGATCACTAACACTATTCTTTTTGGTAGAAGCAGGCAAACCATTTGGCAGAAGCATACTAGTTTCAAATTGGAACACAGCCAGTTTGTTCTGCAAACCATTTGGCAGAAGCACACTAGTTCCAAATTGGAACACGTCATTTATGGATTATTCTTCAATCAACTAATTCCATTTTGTATCTCTTAGCAGATCAAATTCCCCACTAACGGCCAATGATCTGGAAAAGATTTCGATGCTAAGTCATATTATTTTAGTATCAATCAAAATGATTTCCTAAAGGTTTTTTCCTTATATAAGGAGATCTTGATTGTCTTTCTAAATTTAGGCAAATACCTTATACTCTTTGTCTAAAGGTCTTATGATATGTTTGAATGGGCGAATATATCTTTTCAAGTTTCTGGTGAATCTTACCGTAAACAACTTGTGTTCTTTTATCAATTAACTAACGGCTAGTTTTGGTGATTGATCCTCGGAGTGGATCTGTCCAGCGGAGAGCTTGGAGGACGGGGGCTATAAAGAGCACGAAGTTCAAAGAACGGAGTATAACCAAGAGACAACCGACCCTATTCAGAGAGAGAGCTTCATTATTGTCTAAAGATCACTTCTGTGAATCTTGTAAGAGAGAGTGAAGCAGTGAAAGAGTGTTGAGATCTTGACAGAGGCATAGCTCACTTCTGTAGAAGCAGTAGAAATTCAAGCAATCACTCGTACTCCTGTAATCTCTTATTCGGATACTTAGTGAAATCTAGCCAGTAGGCTGTTAGTGTGGGAGAGTGGACGTAGGCCCTCAAAAGCCGAACCACTATAATCTCGTGTGCAACGATTTCCTACTCTTTCTGCCTCTATTAACTGCATCTATTAACTGTCTGGCAGAAGCTCTGCAATACTTTGCTATCACTTGTGTTATTTCGATTTCGATTATTTTATAAATTCCGCACTATTCATCAAAATTCGATTGATACACCTATTCACCCCCTCTAGGTGTATAGCCTAGCCAGGAAAAACAGATACATGCAAGAGCAGGAATTAAACGTTACCCTAGAGTTGAAGGTCATGACTTGCATGAATCAAAACAAAACCGGCTTATTTGGCTCCATTTTCCCACCGACGATCTTTTCAGCCGGAGCTTCACAAAAAAATGATTAGTGGTGAGGCGGATTGCATCTTCCTGGACTGCGCCACTTGGACTCGAAATGCCTCCCCATTGCTTCTTGTCTCCATAAGTTAGCTCTCAGCACCTCTCTTGCAGTCTCCATTGGTTTCCCCTTTCTGTTCCTGGAGAGAAACACGGGACCACGAGACTTGGGAATCCGAAAATGAAAGCAGAAGCAGAACCGTAAAGCTCTGTCGGTTTAGTAAGTGCGTACTGAATATATATATATATATATATATATATATATATATATTTATAACCGAGGTGTCTGGGCCAGCTTGCGCGCACCTCGACTATTCCTCGGAGGAGACTAGCACAGCAACCCACCGCCATGGCTCTCCACTTAAATCACAAGTGCTCGCGCGCACCTCGACTATTCCTCGGAGGAGACTAGCACAGCAACCCACCGCCATGGCTCTCCACTTAAATCACAAGTGCTCAGCTGAGGAATCGAACCTGGGACCAGTGCGCCTAATCACACAATCCTAAGTGCGCCTTAACCAACTGAGCTACCCATGGGTGGGTTAAGTGCGTATTGATTTCAAGCAAAGAAACCCGAGAAAGCGCTGCACAAGGATCAAGTACTTGTGGCTTCATTCATATGCTCGTGCTCACTGACTAATGCTTTCGGGCTGCAATATCATTATAGATCGATGGGGATGGTAATCAATGAGAAATACTAATTTCGATTCCTGAAACATTGACAGCAAATAACACGAAACCTTTAAACATGCTTAATTTGTCCTACTTTCAAATTGATAAGAAAAAGAGGTGATTGTTTTGTTACAACATGCGTTTGGTTTAATTACTTCGGGGTCGAAGAAAAACTACTGATGTCGGATGACTACTTCCTTGGTTTATTGCTTTCGATGTTGCACGCTCATCTTTATTCTCTGCTGCAGCTGGCAAGAAAAACAGTTGTCCGAGCACTCAGTGTGAGTATTAGTCATGACTAAACACCAGAAGAATTAGCCTGTTTACCAATGCTGAGGTTCCATGAAGGGGACAAAACCAATTTCGCAGGCGACTCTAAAAATCTTCTTCCTAATCTGAGATGGCTGTTGGATTCATTAGCGATGAATCTCCACCCGGTGAATTTAATCGTTAACCAAGTCCCCGGCAGCAACCACTTGTTAACAAAATCCAATCCTAAACTATTCCCGGATATACAAAAGCGTCTTTGGTATGTCCTGAAAATTAACCTTTGCCCTGCAACTGCAAGTACCTATGTACAACTGTGAATAGTCACCAGATCCTGGCCTCGTGCATCTATCGTCACCGGAAATTTTAATCAGCCTGTCGGATGGAAAAAGCAAAACTTTTTCGGAAGTTTTCCAGTATGGTATGGGAAGGTCACACTTAGCTGCAGCTTATTCAAATCCATTTCATTTCACTTTCCTCTGCAATATGAAGTTCCTGAACTTGCCATCTTCTTGTATGTCTTCTGCAGCTAGACTCCGCGGCTTTGGAGGCTCGTGGGGAACTGATCAGCACTTGAATGCTTAACTCGAATACGACCTTTCCATGCGGCACTGCACGGGCTAGTTAACTGCGAGAAAACAAAACTTCAGAGTTACCAACACTACAGGGCCATCCTCCTTAGCTCTGCATAGGTGGCTTTTTTTCAAAAATGGGTCAATTTTTTTTTTTTACAAAATTAGGGATAAATTTTATTTATTTACGGAAACGGGGCCCGTGCGGCTGTCGGGACACTTTTTTTTTCAATTTTTTTAATTTTTTTTATATTTATAACATTTATATTTATATAACTTTGTAAATATGATTTTTTTTCTCTTTTAAAGCTTATTTTTATAACATAATTATCAATAATTAATATTAAGATATATAATTAATAAATAATTTAGTATTTATGAGATGGATTTATTTAGTATGTAAATAATTAATAAAAAATATTCATAAAATAAAATTGGTAAGATATATGAAGTTGACATATCTAGATTAGACAGAACGTGGATCAAAATTGCCCTAATTTCGAAAAAAAAAAAATTCAACCCATTTTCGAAAAAAGCCCACAACTTTCACTTGCGTTGGTAAATCGGCAAGTTCTGCTGACATTAATTCAATCTTCATCCGATGAAGCATAAGAACACTGCGACATCCAAGGAGGAGGAGAGCGCATATCTTCACGGCGCATGCGACAATAATACATCGCTCGATTTCTATGTACTTGTGCATTCCGAAGTAATCATTGGCAGAGCGAAAATCATCATGCAAGTCTTAACCAAACTACCGGCGCGGTCAGACGTGACCGCCAGCAGTTTCCAGTCCCTGTCCTTCCCATGACAAAGAAACTCACGAAAGTCAGTAGTTAATTGCAATTACGAAGTCCAGAGATCAATTCCACTATGGCATTTCTTGGCTGAGCGGCTCAAATTGCCAATTTAAACATGAAACTAAGCCACGGGCTGCACTGTAAGCTCCGTTGCTTGCAAGTTTTAATTCAATGAAATTGCAAGAACCATCGGGCAAGTTGCTTTTCTATGAAACTGAGACACCGATTCGTTCTCGCAATTAGATATAGAGAGATTTTGTTAAGAGCGATCGCTCGGGTCGAAATTAATTTCCCTCGTCGAAACAACAATGAATCAATCATGAGGACTGAGAAACATGGATATGAAGAATCGAAGCAGAGTCTGGGAGATTTGCCCAACACCCTCATGACGGCGCACAGTGCCTTGCCGCGTCGAGGCCACTGCCAACGCTTTGGGCAAGGCAAGGCGTATCTATGGCGCAATTGTGCTCTCACCAAGCCCATGCCTTCCTCGCCTCTCTCTCTCTCTCTCTCTCTCTCTCTCTCTCTCTCTCTCTCTCTACGCTGCAAATTGAATGTGAATACCAGATAGAGAAGACCATTTCGAGTTCATGTCTCAAGCACATTTTCAAGGCCGTGGAGATTCTCTCAGCAGATTCTGGGGGAACATGCCAAAGAAAACTCGCATTCTTGACAAAGATCATGCGGATTATGGCCTCGCAATGTCCCTCCGTTTGGAGATCTTTTTCTGAGGAAAAGGGTGAAGGACCATGTGAACAAACAACATACATTCTTATGCTGATATGATAAAGCTTGCAGAAGGCAATCTTCATGGTGCTCATGCTTCAAAAGACGGGATATTCAGATCCGTTCAATAACACGCAATGTAATATATGAAAGAGATGCTTTTCTGAATGCTCTTGTTTCTGATTTATGTCAGAAGAAATGATGAAGTGGTCATCAGTGTGTACAAGGTATAATGAACTTACAGTGAATTCTGATTTTTATCTGCAAACTACTATAAACAAAATTACGAAACAAACAGCTCGGCTTTTCCATCGATGAAGAGGCTCATGAACTCTTCCCCGTCGACAGTTTCTTTCTCTATAAGGAGTTGAGCAAGCTTGTGGAGAATGTCGATGTGGGTCGTAATGATCTGTTTGGCTCTTGCATATGACCTGTCCACCAATTCCCTCACCTCTGCATCTACCACGTCTGCAGTTGCCATCGAATAATCTTTCTGGGTAGACATCTGCATATCAAATATTATAGGTCTCAGCGCAATTCAGGTAAGTTAAAGTCGATACTAGATAACTATGTGAGCACCGAAAATGTGATTGCTTCAATGAGCATACACACCTGCTGACCCAAGAAGGGATTTCCACCAGGTCCACCGATGGCTACTTGCCCGATCTTTTTGCTAAAGCCAAACCTCTCAACCATCTGCCTCGCCACCCGAGAAACTTGCATAAAGTCGTTGGAAGCTCCTGTTGTAACATTCTCGGTTCCAAAAATCACCTCCTCAGCAACCCTGTATAATAGAATTGCGAACCAGTCATTAAAATTGGCAGCTTCATCAAAGAGCGACCAGATTGCTCAAGCTCCATATATTTTCCTCACATCACCAAAGCATACCACAGATCTTCACTATGGCAACATAAGTGGTAAGAGTCTTAATTAGGCTCATTCATTCACTGGTCAATCATGAGGTCAAGTATTAAGAGCTAACCTTCCACCGAGCGCAACAGCCATCTGATTCTCAAGGTAGCTTCTACTGTACAGCCCAGACTCAAGTCTCTCTTCACTTGGAGCAAAAAAGGTAAGACCTCCAGCTTGGCCACGGGGTATGATGGATATCTTGGCCACGGGGTCATATTCAGGCATCAGAGCACCAACTAAAGCATGCCCAGCCTCTGCAAAATTGTCATCACACCATCAACAGCCATAACTACATTACAGTGGATGGATAAAACAGGTAAAAGAAAAGGTCGTTGCTGTGCATACCATGGTAAGCAACCAACTTCTTCTTTTCTTCTGAGACGACAGCATTTTTCTTTTCTGGTCCAGCTATAATTCTCTCCAGAGCATCAGATATCTCATCTTTGCTGATTTCTTTGAGGTCACGCCTGGCTGCAAGAATGGCTGCTTCATTCATCAGATTCTGCAAATCAGCTCCAGTGAAACCCGGAGTTCTCCTCGCAATCTTTTCAAAGTCAACATCCTTTGCAAGTGCCTTTCCTCGAGAATGCACCTGCCATAAAAGGGAGCTCCATCAGGAAACTGGTTGATAGTAAACTGAGTTCAGTACCACACTAAGGTTCAAAAGGTGTTCAGTAAAAGTTCACAGCTGATTCACCTAAATTATTCAATTTTGGCACTTCAACTACGCTACTGAAGCAAAATAAACAGGCAACACTATTCATGTTACTCGAAGCCATTAAACCTCACTTCTTCAAAACTCATATCACCGCCTTCAAGTCCTGAAAATACTTAACCGTAGCTACGACAACATTTGATATGGTATCTCATAATATAGACATGCCAACCAAATGAAGCAACAATATAGTAACCTGAAGGATCTTCACTCTTCCAGCAACATCAGGCCTGTCCACAGTAACCTGCCGATCAAACCTCCCAGGTCTCAACAAAGCTGAATCAAGAACATCTGGCCTGTTCGTAGCTGCCAATACTATGACACCTGAATTCCCCGAAAAACCATCCATCTCAGTCAATAGCTGATTGATAGTTTGCTCTCTCTCATCATTCCCTCCTCCAAGACCAGCTCCTCTCTGCCTCCCCACAGCATCAATCTCATCAATAAACACAATGCAGGGTGCTTTAGACTTTGCCTTCTCAAACAAGTCCCTAACTCTCGATGCACCGACGCCCACAAACAACTCCACAAACTCGGATGCCGCACACGAGAAGAAGGGCACACCAGCCTCACCAGCCACCGCCCTTGCCAAAAGGGTCTTCCCAGTCCCAGGAGGGCCGACAAGAAGACAACCTTTGGGGATTTTAGCCCCCAAAGCTGTGTACTTATCAGGGTTCTTCAAGAAATCAACCACCTCTTGCAATTCCAATTTGGCTTGATCAGCCCCAGCTACATCAGCAAACGTAACACCAGTCTCCGGCACTTCCTGGAACTTGGACTTGGACCTCCCGAAATCCATGGGGCCACCGAGCCCGCCAGGCCCGCCTGGACCGCCCTGAGCTCGGCGGAACAGGAAGAACAGCCCAGCAAAAGCCAGGAAAGGAAAGAGCAAATTCCCAATGAAGGCAAACAACCCGTTACCTGAATCTCCCTCGGAGACCGAAATGTCGACCCCATTCATCGCCAAGATGTCGATGAGGTCCGGGTCGTTGGGGACAATCACGGCGGCCCGTCGGCCGTCGACGGCGGTGAGCTGGAGGGCAGAGCCGTCCTTGCTAAACCTCACCCTCTCCACTTTCCCCTTCTTCACCGCGTTCAAGAACTCGCTGTACCGCCATTGACTTCCCTCCGGAAGGTCCGACGTAGCAGAGGCCTGAGGCTTCGGGGCCGTCAGAAGCAGGTTCTGCCCGAACGGCGACGCATCAGAGGGGCTCGGCTTCGTGGGTTGCGCTTGGATCACAGGCGGAGGAGTTGGCAGATTCGGAGCATCGGCGGCTTTGGCCTGTGGGACTATCGAAGAAGCGAAGAGAAGTGCGGCCAGAGTCGCCTTGGATTGCGCGGACTTTAACCGCTCCAAATTGGGCACCTCGCTATTCAAGACGGATTGGGTCGCCCTGAACTTTCTCCTGAAAATTTGCGAGTGAAGGGACGAGCTCCTGGTTTTCGGAGTAGGAGGACAGAGCAAGACTCTGTCGCCATAGAAACTCGAAGAAAGCAATGGATTTGGAGCCGCAGACATGGTTGTGACACTTGGGTCTGTTCAGGAGTCACCCGGCTCGTTCAGCGAGTGCCGCTCGCTTGCTTATTATCCACGCGAGAGAGGACGGAGGGAGAGAGGGGATGAGGAATGGGTGCGAAAACGGAGAACGAAGCCTGGAGGATGACGATTGACGACGACGAAGCTTTTATTTTAAGAGTGTTTTGAGCTGATTTGCTTAGGTGGTGGAGAGAGGTTTCGAACTTGGACTTCGATCAGAGACGACGCTGCGAGGAGTTTTTAGGATGATTCGTACCAACGCAAGCCATGATTTTGGTCGCTGGATGATCTGCGGTCTACGTGTTCGATGTTCTGTCCTGTCGTTTTTTTTTATTATTTTTTTCGATTGGAAAAATGTCGTTCAGAAAAATTGTAGATATTACGTGCATTACTTCGGATTAAATTCCCATTCTCCGTCGGACCCGAAATATCTCACTGACGCGGTCATAAACACTCGTTGGTTTATTTATATGTTAAAGGCACTAGGATAAGTGTAACTATTCGGTCAATTTTCGGTGTAAAAAAAAAAATTGAATGAGCAACATACACTTATATAATTTATTGAGTTAATATCACGAAAGAATCCAAATCGGTACACATAATAAATTTATTTTACACTAATTTTTTGATCGCCGAAACCCCAAATCGATACGTCCGTTACGAATTTATCATCCGTCAGTTTTCATTAAATTTTACTATCAAATTGCTGAGTTGGATGGCACATGTCAATTGAAGGGTGTACCAATTTGAGGAGATTTTATTCTCCATTTATCATATATGTGTCGGTTTGAAGAATTTAACGAAAACTAACCTAATTTAACGAAAATTAACATAAGGTAAATTTCTCACGGATGTATCAGTTTGGAGTTTTTTGTGGTCAAAAATTAGTTTGAAGTAAATTTGCATTAGCTCAAACCCTTTTGATGACTCGCATGTATTTAAATGGGTTGCCCTAAAACTCAAAATATAGGTCATGAATTGGTTTTGACAAGTAAAGCCCAAAAAAGATTAATGCTAATGGGTGGGTCAGAGTAGCTTATTTTCAACGTAAATTAAATATGGAGCTGCCCTTTTCTTTTTTATTCATTGGTCGAAACGCTGTCAATTCTTCAAAAGCAACAATTTAAGAAGAAAAATTATTAAATCCAGATTTCGGGTGGAGTAGGATAAGCTTGGGTACGAGTGGGGATCGATGTCACTCAGCTGAATTTGCATTGGATATATAAATGGACCGACTTGAGTTTGGGTGAATCGATCCGGACCAAAACTCGATCCAATCACCCGTTTGACGGGCCGAGTATTCACTCCCTTCGATTTTAAGACGATTTCGAGTGTTGCTCGGATGATCCAATTGACTCTCGAAGATATTGAAATTGCTAAATTGGCCTGGATCGTAGATGACATGGACCGGGCATGGACACGTCACTCCCCTAAATTTCCGAGAGCCCAAAACACAGCATCGACCGGCCCAATTCGATCGTGGATCCTATGAAAAAAAATAAAAAAATCAAACCTTCGCGTGTTTTCAATGGGCTCAATCCAAAAAAAAACCTCAAACTTTAGCCTTTGTCCCAAAAATATCCACAACTTTTTTTTGTCTCATAAAAAACCTTCAACTTTTGATTTTGTTCCAAATCTACCAATCCAATCCCAAAAAAACCTCAAACTTTGGCATTTGTCCCAAAAATATCCACAACTTTTTTTTTGTCTCCTAAAAAACCTTCAACTTTTGAATTTGTCCCAAATCTACTAGTCCGATCACAAAAAAACCCTCAAAACCCATCTCGTAGAATTCCCGACGATCCGACATTGGCTGTTTAGCTTCTGTCGAAACTCCAAGTGATTCTCAACCGTCGCTCGATGGTGTAGCCTTATCCCGAGACAATAGCAACCCCGGTCATCGACTCCTTACCCGTTGATAGTCCTCGATGCCAATCGAGCCTTCCACCGAGGACCATCGTGCCGACCTTGCATCTGTGACAACAAGCTGTTGTCGACCCTACCTCTGTGATGGAAAACTGCTACCCCCAATGCTTTCTTGTGATCATCGTTTCGGTAAAGATTTGAAGTATAAGAAAAAGATTTGTTAATATCTTGTTCCCACTTAAATTTTTATGTGAATCTCGGGTAATTCAATTATGTCTCAAAATGAATTAATGCGGCTGCAATGTGTCAAACATTTTTCCTTGAAACAATTGGAAGTACATTTTGATCTTTGTCGAACAATCATGGGTTCTGTTCAACTGTGCGCGAAACACTCTTTTTTTTAATAAATGTGGTAAATTTGGGACAAAATCAAAAGTTGGAGGTTTTTTATGAGACAAAAAAAGTTGTGGATATTTTTGGGACAAAAACCAAAGTTTGAGGTTTTTTTGGGACAAAATCAAAAGTTGAAGGTTTTTTAGGAGACAAAAAAAAGTTATGGATATTTTTGGGACAAACGTCTAAGTTTGAGGTTTTTTTTGGAATTAGGCCGTTTTCAATGTATCATGTTTGAATTAAGAAAGAAAGGTTTGGTCTTACCTCACATACCCCATCTTTCCCCGGTTCAAAATATAACAGCACTAGCAATCTTTCTATTGTCCGAATCAACTAGTTTAGGGTATAGGGTTTAAGCCTTTGCGTATGGGTCCATGGGCCTTTCTATGCTCCGCTAGCAACGTTGAGTATCACCGATTTCGTGCGTCGGAGCAAGTTGATAATGTCGTCACATGTTGGTTCGTAAAAGAGACGTGCGTGTCCTAATCGATCATAGTCAACTAAACAAAGTTAAAGCTTGTATTTAGTGGTTTTGGCAGAGCAGCTCTCCTTCGTGAGAAAACTTGTTGATTACACGAGAGTGATGACCACGACCTATTGTTGCCAAAATAATAATAAAACTAAGGATCCGCTTGTTTCACTGAAAATTTCATGATAAAGGAAATTTTTTTTCCATGAAAATCATTTTTTAAGGGTTAACGTTGATTCGTTTGGTAATTTAAAGAAAGTGCCTTCTTTCTTGCCATGAAGGGAAACCGTTTTTTCCCGATCCAAGCTTTTTTTTTTTTTTTTTTTTGCAATCCTTGAATAACGTTTTATGTAGATCAATTAGCTTTACGTCGTAAAAACATACAAAAAAAAGTCGAAAACCAGATCTTCGGAAGAGCTCTGCTAGTATAATAGCCTTTGGGTAACAGTGAGAATAAGAATACTTCGTAGAGTCACAATTTTTTAAAAAATTGATCCCATAATAAAGTTTAATTAATTATTAATTATTTTTGTCGGTCCAAAATAAATTATTAACCAAACACCGAAAAAAAACTAAGGATTCGCTTGTTTCACTGAAAATTTCATGATAAATAAATTCTTTTTTCATGAAAATCATTTTTTTTTAAAAAAGTTACTTTTCATTTGTTTAGTAATTTAAACAAAGTGATTTCTTTCTTACCATGAAGGGAAACCGTTTTTTTTCTGATCCAAGCTTTCTTTTTTCCGGTTCATGAAAAACGTTTTCTATAGATTAGTTAGCATAAAAATATTTAAAAAAAAAGGTCGAAAAGCAAATCTTCGGGAGGGCTCTGCTAGTATAATAGCCTTTGGATAATCGTGAAAATAAAAATATTTTGTAAAGTCACAAATTTTAAAAAAGTTGATCCCATAATAAATTTTAATTAATTATTAATTATTTTTATCGATCCAAAATAAATTATTAATATTATAGTCACTCAAAAACGTTTACATTATTGATTTTTTTTATTTTATTTTATAAAACAGCTTTCTTTCAAACAAAATAACGGTTGTGTATAGGACCAATCAATTCATTAGTGCCTTGTTCACATAAAGCATTCAAAGGGATGTTACTTGTCGGACGATCCGAGAATACTGGATTTCTAATCAATCATGTCCTGAAGGTCGTACTACACTACGTGTGAGGTGTCGGATCAAGTCAGCAAACAGCGATCGGTTTGCTTTAGCATTTTTTGCATTATGCATGGGAGTCGGATTGAGTCAGCAAACTGTGGTTTATATCAAAAGAGATCAAGTATCTCTCTGGAAAACGACATTTTCTTCCTCCTAATGTCGTGCATTGCCTCACATAGAGAATTAAGTTCATGGGTTTCGACAGCGAAGTTCCCAATCGTTCGGGTCCGGAGTTATTTTCCAGCACGTTACAGAGATGCCACGAAAGCGAAAAGCATCGGTTGCGAGAGCGAGTTATGTAATTAACTGGTCTCTTTTTTGGAAATATTCGATCCGGAATAAAACCCCGGATGCCATGTCGGGATCCGGTGACCCAAAACCGCCCTTCCTTTTGAGAGAAAACCTTTTCTAAGTATGCAAAAGGGAACCCTATGACATGCCTTTATAGCAGGCAGCAAAGCCAATACATACATGATCGATGGATCACCTATATCTCAACACACGAACGGCTTGACGGTTAAGAAGTTACTACATAGTCAATAAATACTGAATCGATGGTACGAGGATTAGGCATGGGTTGGTCCGATTTAAACAGGCCATTTAACCGTCTTGTGACCCATTTGTTGTAATGCCAATATAGTGACATATACCCAACTCGACACGTACCCAATCCAACCCATGTTTCTAAAATACTTTCATAATTAATCCAATAAAAAAAAAACTATACCCGCACTGAGATGAGAGTGCGGAATAAGTGAGTGCGAGATCAAGTGAGGGCAGCGAGAAAGAATGAAGAAAAAGTCATAGACGTTGGAGTTGGCGAATACTTCGGGGACCCTAATTTCTCACATCGGGCACACCCACGTGAATTTAGGGAAACTGAAGTGTTATCCGACGATATGTGACCTTTACGAGCGGGATGCGGGGGCAGCGTCCCCTGATACGGGTGTCCTGCTGCTTGGTCAGCGGACGACTGCCTCGCTCGCCGATGAGCGGGCGGGGGTTCGGGGGCAGCGCCTCCGAAACAACAACGGGTTTAGACTTTATTTTAAGTTGACTCGTATGTTGTGGGATTAAAGAGGTTTCAGATAGGTTTAGGTTTTGGGCCCGTTTATGACATTTATATTTTTCTCGTTTTTGCTGATCATTGTAACGAGTTGTGACTGTAAACCTAAACATCATAGCGAGATCTTTTTGCAGGACGTAGTCCTTTCTAGGGTGAACCTGGGTAAACTGTGCATCGTGTATTTTTCTTGATTTCTGTTTGATCGTTCTGATTCGGTGCACGATAAATCCCATCAATAGAGTGGATTGATTTTAAGTAAGCCGTAAGCCATAAATGGCTCATTTAACATTTAAATATTAAGTTTTTTTTCAACAAAAACGAATGTTTATGTCATGTTTAAATCCATTTATTGGATATAACCAGTTCATATAACAATCTCGCCCGTCGTATATTTGTTAAGAAATGGGTTTATCACTAATTCGACGGGTCCAACGAGTATTCAGGACTTCTTTTTACCTATGTGGTTGTATCCTGAAAGACAGGCAACAATTCATGCCCTTGTCTCTCTCTCCTTCACCTAACGAGAGAGAGAGAGAGAGAGAGAGAGAGAGAGAGAGAGAGAGAGAGAGAGAGAGAGAGAGAGAGAGAACAGAGAAACCCTAGAGATCATCGTCCAAGAAGATGCCATCCAACCCCACTCGACACTCAAATCTCTCTGTCAAAACAAAGCAAGAGCACGACCCCACCCGATTCAATCAATTCCACGATCATCATGGACATCCACATTGCATATGCTTGTCTCTCCTCCCTCCTCGTTTTTCTTTTTTTCTTTTGTGTTTTTAGGGTTTCATTATTATTACTTGGTTCTCATCGAAAATATATGCACGTCTCTCTCTCTCTCGAGCGTGGAAATTGACAGCACCTAGAAAGAAAAGAAAAAGAAAATGTCCATACGTGACAACGAAACCAAGACAAAAGGCATTCGACACGAAAGGGCTTGCAGAGTATATCGCAAGCTACGCCCCAACCCAACGCCAAATTGTCCAGCGATTTTCAAATTTCGACAGAGACGGGCATTGATTGCACCATCGCCATCGTCCCTCGCGCGTGAAAAACCCTTTGGGGAGGTGGGTCAAGCTCAAGCTCATGCACGGACATGCATGGCAAGATATCAAGAGCATGGATGCCCAAATCACAGCTGGATATAAATAAAACCCTATTGTGTGTGTGTGTATGATATATCTGTCTGTTCCCACACAAGGATATGGAAATATGCTAGTAATTATCCATGTCTACAACGAGACAAAAAAAAAAGGGGGCAGAGAGAATTTTTGTTATGTTATGGCTCAGAATGGACATTGTTCGAATTAAGTGCCACGACAAAGCAGTGAGAACCTTAACTGAAGTAAAGCACATATCAACGGGATTGTTAGGATGCACGTGTGAGTTGTGTTAGAGAAGTCCCACATCGGATAATTGATGTGGTACTGATCAGTTAACATACCCAAGTTGGCCTATAACTCATTAGCTTAAACTTTTGAGTGAAAGTGGGTTCAACTGGATATACTGACGGGTTCGGACTTGGGTTCCTTCTTGGCGATCTCCCTATGTGAAAGTATCGGACTTTCGCTACGTGCACCCACCAAATGATATCAGAGCCGATGGTTGATTGGTGGGTCTCCAATCTGTTCCGGTGGATGCTGTGGTGTAGCAGTGCGGGCCCGATGGGCGTTGATGGAGATTCAGATTGAGATGGAGCCAACGCAATTTCTGGCCCAGTGGACGTTGTGGTGTAACAACGGGCCCAATAGGCGTTGATGGAGATTCAGATTGAGATGGAGCCAACGCGATTTCCGGGCCAGTGGACGTTGTAGTATAGCAACGGGCCCGATGGGCGTTGATGGAGATTCAAGTTGAGATATGTTGATGCGGAATGATACTTAGATTAAGGGGGAGCAAACCTAACACTGAAGCTCACACATGAGGTGGAGATTGTTAGGATATATGTGTGAGTTGTGTTAGAGAAGTCTCACTTAGGAGAATTGATGTGGTACTGAGCCAGTTAATATACTCAAATTGGCCCATAATTCATTGGCTTAAGCTTTTGAGTGAATGTGGGTTCAATTTGATATATTGACGGGCTCGGACTTGGGTTCTCTCTTGACGATCTCCCCAGCAATAAGTATGCAAAAAGTATCGGACTTCCGCTGCGCACTCCCAACCTACATTACTATGTAGGAGAAAATTTTCACTGAAAAACCAAAGGATGACGAGAAATCTTTAATCGAGCTATACCGAGATTTTCCGGTTTGTTAATAATGTTTTGGTTTCGGATTAGTGAACTCTGAGTTCGACAAATTTGTCTTCACCGGTAAACCTAGAGCTTTCAAAGTTATATGTTGATCTCTTTATATGACATACATGCCGTGTCCATTCACATGAGAAGACCTACTTCGGTTAATGTTCATCATTATAGATATAGATCTTATGAATTGTTTTGTTTCGTTTTGTTTTTCCCCTGAATTGGACTCTGAATCTACTCTACCGTCGACCGAAATTCCTCCACCCTGTTTCATGACCACCAGGCTCACTGCATTGCAACATGTTTAATTTCAATGGATACAAGAGGGTACTTCACAGACAGACAATTTAGATGGTTTAAGTCGAAACTAAACCGAACTAAAACCAAATAAAGTCCGGCCGCGGTTCAGCTTTTTCGGTTCAGTTTCGAAAATTTTGTCGAAATCGACGAGGATAGTTGGATCTTACATGAAAACCTCTACAAGGTGAAGTCGCGGAACGCAATTGAAGACAAGAGCATGTCGGTGGGGGTAGAATCTGATGTGCTAGGAAAAAACGAAGGACAAAGAAAAGTTGGGGGTTCAATGGCTTTTGAAAAGCTAGCCAAGAAGAAGAGAAGCGAGGTCCTCTCGTCTCGTCCACTTGCTGCTTTTGGCTCTTTTGCGGGGAGAAGTGTCAAAAAAGTCCTAAACTTATTGCATTAGTACCAATTTAGCCCTAAATATTTTTTTGTGCCAATTCAGTTCTAAACATTTTGCATAGGTGTCAATTAAGTCTTAAACCTTTTATTGATGTTAATTCAGTCCTAAACATTTTGCATTGATGCCAATTCAGCCATAAATCTTTTGTATTTATGCCAATTGAATTAATCTAGCTAATTTTGATCAAATGGACATCGATTATCTTACGTGGCACAACAGAAATTGGATTAGAAATTTGTTAATATTATCCTATAATTTTAAATAATTTTTAAGCATTTTTTTTGTTTTTTAAATTTATTTTTGAAAATTATTTAAAATATAAAAAAATATTTTAAAAAATCTACGTTTGCGCAAGTCATGCCACATATGACAATTGATGTTCGCGCCAACAATTTACGATCAAAATTGATCGAATTGACTCAATTGTCATAAATGCAAAATATTTAGGACTAAATTGACATTAATGCAAAATGTTTAGGACTGAATTGGCACCAATAAAAGGTTTAACACTAAATTAGCCCAAATGCAAAAGTTTTAGGACTGAATTGACACCAAAAAGGGTTTATGACTAAATTGGCATTAATGCAATAGGTTTAAGACTTTTTTGACAATTTTCCCCTCTTTCGCGGTTCTCTCTCTATCTCTTTGCTTTGCCTTCAAGCTTGTTCTCAGAGGAGCCGAGGAAAAGGACATGAGGCTCCGTTTGTTTCACGAAAAATATAACATTTTTGAAAAATATTTTCCAAAAAATCATTTTCCCGAAAAATGAGAATATTTTTCAGTGTTTGGCTGAAACTTGAAAACGAATCGGAAAATGTTTTCTTCCATTTGGTAATAAATAAATTTCCACAATATACTCTTTTTAAATATTTTTATATTTTTATATTTTAGGGAAAAATCGATTTTTAATTACTTTCTTTTATCTCTTTTTCTTTTATTTTTTTATTTTCTTCCTCCTTTCTTCTTCTACGCAAAGCAGTAGCAGAACAACTCCTTTAGGCTGGGTTTGGTAACACTCCCTGGAATGTGTTTCTGTTCCAAAAGTGTTCTGGGAATACTTTTGGAACAGAAACGCGTTTGGCAAAAAAATGTTCCAAAAGTGTTCCGAAGAACACTTTTGGTCCTGAAAAAAGAAACAAAAAATATGTTTTTTTTGTTTCTGGAACACTTTTGGTCCTAGCGCTCTCTGGTCGCCGTCGGTCGTCGCCGCCGATCCTTCCTTTTGGCGAGAAATGTATTTTTTTTAACTTACCAAACGTGTTTCTGTTCCCAAAAATCGTAACCGGGAATAGAAAAATAAAAAAATATTTCTGTTCCAAATATGTTTCCAGGAACAGAAACGTTACCAAACGCAGCCTTAACAACTCCTTTCCTCTTCTACGCAGAGCAGCAGTAGAACAAAGGGCTGATGGTGGAGGAAATCAAGACTGCCCATAAGTTCACAAGTCGAAAAGTGGGTTGGAGCGTGCCCGCAAATCTCGAGCGAGCTATCGGCGAGGTCACAAGACTTGAGCGAGTCGTCGGAAATCAAACAAGATCTGGCGGCGAGGCTCGAGCTCCCCGTCGAAATCAAACCAGATCTGGTTTCGCCCGAATTGTTCATGACCAACCGGATTTGTCGCTAGTGCTAGCCCTAAATCAAAGATCGTCTATGCCTCCACCTCTTCCTCGAAGCCGTCCAAAAATCGAATCATCACTCCGAAAGCACTTCTGCTAGGTAGTCACTTCGTCCCTCCCCTGCGATGGTGAGGTTGAGGCCTCCATGAGAAAGATGGGGAAAGGAGGCGGAGGAGGAGGGACGAGACGGAGGAGCAGCTCCAGAGATGAGGGTTGAGATGGAGAAGTTGCGCGAGAAAGGGGGGAAGGAGGGGCTGTGAGGAGACGAGGACGAAAGAAAGAAGGATTGGAAAATGATTTCCCTTTCTCAAAAATGAAAATCATTTTCCTGAATTTTAGAAGGATTTTTTCTGTTGACCATTCATTTTTTGCCCCTCAAATATCGAAAATTGAGGAAAATATTTTTCGTGAAACAAACGAAACCTAGTATATCTTTCTGCAATCTTTCTTGTCAATGTTCATCATTCCACACAGTAAGAACCGCCTCCTTCTTCGTGCTCACATCGTACTCGCTAGCTGGAGACGGGATTAGTGATCATCCAACGAACCTTTCTAACGATTTTGCTGACCATCTTGTCACAGCTAGCTCGACTTATCTCGTGCACATGAGTAAACCCTAAAAACGTTGGGACCGAATAATATCTCTCTGGCCCATTGCTATAGATCCGCAAATAGAGTGGCGGATTGGATTGCAAAATCTCATTTTTCTAATAGTCTTTCTTTTTCATGGGTAGTTAAGCCTCCTCAAGCTCTTTGGGATCTTTTATGTTTAGATGCCCCTTTAATGGGTGCTTTGTGTAAGAACTCGTAATTTTCAATCAAATGGGAGGTATCTTTGGACCCAAAAAAAAAAGGATTGGCGATCCAATCCTCTTTTTTTTTTTGGGGTAAGGAGCCAGCATTAACTTTCTTGAGAGCTAATTCCCAAGTTTCAATTCCGACGACAACAGACAAAGAGACGAAAGGAGTTCCATCTTTCTAATTGCAGATGTCTGCTCGTCGACATACCTATTACAACAACAATAGATGTATAAGAAATTAAAATGGAAGAGATGGGGGCAAAAAAAAGAAAAAAAAGCAAAACCATTCTCTTGGTCTGGAATCCAATGATAATCACTCATCTGCCACACGCGTTATCTCTTTGATCAGCCAATTGATTGATTACCAGCCACCAAGGGAAAACAACAGCATTCGATATTCAAGGATATCTACTGAAAAACATCCTTGAATTCGTGATAATGATAATTGAATTGCATTCATTTCCAGTTGTTTGATCTCTGGCAGACCCATTTATGTTACCTTGGGGTCTACAGGACTAGTCAGCGATGCTTGCCGCAAGGCCGCAGGTACTGTGCCTTGGCCATAAATACTCCAAAGATTGCCTTAATTAAGAAACGGGAGGATTAGCAGAATGGACTTTGCCAGCATAAAGTCCCTAGATGACGGTGAGAATAGGCTCCCACTAGCATGACAATGTGACAACATAACGGTAGAATTAGGGGTGTGCATGGTCCGGGCCGGTCCGATCCGGTCCCGGCATGGAACAGAGGACCGGACCAGTAGTCCTGGTCCCCATATTTTCGGGACCAGGGACCGGACCGGGATCAGGACCGAATCGGTTGTCCGATCCGGTCTTGGTCCTGGTCCTGGTCCCGACCCAATAGGATCGCTAACACTAATCAACTGTTTATAAAAATCTAATCCTTAAAATAAAATATGTTTCGATTGCATGTTAATTTACAATTTATAACTTTGGTTGAATGAAAAGGTATGTAATTCCGGTCCTAACACATGGAACCGGGGACCGGACCGTCCACCTCAAGGACCGGACCAACCCACCTGATCCGGTCCGGTCCCGAAATGGTTCTGTGCAGTTTGCACACCCCTAGGTAGAATGCCAGACATAAGATCAGAGGCCGATCCTGCCATGATGGGAAAATTACCAAAAAAATCCTAAACATATTGTAATTATGTCAATTCAATTATAAACATTTCTTTGGCTGATTCAGCCCTAAACCTTTTACAATTATGTCATTTCAGTCCATCCGACGAATTTTGACTGGCCGGCGCTGACGTAGGCATCGGCCTTCCGACGACCAAATATTTTTTTTTTTTGTAATTTTTATGATTATTTATAATTTTTCTTTTTTTTCTTCCCCTTCCCCTTCCTCTCCCCACCTCCAGCTGATCGTTATAGTCCGGTGATTGACCAGAGGGGTGGCTAGAAAGGCCGACTCGCCCTGCTGTGGCGGGGGTCGACCTTGCCGTTTTCGGGCTAGGCAATGACGGCGAGGTCGAGCCCCGCCACGACTGGGCTTGCGAGGTCGATCCCCATCATGGCAAGGCAAGTCAGCCTCTTCGGCCACCCCTCTAGCCAATCACCGGACTATGGCGACCGGCTGGAGGAGGGGAGGGGGAAGAAACAAAAAGAGAAAAGAAAAAAAAAATATTAACATATTCGATGGTCAGAGTTTGTCAACCAGCCAAAATTCGTTGGATAGACTAAAATGGCATAATTGCGAAAGGTTTAGGACTTAATAGGCAAAAAAAAAGGGCTTATGACTGAATTGACACAATTGCAATATGTTTAGAACTTTTCTGGTAACTTTTCTCGCCATGATTGCTATATGTTTTTATATCATTCATAACACTTGCGATTGAGATTGCACCGTTATAATGTTACACTGTTAGCTCCTCAAATCCCATGAGAATAACAGCAGGTTTTGAGTCACAAAATCTTAAAAGAGTGAACGCTACAATAATATTTAATTAATTGCTATTATTTATTTTTCATGGTCAAACACAGATTGTTAGCACGCCACAGAAATTTCATTAGGGTATAAGTTTTTATTAGGCGTGATTTAATACTTAATTATTCTAATAAGTTGTGGTATAATTTGGCATCTTTACCGGTAGGGGAATGGAATTCGTCTCTTCCCCTGTACTTTGTTCAATTGAACATGCAGTGCAGACGGAGGACATCGTGGGGGCTAATGTCGACAAGTACACAATCATTTTTCCTCGTGGGGCCTTCTTTCCCGCCGGTCCGTGAATGCTGTTCCTATTTGAGTCCTCCCCTCCTGAAGCCACCGTCATGGTTCTTCATCTGGATTCAAAAGAAGCAAAGGTCGATTGATTAAATTAATCGATCTGAGATCGGGACGTGATAAGCCAGTCATTTTTTCTGGATTTATCGACCTTAAACCATGTCGAAAAGTTCGGGCGGAAAATCTCTTAATTAAGAAATCACGTGAAAAACGACTTATCTGTCCGGTTAATAAAAGAGTAAAGAGGGGAAAAAAAAAAATGACGTTGGAAATACGTGCTATGCTTTTGAGGGAAGGTGTGAATTTGGGCATAGTGTAGAGCCTGCAAGATGAATACAAACACGTTTTCGTGTCACGGGTTTGCGCGAGACCTATATCTTTTCCCATGCTTCTCCTATTTTTGTTGTTGCAAATAGTAAAATGAAAAATAAGCTTGGTAGGTAACTCGAATGAAAATGAATAACCTTAAGTCGGCCGGTAAAATTAATTGAGAAGACGGTACGTCGCTCTAATTAAACCCGGGAATCTTCTAGAAACTTGGAAAATTCACGACTTTTCTGGGAGATTCAAACTAAAGTTTGCAAACATTAAGGAGTCAGTAAAAGTAATGTACTGTTAAACAAGACCAACATAAATGGCTATAGAAAAATTGGAAAATTTCAAAAAAGGGCTCGAAGTCAACATTGTTTCAAATAAGGGCCTGTAGTGCTCAAATTATTTTTAAAAAGGGCATATCCGAAGGGTATTTTTGTCTTTTAATCTTTTTGCTTTTCTTTTTTATTTTTCTTTCCCTCCTCCCTCCTGTTCATCCTCCACCTCCAGCACGTCTTCTTCTTCATGAGAACGTCGCCAAAAGACCTGTACCAGACTCGTTGCTCACTGCCACCGCCACTGACTGACTCCCCAAGGTTGCCGCTCCTTAATTTGGCAATTCAATCCGACAGAAATTGATAAATCACTTTAATTTGAACCGATAACTTAATAAAGAAGCCAATAAATTCGAAACTTGAGTAAATCGAGCATTTCATCGATAACGTTTTTAACTTTTAAAAAAAAAAGTAAAAAAAATTGATGCCACGTGTTTTTTTTTTTTTTTTGGGACGGCAAGTCAATGTTTTGTGGGAGGAAATACTTTATATTTTAGCCATTTGTATAGCGTAGAATTAGATGAACCCCACAGCCACAATAACTTAGCAAGTTGGCAGCTCACATCGCTGCAGCAGCTACGACCCTTTTTGATAGCGATGGGTGGGCAGCGAATAAAGGAAAGGGACTTGACATTGCACATTTTCTCACTAAACCCTAAAACAAACGGAAGCTGCTAGCCGATAATCTGCTAGTACTGTCACATGATCCCTCAATTACTGAATACTTTTATGCAAAATACGCGGTAATAATATGTGCATTTATGTTAAGATTGTACTGCGTTTCTCAAAATAAAAAAATATCAATTTATAAAAAAATTAAATAAATAAAACACACATTTTTGCCATTTTTTCCCACTTCAAGTTGGCTTCTTCCGCATAATTCCTTCTGTAAAGTTTGGTTTGACCTTTTTCGTAGTGCTTGGCTTTAAAGTGTGCATCGGCAGTAGACGTGGCCATTTGAAACCGTGGGCCCGGAGCCGGCTTGTTGATGAGGCCCACGGTTCCATAATTTTGGGAACCGTTAAAATATATATTATTTTTACAAAATGAAACTCTTCATATAAATACATCTCTCCCACTTTCATTTTTTCTATCAAATCCTCTCAAATTCTCTCAATTCTGTCTCAATTTTTTGAATCAGCTTTCCGTTCAAGCTCATTCCTCCTCTCTTTTTTTCCCCTCAAATTTTATTACAATGTACAATTTGATTATAATTAATAATTTATTTCATTATTTATTATTTAAAAAATAAATTTCAAAGTTCGGAATCGAAATCGACCCGGGAACCGGAATCGACCCCTTCAAGAGCCTGTTCTGGTTCCAACTTTTCGCGGAACCGAAACCACCGGATCCTGAACCGGAACCGGCCATGTCTAATCGGTAGGTTTTAGCGTAACATAGCAATTAAAGAAACAACTTGATTTTATTTTTTTATCGTCGGTCGATCATCTAACAAAAAAATCAATGGTATAAAAAAAGTCAGAGCTAAAAGTCTAAGCTTGCGGTATGCGGATCGAGTTTTGCCTTAATTTATTTCGTATTCGCAGCCCCGATCTTTATTCGGTTTGCACATGAGAGACGTAACTGATTGTGCCAACTTTGCTCAATCTTACTTGAGGTTTGAGGTTTGGGCCTCGACGTGGCCGTCTGAGATGTGCACAAGGGGGTGATATGGAAGCAGAGGCTCTGAGTAAGATGAGGGGACGATCGAGACAGAGAGCAAGTCGGGAGCCTCGGCAGCTGTAGGTAGATGGGAACGACGATGTCGGTCGGAGGCACCAAGGAGAGATGACGTCAGCAGCAGTTGGGCAGCGTCGTGGATAGTGGTGGCCATGGATTGCGGTGGGTGATGGAGATGTTGAGCGATAAGACTTAAGATTTTGTTAGGGGTATGATTCATACTCCATTACAACAGGGAATCACATGGGGGTCCAGGGGAGCTTCCCTGACGGGGGTCGCAAGGGGGGCAGTGCTCCTTGGACACCAGAGAGCTTTTACGATCTAAGTCCGTAATTTTTCATTAGTAGTTTGGGCTTGAGCTCATGAATAATTAATGCTCTATATATATACAACTTTTTCGCTTATAATTGAGTGATGTAACGAGAGATGCGATGTGTTAATTATAGTAAAAACCTCTATTGGGCGTAACCCTAACTTAAGGGTGAACGAAGATAAAACTTTATGCCTAAATTTTTCTTTCTCGCTTTATATTTTATTTCGATTTGAATATGCATCGAATCCTAACAGATTTGAGGGAAATTCGAGGCTTGACCTTTCCCTAGGGGGGAGTTGGTCTTTTTCATGACAGGGTGCCGTTCTAAAAAGAAATATTTTTTCTAAGCATAGGTATGAAAGGAGTGGCACATCAATGAAAAGTGTAGTACTCTTTTTGATATTTTCTCTTCTTAATTTCTTTTGTTGGAAAACTCTCGTTGTACTTAGCAAAGTAACGTATTTTTATTGTGGGGAAAAAATACCAAAAAAGTCATAATTTATTGCATTTGTGCCAATTTAATCTTAAATCCTTTGATCTAGAGCTAATTTAATCATAAATCCATTGACTTAGAGCCAATTCAGTCATTCCGACTAGTTTTAGCTGGATATTGTTGACGTGGACACCGAGCGGCCTACATGGTTGGTCGACGTAGACGTTGACATTTTTAAATAATATTTAATAATTTTTTTATTTTCTTATTCCTTTCTTTTTTTCCCTCCTCTCTCCTCCGGTGGTCGGTACATCCATGTTCGGCGACGTTGATGTGAACATTTTGTAATTATATTTTAATAATTTTTTTCCTCCTCTTTCCGCTAGGGTGGCCCTCGCCGAATATGGCCTTGTTAGCCATCGGAGGAAAGACAAGGAAAAAAGAAGAAAGGAAAAGGTTTAGGATATTTTCCAACACTTTTCCCATTCTTGTGCATATATATGAAGCTAGGCTAGCTAGCCGGATCAGACAACTAAGCAGTAAGTTATTAGAGAACATTCCTAGATAATATTGATGTGCACATGGTCCTATAACTCTCGATCATAGTGTGTATGAATAAGATAGAAAGGGGAGGCACATGTCTATCCTTGTGTGAACAATTCTAAGTTGGTGACTAATTAAGGAAAAAGGGATGCCATGCACTGCACGGTCCGTAATGGGAAAGTTAAGGAATGCATGTGCAAATTTGAATTGCCTATTCAATATGGGAGCTGTTACCCTGATAGTGTTGCCATTATTTCTAATCCCACGATTTTTAATTAATGAGTGTTTTATGCAAAACACGCGGTGACGATGTATGGATCTATGATAAGAAATAACTGACAGTACTATCAGACTGTCAGGAAAGCATTTTTCATTCAATATTTTAACTTATTTCCATCATAAGATATCAATCTCCAACAATAAATATACATACATATATAAATATATATATTGTTGTTCGTAATCAAAATATGTTTATACGAGTAAATCGACATTTATAACAAGATATAGGAATGCAAAGTAAAATGTGATTAAATGCTAAAGAAATTACCTTCCCATATAGATAATTTCTCGTGCGAATTATTACTATCATTATCGTAATCACATGAGACCATTTGGTAGCTACATTTTGGGTTTATTTACTTATCACGCTTATAATCACATCTATCTTTCCTTTTCACTTAGTTACGTTGTGAATATGAGCTTTAAGCATCACATTACACTTATCATCCATTGTGGTATTCGTCCTTTCTCGAACGGGTTTCGTCTTCCTCTATCCTTGATCGGCGGATTACACACATGGACATCACCCACATAGAAACTTCACTACACATAAATGCCAGGTATGCCCATATCGATAATCTACTAATGAAAACACCGACCTTGTCGGTTTCCTCCACAGGAGTAGAGGATGAGAAACATGGATGTCATCGTGACGAATTAGAGAAATTTAGTTGTGACATCCTTGTCCTACATGGCTTAAGGAGTGAGCCTTGAGATGGTTTATATGGCCTTGGACCTTCTAGACTTGCAAGACGCGTTTTTCAGGATTGTATGAGCGGCCCTGGAGAAAAAAATCGTGAGGAGTTAGTGAGCCTCGTGCTGCATTTCAAAATGGACAATATCTTGCGAGCGTGATGGGTCCATGCCATCAGCTGCCAGCATGTGTGGGGTGAGCCCTCACTGTGGGCACTCCAAAGCGATCAATATCTTGCAAGCGTGGTGCGCTTAGGCCTAAGGAGTGAGCCTTGAGATGATTTTTATGGCCTTAGACCTTCTAAACTTGTAAGACACGTTTTTCGGGATTGTATGGGCAGCCTTTGGAGAAACAAAACCGGAGTTGGTGAGCCTTGTGCTTGATGGGATTTATCGCACACCGAATCAGAACGATCACACAGAAATCAAGAAAATTGAATGACGCACGAGATTACCCAGGTTCACCCCAGAATAGGGCTACATCCTTCAAGAGATTTCACTATGATATTCGGTTTACAGCATCTCAACTCGTTATAATGATCAGTATAAACGAGCAAAATATATATGCCCTAAACGGGCCTAAAACCTAAACCTAGCGAAATATCTATTAAGCACACACCATACGGGTTAACTTAAATAAAAGCCCACACCCGTTGAGATTTCGGGGGCGCTGCCCCCGAACCCCTGCCCGCTCACCGGCGAGTGGGGTAGCCGTTCGCTGACCGGGCAGCGGAAGCCCCGCTCGCTGACAGGGCAGCGGGATACCTGTGTCGGGGCGCTGCCCCCCGAACCCCCGCATCTCGCGCGCATGGGTCACATGTCGTCGGATAATACTTTGGTTTTCCTAAGCTCACGTAGGCATACCCGGTGTGAGAAACATAAGTTCCCGAAGTATTGGCCAACTCCGATAGTGCTGCACTCCAAAGCGGACATCCACGGTTCTTATTATTCTAATTCTCACTTAAAAATTTTGCTAAAAGATGCCCTGGGCCACGCCAAACGATAAGTTAGTGGCCTTGATCTTGTTTTTGAAACTTTTTAGAGTGATAAAATCAGTGTACGGGTAAATTCGGCCTCACCTGATAGACCTGTCCTCACCGATGTGCCCAGAGCCTCGAGACCAATAACGCATTCAGACATTCGAGGGAGGAGAGGAAATGAAGGTAGTAATGGGGAACATTACAAGCTTCCTTCACTCGTGTACGCTTTGGCGCCGACAATTAAGCTCAACTTCAGGATCTTTGTTGGTTTAGTAAACATCCTTGTTTGACCGCACTGAGGTGCTGGATCCGATAACTATGTAACCCTAGCCACTTGGGCATCGCAGCACAATAATCTTGAGGGTTTGCATTCTTTTTTCTTTTGACAGAACAAGAATGATGCTATGTATTTCGATCTTCCTTGTTTCAGATAATTAAGACATCTTTGACGGCCATAAAACGCCTGTAAATAAGATATTATTATTAATGGCCGGCGATCCGCAAGTGAAAAATTTATTGAAAACTTCGGTGCGATGCGGCGGAACTCGTGCTGTAATCGCGGGGGTGTTATGCCCTCATCAAAGTATTCACACATTGCTTCTTGTTTATTAGGAGTATCTTTGCCAAACACTTCATAAACCAGAATTATGTGTTTTCAAAGTAATCTTAGCAGCCACCCTCTTCGGCACGCATTGTTGAAAACGAAGATCTCAACATGCTTCGTACATTGTTTTCCTCTAAATAGCTCAATATTGCTGGTTAGGGTAGAAAATTTTCATATGACTTACCTTCAATCGAATTGACATGATCTAACTATGAATCTTTAGCACACAGTGTGACGCACTTGGATGGACTGAAATAGCACAATTGCAAAAGGTTAGCGCCGGTTGGCCAAAATTGGGTTGTCGGCCGATGTCCACGTTAGCACCGGCCGACCAAAATTTGCCGGTTTGCCGGCTTCCACTTTAGCGCCGGCCGGCCAAAATTCACTGGATGGACTGAACTGACACAATTGCAAAAGGTTTAGAACTGAATCGGTAAAAAAAAAGATTTAGGATTGAATTGGCACAATTACAATAGATTTAGGACTTTTTTGATAATTTTCCCGTTTTGGTTCCAAGTGCGTCTCACTATATGCTAATGATTCATAGTTAGATCATGTCAATTCGATTGAAGGTAAGTCATATGAAAATTTTCTACCCTAACCAGCAATATTAAGCTATTTAGAGGAAAACAATGTACGAAGCATGTTGGGATCTGGTGAGGCCGCCAACCTAATATTTTAATATTTTAATTAAAATATTGGGTCGTTGGTCGGCCGGCGTCCATGTCAGTGCTGGCCGGCCAAAATTCACCGGATGCACTGTAATGACACAATTACAAAATGTTTATGAGTGAATTGACAAAAAAAAAGAAGAAGATTTAGGACTGAATTGGCACAATTGTAATAATTTTAAGACTTTTTTGGTAATTTTACCAACCACAACATAAATAGCTTATTGACTGATTAACCTTAAACATGATTACTATAAATAATCAACCACTAGCTGACAATAGGATACCTTTTTGCTTATTTTATAGGATTTTTGATGATTTTCTATTTTTTTTCCTTTTTATTTTTGTGGAATACACAGATCAAACAAAATGTGAAGTCAAATAGTGGTGGGAATTCATTGTTGGGTCTCCGATGTGAGACGAAATCGCATACAATCGGCCAATTTGAAGGTCTATGTGCTGATCTTTGGCTGGCTACGTGAAGACAAATGTCTTGTGATTAAATATAGGAAACATCGAGAAATTAAGATTCCGTATATTGGATACTACTACTATATTAGATGACAAAACACATTATAAAACATATTTCCGTGTGCACTTCCCCTGTGAGATTATTATATTATTAACATCGACACATGTTCTGGGGTTCTGCCACTTTCCCAACAAGTGTGATTAGTTTAATTTAACAACTATGAACATTAACTATGCATTATTTTTCCAGGAGCAAATCTTCTCCTCTTTACATGATTAGTCCATGTCTCGTTGCATTCCCCACCCACGATTTGTATATTAACTTAAATGACGTTAATACCCTTTTGGGTACATCCAATTTACCAAATGAATTAAATCTCCGAAAAATTACCAAAAGAATCCTAAATTTATTGCAATTGTGTCAATTCATTCTTAAATCATTTTTTATGCCAATTTAATCCGTTTGGCCAATGTCATATGGTTTAGGATAGATGCAAAATGTTCAGAATTGAATTGGCATTAAAAAAAATTTAGGAGTGAATTGATACGATTGCATTAAATTTAGGAACTTTTTTGATAATTTTTTCGTTCTGTAGCTATTGGAGAGTCAAGATCCCAAGTTCTTAATAATGGGGGGAAATTTAAAAAAAAAGGCTCAAAGTGCCATCGTTTTCTCAAATAAGGGCTGAAGTGAACTTTATTTCAAAAAAGGGCCCGAAGTGCCATCGTTTTCTCAAATAAGGGTCTGAAGTGAACTTTGTTTCAAATAAGGGCCTGAAGTACTCAAATTATTTGAAAATGTAAAAAGAAAAACATGTAATTCGGTTAGGCCATCTCTTGAAACAATTTGAGCACTTCGGGTTTTTATTTGAAACAAAGTTTATTTCAGACTCTTATTTAAGAAAACGAGGACACTTCAAGTCATTTTTTGAAAATTTTCCCTAGTGGTGGTGGGGGTGGTTGTCATTTCACATGGCTCTTCCAAATTCCAAAGCCGAAGCCAGGTTCCTAAAGGAGGCAGGCCTCGAAAAATGCAGACAACTTTTTATTTACATTTATTTATGTATGATACAGAGTGGAATCAGAAGATATAATGAAATGAAATGAGAATGAAATGGTTATTTTAAATTTTTTGTTTGGTAAATTGTGTAATGGAATGAGAATTCTTGTGTCTGCTTGCGGAGGAAAGTAGAAACATTGTGGGAATGGAATGGTACAAGAAATCTCTAATAAATTCATACCTTGGGTATTCGAACAAAAAAAAAAAATTGAACTGCGAGTACTTGCATTAACGGTATAATAATTGATATTTATGAGAACATTCGGCATTAGTATCAATTAATAAATATCAATCATATTGTTCAATAAGTATAATTTACTAACTATATTTTAAATTAGTAATTACTATATATTCTTGAACAGTAAATTATCGATATTTCCAGATATTATCCATATCATTCATTAATTACAAGCACACTAAAAAATATTGATTATTAGTTATAACTGAATAAGTAATAATTGAAACTTACTGAATATTCTCTTATTAGTTCTTGAACATTAATAAGATTATCCTTTAAACATAATTTTATTTTGTCTAACCTCGTATTTGAGTGTATTGTATAATACAATTTCAAATATTAGGTAATTCTATTTTTATTCCGGAGTAGGGGAATGAGCATTCCACTTCCATTCAATGTTGCCAACCAAGCGCAGGACTACAAAGAACGAGATTTCCATGCCATTCTAATGTTGCTAACCAAGAACAACATTGCAGGCTTCCCCAAATACATCGTTGATACCAAACACCCTCGAGAGGGTATCGAACCCTTTTGGTAGGGCTAATCCTGATTAACGGGGCCGGCTAGAGTCGGGTCTAAAAATCCTTTTCCGTACTGTTTCTACTTGGAACATTATTGTTTATATCCTGTATATAATTGATTGGGTCCGAAGTTTGATTGGGATGGAGTTGACTTATGAATAAGTAGATACGACTGTCACATTTCTCGTAATTCATATGATTTTTTCAAACTGAAAGTCTCTAGGATAATGAACATTTCTTTAATTAGAAAAAAAAGTGGAAAGCTCAATGTACATAAAAGTGCTTCAACAAAAAGAGTTAAATATACTTTTTAGCCTCTTAATTCTTCATCAAATATTCAATAAAGCCTTCGAATTCCTCTTGCAGTGATAAAATAATATGGCTTTTTTCGTGCAAACTCTTTTGTCATGCTTGGAAAATCTGATAATGTGCGTACTTTTAACATGGCATTTCATATGAAAAAAGGAAGGAAATTCTGGCTTTATTTATTTTTGTGAAATTTAAATAAATTAAAGTTTTTTTTAAGGATCACTTGCATCGCTTGCAAAAATAATAATAAAAAATTCGCTATTCAGGAAAATATTTAGACATAAATTGTTTCGTGAAAAATTATTGATTTTCCCAGAGGAGAAGAAGATAGAGGTTTCTAGGTTTTTTTAGAAATTTCATCGCCCCACATTATTCGAGTAGTAGAAAGATCATTTTCAAGTTCGTATTTATTCACTTAAAATCTGGATTTTTCTACTTCATTTTTTTATTTATTATTTTTATTCCGTTCCATCATTTCTTAAATTTTTTTTAATGATGAACTATACTACCATAACACAAATATGTAATGAGAGAGATATAAAGTGCACATCGCGCTGTGTGTGTATAATATATACACACACACATATTTGTATATATGTACAAAAGATATATTATAGAGTAGAAAAAAACTAAAATGTATAAATACATTAAGAAATAATAAAAAATTATTTTTATTTTTAGTTTTGTATTTAATATTATACTTCAAATATAATTAAAATTCTAATTTTATGATTTGAGAATTTCTTTCAAGAAAAAATAGCTTTTACTCCATTAATATAAGAACTACTATCCATCTTCATGGGGTAATTTTATCAAGGTTACATTCCCTTAAGCTGCGTTTGGTTGTCAGGATAAAAATCATGATATGATAAAATTTATCATATCCTGTGTTTGGCTCTTGCCCAAGACAGGATAAAAAGAGGATATAAGGAGGATATAACATGGATATAATTATCCCATGGGGAGGTAGGATAAGGGTAGATAGGATTTCTTATGTCCATGATATAAAAGCTATTTTTCAGATAATTTTTTTTAAAATAATAAAATTAAAATAATAATTAATTTTGAATTATATTTGAATTCTAATATTAATGATAACAAAAAAATAAAAAAAAATATTTTTTTAAAATATACATGTATGTTTTTATAAATTTGAATTTCTTTCTACTTTATAATATATATATATATATATATATATATATATATATATATATTGTGCATAAACACACGCTTTGTATCCATATCATTACGTCTTTTAAGTATGGTAGTATAGTATATTATTTAATAAAATATTTATTAAGAAATCATGGAACGGAACAAAAATAATGAAAAATGATATATAAAGAATAAAAAAATCAATAAATAAAAAATGAAGTAGAAAAATCATATTTTAAATGAACAAATTCGAGCTTGAAAATGATAAATAAATTTTTCCTATCCTGATTTTTATCCCGATTACCAAACGCAATCTAAAGAATAATTTCCCCCTTGTCATGTATATTTTGTATGAACAAGTTATCAATGGTGCTAAAAAAAGGTAAAGAAACTGGATTTCAAATCTTATATAATCAGAGAACATGCACATTGGAAATATATTATCTAACATAATAATCAAAACTGAAAAATAAGCAAATAGCATGAAAAAAAAACTGGAAAAAGTCAAAAAAATGTTTTTGGTACAATTTCATGCAACCGCTTTATGATACACTACTGTCAAAATATTATGGAGAAAAAGTTTTCCACAAAAATTCAAAAAGAAACATTCACTTATAAAATGAAAACGCCCACATCGGATATGGATCGAACTGTCTATGACGTTCTAAACCCAATTCATGTACCGCTCTAATGGGCGAACATCCCAATCCTTGAAACATACTACGCCACATTTATATATATATTGAAACTTTCTCTCGCTACATCTATCATCAACATTTAGACATTTAATAAATTTTTAATTATATCAAATCTTTATACAAATATTGATGATGTGACTCCTCTGATAAATAATTTGTATAAGCAATAAAACCTTAACTATTTCATGGGAAATATTTATTGGTCACCATCTTAACTTGTTTATTGAATTCATTTTATCATCTGCGCAGGACATCTAAAAGCTACCATTCTTTTTGTGAATGTTTCATGCAACACGAGCGGATTTTGAGGAGAAGGCCTATCCATGTCGCGAATACAGTGGTGTATAAAATTAATTGGCTTCGAAGAAAAAGTGAGAAATTATCAAAGCAAAAATGATACAAGTGGTCCCTAAACTTTGACTCAGTATGCAATACGGTCCTTTAACTTTTAATTTGACCAATATGGTCCATGGACTTTAGCTCAATATGCAATATAATCCATGAACTTTCTATTTGTTCAATGCGATCCCCTAACTTTTGAAACATTTTCAACTAAGTCTTTGAACTATAAGAAGATATCAAATATCGTCTCTGAACTTGAATTAATAAAAAGACCACATTGAACATCTTCTTGTATTCATATGCTAAGTTGAATATGTTTAACAAATTCAAGGATCATATTGGTCAAATTAAAAAATTAGGGATCATATTGGACATTGGGCTAAAGTTCATGGATTAAATTGGTCAAATTAAATATTTAGGTATCACACTGCACATTGAGTCAAAATTTAGAGATTATTTGTGTTATTATCTCATTATTAAAAGCATGAAGTTAGCAAATAATGGCAACCTACCAAAGATAAAGGGGCAGAGAAGTAACTCGGATTCAAAAGCACAAGCACAACCATACAAAGACACGGACAGCGACAGCATGTTTGCTGCAGAGAGAGAGAGAGAGAGAGAGAGAGAGAGAGAAATGAGATACAGATCAAAAGAATAATGGAAGAAGGTAGATAAGAAAAGGGCAAAAGAAGACAGGCCCCCCTTGAGATGCCATGTACAGTAACAAAACAAGCCACAAAAAGTTTGGATTGGGGAGGGCAATTGGGGGAAGGAAGATGATGTTTCTTTTAAGTGAAGCAATAAAGATGGAGAGAGAAAGCTGGAGCAAGAGAGAGAGAGAGGGGAAAAGCTGAATTGGGTCACTTTCGAAAGGTGTCGTGGTGGCATACAAAGGGATCTATCTACCTATCTACCTATTAAGCATCCAAACAGAGTCTGTTGATCCACAACCAAGGGTTCCTCGCTTTTTAACAGGATTGTAAAGCAAAAATAATAATCAAGAAAGCGTTTGTTTAATCTTTTGATTATCGGCGAGAGAAATGGTTTGCGTTAGTAAAAGAGATGAGGGTTGAAAATGAAAATTGTCAGAGCTGACTCTGGTCAGATGATTGAGTGGGAGGTAAAAACAGGGGTCGAGTCGAGTCCTTTTTGGTTGGTGCCTGCCTCTTTTGTGCGTTGTAGGCTGTCAACAGAACCCCTCAGAGGAGAAATTAATCTTCCCTCTCTGATCGAATCTGCCACCTTCATTAGTGGCATCGTCAAGGGCTCTCTGTGTGGGAGAGAGAGAGAGAGAGAGAGAGAGAGAGAGCAGTAATCTGATCCTTCTACACCTTGACTCTGCAATTACTGAAGGCTCTCTCACTACTCTCCTGTCTCTTCAAGAGAAGGAGAGACTCTCCCCTTCCTTTTGAACTTCGTGTTGTTCACAGTTGGGGGTTTGGTCAAGGGGGTATTGACCCAAAGCACTGTGTCTTGGTTAGTACAAATTGCGCATAGAAGCGGCCAAGTCATCAAAAGCTGTGTACTAACAAAACCAAGCAAACAGAGGAAAGAGAAACGGAGGGTGAGAGAGATGGGTTAGAGGGTGATGTTGAGAAAGAAGTGAGAGGGGCTCATCTTTTTCTAAAGTCTCTGGTTCTCCTGGTTCCGTTGGGAGGAGTTGGGGACTGCTGGGAGGGGTTGGAGATGGAAGTGGAAGACCTGGATGACTGCAGACACTTTTGGGAGATAGAGCACCCGAAGCAGCTTCCAGATTTCACAGAGCTCGTTGCAGATCAATAAAGACTTAGTTTTTAAGTACTCTCAATCTCTCTCTGTCACACGCTCGTCAAAAGCTGGAAGAAGAAGAGGAAAAGCACAAGGGCCTGAGTCTGGATCCTCAAAGGAATCAACACTATCATCACTTTTATCAGCATCTTCAACACAATCCTCTTCAGAACTCGAGGCATGTAGGGCAAGAAGCAGAGGACGAAGAACAAGAAGCAGAGGAAGAAGAACAGGAACAGAATCGACAATCAGCCAAGCAACAACACCACATCCAGCTGGACGCTCACCAACTGTATCTTCTCAGCACACAAGCCCAACAAGACCACCCACAGAGCTTCTGCTATGGAAGGTTAGAGGAAGAGACCACTCAATCTTCACAGCCGCAAGTGCAACCACCCAAAAAGAGGTCTTATATTCCCTCCTCAGCCTCACTAGCTTTCGCTGACCAGACCGCCGAATATGCAAGAAAAATGGGAGACAACCACCACCCCCAGCAGGCGGCGGCTACCTCTTCAAGATTGGGAATGAGGAGAGGCGGCGGCGGCATCGGCGGCGGCGGTGGAGGAGAGATCGTGGAGGTCCAAGGAGGCCACATTGTTCGGTCCACCGGGAGGAAGGACCGGCACAGCAAGGTGTGCACCGCCAAGGGACCGAGGGACCGCCGCGTGCGGCTGTCGGCTCACACCGCCATCCAGTTCTATGACGTGCAGGACCGTCTCGGTTATGATCGCCCGAGCAAGGCCGTCGACTGGCTCATCAAGAAGGCCAAAGCTGCCATTGACGAGCTCGCGGAGCTCCCTGCCTGGAAGCCTACCGCCACCACTGCAGCGAGCCATCATCCACAGGCAACGGCCGAGCGGGAGAGCCCGCTGGATATCCACCAGGCAGCTGTGGACGCGGCGGCTGACGATATCCGAAATTTGCAGCAGCAGCAGCAGCAACAAATCAACAGCCACCACCAGAGCAACCCCAACACCACCAGCTTTCTACCTCCATCTCTGGACTCGGACTCCATCGCCGACACAATCAAGTCCTTCTTCCCGATGGGCGTCGTCTCCACGGACGCACCACCACCGTCGTCCGTGCAGTTCCAGAGCTACCACTCCCACCCACCGGATTTGTTGTCAAGAACCAGTAGCCAGAGCCAAGATCTTCGCCTCTCCCTGCAATCATTCCAAGACCCTGTTTTGCTGCGACCCCAGTCACATGACCATCACGTGGTCTTCTCCGGAACTTCGCAGCTAGGGTTTGATTCGTCGCCCGCCGCTTCTCTGTGGCCTTCTGAGCACACCCACCACAACACCAACCCAGCTTCAGACATCGGAAGGTTCCAGAGGAGTGCGCCGTGGAGCGTCGCCGGAAGCAACGGTGGCGGAGGCGGTGGGTTCATGTTTGCCCCGCCGCAGCCTGAGGCGGCCACAGCGGCGGTGCAGCCGTTGTTTGGCCAAGGCCAGTTTTTCGCACAGAGGGGACCCCTTCAGTCCAGTAACATGCCCGTGATTCGTGCTTGGATCGACCCGACACTATCATCGTCCGATCATCATCACCAAATCCAGCATTCCATCCACTCAGTTTCACCCGCCGTGGGATTTGCGTCCGGCGGGTTCTCCGGGTATCACATTCCGGCACGGATTCAAGGGCAACACGGAGAGCACGACGGCATTCTTGACAAGCCGTCCTCTGCTTCCTCCGATTCCCACCATTGAACAAGAGTATTGGGAAAAAAAAAATCTCAACTTTCTCTCCCTGATTGCAGGTGTGCTAGACAAAGAAAGATCTTGCATTCGTTAAAGTTTCATCCTTTTTCGTCAGTTCTTCTCGTGGATGTACCCGCAGGAAATGGTCGTCAGCAATAATTGGGCTTTTCATGATCAAGGTGAACAAGAACGAGCAACTTTAGCAGATTGGTAGCCGGAGAGAATTTGGGTACATTTGGAGTTTAATGGTGAAACGAAACCGCATGGGAGGGAAAATTCTGAAGAGATTTCGTCATCTCAGGCTTTTTCAATCCCTGGTTTGTTTTTAAATATCTATATGTTGGTACTGTTTCTAGCACTTTTTTCCAGTGTCATGTTTGAGTTGGCTCTGTTGACATTTGAGCTCAACTTTTGTTTGATGTTTTGACTCTATTTTGAACTCGGACCAGTATGTGTTTTTGTTCCCCGAGTTGATGTATGTCATCCGTGTTTGCTTCCTAGTGAAGAGGTTGTGCTGAAACATGACATCCCCTGTTTTCCACCCAGAAACAAATGAACCTGACAGTGGGCAGCCTCGTCTCCCAAAACATACACACACACACTGAATTTGACATTCTTTTGAAGATTCTTTGACTTGCAATCACTGCATATTTAGTAATTGGTTTGGGTTGAGTGGTTGGATATTCAATTTTTGAGACTTCTAGTTGCTTTCTCGTTCACAAGTTATGTGAGGGGGTCTCTTTTCGGTGTTTAAAAATGGTAAATTTGAGGTGTAGATTGAAAGAGAGTTTTTTTTTTCTCTCTCTCTGTGCATTTCTTGCTTCTTTTTGGTGGAACAATTAGCCCACTTAGCAACCCCTTGGTGAGAGGAGTATAAGAATTGAAACAGAGATACTTCTATTCTGTCATCACTCACTCGCACCTGGGGACCTTAGGTCATTTTCTGTGAACTCTGAGACAGAGTAGCATCTGTTGGGATGGGTTTGAAATGGACCTATAAAGCCCTCCTTGCATGGTAGTGGAAAGGAAAAAGGAAGAAGAATCCCTTCCCCATTTTGCCGAAGATAGTGTCACTTTGTTTATTTCCACAAAACTGGTCCAAAAGCACTTGGGTAGGATTTCAGTCAGATTTCAGAAATAGAAGCCAACAGGGGGGGTGTGGGGTGGTTCGCGAGGTCGAATGTCGAACCGAGGATGAAATGCATGCTGGGGGGTGGGTGTTGGGGGTGTTCTCAATTCGAATGCAACCTTGTCGAAATAGGACCATCGTCCATTCACAACCTGGGTCACCTAAATTAGAGCATCACCACCTGTTCTCTGGCCTCATTCTTGGGTCCTACGAGAAGAATTGCTTGCTAGTCACCGCGAAGCACCAGAGCACCGCAGATGAGTATATTGGTTGAGCTAACACAGTTGTGGAAGAACAAGAATTGACGGATGGATATTACCGAAAATGAGGTACTTCCCCATCTGGCAATGGTCCCCTATCCTCTGGAAACTTTAGGGCATGCTGGAAAAAATCTCTCCGAGTCTAGCTGGAAACAAATCCTTGCTTTGCATGGACATTAAAAGCACCTGTGGCGTGTTTGTGTGGACGCTGAGAAATTGAAGTGGTTGTCTCATGCTTGGTAGCTCTACCAAACCTGGAACTAACCCTTGTCTTAGAGGGCATATAATGTTCAAAACATCTGTATAACCTCTGCGAAACGCCCGCGATCAGAAGCAAAATTCGAGAGTGAAAAGGGAGCTCTGGACCACGGGAACTCGGTGCGCTAGTGCACGAAGTGTCCGATGAGTAGATAACCAGTAGTTCAAAGATGTGATTGGTGAATTAGTCGATGTGCGGGGGCAGTGGCCACTTGAGTTTCATGTGATTAAAAACTATTGGGAGATGATCTTTCTTGATGGATACATGAGTTGGACTCTACCGTGTTTGATGTTTCTTTCGATGAGTCTAAAGCAAATACAGACAATGATGCTATACTGTTGTTTAGTTTCTTTTCTGGGCTGGAGTCTAATCCGATGATACACATACATATTATAACACACATTATTGAACGATCCAAATCTCAGAGCTCGGCAGTTACATCCACCAGATTTATTAAAAGACAACCAGCGACAATTCATAATTTAGTTCGTAAAATGTTTAGTTGTCCAGGAAGGAAAGAACACGCCATTCCTGAGTATGACTTATGTTCCGTAACTCTTAGAGACTGCAGCTGCTACCAGCACAAACCTCATCTCAATCTTGGAATAGAGAACTCAAGAATCTCATAAGTTGAAGTCACATTGCCAGTCTGGAATTGCATGAGAATGGCGATTGCCTCTGAGTTGCCAGGTTTCGATAGTAAAATTGAAGCTGTTTTGACCTTTGGGTATCACGTGGCTTCGCTGATTTGCCGAGCTGCTTCGCCATCGTCTCGGTTGAATTCGGCTGAGGTCGGATTTCCCAGGGCTGGGTAGCAATCCAATGTTCCAACCAGCTCCAACCCGAACATTCTTTGTCGAGACAATAAGAAGGTGGACTGACATAGTAGCTGGAGTTAGCCCTCCACTACAAACAGTTTTAAGATTATCAGATTGCCTCGTTAAAACAACGTGGGATGATAACCTCAGTAGCTGCAGACCTGATGAGAGAAGGCGTATGCCAGGGCTCTCTCGCGCTTGGCTGCCGCTGCCTCTCTTTGCTGTATCTTTGCGAGGATATCCTCCTTCGTTCCAGGGCCTCCACACCATTCGAGCTGTGGAGAGGAAAAACTAGCATTTATACGACAGTTTTCCGTGCTTTTAGATGTCATCCAGACGAGCCCGACAACCTTAGAAATACATTGCTGAGGTGATATAACGATGGTATTTACACTTCCAAATTAGGAGAGTTACTGGTGTGGTTTTTCGATCCTTAGACCAGTAACTCTCGGCATCAACTCCAGAACGCTATGCTGAGATCAACCTATAGCACGAAAACTTTCTCTCGACCATACAAACAAGCAGCTTTCACAAGGATTTCCCTCTTCGTTTTTGCCTTGGACATTACTTTCCAATGTGGGATGATTTCAAGAAGGGGACGAGCAGCGCTCGAATCGGGTCTGAATAGAGAATTCAGAAGGGACTTATAGAGGTGTTTTCTCTTTATGATGGGGAAAAGGACATCTAGTACCTGAATGAGAATGAGTTTCATGCAACACAAGTACGTTGAGAGACTCAAAAGACCATGACGATGCATACTACGCGCATTTAAATTTTAAACTGGATCGGACTGTCTTGAGAATTTGGGTAAACTATGATGGAATCCGACATGCTGGCTACGGATTAGCCTGCACTCTGTCTATCATCAAGCATAGATTACAGATTGTTCTATGTTCCATTTTGCCGCCTAAATGTAGATGCTACCAGATCGAGGATTGGCGCTGATAGTTTAAGCATTGATATAATTGGAGCTACAACAGAGATTTTGGCTCTAGAAGCTAAGGGGAGAAGCCGTACCTCTAGCTTCTGGAGCTTGGCTTCAAACTTCAACTGGTTTTCCAGTCTCTTTTGCCTCATGCGTGCCTCGGCAACCATGTTAATTCGTCGAGCTCTAATCTGGGTTTGGATCCTGCTCCACGAATGCAAATAGCCAAGTGTGGTCGACACTTGCTGTATTGCGGGTAGACCATGAGTCAAGCTTTGGAACCTCTCTGCACATCTCAGACGATACAGTGTCCTTCTTGCCTAGGAGAAGTGGAAAACGAAATAGAAATTAGGTTGCCTTATACATTGCCTACCTATCGAAAGTGAAAGAGCTTAGTCTTACCATACCAGATATGCACGAAATGCAGCTTGAATCCTAGTTGCTGCGGTATCTTCAATCTGCTTTCCATGAATAGCCGAGTTTCTTTTGGAATCCTGCTTGGAACCATTCGACTTTGCAGCGCAAAATTCCTCCTATTTCGAAGATGTGTCCAAGCAGATTAGAGAAAGGGCACGGCATGGACATTGTCTAGGATGGAAAGCAGGGAAAGGTTTCGCTCAGGAATTTAGCATTGCCAGTGGAATCGAGGGCGGACTAGCTTTCTAAGAGTCACATATTGCAACTGCTGACAACCGATTTGATGATGGAATTGAAAACGTTTTTGGTCATGATATAGTCAGTAGATGTCATATAGAATTTGAGTCGTTCAAGATAGATAATTTGCCGTCGATCAGACCTTCCCTTTGATCAAATCAATCGGTTGATTTCAAAAGAAAATATCGTCCAACTGATTTCAAATCTACCATTAGTCTGCTCACTATGTGATCTGAGAGAGGTGATCAACAATCAAAACTCCATCAGTTTGAGGCCGATAATGGGCAGGGGAGTATCATTTGGTCTTTGTTATCACTCTTCCGATCAAATTGAAAATATATAAGGCTGTCTACCTTGACAAGATCGAAAAAATCCCAAGACAAAACCGCAAAAAAAAAAAGCACAAAGTGCACACATTGGAATTCATAGACATAACTAGCCTTGACAGCATACCTTTGCTTGTCTGGAAGTTCCATCCTTTGCTTTCTTGAGGCTCACTATTGTCCTAAAGCAGTCTCCAGGACCCATCACTGTATAAACAAAGAAAGAGAACAAATTATCCAAGCCCGGCAAGGGCTCCGGCGAAGTAGAAAACCCGAAACAATATCGACTTTTCAGGGAACAATATTTCAACAAATGCACTTCTTCGTCCTTCAACAATCAACATATTCCATTTTCACCTGTAGAATGCCACAAAAAAAGCATCTAAACAATCTTCCATATAAAATAAAAGCACAGAGCAAAGGCGATCCGATGCTAAACTAAACTAAACTAAACTAAACATCGTATAAATTAAGGAGCCATCACAGGTTGAGGATGGAGAAGCTCTGGCACCTTCTGCTTGCACTGGTAATGTGAACATGAGAGCAAGAGAAGCAAAATGCCATTTTTAATGTGGAGAGTAAGGGGAGATGCAACGTGAGAGTCTCCACATGGAACTAGCTAGCTTACTTGACGTCTCATCTATAGTGAAGACAGTGTTTGATCTCCCCCAAGATAGACAATCAACACCAACAGGCAACAATAAATTGATAAATGTTTCACTTCAAAACATAAAAATTAAAAACAAAAGACGAATGAGATAAGCTTGTATGGGTTATCATGGGAGGCTGAACTCGCGACTTTCGGCTCATAAGACCAACGTTCTAACCGACAGAGATGCCGGACCTTGCTTTCGTTAGGATTTCGCGCAAATTATTACAGCAATTAAACACTTAATCATTGCATGAACTTGTGGGGTTGTTCATATGTTTAATCATCAATGACTTCATGCAAAGCCTTTCTTGAAGCATTGCATAGCATGTCCGGTGTTGTTGGCCCTATTTGGTTCGGCATTTGGCCAAGGGACTTTGAGTAAATGCAAATACCTTTAGGCTAAATGCCTTTTTCAAAATGCAAGTAGTGTTTGGTAAAACGTTTTTTTAAAAACATATTGAAAAGTAAATTTGACGTAAATGACGTTTGGTGAAAAATACACTTTGATAAGTATTTTCACTTTTTTTTTAAAGTGGCGGTTGAAGGATGGTGGGAGACGGCGAGCGGCGGAGGTTGTCGGCTGTGGTTGGTGATCAGCGGGCTGCACCGGCGGTGGTGCCGGGGGTTGATGGTGGCCGTTGTTGGCGATCGGCGGGCGGCGGCGGATGTCGTCGGCAGTGGTCAGCAATCGATGGGCAACGGTCGACGGCGATCGTCGGCAATCGATAGCAGGGATCAACGGGAAGCGATGGGTGGCGGGTGGAGGCGGCCGTCGGCGGTGGTTAGTGATCAGCAGGCAACGGCGGTCGGCGGGCGCCGGCTGCGGCGGTCAGTAAGTGGAGGTGACAAATCTAAAAGAAAGAATTAGTTGCATTTGAGATGCAATTCTCAAAGTACCTTCAGAATTACTTTGGGTTAAAGGGCTTTGGAGAGCAAAGGTTAAAAAAAAAAGGTGTATTTGCTTTTGTTGAAATAGGGCCTACTAAAAAAAAACAACTTTAGTATCAATTTCAATTATATCCAAAACTTTTTTCTTATAAAAAGCCCAAATTTTTACTTTTGTCCAAATTCTATTGGTCTAAATACTAAAAAAGATCCCAACTTTAGCATTTGTCCCAATTATATCCAAATTTTATTTTTTGTCCATGGCTCGAATTTTCTCACCGAACTTACTAATGAATCTTCGAAATTCAGAAATAGCAGGTTTCAGGGATTACGAGATTTGATATCGTTCGTCCAAATAATCTGATTTCCATGTCCAGCAATTCTTTGGGTTGTTAAGTGCCAAGGAGAATCCGAAACGCGCTGTCTTGAGTGACTCTGCATCTTCAGGTAATGTGTAGGGGAAGCTGATAACATAAGAGAAGTTGAGGGATTTTTCGTGTCAGTTTTGCTGAGGTGATTATGGACGGAAGGCTAACGGTAGTAGAATTAGAATAAAAGTAAGAGTTGAGATTTTAATTATGAGACAAAAATGTTTTGGATATAATTTGGATATATGTTAAGGTTGGTGGTTTTTTTTATTAGACCGGTAAAATTGGGATAAAAATAAAATTGAGGACTTTTGTGAGACACATTTTGGATATTATTAGGATAGATGCTAAAGTTACGGTTTTTTTAGTATTGGGCCGTTGAATAGTGATTCAATTTCTAGAAGTCTCTAGCATACTCAAGATATTTTGAGAATAGAGACTTTGATAAATAGTCTAGAAAGTCGAAGAAAAAATCTAAGATATTAGGCACGTGTGTAAGACAAGTCTAGAGAAATATCCACGAGAGTTAGTCTAGAATTTTCCTTGTAATAGCAGTGCAAGTGGCTAGGGCTATAAATAACCAACCCCTATCCATTTGAAAGTGAAGCCCAGCAAAACAAAAAATTAAGTCTTTTTCTATTGCGCTTCGTAATGTAAAACTCTCATCTACGTTTGTTCCCTACTTTGCCTTTCGCAATCCCTCTCGAACATAATAATGTAAGTCGTTGCCTTATCGTTGCTTGATAAGTCCACGCACCTCTACCATTGCATTAATCAAAATCACTCACATACTCACCAAAAATCAACATACCCTTCCGCAAAAATAACAGTTTTCACTTGCCAAATCATGCTCTGATGAGCTGAACCATGAGCTAAACTTCCTATTTTGGCACTTAATTTGATAAATTATAAAGCCCAATGTTACATGTCACGGAAGAATAGCCCTATATACTTTTTTTTGGCATAGGTATCAACTTGCGTGCTAAGAAATGAGATAGAACCGAACCCATGCGCATGAGAGCAATCCCAATGAGATTGAGCTATGCATTTCTTTTCTTTTCTTTTTTTATGTTGTTCAGGCCAAGATCATATGTTGTCGTAATAGATTTTTCTTAATTTTTTTTAAGGAATTAATGATTGAGAAAAGGGGAAAGGACAAGATGATGATGGAAATAAAATTAACTGGGAGAATCTCAATACTTGATGTGGTCACCATAATCTTTTCCAAATCTTAGGAAATCTTTGTACTGAATACAACAAGAGAGCCAAGATATGACATGGAAATTATGGTGAAGCTAGCTAATAAAATTGCTCGATACAGGCCAATGCATGAATTCACTGTCTAAAAACCTCCCTTAAGAGTTTGAATCTATGATTCATAGTGAATTCGTGTTTTTATTTAGTAAAAAAAGAAGAAAATATTTTGTATGACAGTACAATTTATATTCTAGCCAAAAAAAAATAGTGATGATCTATGGCTCAATCACCTTTTCAATTTCTACCAATATGTAAAGACCTTAAGACCATAAAGTGCTTGGATTAAGAGAATGTAAATCTAATATTCACTAGCATATGTGTTTTTTTTTTTTTATGACCGAGCTTCCACCAACCCCGTCCAGGCTTACGCCCGCCACCGGACTTACGGTCGAACCAGAGTACAATGGCTACACCTCGAGGGGGACTGGCCCAGCAACCCACCAGCCGGGACCCCCCACTTAAGTCCGAGAAGTGCGTTGGGAGGGTTTTGAACCTTCGACCAGCTTACGCTTTAAGGCCAAAGAGCTCAAAGCTCACCAAACGCGCCATGCCCGTGGTGGGTCACTAGCATATGTGTTGTTCTATCTCTAAACCATAATTTTCCTTTTGAATAACACAATAGGAAAGATAATTAAGGCTAGGTTTGGTTCAACTTTGCAAATGAGCTTTGAGGAATGCAAATACTTTCAGCCCAAGGGGCTTTGAAGAAATACAAGGGGCTTTGAAGAAATTCAAAGAGTTTTTGGTAAACAATACTTTGAAATGTAGCTTTGGCCTAACTAGTGTTTGGCAACAAAATTTTGTAAATGAGGTTTCTTACCATATTTATTTTTAAATAAAATAAAAATAAAAATAAATAAAACCCTAGACAAAGACCGGCAGCCACCGGCGAGATAGATCTGGAGCCGGCAGCCGCTAGCGAGCCAGATCTAAAGCCGGCGGTGGTCAGCCAAGGCCGCGAGGGATCGGGCGACCTCAGGTGATCGTAGCCTAGCGGCCGTTGTCGTGGTCGCGCGACCCTAGGTGGCCATCGTCGGGGTTGCACAGCCTAGGAGACGGCCGCATGGGGGTGGCTTGGGTTGCGCGACCCCAGCGGCTATCGCTGGGTTTCGCGCGACCCAGGCCAGCAGCTGGGGTCACGCGACCCCCGACGGCCATCGCTTGGAATCGCGCGACCCCCTATGTCCGTCGCCTGTGGTCGAACGACCTCTGGAGGCCTAGGTAGCATCCGTCGACGCCGGCGGCTAGGGTTGCATTTTTCTTTTTTTAATTTTTTTTTTATTTTAAATAAAAAAAAAATGAGGACATTTTTGGAAGAAAAAACCTTAGCTGAGCATTTGACCAAATGCTAAAAGCTCAATGCTAGCCCTCCTAGCATTGAGCTTTTAGCATTCTCAATGCCAACTTTCATCTCAAAGCTCCTTAAAAATGGTTGCTAAACGTCCTGCATTTTGTTCAAAGGGTTTTGAGGCGCCAATGGGCTATGAAAAACCTGAACTAAACCCACTCTAAGGCTCATCTCTAGGAAATTACGATGAAGCTAGCTAATTAAATTTGTCCATACATGCCGATCCATATCATGACCCTTCAACTCCCTCCTCCCGAATTCACCACTTAAAAGTAGTCTTTGGAACTTCGAATCTATCATTCATTCCATGCCCAAAAAGAAAGGGCGAATTCGTGTTTTCATATAGTGAAAAAAGATATAGCTATGATAGTACAATATGGATTCTGGCCACAAAATTTTGTGATGACTTTTGTCCGAATCATCCTTTTATTTTTTTCTAATCTGTGGAGATCCTAAGAGTTTATTCATAAAGGGCATGGATTGAGGGAATCTAAATCTAATTAATATTAACTGGCATCTGTCTCATTCGGTCTCTAAACCATAATTTTCCTTATGAATAACATAATAGGAAAGATGATTAAAGTTCAATTACGGTGAAGCTAGCTAATGAAATTGCTCTGTGCAAAGAGTTAAAAAAAAAATGCCCTGTACAGCCGATCCATATCGTGACCCTCCAAGTCTCTACTCCCGAATTCACTACTTAAAAGGTAGCTTTGGGTTATCTTTGATTCATTATATGCTGAAAAAGAAAGAGCGAATTCTTGTTTTTATTTAGTAAACAAAGATATTGTCTATGTACATCTATATTCTGACCACAAAAATTTTATGATGATTTATGTCTCAATCCCTTTTTAATTTTTATCAATTTGTAAAGATTCTAAGAAGCTTACACCATAAAGAAAATCGATTGAGGGAATGGCATGAAGCTAGCTAATGAAATTGCTTGGTACAGGAGGGATCCATATCGTGACCTTCAAAGTCTCTCTTCCCAAATTTGCAATCCTCCCGAATTCACTAGTAGCCTTGCAAATTCGTGTTTAAAAAAATATGGTCTATGACTTATCCAAAAAAAATGGTCTATGCAAGTACAATTTATATTCTAGCCCCAAAAATCTTGTGATAATCTATGTCTCAATCATCCTCTCAATTTTTTACCAATCCGTAAAGATGGAGCTTACTCTGAATGGATTGAGTTGGAGGGAATCTAAAGAAAGCGTGGCACTTTGTAGTAGCACAGATGTGATTCATGAAGAAGAATCTCACAGGAGATCTTCCTTAACTCTTTCCTTAATAAGTAGCCGAACAGCGTTGACCAGGCCTTTTAAAAGAACTTTTTTTTTTCTGTATCAATTTCGAATTTTCTTAGGGGAAATAATCTTCGATTTGGACATGATTTGGATTTGCAGAAAAAAAAGTAAATCTTTGCATATCCACATTTGTTTTTGGTCGAAAAATAAAAAGGTTGGGGTTGTTCATTTGGATATAAATGCTGTGTATTTTTGGTGGTGAATTTCATGCAAATGTCATGGCCGACATTTGAGGGTTGGCCCGTTCGGCGACTTAGACTTCCTTTGTTTCGTTGAAGCACCTAAGCCAAACCACCTAAGTCAATGGCATTGTATCGTTGGAGCGGTGTATCGTTGGAGCGGCGACTTTAGGCTTCTTTGTATAGCACCTAAGCCAATGGGCATTACCATAGAGATACTCTAGGCGAATGCCTTTTATTTCGTTTGTGGATGATCAAGAGAGATACTTTAGGAGAATGCCTTCTATTTCGTTTGTGGATGATCAAGAGGATGACATCTCTTTATATAGTAGAGGGACTCGTATTACAACCGTTGATCTCTATTAGAAGCAATGGCTAAGATCACATCTCTCACTTACCTAACCACCAACAATAAATATGAAATTTTTAGAGAGAGAAATAGTCACAGTATCGCTCGCCCTGAGAATATTCTAGAGAGTCCTAAAGAACATTAGAAAAACCTCGGTTGCCGAGACACAGCAAGTCTTGGTTTTCTTCTCAGCCGTATGATCGACCGGTTGGTTGTCAAGACACAGCAAGTCTTTGTGTTCTTCTCGGCCGTGTATGATCGACCGGTCTGGCCAGGAAAATCTGACACAAAGCTGCAAAAGGACAGCCAAAAAGAAAACCCAGAAATGAAAGGAAAGAAGCCGCAATTTTTAGCTTCATTAAGAATCCAACCCATTTGCAAAATTCATCATTCTAGTGAGAGAAAAGATATGAGGTGGTTGAATTGAATGGCAGATAGAGAGATTCATGAGAGTCGGTCTAGGAACAAAATGAGGAGTGGAGCGAGGATTTAGGCGAAAATGGAGAGAGGGAAATATTTCCACTAGGTTCTCTCTAGATTTGCAAAGCCTCTTTTTGAAATTTTTGAAGAGGGTGACAAAATCTCTCTCTCTCTCTCTCTCTCTCTCTCTCTCTCAGCTTTGTTATTGATACAGATACATATTATAACACATATTATTGAACAATCCAAATCCCAGAGCTCGGCAGTTAAATCCACCAGGTTTATTAAGGACAACCGGTTACAAATCATAGTTGGTTCATAAAATATTAGTTGTCCAGGGAAGAAAGATTACGCCAATTCACTTTACCAAAAAAAAAAAAAAAGATTACGCCAATTCCTGAGCATGACTTGTGTCCCGTGCCTCTTAGAGACTGCAGCTGCTACTCACACAAACCTCATTTCAATCTTGAAACAAAGAACTCAAGAATCTCATAAGCTTGTCTCACATTGCCAATCTGGAATTGCATGAGAATGGCGATTTCCTCCTAGTTGCGGGGTTTTTATAGTACAATTGGAGCTGTTTTGACCTTTGGGTATTAGGTGGCTTCACCAATTTGCCGAGCTGCTTTGCCGTCATCTCAGTTGAATTCGACTGAGGTCGGATTTCCCAGGGCTGGGTAGCAATCCAATGTTCCAACCAGCTCCAACCGGAACATTCTTTGTCAAGACAATAAGAAGGTTGACTGAGATAGTAGCTGGAGTTAGCCCCCCACTGCAAACGGTTTTAAAATTATCAGATTGTGTCGTTAGAACGTGGGATCATAACCTCAGTAGCTGCGGACCTGATGAGACAAGGCGTATGCCAGGGCTCTCTCCTGCTTGGTGGCCGCTGCTTCTCTTTGCTGTATCGCTGCGAGGATATCCTCCTTGGTTCCAGGGCCTCCACACCATTCGAGCTGTCGGGGGAGAGGAAAAAGGGTTTTTTTTCCGATTTAATACAAAAGAATATATATTTATAAAATTAGGTTAGAAAAAAAAATATTTGCCGATTTTGCAGCGCGCCAGCACTTGCGCGCTGGTTATACCAGCACGCAAGTGCTGGCATAAGCAAGCAAAAGCTTGCTTTTTTATTTTTTATTTTTTTAAACAAATTTTTTATTGTAATAAAAAATTTATATTTATTATTAATTTTCGACGATTTTTATTAGCTACGAATTTTACGACGAAGTGTCATTGGAAATGTACGCTATATATTTTGCGACGAAATTTGCAATAAATTGGATGTTTTGTTGCAAATTAGCAAGGAATTTTTTTCGGCTAATTTTCCGTACCTAAAATATTTTTTTTTATGCTTTTCAATTATTTTATATTTTTAGACAAAAAATTATTTTTTTTGTATTTGTCCCCAGTATGCGATGAATTTCTAAGCTATATTTTTGCAACAAACGTACCGCAAATTTCGTCGTGCGACACATTTATATTTTGCGACAAACTCAAATATAAACGTGTCGTAAAATATAAAGCGTACATTTTCAACGACAAACGTGTGAGTTTGTCGCAAAATACAAACGTGTCGCAGAACGAAATTTGCGACATGTTTGTCGCAAAATATATAGCTTAGTGTGTTTCATGGTGACGTCTAATATGTCGTTGGAAATGTACGTTTTATATCATGCGACAAACGTGTCGCATGAGTTTGTCGCAATAGATAAACGTGTAGCACGACGAAATTTGCGGTACGTTTGTCGCGCGACACGTTTATATTTTGCGACGAACTCATGGGACACGTTTGTCGCAAAATATAAAGCGTACATTTTCAATGACAAACGTGTGAGTTTGTCACAAAATATAAACGTGTCGCAGGACGAAATTTGCGATATGTTCATTGCATACTGGGGACAAATACAAAAAAAATAATTTTTTGTCTAAAAATATAAAATAATTGAAAAGCATAAAAAAAGGATTTTAGGTACGGAAAATTAGCGAAAAAAAAATTCCTCGCTAATTTGCAACAAGACATCCAATTTATCGCAAATTTTGTCGCAAAATATATAGCGTACATTTCCAACGACACTTCGTCCTAAAATTCGTCGTTAATAAAAATCGTCGAAAATTAATAATAAATATAAATTTTTTGTTACAATAAAAAAATTGTTAAAAAAAAAACAAGCAAAAGCTTGCTAAAATTTGCTTGCTTATGCCAGCACTTGCGCGCTGGTTTTACCGGCGCGACCTAAATCGGTAAATATTTTTTTTCTAACCTAATTTTGTAAATATTTTTTTTTTTGTATTAAATCGGAAAAAAAACTCGAGGAAAAACTGGCATTTGTAGATATGTCGTTCGAGCCCGACAATGTTTGATAAACATTGCTGAGGTGCTATAATGATGGTATTTACACTCTTCTTCCAAATTAGGAGAGTTACGGTGTGGTTTTTCGATCCTTAGACCAGTAGCTCTCGGCATCAACTCGAATCAGGTCTGAACAGAGAATTCAGAAGGGACTGAAAGAGATGTCTTCTCTTTATAATGAGGAAAAGAACTTCTAGTATCTGAATGAGAAGGAGTTTTATGCAACACAAGTATGTTGAGATTGAGAAATTCGAAGACCATGACGATGCATACTATGTGCATTTAAACTGGAGGATCCAACCGTCTTGTGAATTTGGGTAAACTGAGAGGGAAACCAACATGCTGGCTACGGATTAGCCTGCACTCAGTCTATCATCAAGCATAGATTAAAGTGTTCTATGTTCCATTCAGCCGCCTACATGTAGATTCTACCAAATCGATTGGCGATCATAGTTTAAGCATTGATATAATCGGAGATAAAATAGAGATTTTGGCTCTTTAAGCTAAGGGGAGAGGCTGTACCGATTCTGGAGCTTGGCTTCAAACTTCAACTGATTTTCCAGTCTCTTTTGCCTCATGCGTGCCTCGCGACCATGGTAATTCGTCAAGCTCTAATCTGGATTTGGATGCTGCTCCACGAATGCAAATATACAAGTGCGGTCGACACTTGCTGTGTTGCGGGTAGACCATGAGTCAAGTTTTGGAACGTCACTGCACATCTCAACCGATACAATATGTCCTTGTCTAGGAAAAGTGGAAAACGAATAGATGTTATGTCACCTTATACGTTGTCTAGCCATGGAAAGTGAAAGAGCTTAGTCTTACCATACCAGATATGCACGAAATGCAGCTTGAATCCTAGTTGCCCCAGTATCTTCAATCCGCTTTCCAGGAATACCCAACTTTCATTGTGAATCCGGCTCGGAACCATTTGACTTTGCGGCACAAAATTCCACCTATTTCTTAGATGTGTCCAAGCAGATTAGAGAAAGGGCATGGCATGGATATTGTCTAGGACGAAAAGCAGGAAAAGGTTTCGCTCAGGATTTTAGCAGTGCCAGTGGAATCGAGGGCGGACTAGCTTTCTAAGAGTCACATATTGCAACTGTTGACAACCGATTCAATGATGGAATTGAAAACGTTTTTGGCCATGATATAGTCAGTAGATGTAATATAGATTTTGAGTCGTTCAGGGAAAATAACTTGGCTTTGAATATTTGACAGTTCCATTTGCTGTCGATCAAACCTTCCCTTTGCTCAAATCAATAGGTTGATTTCAAAAGAAAATATCGTCAAACTGATTTCAAATCTATCATCAGTCTGCTCACTATGTGATCTGAGAGAGGTGAGTTAATATCGCAAACTCCATCAGATGAATCCAATAATGGGCAGGGGAGTATCACTTGGTATTTGTTATCAGTCTTCTGATCAAATTGAAACTATACAAGGCTGTCTACCTTGACAAGGCCGAAAAATCACAAGGCAAAACCCCAAAAAACGAAGTGCACACATTGGACATTGGAATTCATAGACATAACTAGCATTGACAGGGTACCTTTGCTTGTCTGGAACTTCCTTCCTTCGCTTTCTTGAGGCTGATTATTGTCCTAAAGCAGTCTCCAAGACCCATCACTGTATAAACAAAGAAAGAGAAGAAATTATTCAATCCCGGCAAGGGGCTCCGACGAAGTAGAAAACCTGAAACAATATCGACTTTTCAGTGAACAAGATGTCAACAAATGTACTACTACAACAAGCAGCCTATTATATTTTCACTTGTAGAGAATGCCACGAAAACAGCATGTAAACAATCTTCCATATATGCTAAAAATCACAAAACAAAGCGATCCGACGCTAAACTAAACTAAACATCGCACAAATTGAGGCGCCATTACAGGTTGAGGATGGAGAAGCTCTGGCACCTTCTGGTTGCACTGGTAACATGAACATGAAAGCAAGAGAAACAAAATGCCGTTTTTAATGTGGAGAATAAGGGGAGATGCAACGTGAGAGTCTCCACATGGAACTAGCCAAGAGCTTAGTTGACGTCTCATCTATAGTGAAGACACTGTTTGATCTCCCCCAATATGGACAATCAACACCAGCAGGCAACAATAAATTGATAAATGTTTCACTCCGAAATAAAAATAAAAATAAAAAACCAAAGAGATAAGCTTGTATGGCTTTTCGCGGATTGCCTATATCGTATGTGAATTTTCACAATTTCACATGTTTCATAAGTAAAATTTAATTACTCAAACAACAGATATTTTAATCTGAAATGGTCCTGGCGAGGCTCGCACTCGCGACCTTCGGCTCATAAGAGCCCCGCTCTAACCGACTAAGCTACGGGACCTTGCCTTGTAGTGAGATTCCATGCAAATTATTACGGTAATTAAACACTTAAATCATTGCATGACTTGTGGGGTTGTTCATCTGTTGCTCTCAATAGTCATCAATGACGTCATGCAGAGCTTTTCTTGGAGAATTGCATAGCATGTCTTGTTGGAACTTTGATTTCAAAAGTCCCATTTTTCTTGGAGAATTGCATAGCTTTTTCGTTTCCCTGTGCTTGGTTCGTATAATTGTAGTTGTTGTACGCATTGTGTTTTGACGTATTATTGTTAGTTTCGTCCGACCAAAATTATGTTTGATTACATATTCGGATTCTTCTCATCGATACGAGAAAAATGAGTGGTCGCATACATTCAGGGGACGCTGGAAACCACCGCACGCGCCTACACGAGCCGTGACGGTGGCGGCGCGCGACGATCACCGGCGGACGCTACTGTTCATGCCTGTTTTGTGTATTTTCGTTCGGTGAAATTTTAAAATAAGTATATGGCTGGATAGAGCTCGATCATACGAGCATTTCAAGTGGTCGCCGGCCGTCAGAGGCCGCCGGAAGGCCCCACACGCGCCGGAGGCGTGACTGCGTGTGGGCGCCACGCGCCTCAGGCGTGTATCAACACGTTGGTTGACTTTGGTCAACCGTCGTGCTGACGTCATCATGACGTCAACGGGTCTCGGTTTAGGCACTCTGACCCGACCCGGATTGACCGGGTCAACCCGTTGATCGACCCGCTTTGACCCGTCAACCCGACCCGGTTTTGACCTGTTGACCGACCCGGATTCTGATCTCGGACCGTTGACGGTTGACCGGTCGGACCAGTCGATCCGATCTATAGTTGGACCGGAAAACCGATAGGACCGGGACCGGTCAGACCGGTTGTTGGACCGGCCCCCGCTGGCACGTGGAAGGCACGTGCAAGCGCGTGATCCCCACGCGCCGAGACTTCAATCGGCCAGTGAGGGCACGTAAGGTCTCTGATCGGAGCGTGGTTTACGGCGACTTGTTGGTAAGGTCCTGCTCTATATTGTGGTACATTAATATTACATGTTTGAGGCTTTGCAGTTGGAAAATGCATATGAAACCCTCTGTACGTGAATTTTTTCAAGGGTATTTTGGATTTTTTCATTCAGTGTTAGAAATGGCTTCAACATCGATGATGCATATTGCGTCTATCCCAACTTATGGAGGGAAGCCAGAAAAGTTTAATCGTTTGATTTCAAAAGATGGCAATAGAAGATGTTGTTCTATGTCATGACATTAAATTTGGCAAAGTTCCTCAATGAGGATACTCCTAAGTTGGATGAAGGAAAGACAAATATGGAAAGAATTGTTGCTGTAGTTGTGTGGAAGCATTTTGACTTCCTATGTTATAATTAAATCTTCAATGGTCTAGACAATTTCCCACATAACGTTTATAGCTTGCTGAAAATGGCTAAGGAGTTATGGGAAAGACTGGACGAGAATTACAAAGCAGAATATGATGGATTGAAAAGATTCATTGTTGGCAAGTTTCCGGACTTCGACATGGTTGATTTCATAACCGTCCTAAATCAAGTCCTGAAAACTTCAAGTGTATAACATTCATGTCGAAGATATGGTTCTAAGTGAATCATTTCAAATGGATGCTTTCATTAAAAGGCTACCACCGTCTTGAAAAAATTTCAGGAATTATCTCAAAGTGTGGGGGCAAGAAATGTTATGTATATTGGTAAGTCTCGACATATACGTCGAAGACACGATATTGTAAGACAACTTCTCTCTAGTGAAATTATCACAATTGACTATGTAAAGTCAAATGATAATGTTACGGATCCATTAACTAAAGACCTAACTAGAGAAATGATTGTGAAAACATCAAGGGAATGGGTTTAAGGCCATAAAGAAGTTATCATAGCGGAAACCCTACCTAGTTAACTGGAGATCCCATGATCTAGGTTCAAATGGACAACCAAGTTATGAAGGCGGTGTAGAGTACTGTGAATTTCTCTACTCATTCCCGTACATAGACAGTACTAATATGTGAATGTTAAGCATATGCTTTTAATGATTTTGAATCGAGTATGTGATATACTGCACTTTTAGAAATCACCTATGTGAATGGAAAGTGATGGTCGCTTCTGTGAGAATTGAAAATGCCGAATTCTCTAAAGCACTTATGAGACCAGGCGGTGTTCATGGCCAAAACGAATACAACAGTGAGAACCAACTTTGTTCGAGGGAAAGTTGTGTGTTTCCTATTGTCTAGGCTTACACTAAAGGTCGACAGGTCAAAGACATCGAGTCTACTGATTGACCGAGTAAGTCCGATAGGTCTCTACTAGGGTAAGTTCAAAGTTTCAAACTACTTATCTCGATGCAACGATCTCTCATGGAATATTCGCACATTGCATATCATGCATTCGTGGAGAGTTTTGATAGTTAAAATTCTTATTCATGTGGGGGATTGTTGGAACTTTGATTTCAAAAGTCTCATATGAAGTTGAATGAGAAATGAAGAGTTGCTTCGATTCGTAATAAAAATGAAAAGTTGTTTCGTTTCGTCGAATCTTTTCGATGAAACCGTGCGACTTCGTGACGTTTCATCGAATCCTTTCGACGAAATCGTGCCTTTTCGTCGACCAACCCTTTCGGCGAAGCCATATGTCTTCGTAACTCTTCATTTCACTCTCTATAAATAAAGCATTGACCATCGCATTAGATAAAATGATAAGACACGAGCATTAGATACAATTGTTATGTTCGTCATTCATTCATCATCGTCATCATCTTGTGCGGTTATTCCGCAAAGTTGCGTTCGTCGGAGTCCTTTGAAGAAGTACCGCTTCAGAGGAACGCGATCCGTTCTATCCTGGAAGACAATTGTCCAAAAACCTCGGGTATCGGTTGAGGGGACAAATTTATCTTAAGGACACAACATTATTTCGTTGGGCTCGGATTATTCATTTGCATTCAGATTACTCGTTTGCGATTGATTCAGATTTGTCTATCAATCTTAATTTTTCATATATGAACTTCAAGCACGTATACCCTCTTAGTGGACAACATGTCTGGTGTTGCTATCTTTTCATTTCCAGATTATGTTTTTTAGGCCAGAACCTGCAAGTATCCTCAATCTCCTAAAAAAGGAAAAAAGACAAAAACAAAAACTGTGTATCAGAAGTGGCTTTCTCTTGCCAAATCATGCTGTGATGGGCTGGACGATGGGCCAAACTTCCTATTTCGGCACCTAGTTTGACACATAATAAACCTAATGTAACATATTACGGAAGAATAGTCCTATATACTTGTCTTGAGTAAGGCATCGACTGGCGTTGAGATAGAACCGAACCCATGAGCATGGAGATCTGCTTCTCTGTGTGCACAGAAGCAATCCCGGTGACATTGAGCTATGCATTTCTTTTTAATCTTTTTCAGACCAAAATCATATGTTGTTTGTAATAGATTTCTCTTAATTTTTCAGGGATTAATGATTGAGGAAGGAGGAAAGGATAAGATGATGAAGATGGCAATAAAACTCGGAGAATATTGGATTAGGGAGATCTACGCTTGATGTGGTCCCCGTATTCTTGTTCGAATCTTAGGAAATTAATCTTTGTATTGAATAGGACAAGAGACCCAACAAGATATGCTATACCTTGGTTTTCGGTGACTTTGGATCATAGAAAATCATAATCTTCCATCCGAATAACATTATAGGAAAGATTATTAACGCCCATCTCTATGAAGATTGCGGTCAAGCTAGCTAATGAAATTGCTGGTACAGGCCATCCTGCCTTTGGGAGTTTGAATCTATGATTTATGCTATACCAAAAAAGAATGAGCGAATTCATGTTTTTATTTAGTAAAAGATATTGTCTATGATAGTAGAATCTATATTTAGGCCACAGAAATTTTGTGATGATCTATGTCTCAATCACCCTTTTAATTTTTACCAATCTGTAGAGATCCTAAAGAGCTTACTCCATAAAGTGCATGGACTGAGGGAATCTAAATCTAATATATGATGGCATCTGTTTCGTTTCGTCTCTAAATCATAACTCTCCTTATCAATAATGTAATCAAAAAGATGATTAAGGTTCATCTCTACGAAATTACAGTGATGCTAGCTAATGAAATTGCTAATACATGCCAATCAGATCATGACCCTCAAAGTCTCTCCTCTCAAATTCACTACTAATAGCCTTTGAGAGTTTGCATCTATGATTCATTCTATGCCAAAAATGAAAGAGCAAACCCGTGTTTTTATTTAGTGAAAAAAAAAATATTGAGTTTTGGCAATAAATTTTTTGTGATAATCTATGTCTCAATCACTCTCTTAATTTTTACGAATCTGTAAAGATCCTAAAGAGCTTATTACATAAAGTGGGTGGATTGAGGGAATCTAAATCTAATATTTGTCAGCAGCATCTGTCTCGTTTTGTCCCTAAATTAGTTCATGGTTGATATAGGATAAGGGCTTATTGCATGGTGAAAGCGTGGCACTTTGTAGAAGCAGAAATGGGATTCATGAGGAAGAATCCCGCATGAAGATCTTTCTTTAACTTTTTCCATAACTAGTTGCCTCTTAAAAAAGAAAACTTTTTTCTGCTTTAGTTTCAAATTTTCCGTTTCGGGAAAATAATCTTTGATTTGGATATGATTTGGATTTGCAAGAAAAAGTTAATCTTTGCATACCCGCATTTTTTCTTGTCGGAAAATAAAAATGTTGGAGTTGTTCTTTTGACCTATGTATAAATGCCTTTTTTTTGTGGTGAATTGCATGCAAAGCTGCATAAGGGAAACAGCCAAAAGAAAAACCCAGAAATGAAGGGACAAAAGCGGGAAGCTTCATTAAGAATCCAACCCATTTGCAAATTCATCATTCTAGTGAGAGAAAAGATCTGAGGTGGTTGAATTGAATGCTAGAGAGAGAGAGAGATTCATGAGAGTCGGTCTAGGAACAAAATGAGGAGTGGAGCGAGGATTTGGGCGAAAATGGAGAGAGGGAAATATTTTCACTAGGTTCTCTTTAGATTTGCAAAGCTCTTTTTGAAATTTTTGAAGAGTGTGACAAAATCTCTCAGCTTTGTGGTCTCTCGGACAAGGTAAAGAGCAAATCCCCAAAATCTGCTCTCTCTCTCTCTCTCTGGTCTGCCCCATTTTCTCTCTCTTCGATTATGCTGGATTTCCTTCTCTTTCTTGCCTTTTTTTTTTACTTCTTCATTGCATTCGTATCTTAAAGAAGCAGATCATTTTCGCTGGCCATTGTGTAATTGCCTCTGAATTTCCTATTGAAGGCTTCAGCGTAATTCTCTTCGAGGTTCTAGTTGCTGGGGACACTAGATAGTTGGGCTCTGATAGATCTCTCTGTTCTTTGTCCTCACGAATTAGTGATTGGCTCATTTGGCAGCTATATTTGTGGGATATATTACTCGATTTCTGTTACATCTGTACACACGTGAAGTGGGATTGTGGTGTTTTCTGATGGTGATGAGATTGTGATCACAAAGAGATCAGATTGCCATCCAGAAAAGAGGGAAAAAAAAAAAAATTCTCCTTTATAACAGAAGATCAACGTCGCAGAACATCTACGAAGTTTGACCCTTGGAATTGCATGGAAGATTGACCCAATGGCACAAGAAGACCAAGCCCAAAAGTGTAGTAACAGTAGTAGTGGGGGTAATATCACCATTGGGAGCAACAACAGCATTAGGTCCTCCAAGAAGCAGAAGCAGAAGAAAGCCCCACAGAGAGGCCTTGGTGTGGCACAGTTGGAGAAAATCAGGATTGAGGAGCAGCAGAAGAGAGATGCCGCTGCGATTTTCCCGTCCCCGGCCACGATTTCTCAGGGCGGTTCGTATTACTTGCCAGCTCCTCTCGCAAATTATCACGTCCAAGGCGATTTTGCCCCGATGAACTCTATATTCAGACCAGTTCCCCCGCACCCAGTTCAGAATTTCGAGGTCCCAAGCGCAGGTGCATTCCCACTGGTGAACCGGGCAAGAGGCTGTGGCCTCGAGATTGATAGGCAGTCCGGTGCAATGATAGTGCCCGAGCACTTCCCTTATATGTGGAATTTCCCTGAGTGTGGTGGTGAAATTAAGACCTCTTTGATGGATCCTGGATCGCAATTGTGCTCCAGACCGAGTTTACCTAATGATTCCGGTTGGCCTTCCCTTGGACCAGTGCGAAAAGTGCAATATGATCACCCGCCTTTGCTGGTAAAATAGTGTCACGTGAGGCATTCCTAGTTCGCTAATTGTCACTCGTAGAAGTTATCAATAATGTCCAGAATGTTTCTGCAGGTGAATGCATCACCAGTTACTTCTTCGGCACCTTCACTCAATTATCAGATGGAGCCCCCTTCAAACCAAAGTCATCATAACAATTATTTCCCAGCTTTGCCTCTGGAAGAGAAGGTGCATATTATATTATTTTCCTCGTCTGATTCGGTAGATTTCCATTTTCTAATTTCAGTGTCATTATTGGCCGGCGCTGCAACAAGTTTTGCTGTTGACTCACATGAGAGCAGCTGTAAAAGTTTATTGCTCAATGTAATACTAGTTAATCTTCTGGCATAGTCTGGTGTTACCGTGCTATAGTTTGTCATTAGTGTTGTTATTGGGGCTTAATTGGTGAAATATTGACTTTGTTTTGTGGATCCATTTTCCTTGAGAGTTAATACAGATGATCGGCGTGAAAAGATCATATCCCTTCTCTCAAGAAAATCCACCAGCCCCCTACTACCCGTTCAAACTCCCTGTACTTGGCCATCCAAATGGTACGCCCGATGAACCATACTCACGTGGCAATGACAATTTAAGGTTGGCTTAAATTCAGGATCAAGCATCCCCTTTTGACTCTGAAGGCAAGCGTTACATTGCGATCTTGCTGACTGTTATGTTTTTTTCTTTTCAGCAGTTTCAGAGAAGGTCCTTCATGCCCTCCCCCGGCATTGGAGCCAGATTTGTCGAAAAGCATAAAGAGGAGTGGAACTTTGGGTGGAGAGTTCCTCACTCTTGGCCCCCCAGCAACATCAACTCCTCTAAACTCGAAGCAGCCTCCGGCTTTGCTAACATTGAATGATCAGAATGTTCCTGATTCTGAATCACGAACCAATAGAGTAAGTTCGGAGCAGGTGTCTTTGTTTCCGTTTCAGTAGTTTTTATATCAAATCGAGTGATCTTTCAGCGATCCAGCTCTCAAAGTTTGGTCTTGTTTAATGTAGGGATCTCAAGGGGGTCTAGGTTTCCCCCAGGGATCGAACTGGAGGCATCAGGAAAACCCTTGCTACAACTTTCTCCCTCCAGCAATGGTACTGAATAACCAAGCAAATACGCGCATGAACAATTGCAACAGCAATCCTGGGGCAATTATCGATCTCAATTTGAAATTGTAGAGAACTGATTGAGGGCATGATAACCGAGCGGCCCTTGTTTAAACTACATGCCGATGGCTTTTAATCTTGATTCTTTTGTAGCTTTAAAAGACGATTACATTGATTGTTGTGGTTACAGCATGGGATGACTTCATCCATATTTGTTCCCTTTGTGAAACCCCGATCTTGCTCATGTTAAATATCCTGACTTGTGGATTGGTTGTCGTTCTGTTCTCTCGCGTGTGCCTGTTGTTATCGTTTGGTAAGCTGTGAAGATGGTCTTTCTATATCATTGTGGAAGCAGAAGTTCTCGCTAATTAGGCCCTTCTGGAGTGGGAATTTTTTTCTCAGATTTTGAGTTTTATTGACGCGTCGGGCAATCATTGAAAATCGAATTCGTATGTGCATTGTGACGAGTCTAGAATCGGTCATCTCCGTGCTCTCCTCAGACACCAGGAGAAATTCAGTGGATTTGTTCTTAGACTGACCGCATAGAGAAATTCGTGTATCATGACAGGAGTTACATAGCTTTGGAAGAGTCTATTGGTGTCTACTGTGAAGTGTTGCTGTACAGGGGCTTCAATAGCCCAAGTTTGGCTGCTTGGTGTGGAAAAGGTGGTTTAAAACGAAAAGGTAATTTGGAACGGAAGCGTAATTCCTCATCTAAACTGATTGATCACAAACTCTTTTCAACTTCGGTAAGCAATTCCATCATAAGTGAAGCTTTCGCAGGTTTTCGAGTTGAGCAATTGGGGCAACAAAACAGGGAAGCTGGTCTGAAATTACTGGTCTCAACTTATGCTACTAAACTAGTCACCTCCATGTCAAGGAAATGACAACATGATAGGAAATGGACTTGTGCTTCGCGCAATCCAAAAACTCAGTCCGTACGATAATGTTTTGCGTACCACAGGCTGAACTGTTATGCTTGTCATTTAGCCTGCCCAGATCTGAAAGTACAGTTAAAACATGTTCAGCAGTAAAACAACCTACAAATCTACAATCACCGGTCGCAAATTCGTTAACCATGCGGCAACCTCGACTCCAGCTAACATCAACTACATGAGGATAATTATAGCTGAAGGAGCTGTTAAGAAAAGAAATGGAAAGGAAAAGCTCCATTTGCCCGAGAGAAAATTCCAAGTTCCAAGTTCCAAGTCTATGACCAGCCGAAAACATAATCCAAGACATAAACCAGTGCCAAGGAGAAAGGATAAAGAAGAAAGGCCAGTGAGAATGTCCACAAGGGGAAGGTGGTGCGGAAGCTGGCGAAGGTTCCCATCACGAAGCAAACGATGAGAATAACTAGCACTTCAGAAGAGAAATCCCATGTCAATCCTCTGATGTAAACAATGGCCAAGAAAACTGATAGGCAAAGGAGATTGTTCATGGTTACTGCCCCATATAGCTGCATGAGAAAACTTGGAAATCAGGCAACCTTCAATATACAAAGGTAAAAAGCACACTAAAACGAGCAAATAATAACCGCAGTGGCACACAATGTACCTCCACCACACTCGATGGCTTATTTCAGAGTCTGAAAGAACAACTGCCGGCCGATTTATCATGCTCAATGCAACCAATTCATTGAAGAGAAAAAGGGAGCAAACTTGAATTTGATGCTATTTACATGCTCATGGAAAGATGCTATTTCCGTTACTCAATACTACACTATCGGTCCAAATCAAACTAGGACCTCAATTTCTCAATCGAGTTTGCTATTTTTGACAGAAACATGACTGTTGAATGAAGCTAATACCCAGTAGAAGGGGACAACCCACCTCAGAGAAAGTAAGCGAGGCCGTTCTTTGCTTTTTCCTACTCGCAAATATAATTGCTGAAACGGCTTCACTGGAGTTTGTAGCCAAGGGAAGAGCAATAAAGGAGATGAAGAAAGTCGGAATACCGGAGGCGTATGAGAAATTGTCAACTGCATCTACAAGAGGGTCAGCAAATGCCCCTGCAACGATTGTTCCAAGGACCAATAATGACACTGCTTTTAAGGTTATCAATTTAGGATTCTCAGCATGTTCAGCAACCTCATCAGTTTGATCCCCAGCTTTCAATTTAGCATGCTCTTGTCTAGTTTGCTGCAGAAAGCAATTGCAGAAGGGCACAAGACTCAATAACATGCTCTAAACCATCATTCTTAAAACTGACAGATAGAACAACTTACATTATGCAAGTCATCTAGAAACTTCATTGAACCGAAGTTTTTTATTCCAGAAGCAGCGCCTGAACTTCTAGCCTTGTTAAGCCATCTAGAGATGCCATTCACAAACTCGGGCAAATCCAGAAGGAAATCATTTGAGGAGTCAAATTCTTTCATGACTTTACCTACAGCATCGTCCTCATTCAAATCTATTTCTTCAAATTGAATTCCTACTATCAGTGCTTTAAGTTCTGCAGCACTTAGATATCCATCGCCATTTTCATCCAAGGTCCTGAAAAGCCTGTCACCAAATAATCCAGTCAGCCTGCTGGTTTAGCTGAATCTGATATATTTTTTTTAAAATATAATAGTGCACATCCAGTGGAAACTAACTTCTCGACGACATCCTTATTCAGTTCACCATCATCTGTAAGTAGCCTCCCCAGGGCACGCGTCCGTATGTGTCTTAAGAAACCTAAAACAACATGCTTGTGCTCCACATAAGCAAGTCGCCGCTTCTGGATCCAAGGCTGGACAACCTGCACCATATTTAATACTTTTACGTAGAGCGAAGGAGAAGAGCGAACAGAATTTCAAATCTTGGTATATAAATTGGCTTTAGCTCATCTCACTGGAGTAGCCCGACAAACAATACAGCTAGATTTTTCTTTGGTTCATACGCACACGATGTGTCCCTCACAATATCCTGCATATTTACGGCATAATTTAGAAGCATGGTGGCTACCTGATAAATACAATATGCCATTAATAGTATCAGAGAGACAATCAGCGACATTAAGACAGCCAAGTGCCTCCCCGAAGTCGAGTTGAGAAGTTGAGGCAATTGAACAATAATGAAGGGTATCACCGAAATGACCATAATCCTTGCTGCATCACTTGTCCACAAATCTGTACTGACACCAGAACCTGCACGAGCAAAGATAGATAATGCACGTGAAGTCATTCATCAAGGTAGATGGCTGCTTGACACTGCAGAGTACGCCTAAATACTAGGGGTGAGCAAAAAAACTATGATCCACCCAAACCGAACCGGACCATACCCAACCGGCCGATTTTGGATGGTAACTGACGGGTATGGTCCGGTTCTCGGTTTCTATTTTTTGGAATAGGTGGGTATCGGTTCGGTTTCTGGTTTCGGGTGGAAACCATCCAACCGACCCAACCGAACCAATCCTTTTATAAAATACAAATGTATATTCTCTTAAAATAACTTTTGCAATACTTGTTATCTTGCATATTGAAATTTTTCCATGTAGCAATAGTACTTAAATCGTTTTCCCCATTGTTATTTTGCATTATTTAAATTTTTCCTCCTTCAACCACTAGGGATTGGTTCCCTTTCCTTTTTTTAATTGACGTTAGTGCTCAGTAGAACCGTAACCGGAATCCAACCAAGAATCGAACCGGACTAGTGGTTCGGTTTTCGGATGGATCCATGAAACGAGCAGGTGGTTCATGGTTCAAATTTTGCGAAACCGGTCCCTCGCGGGCGGTTCTTGATTCTAGGGTGGGAACCATCCATCCTGGAACTGATCACCCCTACTAAATAGGCATTATATCAACCATAAATAAACTTGATCATCAAAAAAGAAAACTCACAAGAGAAAACACTTGCTTTTCAGATCAATAACTATTCTAGAAATGAGCCACCATGGACATTGCAGCTAGTTCTTCAATTTGTCAAATTAAATCAGCCCAAATATTTCGAAAAAAAAAAAAATCAGCCCAAATGTTGCAGAAGATCCTAGATCATGAATGATCAACAAGAAATAACCAAAATAGAATGACGAAAAAGGAACAACAAGTGCAACAAAGGCATACCTTTCAGGCTAAATCCTTTTGTGTCTTGTTTGTCCAATGCAACTGCGTTATGAATATCACACTTCCCGACAATAACGCAAGATCCCCATATAACTGTAAGAAGCATGACAGTTGATCCAGCCAATAAGCCCATTCCAACAGAAACTTGGCTTTGAGCAGTCTCTGAGCTTCCAGAAAGTCCAGACACTGTAGAACAAAGTGGAGAAACTATTCACCAAAGGCTTCATTTGCGGCTAATTACCACAACAAATTCCAGTAGTTAGATGGATATGTCCAAACGAACAAGCCCACTGAGACTCTTAAGCATCAAAGGTGGAAGGGGGATCCTATTGAAATACAACATAAAAATTGCACTCTAAAGAAAACAAAATTGCAAACCCAAAACCATTTTGTATGTTTTATGTTAACAGATCCTTGGGATGATCGGCACTGCTAAGAAACTGTTGAAGAAGATGGAAGGCCATAGACTTACCAACAGAAATAATTTCAAACAATGTGAAATGACCAAAAATTCGTTTTCACACGGAAGGACCACAGTAAATCTCTTCATGCAGACCAGAAAACAGCCAGACAGTTGCAAAGTCAAGAACATTGTCCGTAGTTAATGAAGGCAAATGGGATTGTGATCCCTATAGTTCTCAATGTCCAAGCACACATGCATTTTCCTCTTGTATTCATTTAATTCTAGAGTTAGTTCGCGCTTAATTTGTTCAGCGCCAGTCCAATTTCCAATAAACCAACGCGCCCCCAAGATGCCAGTATCATCCCTCTCAACCATTTCTTTTATAACCTTCAAATCTCCAGCTGATTAGATCCGGGATTCACTTCCGGAGATGGCAAATGGGCGGTCTTTCCACGCCATCGAGGATGACCACATATCTCCATCAGAAAACAGATGAAGAGACAAAAAGGATAGGAGAAGTGAATAGGAGCAACGCGTGTCCATCATCAAATCTGCAAGAAAAGGAGGACCCATCTCGTGGACCACGAGCTCTGTCGTAGATTCAAGAAAAAAGTCAAAAAGGGATTAACGCCGACAACAAATTTTGGGACAAAGGCAGGGGATCATCCATTGGATTTGATAGAATCTGGAAGTTAGATAGGGATCCGCAGGCACGATTCCAAACCGCAAGAAGGGCGAAACGAGATACTTTTATGCGGAACCGGATCCCCTACCTTTCAGGCTAAATCCTATTATGCCCAATGGATGTAAAGCGTCAACACCCAAAAGCGGAAACGAAAGATTTATTAATGTGTCAGTACAGAAGAATGACAATTTCTTTAATATAATACAAAAAGTCCCCTAGATAGTAATTGGGCAGCAGCAGAAGAAAAGAGAAAAAAAAAAAAAAGAGTTTTGCGTAGATCATGCTTTTGAATAAAAGAAGAACCCTGTATTTAAGAATTCGTCTTGATTCATGGTATCTTGCCCTCTTGTCTGCTCGGTCATGCTCGTGAGTCGACGACAATGGCGGAACTAAATGGAGCAAGCGAACCGGAACATATTTTATTTCGCGAACGACGACTTTTTCCATTCGACATATGGGGAAAAAGAAAAAAAGAAAAAATAGGAATCGCCTCACCAGCACCACATCCTCACGCTTTCTCGGATCCAAACAGAGGAAGGAAACTGAAGTTCCACTCCAAAACCCAACTGTTGGATCCAAAGCAAGTAACACCAGCTGCAGCTGGGCTCGTTCGATCACGCCGCGAACAGTAATTATCCGGAAAAAAGAGCATGCGAAATTACAGCTAACGTACGCAGAATTTTCCGCGGTGTTCTGCCGTGGGCGTTCTTCTACCATCCCCGGAATTCGGCTAACGAAGGAGAACCGGAGTTTCCGAGAGGAATGCGGGAACGAGGTAAAACAAAAACAAAAAAAAAAAATCGAATTCCTATCGGGAGAGAGAATACGGACCGAGAATGAGCATGGCGTCGGGCAGTGCGCCGAGAATGGGAAGGAAGAGCCCGCCGACGATGCCGGGCCCCAGGATCTCCAGCAACAGCTCGCTGCCGTTCGACATGTACGTGGCCGCAAGGAACATGAGGTACCCGTACACGAGGATCAGGAACAGGTTGCCGAGCCACGAGGTGGTGCAGGGCATGAACCCGTACGTCTGGTCGCACGACGAGTCGTCGGCGGCGGACCGCGGGAGGAGCAGGTAGGGGGAGCCGTCGCCTCGCCTGCCGCCGGCGGGGGAGACTCCGTCGGAGACGGGATCGGGGGGCTGAGGCCCGAGGATGGACCGAGAGTGCGCGGAGCCGAACGACAGGAGGAGGAGGAGGAGAGGAACGAGGAGGAGAGAGGCATGGTTGCCGGTGGCCATGGATATGGGGAAACAAGCTCGGATTTTTAGAGTTGCAGGATATCGTGGAGGAAGAGACGGGTCAAATTATATAGGTTCCTCCGCGAGGAGAGAGAGAGACAGAGACAGATTGGACATTGGAGAGTACAGTTAGTTGCAGAGGAGGGGACAAGACGAGGCTAAATAGTAAATAGCCACTCCGCGGAGAGAGAGCGTGTGTTTTCGGGGAGAGCGATCGGGCCAGACCGCGTAAATAAGGATAAACCGTGTTCGATTGTGACCCGAAAACTACCTTGAAAAATCAGAGTCCAAAGTCCCCCCCCCCCCCCCCCCCCCCCCCCCCCCCAAAAAAAAAAGGACTCCGACCAGAAAAAAAAAGTCAAAAAAAGAAAAAGAAATAAGTGTTAAAAAAATTCACTACAATTATTTTCTATGGAAAAAACTACCATCATATTTTTTCTTTTCGTCGAATATCCCTGTACTTGACACGCGAATCTTATAAATTAATTGGAAAAATGACATAAACGGTTCCTAAACTTTGGCTCAATAGCATTGTGATACGATCCCCGAACTTTTGAAGTATGTTCAATTTAGTCCTTGAACTATAAAAAAAAAAATGTCCAATATCGACCCCGAACTTGAATTAATGGAAGGATTATATTAAACATCTTCCCAAAATTTAAGGACTAAGTTGAACATGCTCTAAAGGTTTAGAGACCATATTGATCAAATTAAATATTCAAGGATAAAAACACATCGCATATTGGGTTAAAGTTCATGGACCATATTAAGCAAATTAAAAGTCCAAGGTTCACATTGCATATTGGGCTAAAAAGTTCATGAACTTTATTGGACAAATTAAAAGTTCAAAAATGACGTTGCATGTTAGATTAAAGTTTACGAACTATTTGTGTCATTATCGCAAATTAATTTTCGTGATCCTATCAAAATGAAACATAGAAGTGATTTATGAAAACATGGTCCTCGTGCCATGTGGCACATCTCCTATTAGGATTCCATCAGTCATCAAAATTTGAGTCCTTTTGGTGTGTCGTGGTTAATTTTGTCTCGTCGCATCAACCGATAAGAGCTTCGCGATCGAAGCGGATGGTAAAAATTAAAGGTCAAATCCGGTTCTTATTCTCTCCGGCTTTGGTAGAAAAGATGGCCGCTCGGCTCACCGTTAGATTATGTCTCTGAGTTTAAAACTTTTTAGAGTCTAGAGGATGGATCAATCCGTTGAACCAAGTCTGCAAGGAGAGAAATACCACCGGATTGTTCCTCGCTTATTTCTCTAGTAATTTCACTCTCTCACCTCGATTTAAATGCAAGACTCGATTAGTTTATGTTGGAGATCCTGATTCTAATTACGATTGATTGAAGATTCGATTGAAGATTACGGAGATTGAAATCATGATTGACTTAATTAGCTTTGTATTTTAGGTAAATACAAATCATGTACATTTGTTTCCTTTATTTTCTGTCTCGTCAGTTCTATATATACAAAATGTACCGTCGATACAAAATCAATGAGAGAAAGCAATTTCTCGTCAATACTCTTGTTCACCTCTTGTTGATCATCTTCTTACAGTTTCCGAGTACGAACGTATCTATAATCTTGTCCGTCTGATTCATTAAAATTCTCTGTTCCCGCTCTTGAAGTGGAAGGAATCGAGATAGAAGGCTTCACTTAAGGGCGAATCCAAGAAATGAGGTGAAACTTGGAAAGCAAAGGGTAAATGATGAGTTTGGTGGGGTATTGCTTTTGGCAATGAGAACTTAAGGTTAAAATCTAATAACGTAAGATTATAGGGAAGTGGACACAGACTTGATCCTTCCCTTGCTCAAGAAGTCACAAGAGCGAATTGACATTCGTAAGTCCCAAGGTAAGTGCGTTAGAAGTCCTAAAATTTGTCACGAAAGTATAATTGAGTTATAAAACTTTCAAAAAGTGCAAATAAGTCATCAAACTTATCAGAAAGTACAATTGAGTCCTAAAATTTGTGAAATGTGCTTTTAAGTCCTAAAAATTGTCAAATTTGTGAAATCAAGTCATTTAGTTAGTTGCACAAATTGAAAGTTTTACGATTCTATTGCACTTTCCTTACAAGTTTTAGAACTTGATTGTATTTTTTTTTTCGAACAGCCGGGTGTTTGCGTCTATGCTCCTAGGCTAAAAAAAAGGGAACATAGACAGACTTGTTCGGAGGCAAGGATCGAGGGTTCTAATCAATGTAGAAAGGAACAAACGTACCATAGCCTTGCCATAATTTGTTATAGGCATTAGTGTAGAGCAGGTTCGTGCTGTGCACCCTTAGGCAAGGGAGACCCCCCAAAGTCCAAGGACGGCAAAGAGCAAGCCCAAAAACAAAGAGCCGTCCTACCACTAGAGGTGGCAAATGGGTAGGTCGGGTCGAATATGATCCGACCCATATTGACCCATCCGACCCATATTTAATGACCCAAACCCGACCCGACCTGCGACTGACCCATACCCGACCCAACCCGTTTTGACCCATATTACCAAAACACAACAATTTTTTAAAAAAATAATATTACTAAAATAGTTTCCGACCTCGGTCCCGTCCCTGGCCCCGGTCCCAGTCCCAGTCACGGCCCCGGGACCCCGTCCCGGCCCAAGGACCCGGCCCCGGGACCCGAACCAGGCCCCCGCCCCAGCACCGGCCCCGGACCCACCCTTGGAGTCGGCCCCCGGACCCGGACCCGGCCCTGGCACCCGGTCTCGGAACCCGCCCTGGCCCTTGAACCCGACCTCTAGACCAGGCCCCGGGACCGGGTCCCGGTCCCGAGACCATTTGTAACTTGTGGAATAATGTTATCCTTATGAGTCGAAAGAGGGTCAATATAGGTCGAAAGTGGGTCAATGTGGGTCGAAAATTGATTTAAGTGTGACCCATTGTTAACCCATTTTTAGTGAACCTTTTAAAAGTTAATGACCCATATTGCCACCTCTACCTACCACCAATACGTGCCTCGTTTAACTAGCTGCTGATAGAAACAACAACTAGACTTTCGTAATAAAGTCTATGAACAGAACTTTATTTTCAGGGGAAAAGGACCGTATAAGTGCCAAAAGTTATGTACGAAGATCACTTTGACGTCAAAAGTTTTCACCAAATCACTTAAGTACCAAATCGAAAAAAAGACGATCACTTAAGTGCCTCGACAAATGATTTCAGCCAAAGTTGTCTCGTGGCATTAATAATTAAATTTTAATGTAAAATGACATTTTAAAAAAAAAAGTCCACGTGGGCTTCCAAGTGGACCTCTACACTTTAAAATAAATTAACATAAATCAAATTAAAATTTAAAAATTACCTAAAAAATAAATTCCTTTCAAATACAAACTTTAATTTAAATAAAATTAAAAATAAGCGTAAAAATTTAACAAAAAATATTTTAAAAAGAGGTAAAGAACCAGACAATGAGGGTTTTTTCAGCTTTTTTTGTTAAATTTTTAAGCTATTTTTTCAATATTAAGTAAGATTTGTATTTTTTTTTGTGAATATTGCTTTTAATAAACTTGTATTAAAAATTGAATTTGAACCAAACCGACGTCGTCTTAACCACGTCATTACCACATAGGAAAGAGAAAATATTAAAAAAATGTGATCATTTATCGGAGTTAACAGAAAAACTTGTTTGCACAAATTTGATAAATTTTAAAACTTGATTATATTGTTTGTAAGTTTTAGGATTCATTTTCACTTTCGTAATAAGTTTTAGGGCCTTTATTAGGCATGCCCTTTTTGAATTTTTAGCTTTTTTATTTTTTTTAATGAATCAAGTTTGTATTTTTAATATTTTTTTTTCAATTTTTAGCTTTTTTTTATTACTGATTGGACATCTGGCGAACCATGTCAGCTTGAAATATAGTAAAATTATGCCATGTTGGATTTTTGGCAATGCATATCGGAGTTGGCACTCAAATAATAGTTTGTCCATAAAATTGGCACTTAAGTCATTTGGATGAAATTTTTGGCACCAAAATGATCTCTATACACAACTTTTAACACTTATTCCGTTTTCCCATTTTCAGGGGGTTTATTTTTTCCAAGTTCAAGTAAGTCCATGAAATTCACTCAGAATATCTTTGTGAAATGAAATTCTCTTGGGTCTAATAAAAACTTGGAATAAGGCCCGGATTGCAAGGAAATTATCGAAATGCGCCTTCTACATTCACATAATTTTGCATATCTGAATCATTTAATCTTGTGGGTCTCATTCAGTTAGGCATGCGAAATATGGTAGTTTCAAGGGTCCGTAAGATGCATAATAAGATCTTCGATGCGGCACCGCTCCCGGCCTACAGCATTATAATATGGTGTTCATTGTTCGACTCCATTCGAATAAGTTACTAGCTCAGGGGATGCCAAAGGCAGAGCTAATGACTGGAGTGAAGTCGTATCAAGGTAGGCGTGTCGGAAGGTTCGGCTGGATCACCTCCTTTTCGGGGAGAGTTAATGCTTGTTGGATATTTTGGTTTGACATTGCTTTACACTGAAAAAAAGGCGAGCAACATTTGAGTTCAACTTGAAGATGGAAATCCTCTTTCGTTTATAGATAGTGAAGTAAAACCAAGTTCATAAGTTTATTATTCTATGTCAGAACAATTTGATAGGATTCCCTTTTTGACGTCCCATGTCCCTCCCGCGTGGATTTAAACACTATGACAATGTACGTCCTCAGGTCTCAAAAGGGTATGTATTGCTTCGCTTTACTTCATAAATCACATGGACATAATCATATTTAGATCAAGTGACATGCTGATTAATGCATCGGGAATGGGATCAATGACATATCAAGAAACATCTCAAGTTCCAAGTATATACAAAAAAAAGAAGAAGGTATGATTCCCATTTGTTTGGATGATTTATCTGTAAAGAAGAATACCAAGAGATCAAAATATATCAACATGAAAATTGATTTTTGAAATGACGCGAATAAATCAGGTTTTCATAAGCTAAGGGCGTGCATGAAAATACTTCTGCTTCAGAAATCACTTCTGGCCAGAAGTTGATTTTTCCACTTTTGCTTCTGAGCAAAAGTTGATTTTTATACTTCTGCTTTAGAAATTGATTTAAATCAAGAAAGACGTTTGATAACATGACAAAATTTTTAACTTTGGAACATAAATTCATTTGATAACGGTACACAAATTTCAACTTCTAGAACATTATTAGACACAAAATTTTCTATGAAAAATTATTGATCCTTAACTAAAATGCATGTTATACGAGAAAAGTGAAATGAAAATACTGATGGATTTACGTATAATTTATCAGTTAATTATTTATGCAAAAGGGATCAATTTTATGGAAAATTGTATTAATGAATGCATGGCTGAGCTCATATATCCACGCTAAAAGCACAGGTAGTTCTTATGCATTTTTAACTCAATTTCATACAGTACAATTTTACCGACCCATACTCGACCCAACCTGTATTACTTAAATACTTCTATATTTAACCAAATCATAGAATATTTATTTCTTATAATTTATTGCGAAAAATTATATTATTGCTAAAACACTCTCAATTAATTCTTTTAAAAATAATTTTTATATTACTAAAAATATTATTTACTTTGTAAAAATAATATATATATAATATTTATTACTCCGACCGCCACTCGGCCGACGGTTGCGGGGCGGGCGGTAGTGGTCCGCGACAAGTGGCGGCGGCGAGCAGCAATAGGCAGTGGCGTTCGGCAGTTGGTAGCAGCGGGTGACGACGATGGAGGGCGTGGTCAGGAGTAAATATAGAGAATGATTCACGGCGGAGAGAGAGAGAGAGAGAGAGAGAAAATAGGGCAAAATGAGAGAGATAATGATGTCGAGAGATTTCTATCTATGAAGGTGAAGTAATTTTTTTTTCTTGTTTCTGAAAGTAGGTCAAAAACAACTTATGAAGCAAAAAATTACTTCATAAGTAGAAAAATGAAGTTGTATAAGCGAACAAATTTATGCTTCTGAAGTGGCGTTACCAAATAAATTTCTGGTCCTACAAATACTTCTGTTCTGTTTTAGAAGTGTTATCATGCGCGCCTTAATAAACCAACAACAACTTGATGTAGCATTCAGCGATTTTATTATGGTTTTCGATATTACATCAATCGCATTGTCGAAGACCGTGTAGATACGATGTTATTTTTTATCCAGCCGTTGGCGACAAGCAGCAACTTTTTTTTTTTTTTTTGGTCGGATACAGGCAGCACTTTTGCTAAGTGGTCGTCGTTACTACTTTGACTCGGCAAGGAGACACCTCGATTTTGCTAATAAAATTTAGGAATAGACAAGACATCATCTTTCTTGTTTTGGTAGCACAAGGGAGGAAAATTGTTAAGAATAATACTAATAATAATAATAAAATAACATATCCCTTTGGTGGTTGCGCCGTGGATTTAGGATCTCTTGCTATTTTAATATTCTGTTTTACTTTGCATTATTTATTTTCCTATTTGGTAAAGCCCGTAGCGTCCAAATATTGGTGATTGACAGACGCGGGTGTTGAATAAGTTTCTAGAAAATGCAAAGAGACATAATGAGAAGAGGCAATAACATTGTCATAGTAGACCAGACCAAACTGAACCGTGAATCCGGAACAGGCCCGTTGATTGGACCCGCTATTCCGAACCGGAATCGGAAACCGGCCTTCAAGGGCCGATTCCAGTTCCAAATTTTTCAGAACCGAATTTTATTATTATTTTTTTTTAAAAAAAAAGGGTATGGCGTATGGGGAAGAGCCGCGTTTGGCTCTACCCATTCCCCATATATATTTTTTTAAAATTCGGTTGGAACCCGAATCGGAATCGGGAACCGGCCCGGAACCGCCGGTTCCATCGAACCGGCCATGTCTATGTCATAGAATAGAATAATTCATCATCGGCACATGCGGGTTAGTGGACCTACTAATCACTTGGTCCCAAGAGATACATTTTAACCCTTGATGTAAATATGGACTTTATCGCGTAAAATGATAGTAATAATACAAAAACGAAGACCGGCATGCCCTCGGAAATCAATAAAAGATCCGAGAAGAGTCTTCATGGACCGGGTGCAATCACGGCCGCCGGGGTTACGTGGGGGCTCGAATGGGGCTCGGCGACCCACGTCTGCGACTGACTCGGTCCGCGTCCCCTCGAGTCCAGCGACGTCCGCATGAGCGGTTTTCGACCAAAATTTACCGGATGAATTCAATTGGCAAGAACGCGAAAATGTTTATGATTCGTCTCAACCCTCTTAGACGGGTACTTGATTATGCGCATTGGTGAACAACTCCACAGAAAATCGAATCTGACTTGTTCTTAACTCATCACTAATCACATATCGCATCTGGTTTAACCTAATCGGAGACGTGTTTGCTCCTTCTACTTTGAAGTTTTTTTTTTTTTTTTTAATCGTGCAGAAGGACTTCCATAGATTTTCAGTGAAGCCAGAAAGGACATCTCGAGCTCGAGAGTCGATCGTTAATGAAAACTTTTAGCATAAGAATATTAACTTATTAAGATATTACTCGAAGAAAAAGAGAAGGTATTTGCTTCAGTGCCAAACTTAGAAAAGACCTTATTAACATGTGCCCAATTGCTTCGGGAAAAGTGTCAAAAAAGTCCTAATCTATTGTATTGGTGCAAATTCAATCTTAAACTTTTTATTGGTATTCAGTCCTAAACATTTTCACATAATGCCAATTTAGTCCTTCCGGCTATTTTAAGTCGGAAAATGCCTATGTGGATATCCAGTCAGCGTCGGCCGTCCTACATGGCCGGACCGGCGCTGACATGGATGGCAGAAAACAAAACTGCATCGTTTTGTCACTTAAAAAAAACCTACAACCTTCAAACGGCGTCGCTTCCTTATCTTGCGTTTTTCCTTGCCCCAAATCCAGCGAACTTCTCCAATGCGAACTGGCGAAGGGTGAACCCTAACTCCCATCTGCCCAAATCGATTCAATCTCAACTCAATTCAAAGGATTTTGCTCAAGGCCGACAAGCTCCCTAATCCTCGATCGGACCACCTTCTCCTAGATTCATTGGAAGCTTGCCCGACGTTTCTGAAGCAAGTATGTCTGCCAATTTTCTTTTGGAGCGAATCTAGTTCTTTCTTTTTTTTTCTTTTTGAATTCTTTTAGCCGTACGTTGTTGATATTCGGCTTGATTGATGTCATGCAATGAATTTTTCTTTCTTCGGAACAAGTATTACAAGAACCCAAAATTTCAGTTTCTCAAGCTATTTTTGCCTATCTTGAACACTTTGTATCTGTTACTGTCAAATTCTTTTTACTTTTGGTCGAACTGTTTAAGAACAAGTTGTCTTTCATTCAAAATGGTTTACAATACTTGTTCATACAGGTCATCGATAGTTTAGGTGGCGAATAAACGTCTGTGGAGATAAAGATATTGTGTCGGTTCAGTCTAAGTTGCCAGCCTCTTCAATTTCCCTTTAGCTCTCTTGAGATTGCATCTTTGTTGGTTGGACTATATTACTTGTGTCACTTTTTGTGTTTTCCTTTTCAGCTGATCACCTACTGAAATATCTGTCGTGCATTCCAAGCATAGGAAACGTAGAACATGAAGAATATATTTTCGGGTATATGTAATGAAATGTGGGAACATCATATGGGATAATAATTCAAAAAATTCTGATTGAGTTTCTCGAGCATAACAATGTTAAGAGGTCTGATGGGCATTCCATAGGCAAAATTATAGACCCTGTCTGCTCTCAAGTGATGAAAGTCCAGTCACGAGTGTGTCATTTTGGCTCTAAAAAAGACTAATCATGAGTTAGATTTCTTTGTTCCGTACTTGGGATATAATACTCCTACAGGTTTGGCGACAAGATCTCATTGATGTTTATGTTCTTCTGTCATCTGTTCATCCATCCAGTTATGTTTATTTTTTGTTTTCTCATTACCTTAACTATTGAAAGTGTCCTATAACTGACAGTGAGGTGCCATTGCAAGAGGAGATTAGCGAGTTCATAAAGAAATCATCAAATTCGTGACAATCGGTGAAGTTGGTCCCTCAATTGACAATGATGCATATGTATTTCATCATTATGGCCTAAAATCTTCTCTACGAACAGCTAAGACATAGGATAATCAGGGAAGAAAGCATCACCGCTGCCCGAGATGCAACTTCATCAATAAAGGGGAATGTAGCGTGTGTCCAAGAATTTTCACCGGAGCAATGTGAAGAAGAACCTGTGTTGACCCATGACGAGAATAACGTGATGGATGCTGAAATCAAAGCTTTCAAGACACGACTAAAAATCGTGAAACAGGATACGACAAGCTAAAGGAAGAAATTTCAAATTGCTGACAATGGCGGTTGTGTTGTCGTTGCTTATAGTACCGTTAGCTCATATGTTATTTGGAAATTTGAAGATGAAGGATGTCCTGAGTTTACCGTAAGCATATGTTATTTTGAACATGGTCTGTATTCATTGACATCTTGTGAAAATATATCCGTACTTGTGTGTCCTCTCAGGTTGTGGGAATGAAGTAGGGTTATGGCTTGAAAGCACATATGTCCGTGCTTAATGATAGAGTGCTCTACATGTGAATGGTTGCATGCATAAGACGAGAAAGTATTCGGACCCAAAGTAACCAACATCTTGGGCAGCTCGAAGCATCAAATATATTTGCAAACATTCTAATTTACACAGTTGACTTGAGCGGTATATGAATTGTACATGTTGAAATTTTCAAACTATCAAGTCAAATTCCTTTGAGAAATTTCACGAACACCTGAAATTACGAGAAAGTTGAAACAAATTTCATTTTCATGTGGTTTCATTGCAAATGGGGTTAAAGCTGTGAAGACTGAGTAGCGAAATTCTGCACTTTTTTTCCATTATGATTGGTAAATTTTCTACTGAATTGATCCAAACCAAAAAAAAATGTGAAGAATACCTCCCTTGAAGGTTTAATCTGAGTTATAACTGTACTATGTCAATTATATAACCGTACATTGACCCAAATCCAGCATGCGACACCCAGTTTCTTTCCTTCCAGATGCAGTAAATGGCCAGATATGTCACTTAGAAAACGAGTCGATCGATCTCTTATACACCACACACTACTTCACCGAGCCAACACATCATCCATAAACCAAAAATACATCAAGAATTCTGTATCGACTAGGTCCATGTCTTCATTTTCTGAATCAACTTCGATCGTTAATTCATCACCCTCTAGGTCGGCATACTCACCCTCATCTACGAAGTAATCATAATCTAAACCACCGTCATGCTGAACAAATGCCTCATTACCTAAATCAATACCTCCACCAGCATCCTCGCCGATGCCCTTACCCCGACAAACCTCCTCACAAGCACCCTCACCATTGCTCTCGCCTTGACCGGCAGCCTCACCTAGCAATGCAGAATTGTTGCTCATCTCGACCCTACACAATAAACAACATATATTATAAGCATATGCAGACACATAATAGAACGACAGTGTAATAGGTCCAATTACTTCAAGGCTTTTTGGCTATGAAGGAGAGCCAAATGGAGCATTGCAACTTCGTCTTAGAAACTAAAGTCCAATAGCACGTGCTCTGAAGGAAATAAGTTCAATAGCGATTTCATTCAATGTTTTGCTTCTCCCAATATGATTGTCGCATCTTCATGTATGTACATGTCATTCGTGACTACATTAGGCGCCAAATTTAACAAAATCTGTCTATTGCATTTCTCCTGTACATTCTGAATCGCTGTTAAATTCTGTCTTCAGCGTTTCTAAGCGATTCCTTTCCTCCTATGCCGGTCAAAGTGTTTCCCAGTGCTGCAACAGCCAGATTTTGCAAAATGGAGATACAAAGCAATGCTACTTTGCCCTAGGGGCATGACCATTGACCAGTCAACTTGCTCTCTTTTAGGAGAATCTCTCACTACAATGCCATTTCATGTTCTTATGCATCAGCAGGATAGCTTGCTTAAGGTGAACTCTGAGTCATCATTAGGGGAGGAGAAACCGAAAAATGATGACATTGTCCAGCAAGAGAGTGACCCTGACGACACATCTACCTTGAAGAAAGATCGTTCTGTTGTTTCACAGTCATATGAGATTGATGAGACGGATGCTCACGGATTAACAAATTATCGGCAGCAATATGTGTTGACACCTGATTTTTGACCAAGTCTTTTTCAATTTTATTTTTGAAAAATCATAAAAAATTCATAAAAAGCCAAAAAATTACAAAATCAACTTTGGTGGCCTTGGCCAAGCCCAAGGAACCATTATTGACCAAAAAATAATTTTTCATATTTTTCATATTTTTTAATATTTTTTAGAAAATAGAAAAATACTTAAAAAATCAAGAAAAATAGCATTTGAGGTCACAAAAATATGGAAAAATATCTAATATTTTTCTTTTTAATCCCTTGTATTTTAGACCTCACAAAAAATCCAAAATCAGATTCAATTTTAGGTGTTCCTTTGTAACCCGTATTATTGAATTTGAAGAAAAAAATAACAATTGAGTCTTTTAATTTGAAATTTTGGCATTTTTTAAGATCTTGACATTCAATCTAACTATCCCCTATTTCAAATTAGCCCAATTGTTTGCGCAATTTGCTCAATTGCACGGATTTGACAAAATTATATACTAAAATTGCATTTTAGTCCTTGAAATTAAGCATAATTGAAATTACTTTCAATTCAAGGGCTATCATTGCAAATTAAACATGCTACCCAATGGATTTCACCATTTTAAATAAATTGGCATAGGTGGTTTGACCCAATTTGATCATTTGCACCCTCAATTATACAAATCCCCAATTTGCAATTACATGAAAATTTGGGGGTTTTATAGAAATTGATGAAAACTTTTGGGCAAAACCACATTTCTAGATAGAATTCATGCCCTAGATTCGATTATGAGGTTCAATTGCAAAAATTTCCCATTAATTTGGGTTTAATTTCTAAAATGGTGAGTCGGAGCCGGTTCTGACCGGTCAGACCGCCGGTCGGACTGGTCAGACCGGTCTGCTACAGTGTCGTCTTCCCCAAAAGAGCTCGAACAGATGAACAGTGATGGACTGAGTTTCGAACGCCAAATTGAAGGGCAATTCGCGACTAATTGAAAGAGGAATGGTGGGCGTCTTGTTCTTTACCTCAAGACCTACCGATCGAAACCAACTCCGAGACGAATGGCCACCGGAAGAGCTCCGGCAAGGACGGTCAAAACCGGGGTACCTTCGAAAGTCAACAAAAACCAAACACAGCACTAACCCATGCCAAATTCACGCGAAATGAAGCTCGCCACGCAACCAAACAGGGTCGAGTGAAGTGCCCATCAGCCCCGACTTCGTTTTGACCACATTGCACGTGATTACACGTGCCAAACAGAATCAGTTGGAGACCCGTTCGGCGACAGAAAATTGAAAAAGCTATATAAGCTAAAGAAGCCTTCGCGAAGAGAGAGGAGGTTGATTCAGTTGTAGAGGGGCGAAACTGAATCGAGAGAGAGAAAGAAAACGAGAGAGAGAGCTCGTTCTCCGACCCTCCGTCGTCGAGAATTTGAGTTCGACTGCAAAGCGCTGGTTAGGCCGTCTCCGGCCAAACCAAAGCTAAAGAAGACCGTCAGAAGTTCGCTTTGAGTGCCAGGAAGCGATCGCCATCAACCGCGCAGCCCAAAATCGCCAGAACAGGTAATCCCGAACTTCGAGCTCAAGCTCAGGTCTTCAATGGCGGACTTTGATTTCGGCTTCAATCTTTGTAATTCCTGTGTGCTTTTCATCCCTTAGACATTACTGACCATGCTCGCATCTCCATTTTGCATCGATTTTGCTCGCATACCCCGAATTGAGTCCTCCGATTTAGCCTCCATAGCCGATTCTTGCCCAGCCAAATCTGGGCCGAGCGAGCTCGATCGGAGCTCGAGGTAAGTCTCCTAAACATTGAATGATGCTTCCCTGTTAATGAGTTGGTTCATTATGCCATGAATCGAGCGATTTGAGTGTATGTGTACGTACTGGTTCATGTTCGATCGTGCTCGGCCCCGTGAATGGATTCGCGTAATCTTGAGATATGTTAGAATAGAGGCGATTGCGAGTCGATTGCCGTTAGTTTCATGAGGTTTCATCGAGAGTTCATCGTCAGATCATCGTCGGAGAACCACAACCGTCCATTCTGCCGGAGCCGCGAGGTTGAAGACGAAGCTGACGTGGCGCAGTCAACCGGTCAAAGTCCTAGTTGGCACTCGGCCATTGGTCCACGTGATGCCGAGTCAGCATGGCCGTTGGGTCTGTTATTCGAATAAAAAAAGATCGGACGGTTCTGATAAATCGAATGTAAATTCTAGTGACCGTCCGATTAGTAATTAGGTTTATCCAAAAATGCTTTAAAACCAGAAAATCAAAATAAGCTGAAACGGTGTCGTGTAGGTTAGTGGCCGTGCGACGTCGTTTAGGTTAGTGTGAATCGACGGTTTAGATCAAGTCTCCGGATCTAATCATGGCCGTAGGTTCAACTAATCTGATCAGACGGCTCTGATCAAGTCTTCATCCAATCCGGACCGTAGGTTTTAGTAATCAGATCCAATGGGCACAGATCAGCCACGCGATTCATTAGGGACCGTAGGATTAAAACCGATTAAAACCAAAAAAATAAAAAGCATCAAACGGCGTCGTTTTGGTCTTCGGTTTCGCGGATCCGGGTCTGGGCCGGGTTCCGACCCGAGTGGGTCGGGTCAACCCGGTTTGAATCACATTTTTTTAATAAAAAATTCGAAAATGATTTAAAAAATAAAAAAAATCGAAAAAAAATCCTAGAAAATCCAAAAAAATACTAGAAAATGTCAGAAAATTCCAAAAAAATGTGGAAAAATTAGGGAAAAATCCTAGACACTCCAGAAATCCCCAAAAATCGAGGATTGACCACAGACAACTGGTCAACCCTATTTTTGGGGTTTCTCATCTGTTCTTCCAAGAATTGACGACAATGCCTTTTATGGGTAATTCGTCCCTGCCTTGTGTTTCGAGATTAGTCGAAAATGCCTAGATTAGGATAGGGCCAATTCGGTGGCGAATCCTTTTGCTGGGATTTTCGAATCTTATCATTCCTGCTGAAATGACGATTTTGCCCCCCTCATGGGGAAAATCATCTTTCTTATTCCAATTGAGTTCTGAAAATCGCATAAAGTTAGGGTTTGGGTCAGGTGGACGACCAGCCCTAATATTTGAGGTTTTCAGTTCTCATCTTTGTCCAAATGACGACTTTACCCCTCCAAGGGTAAAATCATTTGAAAATTCCAGAAAAATCCTGGAAATTCCTAAAAAAATAGGAAATGGATTGGATTGATGGCCAATCCTATTTCCTCTGTCTTTTGACTTCCCAATTCGTCTAAAATGACAGATTTACCCTTTGAAGGGTAAATTTTCCCTGAATTATTCAAAATTACGATTCTGCCCCCCCTCATGGACGAATCATGTCCAAATCACTCCTAAGCCTTGATTGATATTTCTCTAGGCTAATAAGGCCTCATTAGGGATGCCATGCTGATTTCATGTGTTTTATCCGCATGTATTGGATCCTTGATTTGCGCACTTATTTCTATTGATTGTGAGTGATAGGGTAGTAATTCCCATCTGCATGAACTCCTAGATTTAGGATCTATACCTTACTCATCTGCATGAAATCCTAGGATCAGATAAACCATTCAGCTTAGGTACCGAAAGGGCGTCAACTCTGACAGTTGGCGTAACTAAGTCCCCGAACCCACTTCTCTGGTTCCCGCAGAATCGAATAGACCACTCCCAACTATTCGATAGGGTTTCCGATCGTACCCTCCACGAAACGATTGGTGGCGACTCCTTGGCATGTACACTCATCACATGTCACTAGACCACACTGAAGGTCGACCACGTATATCCAGCAGTTGCGATTTGGGTAATGGACCTTGGGAGAGGCCCGCGTTCGATCCAGCTAGCGATCGGGCGGTCCATTAGCCCACTCCCGCCTTCCGCGAGTCCGGGAGAGGGTCGCGACAGACTGGCGACTCCGCTGGGGACTATTCTAAACCAGAATCTCTGGTTACGAATTCCAGAGGACTTGAGCCGATTAAAAAGTTGTTTGGTTTATCTGACATTGTTTTCTGCAGATGCTCTCGAAGATGAGGTACGTATGCTGACCATTGTGTTAGATGTTTTTGCAGATTGGAGAAATAAGGGGTGGAGTGATTGTTGACATTTTTCCTGCAGGTTGGAGTTGGGAATGTATGTTTACTTCACGTACATACTGAAGCGGTGTTTGATACGAACTGCTGTGCATGACCTTGCATTGTGATGATCACGACACATCGCACACACTGGCGGTCAAACCCCGACTGCAAACCACCTCTAGGTTACCTTAGATAGGGAAAGGATGCGAAAATGATCTTGTGTTTGATGGCACTTGAGACTTTCGTATTCGTTCCCGCCTACCATCTGCATTGGCGATATCTAACCCTCTTGGGTAGGTACCCTTGGGGAGGAATCTGCCTCATGTGGATCGTGGGAGCCTGAACCGTAGGTTCCTCACCTGACTTTCGATTTTTTTTAGAGTATACCCACTTGTCTCATGCATTGATACAGGGGGCACTCCACATCCCCCAAAGTGTGGTTGGTAAGATATTTATTTATAAATGTTCTTTATTTCTTGCCCCATGATATTACTCATACATTGCATACATCCATATGCATTCACATTATTACTCAAGTGACTAATGGAAACAACAATGATTGTGGGGTAGGATGTCGCTGTTTCCTAAGAGTTCAACAGAGTTGGTAACTTTCGAGTACTTGAGAAAAGTTACTCGTCCCGGACCAAACACGAGGTTACACTTCACTAGATTCGTGTATGGTCGGGAACTGACTGGACGTAAGCTGGGGTATGCTGAGGACTGCCAAACCCGCTACTACGCTGATAACCTCAGATTTAAGCGACAAGCAGACAAAATGATGAAGGATTATCTGGAGATGAAGAGACAACGTCGCAACCAGCTGGCTAGGGAAGCGTACGCCCGTCGGAAGGCTGAATTGCTAGCCAGAGAGAACATACCTGTGATTGCTTATTGGGGTAGGAAGAGACGCCCTGCGATCAAGACCAAGCCAAGGCGTATCACACTCAAAAAAGTGAAACCCGAGAAAACTCCCGAAGTCATCACGCCCTGGACTAGAGAGTGGCCTGAGGAACTACAACCTCTCGACCAAACCACTGAAGATAACTCCCCTACCCTAGATTAAGGGAGAGTTCCTAATCGACTGTCATTTGGATAGACTTCTAAGAAAAAGAGAGAGTGATCTAGATCCTCACATTCCATTGGCTTTTATGGCTTTCTTGTTTGAAAAACTTCTCTTTACCCTTCTTCCATTAGGCATCCTGATTGTAATAAAAGTTCATTCCACTTTGTTCTTTTGATGTATTGACCAATGGAATGTGACATTGCTGTTCCCTTTAGTCACTGAGTAAACCTGACTAAATTGCATAATTCACTTCCCTGAAATGCAAATTAGGCTTTGAGTCAGGCTTTCAAGACCTGAAAAAGGGTCATAATCTCCATTTCTTCAAATTGAACTATGCAATCAAGTTAGCTCATGCATGCTTCATGACATCTGCATATTCATACATTTAAAGTAATTTCTGGCGATTGACCTCTCAAAAATCATTTGCATATTTTAGACTTGATGGGAAAGAATGATATTCAAGTGTTCAAGATCCCCCGAGCTGAACTCCAATCATGGTGGGATGGCATGGGCGAAGCCAGCCAGAAGTATGCGGAGTCACGACTAGGATACCTGCTGGACCTACTGAAGATTGAGTGCCCACCTGCCTTTATTCAAGCCATGGCGCTCTACTGGGATCCTACCACCGCTACATTTTGCATGGAAGGATTAGAGATCACTCCCACTATCGAGGAATACAGCGCTGTCATCGGAGTTGAATTCACCCCTACGCTCATCCGACCCCCTATAGGACTTGAACCCCTAAGTCAGGTGGCTGAATTCCTTGACACGAACCTAAATGAAGTCAAAGCAGATGCGAGAAGCAATTCTGGACGAGTTTCCCTGTCTTTCCTCATAGACCGATTTTCCCGCCTTCCTGCTTCTAAAGGAACCAAATTTGGTAGAGCCTTTATCTTGGCATTCTTTAGCTTTGTGCTATTCCCAATCTCAACTGTCACCTTCGACCCTATCATGGCTATAGTAGCTAGGCAAGTCTGTTGTGGGTGGGATTACTCAAACATCCTCCTTGCCGAAACCTTCCTCTCCCTAAATCGTTTCAAGAAAAACAAAAAGGGAATCTTTAGAGCCTCTAGTGATCTTCTGTATCTGTGGTTCACATCCCATATCAGAAAATTCCACATCCGCATGGGTTTCACTGAAATCAGCCCCAATGCACACCCTCTTAAAACATTTGCTAGGACCCATACGCGTGTTCCTAAATTCAACTTCATAGAATGGAAGAACTTCCTCAAAGTCCTAAAACCCGAACAACTCCGATGGCGGCTAAGGTTGCCGACGCTAAGCAAAGTCAGATTGACCTGCGATGACAGGAATCCAGTTCCCTTGCTAGGATTCACAGGCGCTACTGCATACTACCCAAGGAGGGTGATTCGGCAGTTTGGGGCACTACAAGAGATTCCTTCTCCACCGCAACCTGATACCTTCTCCTTTGATATACCAAGTAAGACCCTCACGGAAGAGGAGAAGAGACAGTTCGAAGCCAAGGTCGCATCCATCACACGCTCTTTGAAGAATTCCCAAGCTGAAGGAATAAGTTGGCCAGAAGACATGACTCATGAAGAGAACATCCATAGGGGTACCACTGAATACATTCAACACTTCAAAGCAATCCGACGAAGCCTTGTCGAACCCTACATACCCGAATACATCGTGCCGTATGTACCGGGAATAGAGCCTTACATACCCGAAGACATGAGACCACTGTCATGTTCAGAAGACAAGGAACCCTAGGCTGAAGAGGGGAATCCATGTTGGGATGATGAGGATACCTTATACCTCAAACGTCCTAGACTTGAATAGGCTATTCCGTCAAGTGTAAAATAAGCAAACATTATGATGCTTTTTCATACATTCTCATTTTTGTGGAATACTATCTTGGACACATAAGCATGAATGTGAACATGTTTTGCAAATGCATAAAAACTATCGTCAGAAATTACGTTTCTTTCAATTCCATAAATTCTTGTCAAGAAATGATTAAAAGAACTACTTACGTGAGGCTAAGGCTCACAAGGTAGCCCTTTTCCTCATCTACTGGCAAGAAGCATGCAACTGAAAGAATTAACTGCTTCTTTTTGCTAAAATAAGCAAAGCACTCACAGAGATCTTTTTAAACAGGTACGCTCTCATCACGGAACTACCGACACATCGTTTCCGTACTCGCTTTAAGACAAGAATGGAGCAGCAAGAATTGACTCCGCGCGTGGGAATGTTAGAATCCCAAATGACGGCCCTGGCTACTATGATGGCCGACATCAAGGCGATGTTGGAAGTCACCCAAGCTACACAAACGACGACTCACAACCAGAACAACGCTGGTACTTCTTTCGTACCCGATACGGCAGATAAAGAGTTGACGAGAGATACATAGCGTACAGAGGAAGACGTTCATGAACCAAATAGCCGGGTGCAACAAAAAGCCTCACCTGTTGTCGTCAACCTTGAAAAGGAGGAGAAGGGAAAACAAACTGTGAAGACAGAGGCAGAGGCTAAGAGATTGGCCAAGATCGAAGAATGCCTGAGCAGCCAAGGCTATGAGCTAGCCCGCTTCGACAAAATATCTCCTTTTGCTAAAATAGAGACTCCTCCAGACTACAGGGAGCCAGAGTTCGTGAGAAAATACAATGGGACAGGCTGTCCCCGTGCCCATCTCAAGTACTACCTGCGCAAGATGGCGTACTATTCAGATTACATTCCACTGTTAATGAACACATTCCAAGAGAGCTTGGCTGGCGCCGCTCTAGCCTGGTTCATTGAGCTAGACTTGGAAGATTACGACGGATGGGAGGATCTTGCAGAGGATTTCCTCAGACAATACAAGTTCAACACAGCTACAGCCCCAACAAGAGAGGACCTTCTGCGAACTTCGAAAACAAGGGGCGAGTTAATCATGACATATGCCCAGAGGTGGCGAGCCTTGGCTACTCAAGTGAAGCCATCAATCCCGGAAGAGGAACTAATCGATTTATTCCTGAAGGCACTCCCCTACGAGTACTTTGACAGATTGAATACTTCTGGATGTCAGACATTCGCACACCTGATTAAGGTTGCTGAGAGGCTGGAATGGGCCTTGAGAGAAAGAAGGCCTCAGGAAGCCCCTACTAGGAAGCAATATCCTCTGAGAAAGGAGAGAGAAGTCTGACTAGACATAGCGTTTATACCAGATCCCCACAAGTCAAAACCATTTGGCAATTCTAATCAGGCCAAATGCGGATCATCCTGGTCAGCTCCAAAGGTACAAGAGCCTAGAAGAAGGCAACCCCAGAGGCAATTCTCTCAACTCCCAAGACCTTTATCCAAGCTGCTCCCGATGCTGCTGGAGCAACACTTGGTGGCGAAAGAACCGCCTAGGGCAAACCCTCCAAGATATCCCGGCTTTGATGAGAGCCAAACCTGTGCCTACCATATGGGCGAAATGGGGCATAATGTGGATAACTGCTATGTCCTGAAGCTGAAAGTGCAAGCCCTAATCGATGGTCAGATTTTGAAATTTGATAATGCAGCCCCAAATGTACAAGAAAACCCACTTCCAGATCATCAAGCAGTAGGGGCAATATTCACTGAAGAAGAGGAGGATTACCTTAAACTGAAGGTAGATATGCCTAAGCTGGACACCCTGCTAACAATCGCTTCATCATACCCAAAAGAAGGGGAGGTATCAACCGACCAAAAGAAGTTGTGTATCGACAGGATGGTGAGCTTGGGGATAGTATCCGATATTACTGATGAAGAATTTGAAGGGATCGAAGCATCTCTATCTTTGAAAAGAAACCACTTCTTGATCACAGCTGGGCAGAGTAGCACCTGTGGTACCTCACATGAGAACTTGGTAAGCAGCCTGGGGCCAGCTACTCAGTCAGAGGAAGAATTCGAAGAGGACGAACTAGAAGCCAAGAGGCGAAGTCTAGCTGACCTCAAATTTATGGCTGATGCGCTTGAAAAGGGGGAAATTATAGACAATCTGGGTCAAGACTCTGGAGCATACAATTTCAAGGTGAAATATTCGGCCCCTCCCAGCTTTTATCAGAAGGTTGAAGGCATCATACCGGACGGATGGGGAGGTATGGATAGTCTCTCTCAACTAGAGACCTCAAAGGGCATAGAAGAACTTGACAACACCATATCGATGATCGAAGTGGCCACGACCGTGGTAATTAGATTGGATGAACTGGATAGCCTGAACAAGGTAGAAGATTGCCCAATCAGGCCTGTCATAATTCAATTGCCTCAAGAGGAAGAAGACAACACGTCAGGACCAGAGATATCTCATCAGACAACTGTAACGATAAAAGTCCCCCCAGTAGAAGAGTATGACCTAAAGCAGCCCATTGGGACTATGGGACCACACAAGTAGATGCAGTAATGAGGTCTGGAAGATTTTATGCCCCCAGAGAGGGTGAATCCGAAAAAAGGGAGGTCTCAAAAGAAGATGCTGAAAAATTCATATCAATCGTCAAAACCAGCGAGTTTGAGGTGATAGAACAGCTGAGGAAGTTGCCCGCTCAGATATCCCTGTTAGACCTATTCATCAATTCAGAGAAGCACAAGAATGCACTATTGAAGGTACTCAATGAAGTACATGTCCCTGAAACAATTAATGAGGTCCAACTAGGGGACTTTGTAGGGGCAATTCTCTTAAAAGATCAGTTGAGCTTCTCTGACGAAGACTTCCCCATGGAAGGAAGAGGGCACAACAAAGCTTTATACATCTCCGCCCAATGCAACGGCAAAAGAGTGGCGCATGTATTGATCGATAATGGATCAGCATTTAACATATGCCCTCTGGCTACCATAAGGAGGCTGGGAATCAAGGAAGAGATGATCAAGACATCCAAGACAGCTGTGAGAGCATTCGATGGCATGAAGAAGACTGTAGAGGGAGAGATCGAGCTTGACGTATTCATCGGCCCGACAAAGTTCTCTATAAACTTTCAAGTAATGGATCTACCCAGTGCATTTGGGTTCTTACTAGGAAGACCCTGGATCCATACGGCAGGAGCTGTCCCTTCGAGCTTGCACCAAAAAGTACGTTTTGTTGTAGATGGGAAGGTAATTACCATACATGGGGAAGTCGACCTCCAGACATACCAAAACAGCGCCATTCCCTATGTGGAGCCTGAAGAAAAAACAGAAGCAAGCTATCATTCCCTAGAGTTGGTAGCAACAGTTCATACCCCAGCAGGGACGAAATCAAGGACTCCCTACATCTCAGAAGCCAGTCTTCTACCAGCTAAGATGCTACTAGCATACGGGTTCAATCCTGAAAAAGGCCTAGGCAAACATAATCAGGGTATAAATACCCCACTACAGTTAAAGGCCAACCCGCATAGAAAAGGCTTGGGGTACCAAAAATATCCCATGAATGAATCTGTCCCGAAAGCAACAGGCAGAGGCCGAGGCAGAAACCTGGGACGCCGGGGAGGCGAAAACAGCCCGAATAATTCATTCATCGATTCTCCAACCTGGAAGGGCAGGTCTCGAATGTTCAAGAATCCCTTAAATGCCTACTTCGACCAGAACTCCAAATGGCTATCTGAAGAGGATATCATTTCGCCGATGGAACCAGATCTGACAAACCCTTTTCTTGAAGATGACTTTGTGAATGTCATCGTGGAGTGGTTGGACAGTGAAGCCACTTCTTCTGTGTAAAGAGACTCTTCCTCTATCTTTAAATACCGCGTTTAGAATTTTCTGCATTGCATTGTATTTTCTTTCCTTGTTGTATGCGTAGGAAAACGCCTTTGGATCCCCGGCCGTTGGTCCAAATAGCACATCTTGTAATGCGGCCCATCTTGCATTCAATAAAACTATGCATGTTTTGTTAAGGACATATGGAACCACGAATCAGCCCGATGATGATAATGGTCTTCCATACAGAAGCTTGAGGCCTGATTTGCCATATGATTCCTAATCTTCAAAAAGATTTTCATGGGGCCGGGATATCCAATGACATGAGGATTAGTCCCCTTTGTACCTACATCTGTTTCGAAAACTTTTTCGAAAAGACTTTACATGACCATGCATGTCATTTTTACCGAGCATAAACTGACCATACTCATGACATTTCAGGCATATCATCTCAAACATGCATACCAGGTGGTTACAAAATTCAGATCCCTCCATTAACCACTCCTATAACATTGAGGAAGATGAAGACGAGGATTACGCATCTATTCGCAGAGATTGGAACACCTTTGAAGAATCGAAGCCTCCTACCTCCGAGGAACCAGTCATTATTAATTTGGGAGACGCAGTGAACGTCAAAGAGGTCAAGATCGGTGGACACCTACCCCGAGATGAGAAACTCGAGTTCACCAAGTTACTAAAAGAATACCAGGACATCTTCGCATGGTCTTACGCGGATATGCCAGGCCTTGATCCTAAAATTGTGGAACACGCGTTGCCCACGGATCCCGGAATCAAACCTGTCAAACAAGGCAGCAGGCGGATGAAAGCCGAATTAGAAGACAAGATTAAAGAAGAAGTCATGAAACTTCTTAGGGTAGGCTTCATTGAAGCTATCCCATACTCAGATTGGATTGCAAATATAGTCCCCGTCATGAAGAAGGATGGTAGAGTTCGGATCTGCGTAGATTACCGAGATCTGAATAGAGCAAGCCCAAAAGATGATTTTCCGCTCCCCCACATTGATGTATTGGTGGACAGTACGGCGGGTTACGAATTATTCTCATTCATGGATGGATTCTCGGGATACAACCAAATCTTCATGAAACAAGAAGACAAACCCAAGACTGCATTTACCACACCATGGGGAAATTTTTGCTACAAAGTCATGCCCTTTGGATTGAAAAACGCCGGGGCCACCTACCAGAAGGCTATGGTCACGTTATTCCATGATATGATCCACAAAGAGATTGAAATATATGTCGATGACATGATCGCTAAATCCAAGAAAGGACAAGATCATATACAGGTGTTAAGGAAGCTGTTTGAGCGCCTGCGCAAATACAAGTTAAAGCTAAACCCTAACAAATGTGTGTTCGGGGCAAGATCCGGGAAACTCCTTGGATTCATAGTCAGCAACAGGGGCATCGAGATTGATCCCTCAAAGATTCAAGCCATCCACGATTTATCAACTCCCTCCACAGTGAGAGAAGTGAGAAGCCTTCTGGGGAGATTGAACTATATTGCCAGATTCATCAATCAGCTGTCTGATGTGGCTAAGCCAATCTTCAAATTGCTTAAGAAAGGCGCAAAAATAACATGGGATGCCGAGTGCAGCATGGCATTCCAAATGATCAAAAACTATTTGATCACACCTCCGGTGCTTGTGCCACCAATTCCTGGTCACCCATTGACCTTATACCTGACCATACGACAAGAGTCCTTGGGAACCTTGCTTGCCCAAACAAGCCCGATAGATGGTAAAGAGAGGGCTATCTATTACCTGAGTAAGAAATTCACGCCATCTGAAGCAAAATATATACCAGTTGAAAGGGCCTGTGTAGCAACGGTATGGGTACTTCGCAGACTGAGGCAGTACACCCTACACCATCATATCCAGCTCGTAACAGAGAACGATCCTGTCAAATACCTCCTGGAGAAACCCGCTCTAATTGGGAAATTAGCAAAGTGGCAAGTAATGTTGTCTGAATTTGACATCAAGTGTTCCCCACAGAAGTCGGTAAAAGGGAAAGCTATAGCTGACATGCTAGCAGAAAGCCCGTCAAACAGTGAGTCCCCTGAAATAACGAACACAGAAGGCCGAATTCTGAACTTAGCAGAGGATAAGTGGATCATGTATTTCGATGGCGCTGTTAACCTATCAGGGGCAGGCACTGGGGCAGTACTGATATCCCCAGATGGTCAACATCACCCTGTCGCGGCAAAAATAACTTTTCCTTGTACCAACAATATTTCGGAATATGAGGCATGCATTCTGGGCCTACGACTGGCCATTTCTATGAAGATACCTAAGTTGCAAGTTTTTGGAGACTCCATGCTTATCATTCTACAGACACAGGGGGAGTGGAAGACGAAAGATGCAAAGCTCATCCCTTATCACGAATACCTTGAAGAATTGATACTCAAATTCGAAGAAGTGTCATTCGAATACCTATCAAGGTCTCACAATCAATTTGCAGATGCATTAGGGGGAGTGGAAGACGAAAGATGCAAAGCTCATCCCTTATCACGAATACCTTGAAGAATTGATACTCAAATTCGAAGAAGTGTCATTCGAATACCTATCAAGGTCTCACAATCAATTTGCAGATGCATTAGCCACCCTAGCCTCGATGTTACAAACAACTGAAGGGTTGGATGTAGAACCCCTGAGGATCGGTATCGTTGAAAAGCCAGCTTATTGTATGCTAATCGAAGAAGAATTTGACGGAGAGCCATGGTACTATGACATCAAGAATTACCTCTCAAAAGGGGAATTCCCTGAAGGATGCCAGTCAGGAGACCGAAAATACATAACCAAGATGGCCAGCAAGTTCTTCCTCAATGGACAAATTCTATACAAGAGATCGTTCGATTCCACTCTACTGAGATGTGTAGATGCCAAAGAAGCAAATATTCTCATGAAAGAGATTCATGAAGGTGTGTGTGGGCCTCACATGAACGGCCACCTCCTCGCCCGGAAGATCATGCGGCTTGGATATTACTGGATGACCATCGAATCAGACTGCTGTCAGCACGTCCGGTCATGCCACCAATGCCAAATATATGGGGATAAGATTAACGCACCCCCGAACGAACTACACCAAATGTCTGAAGTTTGGCCTTTCTCTATGTGGGGCATAGACATGATAGGGCCTATTAATCCTGTGGCGTCGAATGGTCATCGCTTCATCTTGGTAGCGATTGATTACTTCACCAAATGGGTAGAAGCCAGCTCTTATAAGAATGTCACTGCAAGAAATGTGGCAAGATTTGTCAAAAGAGATATCATATCCCGGTATGGTACCCCTCAAGCGATCATCACAGATAATGGGTCCAACCTGAACAACAAGATTGTCGATGGTCTGCTGGATCACTTTAGCATTCGACATCTGAATTCATCTCCTTACCGCCCACAGATGAATGGGGCAGTGGAAGCAGCCAATAAAAACATCAAGAGAATCTTGGCTAAAACAGCAGAAAACTACAAGGATTGGCACGAAAGGCTGCCCTTCGCCTTGATGGCTTACCGAACGTCGATCAGGACTTCTACAGGGGCAACTCCCTATAGTCTGGTGTATGGGATGGAAGCAGTTCTACCAGTAGAAGTTAAGATTCCCTCTTTGAGAATCTTATCCGAAGATAAACTCTCTGGGTCAGAGTATTTCAAGCACAGATATGAACAGCTGAATTTAATAGACGAGAAACGTTTTAAAGCCATTTGCCATGGACAAACTTACCAGAAGAGGGTAGCCAGGGCGTTCAATCGAAAGGTCAAGACCAGAAACTTCGAAGTAAATGACTTGGTAATTAGGAAAGTTTTGCCGAGTACTACCCATCCAGGGGGAAAATTCACTCCAAATTACGAAGGCCCCTACATTGTTAAGAAGATCCTCACGGGAGGAGCATTAATTCTTGTAAACTCCGAGGGAGAAGAACTCGGGCACCCTGTGAATTCAGATGCTGTGAAGAAATATTACCCTTGAAATAAAATCAGATTCCGGTCATATGCCCTGCCTCGAATTGAGCCTACTCTTCATAATAGTCTTTGCATAAGCATGTCATGCATCTATGCATACATTAGCATGTGTTCAATATTGCAGGATCCAAGGAAGCAGGGTCGCGATAAGTTGGAACGCATGATCAAGGAGACCTAATGTCATGGTGGTCAGGTGCACGTCTTCTTCTCCAAAGACTGAGAATTTCAAGAAATTTTAGAACAAATTAACCATCTTGTGTTGTTAAGAAAAATGCAGATTTTCGTGAATCTATCCACTTCCATTGGAGTGCATGATCAAGGGTAAGGTGTATCGTTCTAATTTTCTGAAATTCGAGAGCATACACTGACATATTCCTTTTATGTTTTGCAGGAATCCCTAGCCGCGCTGGGCAGGTAAGTATTCCTTTCCTAATCTTTTAGGTTTGCAAGACTGTCAGAATCCTTATTGATAGAATTTGAAGGCTTCTTGGAATCTAGCATGCATTCAAATCTCATGTCTAGAAAAACGCAAAATTCTCACAGTCATGTCATTGGCATTCATGTTTAAACTTGGAGGTTATCTGAACATGATTGAAATATGCATTGTGCATCATAAATCCCCTTGGAGGGTAAGTTTTGGAAAAAACGAAATGAACTTTTCCGACAAAAGTTATTTAAACCGTTCAAAAGGATGATTCCTCAGACAAGAGGCAAGCCTGGTCCAAACACGTCCCATACACACTTGAGAGATAAGTGGAGTGGTAAGGATAGCGAGACCTTGATCTACGGACGTAAGGGTTATTCGCAGTGATTACATGGATCGAGACGACGGAGGCATTCGTTTCTCTATCATAAACACTACAGGTGATCATTGATAACTCTTTGAACGGCGATTTCATTCCATACCCCTGTCAAGAACCACCCCACATTGGGGCAAACTAGAGGTACGTCCAGCGGTATCAAGAGGTAAATGGTTAGAAATTCTCTTGCTCAGACTTGCATCAATCTTCGTGTGTTGCTTGTCATTTTAACTTCTATGGTAATTCATGTGCTTTAGGATGACGAAAAGCATTCGTTTCTCTATCCTATACACTTTTACCCTTTGTGTAGCCCAATTGAGCCTATAAGTTCATTTCACAAACCCGTTGGTGATCATTGCATATTCCAAGGTGGAAACGACGTCACTTCAAGAGCGGAAGAGTTCAAAACACAGGATTTGTGAAAAATTCCTAGATTAATGTTCGAGTGCTGAGATTCAAGCTATACATCTAGCACATTCATTTGAAAATTCTGATCCCCAAAAGAAAAGAAAAGATAGGATCTCAAAAAGAAAGAAGAGAGAAAAATTTAATCTTGGGCATCAAGAAAAAGCAAAGTGCCTGGTAAAAGCAAGGCCAATGCCCATCCAAATACTTGTACACTTGTGAATCATGTGTTTGATCTTGTAAATGCCAAAAGGTGGCATGATACCTTTGTATAGGTCACTAGTGAGATCTGATTGTAAAAGAAAATCCCAAGGGAGCTGGACAGCAAAGGATGCTCCCAAATCATGTCACACTCAGATGATGTAAGTATAGACAAGATGTTGACACCGTCTCAACATAAGAGAGATATGTTCTCTAAAGACAAACGTGCGCTTCGAAGGCTGACAATGCTCTTCAAAGACTATCAATGCACTTCAAAAACTGAAGACGCTCTTTGAACCAGAAGGGACAAGATCGGCGGCAAACCGGCAGTGATCACCAATGTTTAAACCCTTCGCGTATTCTGAGCCAAAAACAAGCCTTTTTTGGTCCCCAATCATACCTACGTTACAACCCTGAAAAGCCTTTTCTGATTAAGGCACTTAGATTGACATAGGGTTTAATGTCTAAGCTTAGCTCGAAGAAGTTCGAGCAAGATTATTTCTCTCTCATTTTGCAGGTTTCTTGACTTGTAAACCTGGAGCAGACATTGAAGACTTCTCTTCGAAAGCCTTGACTTGCACGCAAGTCCCCTTTGAAAACCGTTGACCAAGCCCAACATTACGGTCCCTTGGAAGTCCTCCTGATCGATCGAGGTGTATTCACTGCGAATGATCCTAAACCCTAGGCGCAGGTTTGATAGGAAATTCGAGTGCATTCTTGATAAAAGACCATTATCTCAGAGCGGTAAGAAGTCCTCTTTGATGAGAATACTCCGTTGGACATTTTAACCAAACTTTTTTGGTAATTTCAGATTGTTTGATTCAAACTTTCCCCACAAGGAATTTTTGATCACTCCCGTATGTTGCAAGATGTTTTGGATAACCTCCAACATCGTAATGCATTCATTGAAATTTTTTTCATGACTACGATATAAGTCATAAAGTACTGTCAGTTTGACATCGGATATCACTTAAAGACCATTGATGTGCCTTTGGTAAGAAAATTTTCAGATTGGAGCTTCTGCAAGATTCTTGATGACTTCAGCTCCTAAGATAGCTTGTATCACTCTTGGTGAGAAACATTTAACATGTCTAAACTTCTGTAGAATTCCTGGCAAGCCCAGATCTCAGAAGAACACAACCTCTCTTGGTAAGAAAGAGTTTACATGTTCAAGCTTATGTAGGACCCTTGGTATCTCCAGACCTCAGAATGCTACTTCTTTTGTGAAGAATATATTTCAAGTTTAAACTTCTGCAGGACCCCTGGTAACCCCAGGTCTCAGAATAACACATTTCTCTAAGAATGAGAGTTTATATGCCTGAGCTTCTGACAGATTCTTGGTAGCCCCAGATTCTAGAATGCTATTGTTCTTGGTTAAACTTCTATAGGAATCATGGTAACCCCAGATTCTAGAAGGATGCCTCGCTCTGAGAAGAAGAGCTTTCAAGTTTATTTTCCTGCAAGATCCCTGGTAATTTCATATCTCAGGAAAACACATTCTTATGAACAATTTTGCAGGTTTGATCTTTCTGCAGGATACCTGGAGCTCCCAGATCCCAGAATGTCACCTCCAATGTCAAAAGGACAATCTTCGAAATCATCCCTCTGTGAGATTTCAAATTTATAGGTTTGATCTTTCTGCAGGATACCCGGAGCTCCCAAGTCCCAGAATGTCACCTTCAATGTCGAAAGGACAACATTCAAGATAGTCTTTCTGCGAGATCTCAGGTAGCCCCTAGATCCTAGAAGAATCTTATCAAAGTTTTTGCAGGTTTAAGTTTTCTGCAGGATACTTGGAATCCCCAAATCCCAGAATAACGCCTCGCATGTCGAAAGGACAATTTTCAAAATCTGCTTTCTGTGAGGTTCTAGGTAACCCCTAAACCCAGAATAGCCCATTTGGTAAAGCCTCACGGTTAGGCACACCTCATTTGTATAAATCCTAGTTAATTCCTTAGAATATAGGATCAAAATGTTCGACAATCCCTAAGAGACTGGGTGCGTCATCCATAGGTTCCTAGCATAGAGGAATCCTATTCTCGGCCTGATCCCCCTGACGGATCAAAATGTTCGACAATCCCTAAGAGACTGGGTGCGTCATCCATAGGTTACTAATAGAAAAGAGTCCTATTCATGGTCCGATCCACCATACGGATCAAAACCCTGACAATCCCTAAGAGACTGGGTGTGTCATCCATAGGTTCCTAACAGAAAGGAGTCCTATTCATGGTCTGATCCACCATACGGATCAAAATCCTGACAATCCCTAAGAGACTGGGTGCGTCATCCATAGGTTCCTAACAGAGAGGAGTCTTATTCATGGTCTGATCCACCATACGGATCAAAACCCCGACAATCCCTAAAAGACTGGGTGCGTCATTCACAGGTTCCTGTCAAGTATAGGAATCCCATTCTGGTACGGCCTACCATACAGGCTAGAGTTTAACCGCCCTAGGATACTCAAAAGACGAGTCCCTAGGTATTCACTTGAACCCACTATACACCGCGTATGCCACACGAGCATCAGGCAGGTGATCAACAGGTAAATAGCAGGTGGGTCTCTCTATTTTCTCCCTCACTTCAGCGAAAGAACGAAGAGCAGAACGTTCACCAGCGGGACAAGAAAGATTGAGTGTCAAGATTCGTTTTTCTTTTCCCCAGTCGAGTCGGTCTAGACTCAGGTGTCACCTGTCTTTGAGCGAAACCTCTCGCGAGATTCCTCTCAAAGAGGGGCAGCTGTTGACACATGATTTTTGACCAAGTCTTTTTCAATTTTATTTTTGAAAAATCATAAAAAAAATCATAAAAAGCCAAAAAATTACAAAATCAACTTTGGTGGCCTTGGCCAAGCCCAAGGAACCATTATTGACCAAAAAATAATTTTTCATATTTTTCATATTTTTTAATATTTTTTAGAAAATAGAAAAATACTTAAAAAATCAAGAAAAATAGCATTTGAGGTCACAAAAATATGGAAAAATATCTAATATTTTTATTTTTAATCCCTTGTATTTTCAACCTCACAAAAAATCCAAAATCAGATTCAATTTTAGGTGTTCCTTTGTAACCCGTATTATTGAATTTGAAGAAAAAAATAACAATTGAGTCTTTTAATTTGAAATTTTGGCATTTTTTAAGATCTTGACATTCAATCTAACTATCCCCTATTTCAAATTAGACCAATTGTTTGCGCAATTTTCTCAATTGCACGGATTTGACAAAATTATATACTAAAATTGCATTTTAGTCCTTGAAATTAAGCATAATTGAAATTACTTTCAATTCAAGGGCTATCATTGCAAATTAAACATGCTACCCAATGGATTTCACCATTTTAAATAAATTGGCATAGGTGGTTTGACCCAATTTGATCATTTGCACCCTCAATTATACAAATCCCCAATTTGCAATTACATGAAAATTTGGGGGTTTTATAGAAATTGATGAAAACTTTTGGGCAAAACCACATTTCTAGATAGAATTCATGCCCTAGATTCGATTATGAGGTTCAATTGCAAAAATTTCCCATTAATTTGGGTTTAATTTCGAAAATGGTGAGTCGGAGCCGGTTCTGACCGGTCAGACCGGTCTGCTACAGTGTCGTCTTCCCCAAAAGAGCTCGAACAGATGAACAGTGATGGACTGAGTTTCGAACGCCAAATTGAAGGGCAATTCGCGACTAATTGAAAGAGGAATGGTGGGCGTCTTGTTCTTTACCTCAAGACCTACCGATCGAGACCAACTCCGAGACGAATGGCCACCGGAAGAGCTTCGGCAAGGACGGTCAAAACCGGGGTACCTGCGAAAGTCAACAAAACCAAACACAACACTAACCCATGCCAAATTCACGCGAAATGAAGCTCGCCACGCAACCAAACAGGGTCGAGTGAAGTGCCCATCAGCCCCGACTTCGTTTTGACCACATTGCACGTGATTACACGTGCCAAACAGAATCAGTTGGAGACCCGTTCGGCGACAGAAAATTGAAAAAGCTATATAAGCTAAAGAAGCCTTCGCGAAGAGAGAGGAGGTTGATTCAGTTGTAGAGGGGCGAAACTGAATCGAGAGAGAGAAAGAAAACGAGAGAGAGAGAGCTCGTTCTCCGACCCTCCGTCGTCGAGAATTTGAGTTCGACTGCAAAACGCTGGTTAGGCCGTCTCCGGCCAAACCAAAGCTAAAGAAGACCGTCAGAAGTTCGCTTTGAGTGCCAGGAAGCGATCGCCATCAACCGCGCAGCCCAAAATCGCCAGAACAGGTAATCCCGAACTTCGAGCTCAAGCTCAGGTCTTCAATGGCGGACTTTGATTTCGGCTTCAATCTTTGTAATTCCTGTGTGCTTTTCATCCCTTAGACATTACTGACCATGCTCGCATCTCCATTTTGCATCGATTTTGCTCGCATACCCCGAATTGAGTCCTCCGATTTAGCCTCCATAGCCGATTCTTGCCCAGCCAAATCTGGGCCGAGCGAGCTCGATCGGAGCTCGAGGTAAGTCTCCTAAACATTGAATGATGCTTCCCTGTTAATGAGTTGGTTCATTATGCCATGAATCGAGCGATTTGAGTGTATGTGTACGTACTGGTTCATGTTCGATCGTGCTCGGCCCCGTGAATGGATTCGCGTAATCTTGAGATATGTTAGAATAGAGGCGATTGCGAGTCGATTGCCGTTAGTTTCATGAGGTTTCATCGAGAGTTCATCGTCAGATCATCGTCGGAGAACCACAGCCGTCCATTCTGCCGGAGCCGCGAGGTTGAAGACGAAGCTGACGTGGCGCAGTCAACCGGTCAAAGTCCTAGTTGGCACTCGGCCATTGGTCCACGTGATGCCGAGTCAGCATGGCCGTTTGGTCTGTTATTCGAATAAAAAAAGATCGGACGGTTCTGATAAATCGAATGTAAATTCTAGTGACCGTCCGATTAGTAATTAGGTTTATCCAAAAATGCTTTAAAACCAGAAAATCAAAATAAGCTGAAACGGTGTCGTGTAGGTTAGTGGCCGTGCGACGTCGTTTAGGTTAGTGTGAATCGACGGTCTTGATCAAGTCTCCGGATCTAATCATGGCCGTAGGTTCAACTAATCTGATCAGACGGCTCTGATCAAGTCTTCATCCAATCCGGACCGTAGGTTTTAGTAATCAGATCCAATGGGCACAGATCAGCCATGCGATTCATTAGGGACCGTAGGATTAAAACCGATTAAAACCAAAAAAATAAAAAGCATCAAACGGCGTCGTTTTGGTCTTCGGTTTCGCGGATCCGGGTCTGGGCCGGGTTCCGACCCGAGTGGGTCGGGTCAACCCGGTTTGAATCACATTTTTTTAATAAAAAATTCGAAAATGATTTAAAAAATAAAAAAAATCGAAAAAAAATCCTAGAAAATCCAAAAAAATACTAGAAAATGTCAGAAAATTCCAAAAAAATGTGGAAAAATTAGGGAAAAATCCTAGACACTCCAGAAATCCCCAAAAATCGAGGATTGACCACAGACAACTGGTCAACCCTATTTTTGGGGTTTCTCATCTGTTCTTCCAAGAATTGACGACAATGCCCTTTATGGGTAATTCGTCCCTGCCTTGTGTTTCGAGATTAGTCGAAAATGCCTAGATTAGGATAAGGCCAATTAGGTGGCGAATCCTTTTGCTGGGATTTTCGAATCTTATCATTCCTGCTGAAATGACGATTTTGCCCCCCTCATGGGGAAAATCATCTTTCTTATTCCAATTGAGTTCTGAAAATCGCATAAAGTTAGGGTTTGGGTTAGGTGGACGACCAGCCCTAATATTTGAGGTTTTCAGTTCTCATCTTTGTCCAAATGACGACTTTACCCCTCCAAGGGTAAAATCATTTGAAAATTCCAGAAAAATCCTGGAAATTCCTAAAAAAATAGGAAATGGATTGGATTGATGGCCAATCCTATTTCCTCTGTCTTTTGACTTCCCAATTCGTCTAAAATGACAGATTTACCCTTTTAAGGGTAAATTTTCCCTGAATTATTCAAAATTACGATTCTGCCCCCCTCATGGACGAATCATGTCCAAATCACTCCTAAGCCTTGATTGATATTTCTCTAGGCTAATAAGGCCTCATTAGGGATGCCATGCTGATTTCATGTGTTTTATCCGCATGTATTGGATCCTTGATTTGCGCACTTATTTCTATTGATTGTGAGTGATAGGGTAGTAATTCCCATCTGCATGAACTCCTAGATTTAGGATCTATACCTTACTCATCTGCATGAAATCCTAGGATCAGATAAACCATTCAGCTTAGGTACCGAAAGGGCGTCAACTCTGACAGTTGGCGTAACTAAGTCCCCGAAACCACTTCTCTGGTTTCCGCAGAATCGAATAGACCACTCCCAACTATTCGATAGGGTTTCCGATCGTACCCTCCACGAAACGATTGGTGGCGACTCCTTGGCATGTACACTCATCACATGTCACTAGACCACACTGAAGGTCGACCACGTATATCCAGCAGTTGCGATTTGGGTAATGGACCTTGGGAGAGGCCCGCGTTCGATCCAGCCAGCGATCGGGCGGCCCATTAGCCCGCTCCCGCCTTCCGCGAGCCCGGGAGAGGGTCGCGACAATAACAGCAAGTACTGTTATTGCTCCATAACTATGAATCAATTCCAAAATTGTTTGACATATGTTGAGCCACCCGTTTTTCCTCAGAGGGTTTATCGCTCTCAGAGGATTCCGTAGGAAGAGGCAGAACTACTTTAGTCGGTTACATATGTCCGATGATTCACTTGGCTATCAGTTTATAGTATCTCATTCACGTTTGGACCTGGCACTGCCTAGTCCAAGTGCAGAAGTAAATGGCAATTTGCAGAGACAACAAATGACTTCCCATGTTGAAATAGAACAGCCCGTTTCCGGTGAAATTCCTCTGTGTCGTGTACCTTACTACCTTGGACGATTTATGACGGACCTGAGCAACTTTGAGTCGTATTGAGAATTTGCAAATGGTATGTCTGAAATAACTTCAAGAGCCACAGTGAACGGGCTGGACAGTGAACTTAAAGTTGCCAGAGGCGTCTCTATCGTGATATGATAATGAAAGGTGTTGCAAAAGAGACTAGCACTCTCAACATTAATCACGCAAAGAATGCTCCTTCAGATGATCACAAGAAATTCCCAGTTGTTGGGACCGTTGAGACTGGATCTCAAGTACCTTGCACCAAATATAATCTAAGAAGCATCGACACGATATAGAGACACTCTCCGGGAGTCTCCATGTACACACTCCAACACTCTCCGACATGCGATTGACACGTGGTCAACGTGTCATTTCGACACACAAGAGGTCAATTTTATGCATTTTCAATAAACTAGAGGTCAAACTATAAATTTATGATATATATCATTATTTAAGTCATACATCCAGCCATCCCAAAATTAATATACCCATGCAACAACAAAAAAAATCGTGAATTCCTAACATAAAGAATATATATATATATATATATTACATTTAATATATAACGTGTCTTAGCACGTCGGAATTTTCTATTTTTTGAAAAATAATGTCTCGACTTGTCGTGTCGTATATCGATATCGGTGCTACTTAGGATATAATCACGATGGCATGTCTGTTCTTCCCGGGGCATAAGTTGAAGCCAAAGGAAAGAGACATTGTCAATTGATGGGTTATTCTATTCCCTTCTCTGTGGAGGTTTTTTTTTTTATTAAAAAAAATTAATTATAAGAACTCTAGAGTTGAAATGTTAACACGTTTTATTTAATATTCGGGTAATTATTTTCCTAATAATCCGAATGTTAATTCCAAACTCTTGAGGTCTACAACCCTATGTAGCATCGACACAACACGGAACACGATACGATACGACATGCCGATACGTGATTTTCTAAATAATAGTGAATTCTGATACTTTGGGACACGTCATATATTAAATATATTTTTTTATATGTGTGATAAATTTCCATTTTTAATGATTTCATAAATAAATAAATAATAATAATAACTCTAGAATGAATTTACATTAAAAACAATGATCCATCGTTTGTTAATATCAACATTTTGAATTGAAAAATTCAACTACATTTCATTCTAATAATTTATAAATTTTGGAGACAAAAAAAAAGGCAATCCACAATTCATATTCCATCATTAAATTTAACATTCAATAAAAAGTGGATAGCAGAAGCTTAGAGAATTAACTGACAGTCTGATTAAAAAAAAAAGAATTAACTGACAGAATAGACTTGTCCAACTGTAACATTTCTCCATCGATCACTAGAGCAGAAAAAATAAAGATCCAGAACACCACAACGCTGCGATCGGCTAGACATGGCCAAACGGAACCGTGGACCCGGAACCGGTCCGTTGATCGGCCCAGAACTGGCCCGTTGACCAAGCCCGCAGTTCCGACCAGCCATATATTTTTTTTTTTAAAAAAAGAGGCATGTGGGTCCGCCTCTAGGGAAGAGCTGTTGGCTCTTCCCCGAAGGCTCGTTTGGTCGTTGCAATTTTCTTTAAAAATAAAATAAAATAAAATAATTCTATAAAAACCTCACAATCCCTCTTTATTTTTATCACAATTTCTCTTAATTCTCTCCAATACTATCAAGTCTCAATCTCTCAAATTCTCTCAATCCGCTATCCTCTTTCAATTCCGTCTTAATCCTTTGAATCAACTTTCCGATCAATTCTCTATAAAAAAAAAAAGACAAGTGAAAGCAGGAATACTGAAAAGGCAAAGAGCTCAATGGGAGAATCCGATTATCATGTTCGTGAATATGATCCTCGTGAATATTCATATTGGGAAGATGACGATATTCCCAATCCTAACGTCGAGCACGTCCCAACGCAAGAATGTCTTTATCCTCCTACTGGTGTCGAAGAATCGTCGATAGCAAAGAAGTCGGGACGGAAGAGCCGAGAATCCGATTTATGGCTACATTTCAACAAAGTATGAAATGAAAACAAAGGCAAGTTTGATATAAGCTATAAATATTGTCCGCAAACATACAAACTTGGTAAAGGAGATGGCTACAGAACATTTCGTCGGCATCTAACAAAAAAAAAATCCAACGCAAACGGAGATTGACACTAGCCAACAACAAATTTCTAGGTTCGCCAATCCTAACCCTCATCCTTTATTCCGTTTCACTAATGCACTTTATAAACAAACATTAGCTGAATATGTTGCCTTTGAGCATGCTCCGTTTAATACTGGTAAAAATTTTAATTTTAAATATTTGGTAAACACTACGCTGGTTCCGCAAGCACCATCTGTTTTGAAAATTACTCTTTGACGCGAACTTAAACAAGTTTATATATAAAAAAAAATGATTTGACAAATATTTTTAGAGAATTCAATGGACGTGTACATATAGATAGTGATATTAGGAGTGATTTTTGGAATATTAATTCTTATATGAGTGTCACATGCCATTGGATAGGTGATGATTGAGTTATTCAAAAAAGACTTTTTACATTTCGAGTTTTTCCTGAAAGGCATACGACCCATAATATTTATAGATTAATTAGGCAAGTTTTAGAAGAACATGATTTGATTAATAAAGTTTTTTCAATTGGTTTTGATAATGTCGCGCAAATACTGCTTCCATTCCCGAATTAGAAAAAATTTGTAAACCCCATTTTGGCGGATAATTTTTTTCAGGGCAGCACTATTTTCACTCTCATTTTGACTAAGGCACTCCTCTTTTCAATCAATAGACCGAAATGACCTTCTCCCTCTTCCCTCTTCAAGTTATTGTTTCTTTTTTTTAATCAACCTAACCAACATAACTGCATTTATTTCTATTTTCCCTTTTAAATATCAAATTCACAATATAAATATCAAATTACACCTAATAAAAAACCATTCTATAATGCATCATTTAATCACCTAGAGAAGTTCGTTATTATTAATTTATGATCTCATGCTTTTAATTAAAAATCTATATAAAATGTTTAACGGCTTATGAACACACATTTAACTATATATTTTTTATTAAACAATTTGAGGGAAACTTTATTTCAAAGTTGAAATTTAAAATCGAATATAACTCTCAAGCATATTTGGATCTTGTGGGTAATTTTCAAATAAACTTGTAGGTATCTAAGTTACAAATCACTTATTTGTGTTTTTTTAGCTTTCACATTTTAATACGAATTGCAAGATATGATTAAAAATTTGTTTACACATTATGTACTTTCAAACTCACGTGAGTTGATCCACTTGCTATGAGATTGAATTTACAATCGATATTAATTCATTTCTTTGTATCAATAGTTGAATAGCACAAGATTTCATGCTTTTTTTTTATGTGTTTATCTTTTGTTAATACATATCTAAATACAAATATGTTCGACATTTTATTATGCCTTTAACAAATTAATCTTTTTCATTTTGCGATCAATTTTACTTTTCCATTTTATCAAGATTGACTAAAAACAAAGGTAGATTTGTGGATTAGTATGATAAAAAAAATCATTTGAATAAAAAGGAGGGTATTTTAGTAAGTTAACTAGCAAAAAGGAGTGTCTTAGCCAAAATAGGAGTGGAAATAGCGCCACCATTTTTTCACAGTAGATGTACAAGATGGTTTACGATTTTTTGTGACTTCTCTCAACCCAATAAATAGTGCAATTAGATTTTTATGGAGCCGACATCATCTTATGAAAGTGTAGGGAAAATTTTGTAAACAAAATGGGAGAAAGGCAAAAAGGTTTTCAAAAGATATTCCGACTCATTGGAATTCCACCTACGAAATGTTTCTACAAACGTTTAATTACAAAGATTTATTATGTTCCTTTATTTCGAATATTGTTCTCGATATTGCTTTACTCCCGCAACATTGGGACGTTTGCAAAAAAAAATTATATTTTTTGAAAGTTTTTAATGATGCTACTAATACTTTATCTGGTATTTATTATCCTACTACGCATTTATTTTTAATAGAGTGTGTTAATATTGCTAGTGTTTTAATGAATATGAAAAAGATACTGAATTAGTTTCGAGTATTTTAGTAATGCGAGAAAATTGGTGGCATTATTATTTGAGCATTCATCTTGTCTATTTAGTTGGTATTATTTTCGATCCGCGTACTAAATTAAATGGTTTAATAGATTATCTGAATGCTTATTATTATGATTGTTTACATTTGTTGACACCTAATTTTGGCGATTCCGTATTATTATTATTATTATTATTATTATTATTATTATTATTATTATTATTATTATTATTTTCTATATAAAAAAAAGAGAAGAAAAGAGGTTGGATCGGGCCTGCTAGGTCCGAAGCCGTGCGGGCCAGGCGCGCAAGTTTAATCGCGGGGGACCAGCCCACACGCGAGCCCAGATGGGCCTTTCCCGCTCGCGGGCCACCCCTCATTCCTTTTCCCTTTCTACTTGAGCCCATTTTTACTTATATTCCCCCTCTTTGGATCTACACGCCCAAGCCCATTTGCCTTTTTTATTTCCCCACCAGCCCATCTCACCCTTTGTCTTGGCTGCCGACTCCCACACGCACGCATCTCTCATCCCCACACTGACGTTTCATCATCATCTGCACAAAACTCACTTCACTCTTAATTGCATGGGGACATCGTTCATTTATTTTCACCGTACACTTCACGTGGCCCCCCCATCAATGCACGTCCATCAAGTGGGGACTGAGGCTGGTCCACAAGAAAAGAAACGTGCGCAAGGAGCTTCGGGGCGGGAAGGAGTTAGCAGAGAAAGAGAGGAGAGGGCGAGCAAAGAAAAATAGGGAGAGTTCAAGAGGGAGAGGGGTCGGTGGAGCTTGAGGAAGCGAGAGAGAGCACATGGCGAGATAGGGAGCAAAGAGAGAGAGAGAGAGAGAGAGAGAAGGAGCCGAGAAGAGAAGCTCGCGGACTGAAGGTGCGGGCGACTAGGCCAGCTTCGGTCGTCGTCGTCGCGCCCAGCATCGCGACAGGCGGTGACGTCGACGTGGTAGTATCGGAGCAACGGAGCTTGGATTCGCGCAAAGGGAGCTAGCTGATGGTTCGTGACGGCCGGCGGTCGAGTTTCGGACGAGAGCGAAAGAAGGAGAGGGACTCACGCAGGTTGCCTCACTTCCTCAGCTTGCCATCGACTCTGTTTGAAGGGGTTAGCTTTTTCTCTCGAGTTCGGTCGCATCGATTCGGTCACGACACTCGCCGGTACGAGAGCTTCGGTTCCTCGGTTCGGCGAGTCTCGAAGCAGGTTCCTATGATATTTTGGTCACTGTAGATCCTTTTGTTGAGTTGTTGACATGCTTTGATGGAGTATCCATCTCTGGCCGCCCGGTTCTGCCCCCTTCTTCTTGACTCGTCGTTTGTTCATTCCGCTCGTTTTGATCGTTCGTTTGCTGCCCTTGCTTGGTTTCGAACCGTGGATGTTCTTTCGAGTGAACAACCTTTCGGAGAGGTTCAGTCGGACGAGATGGAGTGGCGGTGATAATCTCAAGCTTCTGCCGAGCTCGTTGTTGGTGGTCGTTGGTCCTTGGGGTGGTCGTAGTGAGACACAGGAGGCATTGGCGTGGCTGGCGAGTCTTGGCGTCGAGGTCTTGCTATAGCACAAGCAGACCGGAGTTCGCGGTGGCGATAGGGTCTGGTGGAGCGCGACCAGGTGACGGGGCCTCGAGCCAGTCCCGTCAGATATGGACGCGACTCGAGTTTGAGCCGTGACGACGCAAACGTGAGCGGACGCAGCTCGCGAGCAGATCCCGACGGCCATGGTTTACGAACCACCTTGAGTGGCTGCATCTCGGGTTCGTCTCTGTAGGGGCTGCTAGCAGTGTGAAGGCAGGTGCGATGGCCAGCTCAGAGGCGACGTAGCGGATCCCGACGTTGATGGCTCGCTGGCGAACGAGCATGCCCGACGTTTCTGACGAGCGAGTTCAGGCGAGCAAGTCCTAGCGCCAGTCGTTGGCGCCGGGAGTGACGGATGGCAGTCGGCGGAACCGGAAGGCGACGACCACAGACGGCGGCGTGGCGGCTAGATCCTAGCATCGTCGTTCGATGAGAGACGAGTCGACTCGGCGTTTGTATCGGGGGGGTCCACGGGAGCGTGACCCGATGGTGGAGTGATCAGGTGATGGTTTAGTCAGGAAGCCGACGACGAGCGGGAGTAAGAGACGCCGGCGACGCAAGCCGAAGCAGACTCGAGGTCGCCTCTGGCTCCACGGAGAAGACGTCGCGACGAAGAAGAAGATGAATAGTAATAATATGGTTTGCTTGGGCTGTTCCAGCGGGCTGGTGGAGTGAAGGAGAGGGGAGTGGGCTCCGAATGGGCTGGCTTAATAAGAAAAAGAAAGTTGGGCCAGGAGGATTTTTAGGCCCAATTCGGGCTTAGCAAGGAGGAGTTGTCCGGCTCCTTTTTCGTGCAACCCGGGCCAGAGTTTGGTCCTCTATCCCGGACCGGATCAGGCCCAACGGGTGATCCAGGTCCGAGTCTGAGGACCCGACCCGGGTCCAACCCCCTTTTAATAAATATTAAATTATTAATTAATTACTAATTAATTAATAAAAAAATAAAAAAAAATAGAAACATTCCAAAAAATAATAAAAAATCAGAAAATTTCATAAAATAAAAAAAATAAAAAATAGATAGGAAGTGCTTCTATTTGCTTATTTTGTCTAATTATGCTTTTTATATGCTTGATTATCGCTTATTTTCCATGTTTAATTCGTATGACTTAGTTCGAACTTCGCATGCGAATATTTAGATATAATTTATTTTGTGACGTATTTCTCAATAGATAAATTAGCACAGTAATTAGAGTTTAATTCGAAACACTCGTTTTTGCCTTTAATTGACTGAACTTTGCTGATTATCTATTTTGAGTGATTGCACGTGCTTTCGACGTGGTGGTCCACGATGATGCCCATGGAGATGGTAGCCCACTGAGGCTTGATGATTGAAGACCGACGTCCAATCCGGTCCCCTTTTGTATATCCGATCCACGTGTCGGGGTTACTTTCTTTAAATATCGCCATTATAGATTTGGATTGCATGTGCTTATTCCAGTCTTTATTTGGCATATTTACCTGATTGAGTGTTCATAATACTGTCTTTTGAAAAATTGCCTGTTAATTGCTTTTCATGGATGCTAGGTTAAGGGTAAATAGGTAATTGCACGAAATGACAGAAAAACATTATGCATGTTCATCTAGCACTGGTTAAATACCTTGTAGGCTTAAAATGATATGCAGAATGTGTGGTCACCTTAGGGAACATTAACTGGTTAGGTACCGAAAGGGCGCTAATTATCTAGTTAGCGTAATCAAGTCCCCGAGCTCAGAAGCTCTGGTTGCGTAGGAATCAAGATAATACTCCCGTATCTCGATTGGTTTCTAGCCGACCCCAATAGGCTAGTGGCGACTCTTAATAGCATTTTAGTTTGCTAATCCGTAAAACGAAATCCAACGTCACGCGAGGTAGGACTTGGGAGAGTTCACGCCATTGGCCGATGGCAATATCTCTAAACCCGCCGGATCCCTCGAGGGAGGTTTCAGGCAGGTCGCGACAACATTTGGATGAAGCAATAAAAATTTCAATTATACAAGTAGAGGTTAAAGAAGTTATAGTAGCATTATATAATGAATTTTGTAGTAGATATGGTTTAAGTGACATTGGATGTGGATCTGCCCAACATAGTGTCTCACAAAGCGATGTGGGTATTTCACTTAGTGGGGGGTATAAAATACTCATGAGTAGGCAAAAAAAAAAGGAACAAAGGTAGTATTTTCAAATTAGAAAACTATTTAACAATTGCTTTTGAGTTTAATGATTTTGAACATAACGCGGATTTCAAGATTCTTGAGTGGTGGAAGAACCATTCAACTTAATTTCCAGTTCTCTCCCTCACCGCAAGATAAATATTAGCGACCGCTTCTTTCACAATGGCAGCTGAATAAGCATTTAGCACTGGAGGATTAATTTTGGACTCCCACCGCTCAAGATTAAGTCCGAAAAGTGTGGAGATTCAAGCTTGTGTCAATGATTGGACAAAAGCTAAATTTCGACAACAAGAGCTACATCGAGAACACGAATTCTTCAGTGATGACTATGGAGATACTACCGCCACCATAATAACGGGTGACGACGATTGACGATGAGGTAAGTTGGAGTTACCAAAGGTAAGAGAATTACATGAATTTTGATTCTTCTATCCCCAAGAAAATATGTAGGCGCTTAATGACAATTCATTAAGTTCAAGCCCATTCCTTCTCTCTCTTTTTTCAAATTCTATTATAATGTACAATTTGATTATAATTTATAATTTATTAATTTTATTTTATTATTTTAAAAATAAAATTAAAAGTTCGGAACCAGAACAGGAACCAAGAACCGGCCAGTTTTCATGTAAGAGACGACCTCATTAAAAGATCAGTTTTCATCCGTATACTGACATTGATGTCTTCTTATCACAGGACATGTATGATGGTCACTCTTTGAGATTGTCTTGATTGACCATGCAAAGATTGCATCGGAAAGCGAGCATTGAAAATGCTAAACCTGTGTTGGACGGAAAGCATGAAGATCCCACTTCCAAATGAATCGGTGACCTATCACTCAATTTCGCAGGATAGGAAACTCACATTCCTCGTCGTTTTTCAAGTTAGAGTCGATCAACAAAAATGCGAAAATGGACAAGAGGAGCCACTCTGGGGGCAGCTCCTTGAAGGATAAAGACCTGTTCTAATGATAGCAGAAGATAGCCTCTAGGGAGAGGCAATCATACCTTTGTGTAAATGAAAAGGAAGTCGTTCCTGATCTCTTTCATTTTCAGTTATATATTGGATATTGTTCCCTTTTTCCATATGCAGTTAAATAAACCAAAGCTGGTCTAGATATAGATGTCAGATAATCACCTGCCTAGAGGTGATGAATTGAGGATTTAAATGTGACGGCTAGCCCTCCCGTCGAGGAAAAGTGGCACATGATGTTCGAGTCAGAAAAGCCGACAATCACTCTAATAGAAAGGGATTACCAAACAGACTCAGTGGAGCACCTGGTGTTAAAACCTTTTAGACAAAGGACGAAGGAAGACTAAAATGATATAGTTTGTTCCTGTACTCAGTCCGATTCATTGTAAACAGTTGATCTATTTCATATTCACTGTGCAGGAAGCCCTTAATCAGGAGAAACTACATAATAGACCGGCGGCATAAAATGTCATGGTTACTCGACTCAAGTGGAGAAAAGTTAATAAACCACACAATCTGACGGACGACGCTACATCGCCTTTGTCCGCATGAACACCAATCCTCCTTGCTAGAAAAAGCTTGATATGATGCAGTAATCCAGACTGGCCTCAAAAGATGAGTGGGACAGTGGACCCAACTACTGGGGCAGCCTCTAGCATCAAAACATGATGAAATCTTTTGATTCGAAATAAGAGGATGTATCGTTCCAAGGTATCATCCAAATCGATATATGAAATAACATTTTGTATACATTTCCTACAGATAGCAAATGGAAAAGCATGACAACGGCCACGATGATGAAGTCCAAGCTACGCGAGAAATCCATGCCGACCCATGAGGATCTTGTCACCCTTGTTAACACCGTCATGAAGCTAGAGTTGCTCAGGCTTTCCCATTTTTCCATCCTTCGCTTTCTTCAAAGAGGATAGCGACAAGGTCAATCATCTTTCTGGTCCTGAGAGAAAAGCTCTGATACCAGAAGCTAGAACAGGTCATCCACGAGACCTTCAACACCATCACTTTCTTTTCCAATCAAACCTCGAAGTAAGAACGTGATGCAGACGAAGCCTTCACCTCTTTTCGAGAATTTTCAATCAAGGGAATCCCGTTACTCAAAGACGAGCGGACCGATGTCCCATTCAAATTCCTCCGGTCCATGACTTTAAGGCCAGGGATGCGTTCGACCTAATACGAAGCAATGTCCACTGGCAAAAACAGTCTAACATCAATGTCTTCCTGGACCAAACCTCGACGGCGTTCTTGATAGAATCGCGGGCATAAACAACCATGATTGAGAAGTTTATCCCGTGCGCTTCAGTGACTAAGGGAAGCTTCAAGACCAAGAGCTGTATCAGAAGGCGTTTGCCAACGACGAATAGGCAAGCCAAGTTCTCGGGATAGAAAAGACAGCACTTAACAGGGAAGTACAGAGTCTTGACAAAGCCAATTTCTCCGACGAATCATAGCATGTTGTGGATGCGATGACTCTCGCTAATGAATCTGGATAACAAAGAATCATTCGACTTTGGTAACAATGTGTATCGTTCCTAGCTTAGCTCAATTGAGAATAGAAATGACTCGTTCTATCTCTTATTTTGCAGGTAAATGAGTGTGCTCAACCGTATGTGACAATGCATCCTAGGAGGGAAGGACAATCAAGCTGAGCCGTCCAGTCGAGATAAAAGGGAGTATTTAGTTCCTAAAGTTTAATTCATCTGAAATGCAAGCTAACGCATTATTTCTGCTCTTGCAAGTGAAAATGAAGAATGGCCTAAGCGATGAGCACATGAAATCAAGCGGGGTTTTCTATTGGTTCAAGACGAGATCACCTATGAATCAGATTCTCAAGGAGGAATTATTCAAATTCAGATAAATGACCGCGAAGACCCAAATGTGATAGAGTTCGAATGGAACCTCCACAAGAAGTCAAAGCCGCTGACAGCAGAGTCGATAACCTGGGTGATACAAATAGGGTCATGAAGGTCAAAACTGGGGCAGGGTCGCGGAAAGCAAAAGCCTCCAAACTTGTCAATTTTTTCCAGGAGTTTCGGCATGCGATTACCTGGTCCAACACACACACACGTCAAGGTTAAACTCGGGCACTGTGTGATGCTTTGCCAACCAATCCAAATGTATCACTGAAGAGGCGGCTTTTGGGAAGGATGCCCAAGAAAATCGAACGGGAAGCGATCAAGCTTCTAAGTGGTTTATTTCATTAATATTGCTTACCATTTTAAGTGTATAGCAAATATCGCCCCGTGGTGAAGAAGCACAGTAGAATCAGGACATGAGTTGATTATTGAGATCTCAATCGGGATAGTCTGAAGGAAAAATTTCTACTCCCATACATTGATGTTCTGCTCATTGGTAAAGCGAAATTCGAGTTGTTCCCTTTCATGGATGTTTTTTCTGGCTGTATCCATAATCGCATGAAGAAGGAGACTAGGAGCAAGACTCCATTCATAAGCCTGCGGGGAACCTTTCTTTTCAAGATAATGCCCTTCAGCCTAATGAATGTCGGACATGAATATCAGAGAACCCTGGAGATTTGGAAGACTCGCAACCCCAGATCCCAAAGTCAATTTGCATATGTCTTGGCCACCCTATCCTCAATGTTCCGAGTGACATCAGGTTCAGATATCGAGCCATTGAGAATCGAGATCTTGGAACGGTCAGCCTACTCCATGTTAGTAGAGGAAGAGACAGACGACAGGTTATGCTACCATGACATTAAGGCCTACTTGCAAAAAAAAGAGTTCCTTGAAGGTGTTGACACCTGATTTTTAATCACCTTTTATTTTGATTTTACTTTTCAAAATTAATTAAAAATAACAAAAAAAGTCATAAAATTACAAGATCAACTTTGGAAGCCTTGGCCCGGCCTTAGGAACCAATTTTGAACAAAAAATATTTTTCGAAATTTTTAATATTTTTTCAAATTTATTTAATTATAAAAATACCAAAAACAAAATACCATTCGTGGTCAGAAAAAAGCACAAAAATAGTCAATAATTTTATTTTAATTCCCTCTTTAGGTTGGTCTTTTTAAATCTCGAAAATTCGACTCGGGTAACTATGTTGCTTCACAAACATAAACCCGAATCAAGCCTAAAAATTACCTTTGGAGTTCCCTAATTTTTAATTTCCACTTTTCATAAGCCATGACATTATAATCTAGAGCCTTGAAGTGCTATTGGGTCAATTAGGCCTTCAATTTGATCAATTTTGACGAAAAGGACCTAATTGTGCAAATTTCTTTGCGATTTAGTCCCCGGTTTCGCGAATCTTAAAATTAAATTCTCTCTAGGGACACCCATGAAAATAAAACACCCCTACCCCATAGTTTTCATCGTCCCGAACTCATTGGTGGCCTCAATTTAAACTGATTTTATCGTTTGAGCCTCCGATTTGGCGAAAATCATTTTCGGATCCTAGGCATAATTTGGGGTTTTCATTAAATTCCATCTCAATCATTCACGAAAATACTCATTTCAGATGGAAAACACGTCGAGGAGTCCGATTTGGACGTCAATTTCATGAAAAACAGTCAATTAGAGGCTCAATTGGGCGAAGATTAGGAACCGGGCCGGTCGGGTCGGACCCGCCCGACCCGACCGAACCGGGTCTGCACCAAAACAGGCTGTCATTCTCCTCCACGTACAGTACCAAAAGAGTGCGGCAGTTGCAGGGGGACATGGCAGCGACCGGGCGACCAACGCTGGGAGGACAGACACCTTTTTCAGAAGGGAGGATGGCGTGAAGGCGAGGTCGGATCCGAGGCGACCGAGGATACAAAAGGAGCTCGTCTACAGTAGAGAAAGGAGGGGGGGTGTTTCGGATCCACCAAAAACAGGAGAGAGAGAAGGAGGCCGAGAGCGGGTGGAGTTGGATTCGGGTTGCGACGAAGCTCAAGCAGATGTCGTGAGGTCTCCGGTGGACGAGCTCACCACCACCGAAGCCCCAATCGTCGCCGGAATCGCGAGAAACGGTCGGTAACTCCTCGGTCTCGTCTTCCCCTGTTTTCCCCTGCTTTCAAAACTCACTGTGGGTTCGGTTCCGTTTGGTTTCCGGCCAAACGGAGCCGAACCGATCATTGTCCGAAGTCTATTCACGTCTCTATAGACATGTTTGAAGATCATCTTGCTTCGGTTCTGCACGAAATGCCCAGGGATCTAGCCTAAACATCCGTTTCTCGCATGCCCGTCACGTGTTCGACGAAATGCCTGCCTATGGTTTAACCCGAGTTTGTCCTCGGCCGTGCGTTATCCGAGTGATCCATGCCCGTATAATGCCTTAAGTTAGTCTTAGGACGGACTCTAATCCTTCCCATCACTCTCTTTTGCATCGGATCCCGTCGACGATGGTGGTCAGAACTCCTCGGTCTTAACCCGAGACGAGACCTCACACCGGCGTGGACAGTGGTCGCCGAGCTCTAAAAGAGCTCAGGTAAGTCTCCTCAGCCCTATTGTACGTGATTCGGTTGGTTGGAATCGAGTTTAGTAAAAAAAATTCGTGGGAAAAATTTTCGCCGGAACCATCACTGTTACCGCTCGGCTCCGGCGTGTTTGTCGTGTCCGGTGGCTTTAAATCGAGCGCAGGCTGATTCTGAAACGATAAGGAGTCGAATGGGTTCGAAACCGCGTTGTTTGGGCGGCGTTTTCGCGTCGGGTTCGCCCCCCGGCGAGGATTCCGGCGGTTTCGCCGGAATTCCCTACCACCGGTCGTCTTCCCCGGCGAGGGAGTTGACCGGTCAACGTTGGTTGACCGGTCAACGCCGACGTGGCGCGCCACGTAGGCGGCCACGTCAGCCGCCGGGGGAGGCTTCCCTAAAAAAAAACAAAAAAAAAACAAAAAAACCCTAGATCGGACGGTGAGCGAAGTGCCACGTGTCACGATCTAGGAATTTTCGAAAATAAATAAATGATTTTATAATAATAAATAATATTTTCAAAAATTCAAAGAAAACCTAGATCGGACGGCCGTGGATGTGCCACGTGTCGCGATCAGTTGCTTTCGAAGAAACCTAGATCGGACGGTCGTGGATACGCCACGTGTCGCCATCTGGTGGCTTTAAGATTAATTAGATCGGACGGATGGGATTGTGCCACGTGGCAAGCCGGGGACCGTCCGATTGGTTTTAATTTTCAAAAAATCGGATAAATTAGAAAATGATTTTAAAATAATAAAAAATAAAAATTTTGAAAAATAAAAAACGGCGTCGTTTAGACCGGCTCCGACCCGTAGGGTCGGGCCGGGCGCCCGAGAGGCGCGGGCCGGGTTTGACCTGGTCCGGAAAATATATTTTTTATATAATAAAAAAAATTCAAATTTTTTTTTATAAAAAATGCGAAAATTCAATAAAAAATAGAAAATCATTAAAAAAAATTCAAAAAAAAATAAATTAAAAAAAATTAAAAAAAATTCGGAAAAATTCTAAAAAATTTCAGAAAATAGGAAATGGTCACAATCAACTGACCATGTCATATTTTGGGTCTTTCGAACCCTAATCTTTCAAAAATGACGATTTTGCCCTTTAGGCAAATCGTTCCCAAAAATCAAAGAAATTCAAAAAAATTCCCGACAAACTACAGAAAATAGGAAATGGTCACAATCAACTGACCATGTCCTATTTTTGGTCCTCCAAACCCTAATCTTTCAAAAATGACGATTTTGCCCTTTTGGCAAATCGTCTCCCAAAAATTCCAAGAAATTCCAAAAATTTCAAAAAATAGGAAATGGCCACAGTCAATTGGCCATAACCTGTTTTGAGTCTTCCAAACCCTAATCTTTCCAAAAATGACGGTTTTGCCCTTTAGGCAAATCATCTCTCAAAAATCAAAGAAATTCAGAAAATTCCCGAAAAATTACAGAAAATAGGAAATGGTCGCCATCAACTGGCCATGACCTATTTCGGGTCTTTTGAAACCCGACCCCTTCCAAAATGACGATTTTGCCCTTTTGGCAAATCGTCTCCCAAAAATTCCAAAAAAATTCCAAAAAAAATCCAGAAAATAGAAAATGGCCACAATCAACTTGCCATGATCTATTTATGGTCTTTTGAGTCCTGATCCTTTCAAAAATGACGATTCTGCCCTTTTGGCATATCGTTTCTCAAGAAACCCTGAAAATTCCAAAAAAATCCAGAAAATGGGAAATGACCACAACCAACTGGTCAAGACCTATCTTTGGTCTTTCGAATCCCGATCTTTTCAAAAATGACGATTTTGACCTTTAGGAAAATCGTTTCTCGAGAAATCCCGAAAAATTCAAGAAAAATCTCCAAAATAGGAAATGGCCAAGATCAACTGGCCATGACCTATTTTGTTTATTTCAACTCCAAAACCTCCCTAAAATTGATGATTTCGCCCTTCGAGCAAATCGTCCCCAAATCTTCCCAGTCTACCCTTGGTCCTAAATCACACATTCCCTAAGCCCTTAAGGCTATACTAGGAGGCCATTGATTTGAATTGATGTGCATTGACGTGGTTCATTTATGCACTTGATTGCGCTTTCCTTATATTGATTGTGATTTGATAGGACTAGTCTTCCAATCTGCATGAAACCCCTGAATCAGACTTACCTCACCCAAAATTGCGTCTGTATGAAGTCTTAGGAAAATCACTCGCGTTAGGTACCGAAAGGGCGTTGGTAATGACACCAACGTAACCAAGTCCCCGAACCCTAAATCTCTGGTTCCGCAGGACTGATCGATCTCTCCCAATCGATTAGTGAGGTTTCTGGTACACCTTCCAAGAATGACCGGTGGCGACTCCAAATGCATGCACACATAGCACATGCCACCACGACCACACCAAGGTCGAATGCGATCGACTCTTATCGTCGAAACCCCCCCCGTAAAACAACTCCCGTCGCGATTTGGTATGGGCTTGGGAGGGTCCGCGTCGAGAAAGCCCGCGATCCACATTTCAGAGTGGGGGCCCGATTTCGACAATCCATTAGCCCGCGTAAAAAAACAATTTCGGGTCGCGACAGACTGGCGACTCCACTAGGGATCGAACCCAGAATCTCTAGTTCTAGACCTCAAGTGGACTTAGGCCGCGATTAAAACGCTGAGTGATTTTCTGACATGTCCTCTGCAGGCGCTCTTGAAGGTGAGGTAAGTCCGCTTATGATAGGTGTTAAATGTTTTTGCAGATTGGAGTGATAAGGGGAGTAGTCTGTGATTAACATTGTTTTACGCAGGTTGGGCGTAGGAATGTATGATTGTGTGGATGTTTTTTATTGAAGTGATGATTGTTAAATAAGATGCATGCTTATCGCTTTAGCACGACACCTAAGACACACACAACTGCGCCTAAAACCCCGGGCGCCCTCTTTAGGAAAACAATAGAAGGAATTGAAAATGGAATCTCCATGAGGAAAAACATGGGGTAATCCACTTTCTAATTCCGCTCACTTCGAACTATGGATCGGGTCCCAATGCAACGATAGTTGTGCAATGGAACTTACCCCTTCTAGATCTCGAGGTGGGAGCCTTTAAGCCTTAGGTACCTCACCCTTTAGGCGTCGAAGCCTCACTCGTTTCATGCGCATGTGTGTGGATGGTTGGTATACCTAAAACCAAAATTCATTGGGTACCGCTTATGGTAAAGTCCTTCCATTTCTATTTAATTTGCTTGCAATCGTTTATTTTGCACAACATGTTGCATTCATTAAATCCAATGGTTGAGTCCAATTCCATTTTGTAGTATGGATAGAGTAGAGATGGTTCCTCCGAGTCGGTCCAAGATTCCCGAGATATTCGAGTACGAGCGACGTGTCATCCGTCATCGAGCTACCAAGACATTCAACGGATTCCACTCCTTCCGATTTATCCAAGGGAGAGCACTTACTGGGCAAAACCTTATCCGAGGAACAGACTGTTTCTACACCAAGTCCGCCGAGCAACTCGAACGCGAACATAAATTCGAATACGAAAGGGAAAGGATGTGGAACATTTATTTGAGGTTAAGGGACATATTCAGCAGGATAAGAGCAAATCCAGCACCCCCTCCAGAAGTTATCGAGATTTCGTCGGACGAAGAAGAGTCTCCCGAAAGTCAGCCACCCCATTTCAACCCCATAGACGTTTCGTCAGGTGAAGAAGGCGATCCGAGCTAACCGGAGCAGGGACAACAGGAGACATTCACCGAAGACCCGACTTGGGGCATCTCCTTAGGTTCTCTAGGGTCGCATTCGGACTGCCTCTTTTTAGTTATGTATCCATCTATCCGATTCCTCGAGTCTGTAAGGAGTATCCGTCTGTGGAACTCCATTCTACCCTCGGCATTTTGGTTTTTGAGTCTTATCTAAGCGTCTTAAGATTGGAATGCGACGTTGGAATTTCTCTCAACCATTCGGATTTTTCGGTTCAACTGCATGTCTCATCCAAATGAAATTTTCGTTAGGACTCACACTTGACGTGTTCAACGCAAGTACGAGAATCTAATCCTCATTTCATGGTGCTTGAGACATGGAATTGAACCGGCCTATATCATGCATCATTGGTAATCCATGGTGATTAATTAAAGTCATCCGTGCTTTCTGAATTCAAGAGGAAATTAGATATTCGAATTGTTCTTGGTAAACAATTTCAATTTGGATGTCCTATCTCCCACTGAATTTAGGACATATTGGAATTGCATTTTTATCTTGTTGGACATTCCACAGATTTTTCTGGGGATTTGCCAAGAGTAATAACCATGGATTACGCTCCTTCCAATTGTATATTTTCTTTTGAAAAACATTGATAAAGAACTTTTCACACGGAGCTAAGGCTTTGTAAAAGTCCTTATCTTCGTTAATCACAAGAAAGCATAAAATTGGAAGGATTCATGCTTTACTTCCCTTTCTAACATAGTTCTGTAATTTGAAACAGGTAATTTCCAAAAGCGAAATCCAAAAACCTGCGTGGAGACTTAGTCACAAGTTAAGATGGACCGGGAGGGCGTGGAGAAACGCTTGACCACCCTAGAGAGCCAGATGACTCAGGTGATTGCAACGATGACATAGATGAAGGCACTCATCTTCACCATACAAGGGGCATCCCCAACGTTCTCCAATCCTGACCTGACCGTCTGACCTGTTTCGCCTAAAATATTGGACATTGATCAAGCCATAGGAGCAAAGGTCTTCCCCGAAAGCAAACCTATGATGGCCGATCTGGAAAAACAGCACAAGGGAAAGCTTGGTATTATTGAGGAAGATGCATTGACTGGAGAGAATCTGTTCGTCACATACCTAATTCGAGAGAAAGACTCTAGTCATCAGAAGAACGTTGAAGGTCGCGCAAACCCAATCAACGTCGAAACCTGTCCACGCAACGCCTCTCCCAAATGCCTTAAAGGGAGGATGCCTGTGGTTTTACAAAGACCAGAATTTGCCAAGAGATACAATGGCATTGGCTGCCCAAAAACTCATATCGATTACTATTTGGAAGCAATGGCTGATTATGACTGGGATGATTCACTTCTTGTCCAGAATTTTCGGCATAGCCTGGTTGGTCCCGCGTTAGGATGGTTTACAGCGCTTGCCGTCAAGGGTATCTTAGAATGGGACGATTTGGCCAATCAGTTTGTTCAGCAATACGATTTCAACAAGAAGGCCACCCCTACCAAAATGGATCTGGTACTTGTGAAGCAAAGGAGAAATGAAAGCTTCAAATCATTCGCACAAAGGTGAAGAGCGAAAGCAGCCCGAGTCCAACCCCCGCTGGACGAAGATGAGTTAATAGAACACTGTCTGAAAGCTCTCCCCTATAATTCCTTTAATCGGTTGAGTACGGCTCATTACCAATCATTTTCACAATTTGTACATGCGGGTGAAAGAATGGAATGGGTTAAGCGCGATAGTATAATCAGATACAAAGAAAGTCGTGGAGAATGTTCCCAAACGGGTAAAGAACCAGTCAGGGAGATGAAGACCAACTATCGAGGAATGACGGTCGAGAGTCAAATTTCTGAACGCAAGTCGAGACAACCAGCGCCCAAGATAGAGAAAGCTGGCCAGTCAAGCAGGAGAGGTCCTCCATTCTTTACACCACTACCACTTCCTATGTCAGAACTGCTCCCCCGACTTTTGGAGGAAAGGTTGGTAGCCAAAAAAATACCGAGGGCGAAGCCGCCAAGATTCCCAGGGTTCGACATGAACCGAACATGTGCATACTGTTGACACCTGATTTTTGACTATCTTTTATTTTAGTTTTTATTTCTAAAATTAATTAAAAATATCAAAAAAGGTCAAAAAAAATTACAAAATCAACTTTGGAAGCCTTAGCCCAGCCTTAGGAGCCAATTTTGAACAAAAAATATTTTTTGTATTTTTTAATATTTTTTGGAATTTATTTAATTATTAAAATACCCAAAAAAATCAGAAAAAATACTATCCGTGGTCGGAAAATTACACAAAAATATTCAAAAATTTTATTTTAATTCCCTTCTTAATATTTTCACTTTTTATCAGGGAAATTTGGCTCGATTCATGAGGTTCCTTCACAAACATAAAACCGAAACGAGCCTAAAAAATCCTTTTTGAGTCTTTTAATTTTTAATTCTCACTCTTTATAAGTTATGACATTGGTTTATAAAGTCTTGAAATGCAATTGGGTCAATTTTCCCTCCAATTTGACCAATTTTAGCCAAAAGGGCTTAATTGCACAAAAATCTTTCAATTTAGTCCCCGGTTTCACAATTTTTGAAATTAAATTTTATACGGGCATACCCATTGAAATTAAACACCTCTACCCTATGCTTTTCATCATGATGAATCCATTGGTGGCCTCAATTTGGACTAATTTGGTCGTTTGGACTTCCGATTAGGCGAAAATCATTTTCGGATCCTAAGGGCAATTTGGGGTTTTCATTAAATTTCAATCAATTGTTTCACGAAAATACCCCTATTTGATAGAAAATATGTCAAGGAGTCAGATTTTGCCATCAATTTCATAAAAAGAGGTCAAATTGGGGCTCAATTCGGACGATTTGGTCGAACCGGGCCGGTCGGGTCAGATCCGACCCGACCCGGTCCGATCGGGTCTGCAACTTAGTTGCAGACCATGGCCGGCGAACCAAAAGCAGCTTGAGTGGCGCACTTTGGAGGAGAAATGGAGGTTGATTCAGCGCGCGAAAGTGGTCGGGCATGAAGGAGAAAGTGGAGCTGAGTCGACGAGCAACACGGTGGTGGAGGTGGTGGTCGCCGCCGGCCATAAAATAATCACCAAAAACCCCTATAAATGGAGGTCTCGGCCATGGAGCAAAAGGGAAGAAAAAAAGAGAGAAAGGAAATTTTTCGAGCAAACCGAGGAAAGACGATCACTCTGAGCTTCCTAGACGCTCTGTGGATCGTTGTCAAGATAGTTGTTGCCATCAACAAGCCCCGGACAGGTTGGTTTTCCTCCCCGACCTCTATTTCCATAGTGCACGTCATATGTTCGATGAAACGCCCAAATGGGCTTCGCGATTTTTGGCTCTCGGCCATGTAGTCCTCGAGCTCTGTCATTGCGCATTTCACCTCTTAACTCTCTTAGAACCGACCTTACGCCGAACTTGCCCTTATTTTTGCATTATGACGCGATAAAAACCGAGCTTGGGAGCTCCGTCGGCTACGGTTCGGATTGGGGCTCGTCGGAGGAGTTTCGACGGTCGTCGAGCGTGGGGCGACCTCAGGTAAGTCCCTAAACCTCCCTGAGATGCCATTTGAACGGATGGAATTGAGTTTTGATGACAAAAAATTTTTTAACTCACCTCGCCGGCGCCGGTTCGGGGGAGGCTTGTTTAACCGTTTTCCGGCGTAAAATGTGCCATGTTTTTGTTGAATATTGATGCTGGGCCGATGGGGAGTCGAACGCTAAAGAAATGGGTGAAAAATACCAAGCTTTGGGGGCGGTTCGCGATTTTCCGGCGACCTCGCCGGAAATTTCACTGTTCATCGTCTTCTCCGGCGAGGTCGCCGGTGGTCAATGGTCAAACGCTGACGTGGCGTGCCACGTCGGCAGCCACGTCAGCGGTGGGGCCGGTTCGAAATTAATAAAACAGATCGAACGGCCTGGAAGACGCCACGTGTCGCGATCTCGGCTTTTTCTGATTTATTAAATGTTTTTCAATGAATTTGATCCAATGGTCAATATCGGGCCACGTGGCTCTCTGTCAATCGTCCGATCTAGTGGAAGATCGGACGCATATGATGAAGCCACGTGGCACGATGCGGATCGTTAGATCCAGGGATTTTCGGATGAATAAATAAAATGTATAAAAAATACAAAAAAATTGATAAAAAATACAAAAATCTTTAGAAATGCAAACGCTGTCGTTTTTGACCCTTACGGTTGGGCCGGGCGCCCGAGAGGCGTGGACCGGGTCCAACCCAGCCTGGATAAATTTTTTTTTAATATTAAAAATTCAGAAAATAATAAAAAAATTCAAAAATTCAAAAAAATTATTAAAAAATCATAAAAAAAATTCAAAAAAATTCGGAAAATTCAGAAAAATTCTAAAAAATTCCAGAAAATAGGAAATGGCCACATTCAACTGGCCATGACCTGTTCCGGGTCTTTCGATCCCCGGTCTTTCCAGAAATGACGGTTTTGGCCTTCCGGCAAACCGTCTTCTAAAAAAATTCTAAAAAACTCCTGGAAAATCCCAAAAAAATAGGAAATGGCCACAAACAACTGGCCAAGTCTCATCCCGGGCGTTTTGAACCCCGACCCTTCTTAAAATGACGATTTCGCCCTTTGGGCGAATCGTCTTCCAAAATTGAAGAAAAATCAAAAAACTCCAAAAAAATTCTCAAAAATGGGAAATGGCCACAAACAACTGGTCATGGAATATTTTGGGTAATTCGGTATCCAAACCTTCCAAAAATTGACGATTTTGCCCTTCGGGCTAATCATCCCCAAATCTTCCCATTTTACCCTCGGTCTGAAATCACATCTTCCCTAAACCCTTATGGCTATATTAGGAAGCCATTGATTTGAATTGATGTGCATTGATGTGATTTATTCATGTACTTGATTGCGTTTTCATTTAAATTGATTGTGATTGATAGGAACAGTCTTCCAATCTGCATGAAACCCTGAATCAAACCTACCTCACCCAAACTTGCGCCTGCATGAACTCTTAGTCAGGAAAATCACTCGCGTTAGGTACCGAAAGGGTGTTGGTAATGACACCAGCGTAACCAAGTCCCCGAACCCAAAATCTCTGGTTCTGCAGAACTGATCGATCTCTCCCAATCGATCAGTAAGGTTTCCGGTCTACCCTCCAAGAAAGACCGGTGGCGACTCCAAATGCATGCACAATTTGCACATGCCACCATGACCACACTGAAGGTCGAAAGCGATCGACTCTTATCGTCGAATCCTTTGAAAAATACTCCCGCCACGATTTGGTATGGGCCTGGGAGGGCCCGCGCCGATCCAAGACCCGCGATCGGTAATCCATTAGCCGCTTCCATTTTTTTGGACGGGTCGCGACACATACCATATGGGTGAGAAGGGACATAATGTAGACAATTGTCGAGCACTACAATATGATGTACAGGCTCTCATCGACAACAACCTACTGGTGTTCGATAAGGCATGCCCCAACATCCAACAAAACCTTTTGCAAGATCACGAAATCAGTGATGTATCCGAGGATGGACCGAAAGGCGATCTAAGGCTTATCACCAACGTACCCGAATTACAAGAGGTACCAGCTTTATCTTCTCAAAACCCGAAGAAAGGTACCACATCGATGGGGCGAAAAGAACCATGCTTGGCCGAGAAGGGTCATATGGGCATCATCGGTAGAGTTGAAGACCCCGCTTTTATATCATCCTTCGCGAAGTTTAACTTAACCTATGAAGGATATGCGATAGAAACTATGAGGGAGGAGTCATGGGAGATCCCTGTTGGGTATTCATTGAGCGTCAAGGACATTGAAGAGATCGAAGAATTAGATGAGTACGAGGAGCGTATGGAAGAAGCGCCCCGAGAGGACAGAAAGTTCATCTGGGATGCCACCAAAGGAAGCGAGATGCCATTTGTAAAGCAAAATCTGATATGTGAGGCTAACAAGACAGTCGTACCAAGCTCATTGAAGCAGAAGGACCCGTCGGCACCAACTCTTATCTGGGGTAATGCCTTGTGTGGAACATCGAGAGTTTGCGAGCCCGAGAAGAAGACACCGAAGCAGTTTGCACCGCTTCCCACGCCACTCTCAAAACTACTCCCGATACTCTTGGAAAAAGGGATGGTGACCAAGGAGGTGCCAATGTATAATCCTCCCTTGTTCAAAGGATATGATGAAGCCCAGTCATGCGCCTACCATACAGGGGAGAAGGGGCACGGCACGGATGGTTGCATCCGACTCAAGATTAAGGTGCAGAAACTCATCGACAATGGCGTTTTGGATCTCGAGGAGATAAAGCAGAACAGCCAGCAAGACTCGTCATCGGATTGCCAAGGACTGGACAGGGTGTACATGGATAACCCTATCGAAGACTATGCCAGCCCAGCTGACCGGACGATCGATGACAGCAGACTACACGGATAAGGGAGTCACTTCCTCCTTTCCATCGTCACTCTTTAGTCTATTTGCATTGTAGTTCATCTGTAGCTCCAAGTGTAATTTCTTAATAAAAAACAACAACAAAAATAAAAAAATCAAAAAGAACAAAAAATCAAAAAGATAAAAAAAATCAAAAAAACAAAACAAAATCAAAAATTGGGGACGTGTGGAAGCCTCAAATCGGTCGATGACGATCCAAATGAGAGAAAAGAAAATGTGCAAAAAGAGAGGAGATGAAAAGAAAGGAAAAGCCCTGAGACCTGATTTCCCACACGTCTCCTGGTTTTCAAAGTTTTGGGAGGCGAGGATGTCCAATGATATGAGGACTAGCTCCCATATCACGTTTTCAATTTTAATTTTTCCTAAGACGTCTACCAAAGAAATTCATCATGTATAAACTCTCCCTGTTATATGTCAACTAACCATCTTCATGACATTTCAGGCATACTATTAAGTGGTTCGGGTTCTCGAGAGGAAGCTACCCTCCAAATCGAAGAAGATGACGAAGAGCAGAATCTGGGAGAGGTCAAGTATAGCTGGGATCCCCATGAAGAATCTAGACCACCCACCACAGAGGGTACCATTTCAGTGAACCTAGGGACCTCAGAGGACGTCAGTGAAGTGAAGATCGGTGAAAGTCTGTCGTCGACAGAGGCGTTTAGGACAATTGAATTTCTCAAAGAGTACCAGGACATTTTCGCCTGGTTGTATGCGGATATGCCGAGGTCAGATCCCAGTATTGTGGAACATACGCTACCGACCGCCCCCAGTATTCCGCCTAAAAAGCAGAGACTTAGGCGGACAAAACCCGAGTTGGCGAAGAAAATTAAAGAGGAAATAATGAAGCTCCTCAAGGTATGGTTCATTGAGGTAATTGCGTATCCAGAATGGATCGCTAACATCGTCCCTGCGATGAGGAAAGACGGGAGAGTTCGAGTCTACGTGGATTATTGGGATCTGAATAGGGCTAGCCCCGAAGACGACTTCCCGTTACCACATATTGATGTCCTGGTTGATAGTACAGCTGGATTTAAGCAGTTCTCTTTTAGGGATGGGTGCTCTGGTTACAACCAAATCCGCATGAGGAAAGAAGATAAAGCCAAGACGTCATTCATCATACCCTAGGGCGCCTTCTATTACAAAGTCATGCCGTTTGGCCTATACAGTGCTGGGGCAACTTATCAGAGGGCGATGGTTACCCTCTTTCACGACATAATGCATAAAGGGATAGAGGTGTATGTGCCCCCGATTCTTGGCGTCCCTCTGACCCTCTACCTCACTATTCACGATGAGTCCTTGGGAGCTCTACTCACCCAAACAAATCCCGATGACGGAAAAGGGCGAGCTGTTTATTACATGAGTACGAAGTTCACCGCATCAAATGTGAAATACCCAGAGATAGAGAAAACGTGTGTACTCCGTAGGCTGAGGCAGTACACTCTTCACCGTATTATCCAGTTAGTCACGGAGAATGATCCAATCAAGTACCTGCTGGAGAAGCCTTCGTTAGTAGGGAAATTGGCAAAATGGCAGGTACTTCTCTCGGAGTTTGATGTGAGGAGTTTGAATCAGAAGTCGGTGAAAGGACGAGCCATCGCCGACATACTAGCTGAAAGTCCACAGGAGTATGACACCCCAAAAAAGAGGAAGAAGCCGAAGACCATATTCTAATGCTCTCGGATGAGAAGTGGACTATGTATTTTGACGACGCTGTCAATTTAGCTGGGGCAGGTACCGGGGCAATTTTAATATCCCCAGATGGCCAACACTACCCTATGGCCGTGAAGTTGACATTCCCATACACTAATAACATGTAAGAATATGAAGCCTGTATCCCGGGGCTACAATTGGCCCTCAACATGAAGGTACGTAAGCTACAAGTGTATAGAGATTCGATGCTAATTATCCTACAGACCCAAAGCGAATGGAAAATAAGGGATTCTAAGCTCATCTCATACCACGAATTCCTAGAGAAAATGACTGAGGAATTCGAAGTGATTGATTTCGAGTATCTGCCAAGGACGCAGAATCACCATGCCGGCGTGTTAGCTACCTTGTCCTCCATGCTTCAAGCAACGAATGACATGGACATTGAGCCACTGAGGATTGGGATCACCCAGGTTCCGGCGCATTGCATGGTAATCAAAGAGGGGTTCGAGGATCAACCTTGGTATCACGACATTAAGAACTACCTGGTGAAATGGATATTTCTTCCAGGTGCCCTGGCGAGTGTTGACACCTGATTTTTGACCATTTATTATTGTGATTTTTATTCTTTAAAATTAATTAAAAATATAAAAAAAAAAGTCATAAAATCACAAAATCAACTTTGGAAGCCTTGGCTTGGCCTTAGGACCCAATTTTGAACAAAAAATATTTTTTGGTATTTTTAAATATTTTTCGAATTTATTTAATTATTAAAAATACCCAAAAAATCAGAAAAATACCATTCGTGGTCAGAAAAATACACAAAAATATTCAATAATTTTTCTTTAATTTCCTCTTCAAGTGTGTCACCTTAAATCTTGAAAATTCGGCTCGGGTTACTATGTTCCTTAACAAACATAAACCCGAACCGAGCCCAAAAATTCCTTTTCGAGTCTTTTAATTTTCAATTTTCACTTTTTATAAGCTATGACATTGGATTCTAAAATCTTGAAGTGAAATTGGGTCAATTTTCCCTCCAATTTGATCAATTTTAAACAAAATGGCTTAATTGCATAATTTTCTTTCAATTTAGTCCCCGGTTTCACAAATTTTGAAATTAAATTTCATACGGGCATACCCATTGAAATTAAACACCTCCACCCCATAGGTTTCATCATGCTGAATACATTGGTGGGTTCAATTCGGGCTAATTTGATCGTTCAGGCCCTCGATTAAGCAAAAATAATTTTCGGATCCTATGGACAATTTGGGGTTTTCACTAAATTTCAATCAATTGATTCACGAAAATACCCATATTTGATAGAAAATATGTCAAGGAGTCTGATTATGCCCTCAATTTCATGAAAAGAGGTCAATTTGGGCCCCAATTTGGGCGAATTGGTCGAACCGGGCCGGTCGGGTCAGACCCGACCCGACCCGGTCCGACCGGGTCTGCAACTTTGTTGCAGACCCACACGGCCGAAAGAGCCGAGAGACAGGGGAAGGTGGCGGTATTTTTTTAAGAAAAGCGAACGACAAATGTGGGGGACGACGGCAAAGTGTGAGGCCCGGCTTTGTGGATCGGTGGAGGCCAAAAAGGCTGGTCGGCCACGGAAATGGGGAGGCCGAGAGCGAGAGAGAGGGAGCTCGGGCCGAGAGAGAGGAACGGGGGATTTTTCGAGCGAATCCGGAGCGAGAACAGGATGCAACCAACACCCTGGAGCTGCGGTGGTCATCACAAAAGCCTCGGTCGCCGTCGTCAAGCTCAAAAATAGGTCGTTTTTGCTCCCCGACTACCATTTCATTTATGCACACAATATGTTCGACAAAATGCCGAAGTGAATATTCGAACACTCGAGCCTCGGCCGAGCCATCCCCGACCTATATTTGTGTGAAACTCGCCTCCTAGCTTCATTATAACTTATTCTAAGCTCCATGTGCCCTTTATTTTGCATCGAGAACCGCCGAGGACGCGAGCCCGAGCTTCGCCGGCCAATACTCGGACGAAGAGCTCGGCAAGGACGTTCACGCGGCTGCCGACTAGCACAGGATCTCAGGTAAGTTCCTAGACCCTTTGTTGATGCCTCTTGAACGATTGGAATTGAAGTTCGAACGTGAAAAATTTTCTGCAAATCGGTCGCCGGAAACGGAGTTGTGGAGGTCCGGTTGGCCGGCTTTTGACGTGTTCATGGCTTTGTTTTTAGTAGTATGTTGATGATAAAGTCCTAGGGAGTCGAACGCCGAAGGAACGGGCGAAAAATATCGGGTTTTGGGGTCGGTTGGCGTTTCGCCGACGAGATTTCCGGCGACTTCGCCGGAAATTTCACTGTTCATCGTCTTCTCCGGCGAAGTCGCCGGCGGTCAACGGTCAACTGCTGACATGGCGTGCCACGTCGGCAGCCACGTCAGCAGGGGTGGGTCCGGGCCGAGAATAAAACCGCCCAGATCGGACAGCCGTGGTTTCGCCACGTGTCGCGATCTGGGATTTTTGGAAAATAAAAAAAAAAAGATTTTCAGACTAATAAATGATTTTCGAATAATAAAAAAAATAATAATCTGACGGTCTAGGATGCGCTACGTGGCTCGATCTGAGGCGTCCGTTCTCAATCCGTGAAACGACGCCGTTTTGTCATTGGACGGGGCGGGCTGGATCTAGGTCGCGGATCTGGGCGTGGGCCGGGTCATCCGACCCGGTCCGGATAATTAATTTATTTTATATATTATTATTTTTAATAATAAAAATAATAATAATAAACTCAAAAATTCAATAAAAAAAATAGAAAATCATAAAAAAATTCGGAAAATTCAGAAAAATTCTAAAAAATTTCAGAAAATAGGAAATGGCCATATTCAACTGGCCACAACCTGTTTCGGGACTTTCGGCCCTCGGTCTTTTCGAAAATGATGGTTTTGCCCTTCCGGCAAACCGTCTTCCAAAAAAATTCTAACAATTCTAGAAAAATCCCAAAAAATAGGAAATGGCCACAATCAACTGGCCAAGGCTCATCCCGGGTGTTTTGAACCCGATCCTTCTTAAAAATGACGATTTCGCCCTTTGGGCAAATCGTCTCCCAAAAATTGAAGAAAAATCAAGAAATTCCAAAAAAAATCTCAAGAATGGGAAATGGCTACAATCAACTAGCCATGGAATATTTTGGATAATTCGGTATCCAAATCTTCCAAAAATTGACGATTTTTCCCTTCGGGCTAAATCGCCTCCAAATCCTCCCATTTTACCACGGTCCGAAATCACACCTTCCCTAAGCCCTTATGGCTATATTAGGAAGCCATTGATTTGGATTGATGTGCATCGATGAGGTTTATTTATGCATTTGATTGCGCTTTCATTAAAATTGATTGTGGTTGATAGGAATAGTCATCCAATCTGTGTGAAACCTTGAATCAAACTTACCCCATCCAAAACTGCGCCTACATGAACTCTTAGCCAGGAAAATCACTCGCGTTAGGTACCGAAAGGGCGTTGGTAATGACACCGACGTAACCAAGTCCCCGAACCCAAAATCTCTGGTTCCGCAGAACTGATCGACCTTTCCCAATCGGTCAGTAAGGTTTCCGGTCTACCCTCCAAGAAAGACCGGTGGCGACTCCAAATGCATGCACAAGTTGCACATGCCACCATAACCACACTGAAGGTCGAAAGCGATCGACTCTTATCGTCGAATCCCTCAAAAAATACTCCCGCACTCTTATGGGCCTGGGAGAGCTCGCGCCGATCCAAGACCCGCGATCGGTAATCCATTAGCCGCGTCCGCTTTCGGACGGGTCGCGACAGCGAGGGACAGAAAGTACATAGCAAAAATGGCCGGCAAGTTTTTCCTCAGCAGCCAAATCCCCTATAGGAGATCCTACGATTCAATGCTCCTCAGGTGCGTGAACGCCGAAGAAGCCAAGTTACTTGTAAAAGAGATACGCGATGGTGGATGCGGTCCTCAAATGAATGGTCATCTCCTCGCCAAGAAAATCATGCGATTGGGTTATTACTGGATGACCTTGGAATTGAGCTATAATCAACATGTGATATCATGCCGTCAGTGTCAGGTGTACCGGGATAGAATCAATGCACCTCTGATCGAGCTTCACCAAATGTCCAAGACAGGGCCATTCTCCATGTGAGGGATCGATATGACAGGCCCGATCAATCCCAAGTCTTCAAACGGACATCGCTTCATACTGGTAGCAATCAACTATTTCACGAGGCCGAGTCATATACGAATGTCACCGCGAAAAAAACATGGCAAAATTCATCAGACTCCCCACCAAAAGAACATGTTGGGGCAGAGGCATCAAGACCCTAGTGACAAGTAGCGAGGCGTAGGCTACTGGGGTAGGGCATCTCGAGAGAGATAATACCTCCAAGCGTTGAAGGGGCAACACTTTGAGGATGCAAAGAGACAGGAGATCCCAAAGAGAGGCATCCTCAAACTATGCAAAAGTTGCAAAATAGATTAAAGCAGTCGACTGGGGCAAATTCCACTCAACCGGGGGCAAATGCCACTTGAACGGGGCAGCCGGATCAAGAGTAAAGTGGTATCGTTCCAGTTCATTTTTAACACGGAACATACACTAACTCTTCATTTCTTATCTTGACAGGGACTACCCGTCGCGCAGATAGGTGAGTATCCTTCTCCTTTAAGACTCCAAAGAAGCTCCAAGCCTTTGGCCATCTCATCCGATTGAGTTGGATCGTACATTCTCCGACTCTGTACAATTACATCCAGATGGGAACGCATAATTAAGGGTGAAGTTGTATTGTTCCAATTTTCTCTATATTTGAGAACGTATACTAATACATCTCTTTTGCGTCTCCAGGGACTCCCCACCATGGCGGGCAGGTAAGTACCCCTTCCCTTATCTCTTAGAGCTTAAAATTTTCGGAAACACTTCTTTCGACTTTGAAAGGTCTTTGAGCCATTGAGATTCCGAAGAGTCTAGAGATACTCAATAATTCTACGTGTGAAAAAATGCATGCGAAATTCTTGAAATCTTTTCATCTGCACTCATATTTAAAAGCTTTTGGAATCATCCAACACATGCATTGGAACATGCCTATTGCATCAAGGATCCAGTAGGGGATATTTTGGATAGAAAGAAATGGATTTTTAAAAGGGAATGTTTAAAACTGTCAAAAGGAGTATCTCAAACGATGAGAGGCAACCCATGCCCAAACACGTCCCTACAAACACTTGAGTGATGAGTGAAGTAAGAATTAGAATAGGAACCGTGTTCGCGGATGTGGGGATCATTCGTAGTGGTTACCTAGATTGAAAAGACGAAGGGCATTCTATTCTCTACCCCAAACACCGCAGGTCAACCATTGTTAACCAATTTGGGCGGAGGCTTCAATTCTATAACCCTGTCAAGAACCACCCCACATTGGGGCCAGTCAGAAGGAATTCCAGCGGCAGTATGAGGTAAATGGTTAGAAATATTTTTACTCGAACCATCATCAATCTTCGAGTGTTTCTTTACATTCAAACTCGTACTGTGATTCAAGTGCTTTAGGACGACGAAAAGCGGTCGCTTCTCTATCCTACACACACTCATCCTTTGCGCAGCCCCATTGAGCATGCATATCCGTTTCGTTAACCCCGTTGGTGATCATTGCCCATTCCAAGATGAAGACGGCGCCACCTCAAATCGGGAGAACTTAAAAGAATTGGGTCTATAGAAAAGTCCTAAATTAGTTCTTCAATGTGCTGAGATTTTGTTTGCATGTGTGTCCAGCATAATCTAAAAAAAAAAAAAAATCTTGCCCAAAAATGAGAAGAAAAGAAAAGGCAGGATCATAAAAAAAGGGCAGTCCCGGGCATCAAAAAGCAAAGTGCCTAGTAAAAGCAAGGCCAATGCTCATTCAAATTCTTGTGTATTTATAGATCATCCAAGTGATTCCAAGATATCCAAATGTTAATCCCCAGTGGAATCTACTTGTAAAAGAAAATACCCATGGGAATCAAGTCATGAAGTTATCCCCAGCCGGGGCGCGTCCAAGTGACGACTACACCATCCTTGAGCAACGAGGGTGCTTTCTGAAGATCAATCCAAGGGTTAAGATCGGTGGTAAATTTGCAATGATCACCAACGTCAGATCCTCCTCACATACTCTGAGAAAAAAAAAAGGCCTTTTTCAATCCCCAATCCTCACCTATGTTACAACCCTTGAAAGTCTTTTTCGACTAAGGCACTTGAGTTAACGTAGAGTTTAAATGATTTTAAGCATCGCTCGAAGAGGTACGAGCAAGACTATTTCTCTCTCATTTTTGCAGAGTTCTTGACTTGTAAACCCGAAGCAGATGATGAAGATTTTCAATTCATTGGCCTCGACTCGACCACGAGTCTCCTTTGAAAATCATTGACCGAGCCCAACATTACGGTCCTTTAAAAGCCCCTTTTGATCAATCAAGGGTATACACTGCGAATAGTTTCGAAACCTTGAACATAGGTTCGAGAGAGAATTTGAGTGTCTCAAAAAGGACAGGAAGTGAAAAGAAACCTCCTGAAAAATGGTGAGGAGCTCTCTTTGATGAACGTACTCCAATTGACATTTTAACCAAACTCTTTTGACGATCTCAGATCATTTGATTCAAAACTCTCCCTAAAAGGAGCTTTGATCGTCACATTATGTTGCAAGATGTTTTGGATGATCTCCTACATCATTAGCATACCCGGATAAAATTTTTGGCTGAATGAAATTTTTGACAACATTAAGACAGGATCCCCTCTGCTAGTCATGGGAACCCATTTTCAAAATCGGACTAAAATCCCATCCGACATTGCGAGCAGCAGTCATGGGAGAGTCTTTTTAAAGAAAAAATCCCCTCTGCTAGTCATGGAAAAAGCCCTTTAATAAAAAATAAAAATAAAAATAAAAATAAAAACAACAACAACAACAACAACAAATAAAAAATCCGTCTGACGTTGAAAACCGTCATCATGGGAAAGCCCATTTCAAAAACAAAAGTCCCATCGGACATGGTCTGAGGAACCCTTTTCCAAAAATCAAACAGTCCCATCAGACGTGGAGAACCCTCGTCCTAGGACCCCTTTAAAAAAAATCAAGCAGTCTCAACGGACTTGGAGAACCCTCGTCCTGAGACCCCTTTTCAAAAACTCAAAAAAAATCCCATCGGACGTGGAGAACCCTCGTCCGGGGAATCCTTTTTCAAAATCAATCAAACAGTCCCATCAGATGTGGAGAACCCTCGTCCTAGGACCCCTTAAAAAAAAATCAAGCAGTCTCATCAGACGTTGAGAACCCTCGTCCTGGGAACCCTTTCAAAAAACACAAAAATCCCTTCTGACTTGGAGAACCCTCGTCATGGAAAACCCTTTCAAAAAAAAAAAAAAATCTCATCAGACGTGGAAAACCCTCGTCCCAAGAATACTTTTCAAAGAAAAAAACTCAAGGAAAACTTAAGAAGTCCCCTTTGGCCCTCTAGTCAGCGTCATGGGATCCCCTAAAGCAAATAGGTGCTTAGAAGCCGACCCAAGACTGGAGCTCAAAAGGCTCGCTTGTCGCTTCGAAAGCACGATGACCTAGATAAATCTCTCTGTAAGTGTTCACAGGTTGGTAGCCGCGGATCTGTCATCTTCCGGACCGGATCGCCAATTTTCAGCTACAGAAGATTTCTTCCACCCCAAATCCCACCAGACAGGGATATACGACAGAGGTGTCTCAAAGCACAGTTCAAGATCGGAGCCCGTAACGCTCTCGACTTGCCGCCTAGAGATACGGTGATCGCATTTTCCGCGAAGCACGCGCCTGATAGCCATGCCTCGAAGCTCTCACCCTTCGGAATGGATTGCAGCCGGTAGCCGCGGAAGAGACATTTATTCCACCCCAAATCCCACCAGACAGGGATCTACGACAGAGGTATCTCAAAGCACAGTTCAAGATCGGAGCCCCTAACGCTCGCGACTTGCCACCTAGAGATACGGTGACCGCCTTTTCCACGAAGCACGCGCCGGATAGCTATGCCTCGAAGCTCTCGCCCTTCGAAATGGAGTGCAGCCGGTAGCCGCGGAAAAGACTTTCAAGACCCTGGTATAGCGGATCAGAAGCTACGAAGGGAGAAATGAAACCCTTGGTATAGCGGATCAGAAGCTATAAAGGGAGGAGTGAAAACCCTGGTATAGCGGACCAGAAGCTACAAAGAGAGGAATAAAACATGGTATAGCGAGTCAGAAGCTACGAAGGTATATAAAAAAAAAACAAACAAAACAAAACAAAACAAAAAACAAAAAACAAAAACAAAACAAAAACAAAAAACAAAAAAAAGGGAAGCCGAGCCCGCGATTTCAACGCCCCACGAGCATAACGACGAACTCTCATATTCCACGAGCACAGCAGCGGACAGGTAGGTAAGCTCCAGGTAAACTTCCCCCTCCCCGGCCCACGTTCAAATAGTTAAAGCAAACCGGGGACGAATTTGAGCTTTCACCGATGGGTTTCTTAGAGTCTAATGTCATGGCCTTTCTTTTTCCCCAGTCGAGTCGGTTAAGACTCAGGTGTCATTTTTGTCTTTGAAAGCGACCTCTAACGAGCTCACTCTCAAAGAGGGGCAGCTGTTGACACCTGATTTTTAATCACATTTTATTTTGATTTTACTTTTCAAAATTAATTAAAAATAACAAAAAAAGTCATAAAATTACAAGATCAACTTTGGAAGCCTCGGCCCGGCCTTAGGAACCAATTTTGAACAAAAAATATCTTTCGAAATTTTTAATATTTTTTCAAATTTATTTAATTATAAAAATACCAAAAAAAAATACCATTCGTGGTCAGAAAAAAGCACAAAAATAGTCAATAATTTTATTTTAATTCCCTCTTTAGGTTGGTCTTTTTAAATCTCGAAAATTCGACTCGGGTAACTATGTTGGTTCACAAACATAAACCCGAATCGAGCCTAAAAATTACCTTTCGAGTCCCCTAATTTTTAATTTCCACTTTTCATAAGCCATGACATTATAATCTAGAGCCTTGAAGTGCTATTGGGTCAATTAGGCCTTCAATTTGATCAATTTTGACGAAAAGGACCTAATTGTGCAAATTTATTTGCGATTTAGTCCCCGGTTTCGCGAATCTTAAAATTAAATTCTCTCTAGGGACACCCATGAAAATAAAACACCCCTACCCCATAGTTTTCATCGTCCCGAACTCATTGGTGGCCTCAATTTAAACTGATTTGATCGTTTGAGCCTCCGATTTGGCGAAAATCATTTTCGGATCCTAGGCATAATTTGGGGTTTTCATTAAATTCCATCTCAATCATTCACGAAAATACTCATTTCAGATGGAAAACACGTCGAGGAGTCCGATTTTGACGTCAATTTCATGAAAAACAGTCAATTAGAGGCTCAATTGGGCGAAAATTAGGAACCGGGCCGGTCGGGTCGGACCCGCCCGACCCGACTGAACCGGGTCTGCACCAAAACAGGTTGTCGTTCTCCTCCACGTACAGTACCAAAAGAGTGCGGCAGTTGCAGGGGGACATGGAAGCGACCGGGCGACCAACGCTGGGAGGACAGACACCTTTTTCAGAAGGGAGGATGGCGTGAAGGCGAGGTCGGATCCGAGGCGACCGAGGATACAAAAGGAGCTCGTCCACAGTAGAGAAAGGAGGGGGGGTGTTTCGGATCCACCAAAAACAGGAGAGAGAGAAGGAGGCCGAGAGCGGGTGGAGTTGGATTCGGGTTGCGACGAAGCTCAAGCAGACGTCGTGAGGTCTCCGGTGGACGAGCTCACCACCACCGAAGCCCCAATCGTCGCCGGAATCGCGAGAAACGGTCGGTAACTCCTCGGTCTCGTCTTCCCCTGTTTTCCCCTGCTTTCAAAACTCACTGTGGGTTCGGTTCCGTTTGGTTTCCGGCCAAACGGAGCCGAACCGATCATTGTCCGAAGTCTATTCACGTCTCTATAGACATGTTTGAAGATCATCTTGCTTCGGTTCTGCACGAAATGCCCAGGGATCTAGCCTAAACATCCGTTTCTCGCATGCCCGTCACGTGTTCGACGAAATGCCTGCCTATGGTTTAACCCGAGTTTGTCCTCGGCCGTGCGTTATCCGAGTGATCCATGCCCGTATAATGCCTTAAGTTAGTCTTAGGACGGACTCTAATCCTTCCCATCACTCTCTTTTGCATCGGATCCCGTCGACGATGGTGGTCGGAGCTCCCCGGTCTTAACCCGAGACGAGACCTCACATCGGCGTGGACAGTGGTCGCCGAGCTCTAAAAGAGCTCAGGTAAGTCTCCTCAGCCCTATTGTACGTGATTCGGTTGGTTGGAATCGAGTTTAGTCAAAAAAATTCATGGGAAAAATTTTCGCCGGAACCGTCACTGTTACCGCTCGGCTCCAGCGTGTTTGTCGTGTCCGGTGGCTTTAAATCGAGCGCAGGCTGATTCTAAGACGATAAGGAGTCGAATGGGTTCGAAACCGCATTGTTTGGGCGGCATTTTCGCGTTGGGTTCGCCCCCCTGTGAGGATTCCGGCGGTTTCGCCGGAATTCCCTACCACCAGTCAGCTTCCCCGGCGAGGGAGTTGACCGGTCAACGTTGGTTGACCGGTCAACGCCGAAGTGGCGCGCCACGTAGGCGGCCACGTCAGCCGCCGGGGGAGGCTTCCCTTTAAAAAAAACAAAAAAAACAAAAAAAAAACCCTAGATCGGACGGTGAGCGAAGTGCCACGTGTCACGATCTAGGAATTTTCGAAAATAAATAAATGATTTTATAATAATAAATAATATTTTCGAAAATTCAAAGAAAACCTAGATCGGACGGCCGTGGATGTGCCACGTGTCGCGATCAGTTGCTTTCGAAGAAACCTAGATCGGACGGTCGTGGATACGCCACGTGTCGCCATCTGGTGGCTTTAAGATTAATTAGATCGGACTGATGGGATTGTGCCACGTGGCAAGCCGGGGACCGTCCGATTAGTTTTAATTTTCACAAATTCGGATAAATTGGAAAATGATTTTAAAATAATAAAAAATAAAAAAAAAAATTTGAAAAATAAAAAACGGCATTGTTTAGACCGGCTCCGACCCGTAGGGTCGGGCCGGGCGCCCGAGAGGCGCGGGCCGGGTTTGACCCGGTCCGGAAAATATATTTTTTATATAATAAAAAAAAATTTAAATTTTTTTTATAAAAAATGAGAAAATTCAATAAAAAATAGAAAATCATTAAAAAAATTCAAAAGAAATTAATTAAAAAAATTCGGAAAAATTCTAAAAAATTTCAGAAAATAGGAAATGGTCACAATCAACTGACCATGTCCTATTTTGGGTCTTTCGAACCCTAATCTTTCAAAAATGACGATTTTGCCCTTTAGGCAAATCGTCTCCCAAAAATCAAAGAAATTCAAAAAAATTCCCGACAAACTACAGAAAATAGGAAATGGTCACAATCAACTGACCATGTCCTATTTTTGGTCTTCCAAACCCTAATCTTTCAAAAATGACGATTTTTCCCTTTTGGCAAATCGTCTCCCAAAAATTCCAAGGAAATTCCAAAAATTTCAAAAAATAGGAAATGGCCACAGTCAACTGGCCATAACCTGTTTTGAGTCTTCCAAACCCCAATCTTTCCAAAAATGACGGTTTTGCACTTTAGGCAAATCATCTCTCAAAAATCAAAGAAATTCAGAAAATTCCCGAAAAATTACAGAAAATAGGAAATGGTCGCCATCAACTGGCCATGACCTATTTTGGGTCTTTTGAAACCCGACCCCTTCCAAAATGACGATTTTGCCCTTTTGGCAAATCGTCTCCCAAAAATTCCAAGAAAATTCCAAAAAAAATCCAGAAAATAGAAAATGGCCACAATCAACTGGCCATGACCTATTTCAGGTCTTCCAAACCCTAATTCTTCAAAAATGACGATTTTGCCCTTTAGGCAAATCGTCTCCAAAAAAATTAAGGAAATTCAGAAAATTTCAAAAAAAATCCCAAAAGATAGGAAATGGCCACAATCAACTGGCCATGATCTATTTCTGGTCTTTTGAGTCATGATCCTTTCAAAAATGACGATTATGCCCTTTTGGCATATCGTTCCTCAAGAAACCCTGAAAATTCCAAAAAAATCCAGAAAATGGGAAATGACCACAACCAACTAGTCAAGACCTATCTTTGGTCTTTCGAATCCCGATCTTTTCAAAAATGACGATTTTGCCCTTTAGGAAAATCGTTTCTCGAGAAATCCCGAAAAATTCAAGAAAAATCTCCAAAATAGGAAATGGCCAAGATCAACTGGCCATGACCTATTTTGTTTATTTCAACTCCAAAACCTCCCTAAAATTGACGATTTCGCCCTTCGAGCAAATTGTCCCCAAATCTTCCCAGTCTACCCTTGGTCCTAAATCACACATTCCCTAAGCCCTTAAGGCTATACTAGGAGGCCATTGATTTGAATTGATGTGCATTGAAGTGGTTCGTTTATGCACTTGATTGCGCTTTCCTTATATTGATTGTGATTTGATAGGACTAGTCTTCCAATCTGCATGAAACCCCTGAATCAGACTTACCTCACCCAAAATTTCGTCTGTATGAAGTCTTAGGAAAATCACTCGCGTTAGGTACCGAAAGGGCGTTGGTAATGACACCAACGTAACCAAGTCCCCGAACCCTAAATCTTTGGTTCCGCAGAACTGATCGATCTCTCCCAATCGATTAGTGAGGTTTTCGGTCCACCTTCCAAGAAGGACCGGTGGCGACTCCAAATGCATGCACACATAGCACATGCCACCACGACCACACCAAGGTCGAATGCGATCGACTCTTATCGTCGAAACCCCCCCGTAAAACAACTCCCGTCGCGATTTGGTATGGGCCTGGGAGGGTCCGCATCGAGAAAGCCCGCGATCCACATTTCAGAGTGGGGGCCCAATTTCGACAATCCATTAGCCCGCGTAAAAAAACAATTTCGGGTCGCGACAGAAGGGAGTGAGGCAGCGGCGACACTTTGTATAAAAGGTCATATGACTCTGTTCTCCTGAGATGCGTCGACGCTAGGGAAGCCAATCAACTGATGAGCGAAATCCATGAAGGTGAATGTAGCCCCCACATGAGCGGCCACATACTAAGTGAGAAGATCATGAGGTTGGGGTACTATTGGCACACTTTGGAAATCGACTGTGTTCAGCATGTTCGTTCCTGCCATCAATGTCAAGTTTACAGAAATAGAATTGCTGCTCCACCAAGTGAGTCGCATTAGAGGTCGGAGGCATGGCCTTTCTCCATGTGTGGGGTTGATATCATAGGGCCAATTAATCCCAAAGCTTCGAATGAGCATCGTTTTATACTTGTGGCCATCGATTACTTCTCGAAGTGGATTGAAGCCAACTCATATGCCAGCGTCACGGCTAACAATGTGGCTAGGTTTTTTGCTTCGAGATATTTTCGCCAGATACAGGGCACCAGAGGCTATAGTCATCGACAATGGCTCAAACCTTAATAGCAAATTTGTTGACAAGGCCCTTGGCGAGTTTCGCGTTCGCCACTTGAACTCTTCGCCTTATCGCCCACAGATGAATGGTACAGTAAAAGTGGCGAACAAGAATAGCAGGAAGATCATGCCCAGGACAGCGCAGAATTATCGTGATTGGCATGAGAAGCTCCCCTATGCACTAGTGGCATACCGAACATCGATCTGTACCTCAACCGGGGCAATTCCTTTCTCTTTGGTGTATGAAATGGAAGCGGTGCTGCTAGTGGAAACAGAGATTCCATCATTGAGGATTCTGCCTCAATTGAAATTGTCAGAAGCCGAATGGATTTATCAGAAATATGAACAGATGACTCTGATCGATGAGAAAATACTCCAGAATGTCTGTCATGGCCAATGCTATCATAAACGTGTCTCGAAGTCATTCAATCCGTAGTAATGACAATAAAAAGTCATGTCATAGTGGAGCAAAATGCCTGACGAACCCTCAGACATGAGAGTAGTTTTCTCCGCATCAGTTCTTTGAGTAGCTTCAGGTTGGGAATGACAAAGCTCAGCGAGCCTGAAGAAGGGTAAATCTGTATCGTTTCCAATTTACCCTTAATTATTTCAATTCTAACATGAGTTTATTTTATTCTTGATAGAGAATTGTCGAACGACTCGAGATTGGTACAAGGTGTGGCCGTCCGAGGCAACATTGAGATGCGTGCCGTTCGGGAGTTAGCACTTAAATAAAAAGCAAGGCACCCCGTGGACGCTAACCGCGCTGCAGCATAGTGGCAGGGGGAGTGACAGTGGTCCGAGCACGACCCGGGTTCAAATCTCGCGGTCGGCATCAATATATATATATATATATATATATATATGTGTGTAAATATTAATAAAAAAACTTTTTGCACTCCCTTTATTTTGCAGAAAATGGTGAGAATACCACCCAAATCAACATTCCCTCGCAATACTGGCATCAACAGTCCAGTTTTCAATCAAGTTTAAATAAGTTAACCTGGAAAGGTAGGGAATCTCGGGCAATACTTGAACCTTGAGCGCTATTGATCCATTCAACCATTGCCGCCAAGTGACGAAGTCGGTAAAAGAATAGTGCAAAACACCCAAATGGCGAAGTTGACAGAAAAGGAGATGCGCAAAGCACCTTAAAAGATGAAATCGAAGTGAATAGTAGCGCGGTATCGATTCCAATTTATCCCTTTTAATTACACGTCTGACGTGTTTCTCCATCTCTGGCAGAAGATGCAGATGTTTGAAAATGAGCCTACGATTAGCAGGGAAAAGGTTGACACTCAAAGTGCATGGATTTATCCCAACACCTCCGCTCAGGTCTCAGATAATACTTTAGCGCAGAAAAAAGGGAGAATCACGCGATTGCAGATTGTTTTCCATTCCTCAAGCTACCCGAGGAATTGCCTGACGAGCTCAAACGAAGCCATCAAAGGGGCAAGTATGGAGAATCAGTCGGACGACGCGGATCAGTGTTCGGTCTAGCCAGGCCCAAGGCGGATCAATATCTAATCTCCATATGATGACTCCTCTCTCCGCAATAAAGGATGAAACTTCAACAAAAGACAAATTGATTGGGCAAACTAAGATAGAGAAGTGGGCCAGTGTAGGCCTCTCTACTCGTAACTAGTATTGCAGGCTCCCATCACCGAATATGGCAGGAGAAAAGAAGTCTGGATTGGCCAGTCGATTAAGGTGAATAAGCAGTAACTGTCAGTCGACTCGAAGAGACAAAGTCAGGGAGTCTCAGCTCGTGCAGGTTTTAAGCATTGAATTGGACCATCGCAGCAAAGCTTGTCAACCCTCCTGAACAGAGGCGATCTCCGGTCTATTGGACTAGACAACGAAGCTCGCTACCCTTGCAATTAGGACTTCTATCTTGATGTACATGCGGAGAAGATTGGAACAACCAGATCCACACACTATCATGTATTGGGGGATGAAGTTAGTTCCCAAGTAGATGATCGAGCATTTCAGCAAAGGAGAGGATGTATCAAAGACACCACGTAGTCATGACGAGCTGATATTCCTCAAAGTCATCTCCTAGAATGATAAAGTTGCAAGATGATGTTAACAGCTCCACACTTCTTGTTTAAGCCACTAACGCATTATTTGTGACCTTTCAGGTCAAGCTAGGATGCAGCTTCAGCTATATGAATCGACCCAGATGGAGGGTAACGTTGTATCGTTTCCAGTCTTCAATTCCTGAAAATTCAGGTAATGACATTTTTCTATTGTTCATGATAGGATTGCCAGATTGCTTTGCTGCAGGTAAATCCTTAGAGGAAAGCAAAAATCAAAAGAGGAACTCTCTTACGAGAAGAAAGTTACAAGCTGAAGGATAAAATGGGGCATGCCAGAAGAAAAGTGAGATGAACCAAACAAGCAGGAAACCATCAATTTCCAGAAGTGTAGATATGAGCGTAACGTTGTATCGTTCTAAGTTATCATTTCTAGAAAAGAGCACCCACTAACGTGTTTTCCTTTACATCATTATAGGGTCGACTGTCTAGCAGGGATCAGGTAAGTATCATCTTCCTTAAAACCCTTTTAAAAAATGTTCCTCAAGACTTAGCAAAGAGACATGGCATTTTGTTTTGAATGACAATCTGGAGTGAAAAATAATTTCGAACCCAGCACCCAGCATGATCATTAAAACCGCTGCTGAGCAGTTGGAGACCAGAGAAATGGAGTTAGCAAGTTTCTCCATTCGTGCAAATTTCTCAATTCATGCCAATCATAGTTCTGACTTTTGCTAGTGAAGGTAGCATGTCGCCTGACGTGACCCTAGAATTGTAGTGATCGTTGTTCAGAAAAATCATCATGTTATTTCATTCCCAGCAGGATTATTATGCAAATACTCCCTAGTCGGAAATTCCTGAAGAATGATGTAGAAGGTCATCTCCCCCACTGTGTGTCATTGATGAATTGTTCTCCCATTTTTCTTGAATGTATCAAAGAAGCATTGCCGTCATATCAGTTGTTACACGGATGCACTAGGTTTCTTTCATAGCAAGCCAAGTAGGCCAATTCATGAGTTTTCAGGTGGCCCTGTTAACATAGATCCTCAGAGGAGTAGGCACAAAGGGTCAACTGGCCATTGCAGTCCAGGTAAGTATCCCTTTCCTAAAACTTCTGTAGAGAGCTTGACTGTTCAAATATTTCATCTCCAATCAGATCAAAATAAAGGTTCAGTCCATAAGCATCATTGAAATATCTCATCTCAACCTGGAGCCTAAGTCAATATTCATCATCATACAGAGAAAAGCATCCATATTCACTGAATTGGTGCATCCATGCGTGCACGCATGCATTTTGCATCAAAATCCTGTTACAGGTTCTCTCAATCAAAATGATTTTGCTGAGTGAAACAGAGGTATTGAGTATGCCAACCGTGTGTGATTCATATGAAAAGAAAACCTTGTCTAAACACTTCCCTGATACACTCTGAGAGTTGAGTAGAGCAAAAAATAAGATTCGTGTTTGAGGACAGAGGATTCATTCGCAATGTGTACAAGTGTCGAAATGACGAAAGGCGTTTCTTTCTTTCCCCCATACACACAATACATCCCTTGCTAGCCCCGTTGAGCTTGAATAAGGAGAGCATTCAAAATTACCCTGTCAAGAACCACCCCACATTGGGGCAGATACAGGAGATTACAGTCGAAAATCAATGGTGAAAGAGGTAAGAAAGATTTAATTGCCTTCACTTGCATTAACCTTTGTGTGGCAGCTTCAGGTGAATCTCCATGGAAGCTCGAAACATCTCGAAATGAAGAAGAGCATTTCTTTCTCTACCCAAACACTGAATACCCTTTGCTAGCCAAGTTGAGCCTGAAATCATTCATTTCTAGAACCCGAGTGGTGATCATCTCCCCAAATTGGGGCAAGATGTATGATTTATCAAAAAACCGGTGTCATTGTGGAATGCCTTGAGAGTCCAGAGAGCTCATGAAATAGCAAAGAAGAGAAAAAAAGAGAATAAAAAATAGATGGCTAAAAAAGTAAAGTGCCTAGTAAAAGCAAGGCCGAAGCCCTAAGAGAAAAAAGAAGAAGTCAAATGCAAAGAAAGCATTGAGCTTAGCTTGACAAAAAATAAATGCAGAAAATAGAGTGTAACTCTTTTGTTGCAAAAAAGGGAAATCGATAGCTTGTTGGACTCTCGAGACATATTGTGATCCCCAGAGTTAAATGATTTCCCTAAGCGGAGCGAAGTTGTTGAAGATGCCAAGATGGTCACCAACTCATAAACCCCAAAAGAAAAATTCGGAGCCTTATAAGCCTCCCCTAAACCGGCATTACAACCCATTCGAAGACTCTTCCGATTGGGATGTTTCGCACGACATGAAGACTTCGCAAAGAAGCTACCGCTTGAAGGAGTGGAGCCAATCATTTCTCATCTTATCTTCCAGGTTCTTGACTTGTAGACCCGATGAAGGTAATAATTTCAAATGTTTCCCCTAGTGTGGCCTCAAAGCAGGAAAAACCCATTGTGTAAGCCCATGACCAAGCCAACATTACAGTCCTGAAAGACCTTTCAGATTGACCAAGAATGTATGCATTGCGAATATGTCTGAAGCCTTAGACACGAGAAGAGTGCGAGGTACCGAGATGATTTTATCCTAAATCCTCAAGCGAGCAATTGGGATCAACAGATATCCCCAGCAAGAGTGCGTGAGAAGCCCTTTCAGATTAAGGATCTTAACTTGGCATGCTCAATAACCCTTTTCATGAAGGAAAATTGTCATCCTTCATGAACTGCAAGTACTCAAAAAAAAAAAAACCATTTTCGAGAGCGAGAATTCTCTCATCATTTGATTTTTCCCATGGAGTCTAATGGTTGACACTGTCCTCTAACTGAATGAGAAGCTTTCAGCATCATGTCGTGCCAGGTAGCTTCCTCAGCAAGGAGACTTGCTTCATGTGCCCATGCATTTAATGTTATCTGCCCATCATTCTGAATTTGTTTCATAAGTCCAGAGTCTATAAGGACCAGGCATGAGCAGTTCGGTTATCTGTGGCAAGTTTCGATTGTGAAGGAACATATCACAAAGGTTCGTTGGCATTAATATTTGTTCGAGCTAACCTTGTTTGGACGGGAAGGGCGAGCTCTAGTGTCTCTAAACCAAATCCACAATAAGCTTCCTCAGTTTGGCAAGTCTTACAGCCAAGAACAGAGATGACGCTAGTTGTCTGTCAAAAGCCAAGTCGCGCGGGTGTGAATCGCGGTGGTAGAGTTCGCAGACGACATTTTCACTTCATTTAGCAAGCTCCGATCAACATGCAAGTGCAAAGGTCGAGAGCTTGTTCCATCGAGTCTGGCGAATATACTCCAGAAGGCCGAAGTGTGAGTTCAATCTCAGAGCAGCACTCTCTTTCCCATTGAAATTGCTATTTGTGAAACTAACCTCCTTTGGACAGGTACGGTGAACTTTCGTTTCCCGAGATCCGTCCCGTAGGTAGGTTTCCCCATTCTGGTGAGCATGTATAACGCTCCGTCATTTTTCGTGGTTAAAAAAATAGCACAGATCATGTCTTTTTAATCACCTTTTCATGAGTCAAAGCACTATGAATTGTGACTTTTTCATTAGCCTTTTCACGGGTCGGAGACCGTGAACTGTGTCTTTTATTTAGCCTTTTCACGGGTCGGATACCGTGAACTGTGACTTTTTCAATAGCCTTTTCATGGATCGGAAATCATGAATTGTGACTTTTTCGTTAGCCTTTTCATGGATCGTAGATCATGAATTGTGCCTTTTCATTAGCCTTTTCACGGGTTGGATACCGTGAACTGTGACTTTTTCATTAGCCTTTTCATGGATCGGAGATCATGAATTGTGCCTTTTTCATTAGCCTTTTCACGGGTTGGATACCGTGAACTGTGACTTTTTCGTTAGCCTTTTCATGGATCGGAGATCATGAATTGTGTCTTTTCATTAGCCTTTTCACGAGTTGGATACCGTGAACTGTGACTTTTTCGTTAGCCTTTTCATGGATCGGAGATCATGAATTGTGCATTTTCATTAGCCTTTTCACGGGTTGGATACCGTGAACTGTGACTTTTTCATTAGCCTTTTCATGGATCGGAGATCATGAATTGTGCCTTTTTCATTAGCCTTTTCACGGGTTGGATACCGTGAACTGTGACTTTTTCGTTAGCCTTTTCACGGGTCGAAGACCGTGAACTATGTTTTTTCATTAGCCTTTTCACGGGTTGGATACTGTGAACTGTGACTTTTTCTTTAGCCTTTTCATGGATCGGAGACCATGAATTGTGACTTTTTCGTTAGCCTTTTCACGGGTCGAAGACCGTGAACTATGTTTTTTCATTAGCCTTTTCACGGGTTGGATACCGTGAACTGTGACTTTTTCGTTAGCCTTTTCATGGATCGGAGATCATGAATTGTGCCTTTTCATTAGCCTTTTCACGGGTTGGATACCGTGAACTGTGACTTTTTCGTTAGCCTTTTCATGGATCGGAGATCATGAATTGTTCCTTTTCATTAGCCTTTTCACGGGTTGGATACCGTGAACTGTGACTTTTTCATTAGCCTTTTCATGGATCGGAGATCATGAATTGTGCCTTTTTCATTAGCCTTTTCACGGGTTGGATACCGTGAACTGTGACTTTTTCGTTAGCCTTTTCATGGATCGGAGATCATGAATTGTACCTTTTCATTAGCCTTTTCACGTGTTGGATACCGTGAACTGTGACTTTTTCATTAGCCTTTTCATGGATCGGAGATCATGAATTGTGCCTTTTTCATTAGCCTTTTCACGGGTTGGATACCGTGAACTGTGACTTTTTCGTTAGCCTTTTCATGGATCGGAGATCATGAATTGTGCCTTTTCTATAGCCTTTTCACGGGTTGGATACCGTGAACTGTGACTTTTTCATTAGCCTTTTCATGGATCGGAGATCGTGAACTGTGACTTTTTCTGTAGCCTTTTCACGGGTCGAATACCGTGAACTGTGACTTTTTTATAGCCTTTTCACAGGTCTGAGACCGTGGATTGTGACTTTCCCTCTGAGGACCAAATCCGTATCATTCTTACGGTCGTCCAAGAGGTGTGTTTGTTTGAGCTAACCTTGCCTGAGCCGCTGCGAGAGACATAGATCCTCGAAGCCAGCTCCCCGTGTAGTCCCCTCAAATCTGGAGAGCCTTAAAGCCCATAGCAAACACATTGCCAAGGTATGGAGCCCCGGAGTTTTAGCCTTGCATGCGCAGGTTCCGAGTGAGTTTCCCCAAGCCGGTATGTTTTGTTAACCTTGCATGCGCAGGTTCCGAGCGAGTCTCCTCAATTTTGATCTCGATAAGATGCTTTGGGGGTTTTCCAAGCATTGTCAGGTTTGTTATTAACAAAATTAGGTGTCATTGCGTCTTGAAATGGAACCTCTTCGAGCTCCCATTCCAAGAGGGGCAGCTGTTGACACCTAATTTTGGCGATTCCGTATTATTATTATTATTATTATTATTATTATTATTATTATTATTATTATTATTATTATTATTATTATTATTATTATTATTATTATTTTCTATATAAAAAAAAGGAGAAGAAAAGAGGTTGGATCGGGCCTGCTAGGTCCGAAGCCGTGCGGGCCAGGCGCGCAAGTTTAATCGCGGGGGACCAGCCCACACGCGAGCCCAGCTGGGCCTTTCCCGCTCGCGGGCCACCCCTCATTCCTTTTCCCTTTCTACTTGAGCCCATTTTTACTTATATTCCCCCTCTTTGGATCTACACGCCCAAGCCCATTTGCCTTTTTTATTTCCCCACCAGCCCGTCTCACCCTTTGTCTTGGCTGCCGACTCCCACACGCACGCATCTCTCATCCCCACACTGACGTTTCATCATCATCTGCACAAAACTCACTTCACTCTTAATTGCATGGGGACATCATTCATTTATTTTCACCGTACACTTCACGTGGCCCCCCCATCAATGCACGTCCATCAAGTGGGGACTGAGGCTGGTCCACAAGAAAAGAAACGTACGCAAGGAGCTTCGGGGCGGGAAGGAGTTAGTAGAGAAAGAGAGGAGAGGGCGAGCAAAGAAAAATAGGGAGAGTTCAAGAGGGAGAGGGGTCGGTGGAGCTTGAGGAAGCGAGAGAGAGCACATGGCGAGATAGGGATCAAAGAGAGAGAGAGAGAGAGAGAGAGAGAGAGAGAATGAGCCGAGAAGAGAAGCTCGCGGACTGAAGGTGCGGCCGACTAGGCCAGCTTCGGTCGTCGTCGTCGTGCCCAGCATCGCGACAGGCGGTGACGTCGACGTGGTAGTATCGGAGCAACGGAGCTTGGATTCGCGTAAAGGGAGCTAGCTGATGGTTCGTGACGGCCGACGGTCGAGTTTCGGACGAGAGCGAAAGAAGGAGAGGGACTCACGCAGGTTGCCTTACTTCCTCAGCTTGCCATCGACTCTGTTTGAAGGGGTTAGCTTTTTCTCTCGAGTTCGGTCGCATCGATTCGGTCACGACACTCGCCGGTACGAGAGCTTCGGTTCCTCGGTTTGGCGAGTCTCGAAGCAGGTTCCTATGATATTTTGGTCACTGTAGATCCTTTTGTTGAGTTGTTGACGTGCTTTGATGGAGTATCCATCTCTGGCCGCCCGGTTCTGCCCCCTTCTTCTTGACTCGTCGTTTGTTTATTCCGCTCGTTTTGATCGTTCGTTTGCTGCCCTTGCTTGGTTTCGAACCGTGGATGTTCTTTCGAGTGAACAACCTTTCGGAGAGGTTCAGTCGGACGAGATGGAGTGGCGGTGATAATCTCAAGCTTCTGCCGAGCCCGTTGTTGGTGGTCGTTGGTCCTTGGGGTGGTCGTAGTGAGACACAGGAGGCATTGGCGTGGCTGGCGAGTCTTGGCGTCGAGGTCTTGCTACAGCACAAGTAGACCGGAGTTCGCGGTGGCGATAGGGTCTGGTGGAGCGCGACCAGGCGACGGGGCCTCGAGCCAGTCCCGTCAGATATGGACGCGACTCGAGTTTGAGCCGTGACGACACAAACGTGAGCGGACGCAGCTCGCGAGCAGATCCCGACGGCCATGGTTTACGAACCACCTTGAGTCGCTGCATCTCGGGTTCGTCTCTGTAGGGGCTGCTAGCAGTGTGAAGGCAGGTGCGATGGCCAGCTTAGAGGCGACGTAGCGGATCCCGGCGTTGATGGCTCGCTGGCGAACGAGCAGGCCCGACGTTTCTGACGAGCAAGTTCAGATGAGCAAGTCCTAGCGCCAGTCGTTGGCGCCGGGAGTGACGGATGGCAGTCGGCGGAACCAGAAGGCAACGACCACAGACGGCGGCGTGGCGGCTAGATCCTAGCGTCGTCGTTCGCTGAGAGACGAGCCGACTCGGCTTTTGTATCGGGGGGTCCACGGAAGCGTGACCCGACGGTGGAGTGATCAGGTGATGGTTTAGTCAGGAAGCCAACGACGAGCGGGAGTAAGAGACGCCGGCGACGCAAGCCGAAGCAGACTCGAGGTCGCCTCTGGCTCCACGGAGAAGACGTCGCGACGAAGAAGAAGATGAATAGTAATAATATGGTTTGCTTGGGCTGTTCCAGCGGGCTGGTGGAGTGAAGGAGAGGGGAGTGGGCTCCGAATGGGCTGGCTTAATAAGAAAAAGAAAGTTGGGCCAGGAGGATTTTTAGGCCCAATCGGGGCCTAGCAAGGAGAAGTTGTCCGGCTCCTTTTTCGTGCAACCCGGGCCAGAGTTTGGTCCTCTATCCCGGACCGGATTAGGCCCAATGGGCTGATCCAGGTCTGGGTCTGAGGACCCGACCCGGGTCCAGCCCCCTTTTAATAAATATTAAATTATTAATTAATTACTAATTAATTAATAAAAAAATAAAAAAAATAGAAACATTCCAAAAAATAATAAAAAATCAGAAAATTTCATAAAATAAAAAAAAAATAGATAGGAAGTGCTTCTATTTGCTTATTTTGTCTAATTATGCTTTTTATATGCTTGATTATCACTTATTTTCCATGTTTAATTCGTATGACTTAGTTCGAACTTCGCATGCGAATATCTAGATATAATTTATTTTGTGACGTATTTCTCAATAGATAAATTAGCACAGTAATTAGAGTTTAATTCGAAACACTCGTTTTTGCCTTTAATTGACTGAACTTTGCTGATTATCTATTTTGAGTGATTGCACGTGCTTTCGACGTGGTGGTCCACGATGATGCCCATGGAGATGGTAGCCCACTGAGGCTTGATGATTGAAGACCGACGTCCAATCCGGTCCCCTTTTGTATATCCGATCCACGTGTCGGGGTTACTTTCTTTAAATATCGCCATTATAGATTTGGATTGCATGTGCTTATTCCAGTCTTTATTTGGCATATTTACCTGATTGAGTGTTCATAACACTGTCTTTTGAAAAATTGCCTGTTAATTGCTTTTCCTGGATGCTAGGTTAAGGGTAAATAGGTAATTGCACGAAATGACAGAAAAACATTATGCATGTTCATCTAGCACTGGTTAAATACCTTGTAGGCTTAAAATGATATGCATAATGTGTGGTCACCTTAGGGAACATTAACTGGTTAGGTACCGAAAGGGCGCTAATTATCTAGTTAGCGTAATCAAGTCCCCGAACTCAGAAGCTCTGGTTGCGTAGGAATCGAGATAATACTCTCGTATCTCGATTGGTTTCTAGCCGACCCCAATAGGCTAGTGGCGACTCTTAATAGCATTTTAGTTTGCTAATCCGTAAAACGAAATCCAACGTCACGCGAGGTAGGACTTGGGAGAGTTCACGCCATTGGCCGATGGCAATATCTCTAAACCCGCCGGATCCCTCGAGGGAGGTTTCAGGCAGGTCGCGACAACATTTGGATGAAGCAATAAAAATTTCAATTATACAAGTAGAGGTTAAAGAAGTTATAGTAGCATTATATAATGAATTTTGTAGTAGATATGGTTTAAGTGACATTGGATGTGGATCTGCCCAACATAGTGTCTCACAAAGCGATGTGGGTATTTCACTTAGTAGAGGGTATAAAATACTCATGAGTAGGCAAAAAAAAAGGAACAAAGGTAGTATTTTCAAATTAGAAAACTATTTAACAATTGCTTTTGAGTTTAATGATTTTGAACATAACGCGGATTTCAAGATTCTTGAGTGGTGGAAGAACCATTCAACTTAATTTCCAGTTCTCTCCCTCACCGCAAGATAAATATTAGCGACCCCTTCTTTCACAGTGGCAGCTGAACAAGCATTTAGCACTGGAGGATTAATTTTGGACTCCCACCGCTCAAGATTAAGTCCGAAAAGTGTGGAAATTCAAGCTTGTGTCGATGATTGGACAAAGGCTAAATTTCGACAACAAGAGCTACATCGAGAACACGAATTCTTCAGTGATGACTGTGGAGATACTACCGCCACCATAATAACGGGTGACGACGATTGACGATGAGGTAAGTTGGAGTTACCAAAGGTAAGAGAATTACATGAATTTTGATTCTTCTATCCCCAAGAAAATATGTAGGCGCTTAATGACAATTCATTAAGTTCAAGCCCATTCCTTCTCTCTCTTTTTTCAAATTCTATTATAATGTACAATTTGATTATAATTTATAATTTATTAATTTTATTTTATTATTTTAAAAATAAAATTAAAAGTTCGGAACCAGAACAGGAACCAAGAACCGGCCAGAACCGGCGGTTCCTGAATCGAAACCGGCAGTTCCATGGAACCACCCGTGTCTACGGTCGGCCTCATATCCAGGACCCACAACCAAAACATAAGAAATAGGAAAAATGTCAAAAAAAAAAAGGGCCTCAACTGCATTTCCTTTCGAGCCAAGATCCCATGCCCTAGTGGCAGGGGTGCCCTGCACCCTACACCATTAGATCATCCCCTATTTAAGGGGATGATCTAATGGTTAGATTTGCAAGGATCCCCTGCCTAGTGGCAAGGGATCCGAATTCTTTCATTTCTCAAATAAGAGCTCAAACTCAAACTTGTTTCAAAAAAGGACCCAATTACCTTTTTTATTTCAAAGAATGGCCTAAAAGAAGGGCACTTTCATCCAAGCGCAAGCCGACAGGTTCCTTTCCTATTTGCATTTTCTATTCTTTTTCCATTTCCCTTTCCTTATTTCTACCCTTTTCCCTCCTCCTCCGCCTCCTCAACAGCGGCTCCACCCCGACACTCCCCCCTCCTCCTCGTCTTCCAAGCATAAAGCCGTTTGCGCCACCTGCCTCCGGGAGCGCCTCTTCGCCCTCATTGCCGCCCAGGGTTAAGCGGAGGCCCTGTGCCATGCCCACGCTTACGCCCACCCTTGCGCCGCCGACGATTGCCTGAAACCCGACCCGCAGCCCATGTCGCATCTGGTGTTCCCTCGCTCCGTCTCCCCCTACATCAGCCACCGGAAGTCCGATGCCGCCACGTGGGATCGCGGCGGCGGCGGAGACGGCCACCACCGCTTCTATAGCACTCCGCAAGTAGGTCCTGCTTACAAGTACATCGACGCCGTAGGAGGCTTCGTCCCGAGCAAGCCGCGCAAGAAGAAGCGAGGCAAGTTCTCATTGTTTTCCATCCTGTTCAGCAAGTCCAGATCGGAGAAGATCCTCGATTCTCTTCGGATTCGGATCCTGGCCAGACAGGCCATCGGGATTCGTGCCGGGGCGACGCCGGCCTCGTCGTCGTGGTTCTCGTTCCTCCATCGCCGCTGGAAGAACCAGCCGCGAGGATTCTCCGCGAAAGACAGCATCTCTGCCTTCGAATCCCAGCGGCCACGCCCGGTATCGAACCGCACCGGAGCGAGGAGAGGAGTCCGACGACGAGGATCGCGAGAACCGATCCCCATTAGGGAGTGGATACGCGTCGAAGTCATCTCCTGGGCCGCGAAGAACCCCGCTCGCAGGGCCGGTGCTTCCGGCGCTGACAAGGGCTGCACTCGAGGAACGTCTTTGGGCAGAGCTTCTGCTTGAGCCCGCTGGTGAGGCCAACCCCCGCGCGGCAGTGGAACCACCAGAAGTGCGGGTTCCAACAGGAAACGGGGGCCTCGACGCACCCGCACCTGTCGACGGCGGCTTCGTACCGTGGTAGTGGACGCAGACGGCTTGCGCTTGGAGGACGAGGAGGAGGGGGAGGGCCGGGGTCGTCGAAGGCGGAGGATGGAGAGGGAAAGAAAAATGGAAAGGGAAATGGAAAAAAAAAAAAAAAAAAGAACATGCAAACAGGAAAAGGAAAATAAAATTAAAATATTAAAAAACGAAAGTGCTCTCCTCTTAGGCCCTTTGTTGAAATTAAAAAAAAAAAAAAAAAGCAATCGAGGTTCTTCTTTGAAATAAATTTGAGTTTGGGCTCTTATTTAAAAAAGCAAATGCAGTTGAGGCCTTTTTGGCATTTTCCCTAAGAAATAAAAACGAAAAAAACCAAGAAATTGCCTGGTTTTTGTGCGCAGCAGAGCAGACCCGCAGCACCCCAATCGAACGGCGAGCAGCGAGAGCGAGAGAGCTTGAAGGAGGCGAGCTGAGTTGGCGAGCCAAGCGAGGAGGCGAGCTGAGGGCTGAGGCGAGGCCGGCGGGTACGAGGCGGCAAGCGGCGTCGAGGGGAGGTCAGGCGACAGAGCGAGAGACACAGCGCGAGAAAGAGAGGACTCAGAGGAGACACGCGACAAGAGCAGATGCAGATTGGAGAGGTGAAAAATTAGGTCACGGCTTTAGCCTAAAGCTGCAATAGTAGTCGCCGGTCGGCGATGTGGGTCGCCCCTGCAATTGTAAAGTGCACCAAGAAGAAGCTCCTCTCTTCTTCCTCCACCTCCCTCCCTAAACCCAAATTCCTCTCTGCCTCCGCTGCACGTCTCCTCGACTCCGACCCTCCTGACGTTCCCCGGTTCGACTCTCCCGCTTCCGTCGCCGCCGAGGTGAACCGGCTTAAGCCCGACCCCGGCCGCGCCTTCTCCTTCTTTCGTCATCTGGATTCCTGTGGCTTCCCTCTCGACCCCCTCGCTTATGCCTCCTTCATCTCCATCCTCTCCCCCTTCGCCTCCCGCTCCGACCTCGATTTCGTCTTCTCCCGCTTCATTGCCTCCTTCCATGCCGCACGGTGCTCTGCTGTCCCGTCCTTGCTTGATTCTCTTGCTCTGCTGGGCGGGCCCCCTCTCCTCCTTCGGTCCATCGATTTTCTCGTCAAGGCCTATGTTCGGGATGGCCTCTTCGATGATGCTATCGACACCTTGTTTGCCTTCAAGAGGGGCGGACTCCTTCCCCTCGTCTTCACCTGTAATTTCCTTCTCAACAGCTTAATCAAGAGTGGCAATGCCGCTGCCGCCATTACTCTGTACAAGATGTTGAAGCTGCTCGATTTTGTCCCCAACGATTGCACGTATGCCATCTTGATCGAGGCCCTCTGCCGGACTGGCGACTTGGACGGTGCAACTCGTGTGTTCCAGGACATGGTTGAAGCTGGCGTCACCCCTAATAGCTTTGCTTATACTAATTACCTCAAGGGGCTCTGCACTCTCCGCGGCTCCCATTTGGCTTATCAGGCTCTGGTCGATTGGCGGGATGTTGGGATCTCCCTGAGTCACTATGCCTATACTGCAGTTCTCTGCGGTTTTTGCACCGAAAGGAAGTTGGAAGAGGCAGAGCAAGTCCTGATCGATATGGAAGAGCATGGCATTGTCACCGATGTCCACTGCTATGCTGCCTTGATTCGTGGTCACTGCAAGAGCTTCAATTTGCGGCAAGCCTTGGAAATCCACGATCATATGCTGTCAAAAGGTATCAAGTCCAACTGCATTGTCATGACCATCATTCTCCAGTGTGTTTGTGATATGGGCATGTTTGATGAGGCAGTGCATCAGTTTAATGAAATCAAACAGTCGGGAATTTTGCTGGACAATGTTGCATATAATATCGCTGTCGTTGCACTGTGCAAGCTGGGCAGAATGGAAGCGGCCATAGAGTTACTCGAAGAGATGGAGGGCAAGGGGCTGGTTCCTGATAACAAGAACTGGACAAGTTTAATCGGTGGCTATTGTCTTCAGGGCGACTTTGACAATGTCTTGAAAGTGCTCGAGCAGATGAAAGAGAGAGGGATTCGGCCTGATATTGTCACTTACAATGTACTTGCCCACGGATATTCTCGGGCAGGACTTGTATGGGAGGCGCATGAGCTTCTAAGTTATATGGACGCTTGCGGTGAGAAACCCAACGTGGTCACACACAACATGATAATTGAGGGCTTATGTATGTCAGGTAAAGTGGAGGAAGCTGAAGTGTTTTTCTCTGGCCTGCAAGAGAAGAGCATAGAAAATAAAGCTGCCATGTTCAAGGGGTATTGCCAAGCCAACCATTTGGGAAAGGCATTTACACTTTTCATGGAGTTATCAGAAGCCGAAAAAAAGTCAATAAAGAAAAATTCCTGCTTCAAATTGCTAGCTGACCTTTTTGCTGAAGGTGATCATGTTAGGGCTCGCAAATTACTCAACAAAATGTTGGATCTGGACATGGAACCGACTAGAGCGATGTACAGAATTTTAATGGCTACTCTTTGCAAAGCTGGCGATATGAGAAATGCACAGCGGTTGTTTGTTAGATCGATGCAGAAGGGATCGACCCCTGATGTTGCCACTTACACGTCAATGATGGATGGATACTTTCATGCAAATTGCTTGCCGAAAGTGCGTGATCTTTTCCATGAAATGAAGAATAGAGGGGTCGAGCTTGATGTAATCGCTTACACTGTGTTATTTGATGGTTATTCAAAAGTAACAAAGATATTAACTGTGGATTCCGAAGCAGATAATGTCATCAAAAGGCTTTGGCTAGAGATGGAAGACAAGAAAAAAGCACCTGATTTAAAGTGTTATACAGTTCTGATTGACAGGCATTGTAAGCTTGGCAACATTAAGGAAGCCGAGGATTTATTTAGGAAAATTATTGCAAGTGGGATTCAGCCAGATGTGGTTGCTTACACATCTCTTATATCTGGCTGCATTAGTAGGGGAAACTTGGAAAGGGCTAAATATCTTTATAAAGAAATGTTGTTCAGGGGAATAGAACCTGATATGCGCGCCAAGCGGACCATCTCTGTTTTAGAGTCTGCTGAACTTGAAGCGTGAGCGGTGCAGATATTGAGGCGAGTAAGTGACGAAATCAAAAGATACTAGGTGCTGATCTCATGGTGCTTCAGGTAATATGGTATGTATAGATATCTGTTCTTGTGTTTGTTGTCTAAACATGCAATTAACTCATTTAGAAGTGGATTATGGATTTCACAGCTATCAAGAGCAGTGGCAGAGCGTCTTTCCTTAAATGTGCCAGGACTACTGAGTAGAGAGCAGAAGTATTTTGCATATTTGTCGAAATGCTGGAATGCCTTGGCTTCGTTCATGGATTTAAATTAGGCAATGCATAATCTGCACATTATTTCTTTGCCAGCTCATGTATCTTTTCTCTCTAGATATAAAAGATTAAAATACTTGTGTTGGAAAAAGTATATTGTATCTCATGTTGGAAAAGTATTTCTAGTTCCAATAGCCTATGTTACATTATTGTAGTAAATGTACAGTGAACCCCTCTCTTTGGTTACATTAGCTGTCTAGAAGTTAAATTTGTTAAAATTATGTTGAAGGTGTATATGTTCATACGAATTAGTAATGAGTACAATACACTCATTATGTGTTTTCAGATCGCAAGTGCTTTTGTGACATGTTTTTCAAGATTTGAGGTGTTCGATATGGAAATCATGCGTGCTCATTCTCTGATTAGAAAGCCTACAGTTTGCCCGTTTTCGATTTGTTTATCATTACTGTATGGTTAATGACAAGCTTTATGAGCCATATGGTTGAATCTGGCTTGATTTTGCTTCTAGAAATACCCGATGGATTAATAAATTTTTCTTTGACGGGACATGTTGATATTGATATAAGAATGTTGTGGGTTTATGATTCCTATGAAATACGAAGGATGTTTATATTAATTAAGTACCTTTTGACGTACCTCCAATGGGGATATAGCTGCTGCAGTACTCTGCATCAGTTTCTACTGATGCTTTCTAAGCAAAATGCTGGAGCTTAGGATTAGCTTCCTAGGGAAGGACGAATGAATAGTTTTGACGAGTTCATGTTGACTTCATTTTCCATGACCTGTGTATAATACGGGAGCTCTTGCTGTCCTGATGTCACGGGAGATCTCTGCAACTTGTTGACCCAAGGACTATTTGGTAATTTCAAACCATTGGTCTGCTTGCGAATTTATTGGTTCAACAGTTGGAAAGTAGTTTGTTTGGATAGTCAGTGATTTTTTTTTTAAGCTGGCGAGGCAACAGTCCTTGTACATGTAATTGACCTACATGTCTCATTTGCACACTTGCACTTGCTTGTCGAGCATATGTGCGCTCTTTGCTTCTCTGCCCATGTGCTCAAGAATTTTCTCCTGGCAATGGAGTAAAAAGTTCGTCGAAATTATTTTTCAGGTGGATTTGGACCTTGAAAATTACGAAAGATTTCTTGACATCACTTTAAATCGGGTTAACATCACAACTAGAAAACTTTATCAGGTATGCAACTCTTCAATTTCTTGCATATCAAGCAATGTGCCTTCCTAAACTTAACCTATTTCTTGGTGTTTTAACAGTCAGTTCTTGACAAGGAGAGATTTTGCTATGAGCCATTGCTTCAACATCAACATCACATTTATCCCAAACTAGTTGGGTCGGTTGTTGATGAACCCAAAAATAAATAAAATAAAAGGAAGACCGATTGAGGGAAAATAAATAATTATATAAAAATAAATATAGGAAGAGGTCGGCCGAAACTTACTTGGGGGAAAGTGGTAAAACAAGATTTAATGAAATGGGAAACTTACTTGGGGGACATAGATTTGCTGTGAGCCATTGCTTGATATAAGTAAATTTGCTGGAAGGTTTTCGGCGAAACATTGTTGTTTACCCACCTAAACATTCTTGCAGGAGCTGGTAATTTCTGCTTGATTCATGTCAACCTTGTTCCTGTACTCAATGTTGTTGGTGAACAGGTATCTATGTTAGGATCAATTTGTCAATTGACTTATTTCTTAAGATGCTAGATATAGATCGAGTAACTAGAAGTGTTTCTGAATTTTGTCCTTAGCATGCTCACCATAGCCTCTATGATACTGTCCTGCAGAAAGCAAAGCCTACCCAGCATAGCATCCGAGGTCTTAGAGAACTGGGTTTGACCTCAAATATTCTAGCTTGTAGAAGTACAAAGGTTTGCCTCATCTATCACTTCTGAACTTCTTTTAATAATTGTGCTGATAGTAGACTAAAGTTGTCTGGTCATCTGTCACAGGCGCTTGATGAGAACGTTAAATAAAAGCTCTCTCAATTTTTCCATGTCCCTTTATTGCTCTTAAATGGTAATAATTTGTTGGCCTCTTACAGCCGATCATTAATCATTTCGAAGCAACTTGATTCCAGGTAGAAAACATCATGACTCTATATGATGTCCCAAACGTTTGGCACATTTTGCTGCTAAGAGTAAGTAGTTTAAGAACTTGAAAATTCAAACCATATGCCTTCTATAGTTGTTTCATAGCGGAAGGCTCAATATAGCTTCTCCGTACCTTTTTGAACCCCTCATAATAGGACCAATAGGCACATGAAGCCATTCTGGAGGGACTGAACCTTATGGGATATGTGGTTCAAATCGATTCTCCCTCGCCTTCTGTTTTTTCATTCAATTAAAGGAATGTTTGCCCCTTTGTTCTGCTTTCTTGGGTATCACTCAACGTGTTGCTATGCCTTTCTAGTTTTGCAAGGAATCTGGAGTTGGAGGAATGGGCTGCTCAGACAAATGTTCATGACCAGTTGTGTCATACGGTAGGCCTTGAACTTGTTTTTGGTGTGTTTTGGCTTATTTGTCTTGATATCAGTTGTCATGCTTTTATTTTGTGCACGTTGCAGGTATAATCGCTATGGTAAGAAAATACACAGGGCTGTCAGATTCTTGGTTCTGTGTTGATGGTGAGATGGCTCACTTAAAAGTCATATTTTTGCAGGCATTTTTTATAATACGTCTCTTGGACGATTCTGCAATGCTCGCGATTTGATTACTTGCCTTTAATGCCTTTTGCTTTTATTTTGGTACTTGCTGGTTGGGTTCACATTTTCCCCCTCAAGTCCGATGCAGCCACTTTAGTAGTGTGAAATTTTTTCTAACGAGTCTCTTTCTGAAAAAATTAGAATTTCATTTGTTTACATTTCAAAATCTTTTTGAAAAATGAAGTTTCTTCTGGAGCACCTTCCTGATTGGCATTTTGCTCTCTGTCACATTGTGCAGGAAATGTGCGGTCTGTCCATAATGACAGATTTATTTATCAAAATTATGCTCGCAGAATCTATTTGTGCAGTGTGGTGCTTAGAAGTTGTATTGTACAATTAGTTTACACTTTGGATCATACGGCAGGCTCTTTTACATGCTTTTGGTGCCTGCTGAAGGAAACTTAGGGCCTGCATGGTAACCATTCTCATTCTGTAATTCTGGTTCTGGAACCAAAAAGAATGAGAATGGCGTGTGGTAACGCAAATAAAAGTGATTCTCATTCTGGACGAGAATCACTTTTAAAGCTAACAAAAAAAAGCAGAAAAAAGTAGCTTCTTGAAACTCATTCCACTTTTAACAAAGTCATTCTCTTCACATAAACAAAAACACAACAGACTCATCGCTCGTTCTCGCTTCGTCGCAACTCCTTCGCTCCTGTCGCGTCTCCACCAAGCGCCCACCACGAGCTTCGTCACCTGCGGACTTTGCAACAGCACGAGGAGGCCGCTGTGGTGGTCAGACGTGTTGTCGACGGAAGAGAAATAGTTTTTAGAAACAGAAACTTTATGTAGTTATCAAATGTGTTTTTCATCCAGGAACATAAATGTTAAGCAGTTATCAAACGCATTTTCATTCTCTAAAACTCATTCAGGAACAGAATCAGAAAAGTCATTTTAATCAGAATCAGAAATCAGAACCAGAACCAGAATGGTTACCATGCGCGGCCTTATTGTAGAGTGGGTTCCTTCAACGCCATCGTCCAAGACATCGGTTGTTCCTTTGAGAAGAAGCAAATTAGGAGGTTCATTATGCTGATCATGGCCAAGATCGATGCTGTCTGAAATTAGCTGCGAAGAATCACCAGGCACATACCGGCCATCGATTGTCGAGATGACTATAAGGATTGCAACAAGAGTGAAATTGCTCCGGATGCACATTATATGCAGAGTCATGCATATGTTGTGTGCAGATGAATTGAGAAAAAGAGTTCGATCAAATTGAGGAGGGAAACATCAGAGCGATCTGTTTCAATCTTTAAAATAACTTGGCCACAAGAGAATCTTCAGACCACAATCTCAGTCGACACTCATGCAAGATTAATAGGCATATCAGCACGAAGACTAATCAAGTCAAGATTATTACTTTTCTAATGGATTTGGAGCCATGTTGCAGTTGGGTAAATAGTAAATGCCACATTTATCAACTCGAGAAAAGAGTTGCTTGCAGTAATAATGAAATTTAGGTCGATTTGTCGGACAATTAACTGTCGTCCTCTACATCAATTGTTTGCTCACGACATTTCAGTGTTACTTAAGCAGATCTTAATTGAACTATCTCGATCTGTATGAAAAGACTGCTATTGCCCATACACAGGATTTGCTTGACCCATGTAATTATTAAGATGTACATATGAGTTGTGTTAGAGAAATTTCGCATCGGAAAATTGACGCGGGCTCTCTCCTGGCAATATCCCGAGATGAAAGGTATCGAGTTTCTACTGCGCTTTCCCAACCGTAAAAGACCGAAGACCATTGCTGATTAATGACAAACTGGGTCATAAATCAACAACAGGGTCAACCTTCTTTCTGGATGAACTGCTGAATAGGAGGAGTTCACGTTTAACGCGGCCTCTCATGGATTGGAACGACTTTTCCGGAAGCTGTGATAAGAACTGTAGACCGGAATTATAAGGACTAATTCACATGTTGGTTTGACATGCCAAGTTCATGGAATCTACTATTCAAGAATGCCATTCAATCCAATATATCTTTGACCCCCAAAACGAAAATCCAATCCAGCTCCTAAAGAAAAAGGAATCGAGCCGAATCGCTTCGGCCTTGAGTTCCTCGAGATTTATTTTTTCGAGTCAAGCTTCAATTTAAAAAGCGATACTTGGATCAAGATCGAGGCAATGTTCGAGCATTGAGCTCGAGAACGGGACACGATCGGGTCAACTCCCAAAAGAGCATATCATGAAGATAGTATGATTCACAGTTGTTATAATGATTTACGCGTGAGAAGAAAACCCAGCGTCAAAATATGTCAACGTAAAAAAGACTGTTCTTGAAACTGCATCGATTATCCGAGCTCTCATCACTTGATTGACCGTCAAGAATGTGATCTTCTCATTGTCTCATATTGTCGCATTCAGCGATTTTAGTATGATTTCTCATATATGATATCAATTGCATCATCATAGACCAAGTGGATACATATAGTAACTCGTGAACGTTACAGTTTCGAAAGTGATCGCTGCTATTTCGACTTAGCAAGGAGATACCTTGATTTTATTGACAAAACTTTATATGAACTTGACCGGTACGACCTTTCTTTTTAGGATCTCTTCCTATTTTGTTTTATTATTTTCTCTTTTATGTTTCGGTGAAGTCGAAATATAAACTATTGGTGATTGTACTCTCGGGGCCGACCGGCGGATACGGATCACCAAAAAAAAAAAACTATTGGTGATTGTAAAGGAACCAATTTGCTCGGCCTTGGATGTCAAAACATGGTCATACGTTCGATCATTATCAGCACATGCTGATCAATTGCCGTCGATATTCATGACCATCGACAAGCTCCTTGGCGTTCAATATGCTACCGATGCTCCAATCGTGCGACACTTAACTGTATCGTCAATCCGTGTGATTGTCAATAGGTCTTCTTCCCATGATACCTTATCAATAATTGAACCGACTAACACCCAGCTCCATATTGGCATCGCATCGAGTAAAGGACTTGGTCAAATTTTGCGTGCAGGCTTCCGATTCTTGTGCGTCCAATACCACGAGGTCCAGAGCTTAGTAAGGATGCCTTGAGAAAACCATCTCGTTGTTTTGGCTTTCCATAGTTGTCTCACTCTAACTTAGCATCCGAAGGATCATCTAGACACGATTACAGAGTCCCAAACGTATAACTACACCGTCAATGGTCATTCTGGAATAAGCCAATTTAACCAAAATTGGCAAGAAAATTTTCAAGCGGCTACTTATGAGTACAGTCCTAGGGGTGATTGAGGACACCATCTAGGACACAGACCAAGAGAAGAGACAGGGTACAACGAGAAAGCCAAGATTGATGTCCAAACTGGGAAGGTTGACCTGAAATTTGCGATCAGACCCACCACACCACACACGGTTAGCAGCACAAGAACTTCAGCAGAGAATTGCCATGTCAAGTCGCGGGCGTATATCGGCGACAAGAGGACGCAGAAGCCGAGCATGTTGCTCATGAACACCTCTCCATAGATCTGCATTACCACAAACGCAAAACTGAAAAACATGTTAACCACTTGTCCTATTTAAGAAACTGGTCCGAATCAATATAAAGATTCAGGGTCACTTATCTAGAAAGATACTAAGTCATAAACATTCTGTTTCGACGATGCGAAGAAACATCAAGTAGTACTGTCCCACCTCACACTAAAATGAAGCGAGCGAAACTTAAGGACATTGAGAAGGTGCTAGCTTTCTACACCTACAGCATTAAGAGTTTCCTTGAATCTATAGAATTGGTAGGACAGTCCTCGCAAAATGTTAGAGAAGTGGATCGCGCCTTGTTATGTCTGGCGGCTTTGATTGCCCCGGTAGCTCCTCTTGTGTTTGTGGCCAGAGGAACCAAATATGAACGAGACGAAGAAAGACAGCATGCCTCCTGATTTCGAAAAGCTCTGCACACTAGAGATGAGAGGTTATGCACGGACCGATACTATGATAACTCGGAGCAACAATAATGATATAGACTTCACCCAAATCCACGACGACTTCTCAACATCTCCTTTTCGATAATCTTCATCCACCAATTTGTCAGTTTCGTCCCAAGTTCTCTCGCATAATCACGTTACAAAATATCAGAAATGTGAAAAGAACAATGGTAGTATTTGACATTGCGTCTGAAAAAGCCGAGCTTGAAATGGCCTTACTTGGTAGAAATCGTCTTGACTGGTGTTTGCCTTAACCTGACGTATCAAGCAAACTAGCCAATCCGGTAACGAATTCCTCCTCATTTATCTGGCAGTTTCCGCTTCTTTCAAAGACCTCAACGACCTTTCAAACTACTTCCTCCATGTCAAAAGTTATGTCACCAAACTCGATGCCCATTATTAGTTCCTTCAGCTCAGACTGTGATATGCTGTTGTCTCCATTGAGATCAATCTGTTCCGATAATATGAAACCAAAATGCAGATAGTCTTAAATACATAAGAGAATAACTAACTAATTTGTCCTCTCTATAAGGTACTACTAGTAGCACATCAGAAAGTAATTACTAGAGCCTAACCTTCTAATAGCAGGTAGATCAGGGGTGCCATTCTCTGTGAATTGGGTTTCAACGGACTTGGTATGTGCATCCACAAGAATTTCTCCAACTATTTTCTTTTTCAGTTTGCGGTCTTCCTCCTCCTGATGAATAAAAGGTTGAAAAAACTGGAAAATACATCTGAGTAGTTTAACTGCACATTCATCATAGATGGTAATTTAACTTGCAGAATTCAATCCCCTCAACTGCAAAATTACCTGATACAAATCTTTAAAAGAGTTTTTCAAGTGAGTTCGCTTGTCCATCGCAATCTTTGCCTCCTCAAGCCATTTCATGAATCCAGCTTGTCTTTGCTTATCCTTTGGTCACCGTCGACGTCAAATTCCTTTATAATTTCATCGAATTTGTCCCCTTGCATTTCAACTAGCCAAATTTCCTCGATCTTTCACTTTCATGCCACCGGCTAGCGGCTACACCATTGCGACAATAAAATTAATGGAGGGGGAGGACTGGGTTCATCTTGAAGTTAAATGCAATGTACATAAAGTTCCCGGCAAGAAATTATCTTGAGATAAAAGTTGGCTACTTACATATGCAAACAATCATAATATACGAAAGCTTACGTACCCAGTACAGATTTTCTGGATTTGAATACTCTGTTAGCAGATGCATCCAATATTTTGGCCGTAGATGCATCTGCTGAGAAGCCTTTCTCAATCATCTCTCCTAGAACAAGCATTGCCCTTGCTTTGTGGCCATTTTCAAGGAGTGCTCGGACGATAGTGTTATACACGACACCATCTGGAGGACATCCCTTCTCTTTCATATTGTGAAATAGCTCACAAGCTTCACGTATTTGGCCAGCTTTGCATAGTCCTTTTATGATGGCACCGAATGTCACAACATCAGGTCGCAGCCCTTTGGCATCCAACGAATTGAAGAGGTTCATTGCAGGTCCAAGTTTTTTCGCCTCACACAAGCCGTTAATAAGGATGGTGCAGTGGATGATACCAACATCTCCCATGCCATCTTCCATTTGTTGAAACAATGCCATTGCCTTGTCGACTTGCCGATACTTACAAAGACCATTTAACATGACGGAATAAGTTTGCTGATCTATATTATTGCAAGCCAGCATTTTGTAAAACAGCTGATGTGCAACCGAGGGTTTTCCAGCAAGGAAAAACCCATCCATGAGACAACTATAGGAGGAAATGCTGGGGACTAATCCTTTCTGCAACATTTCCCGAAGGTGGCTCATCGCCTTATCGACTCTTTTAACCGCAAAATACCCATTTATCAATGTGTTATAGATCACAACATCAGGATTGCATTTCCTTGCAGTCATCAAATCAAATATACTTGCAGCATCATCCATTTGATTTTGAAGGCAATAGCCATAAATCAATGAGTTGTAAGTAACTACATCCGGCTCAATATCCATCTCGAACATCGTATCCAATAAGGACTTCGCTTTATGAGTCATGCCGTGTTTGCAGAGTGCATCCAAGATAATAGTGAAGGTTTGATAATCTGGCCTTGTTCCTCCCCGCAACATCTCGCTCAACTGGACTTGAGCCTCTTCCCACTGGCCACAGCGGCATAGACCGAGGATGAAGGAGTTATAAGTGATAACATCTGGATGGATCCCATCATCAAGCATCTTCTCCAACAAGGTCTTTGCTTGTTTCCAATCGCCTATGCAGCCTAAGCCATGAATCAAGGTGCCATAATTCCTTATATCTGGCTGAATTCCCTGGTGACTCATATAGTCAAAGAAGCCAAATGCCTCCGCCAGCAGTCCTTCCTTGCAATAACTATCGATGATCGTGCTGCACATGACCGCATTCAGTTCGCAACCCCTTTCTTCCACGTTCCTCATGAACCGAACGGCTGTCGAAGTAGTACTGGCTCTACACAATCCCTTCACGATAACACCACATGTAAACACATCAGCCTCAACCCCTGTACCCCACATTTCTTCCACCAAGGTCAAGGCTTGTTCGATCTTACCCTCTTGACAGAGCCCGTTGAGCAAGGTGTTCAAGGTCACCACAGTCGGTCCAAGCCCAAGCTTGAACATTTTGGTCAAAACGGAAAATCCAAGATCAGACCTTTTCAAGTGGCACAGGCAATTTATCAGAATATTGAGAACGCGAACGTTGCGAGATAGCCCCAAGGAATCCATTAGCTCGATCACGTGGATGGCGGTAGCATAGTGCTTCATCCTCACTGCACCTCCCAAGAGTTGGACGAAACAGGGAGTCGAAGGCAAAGGGTTCAGCCGAATCATAACCTTGAAATAATGCAAAGCATCGTCTGCTTTTGCCAAACCGCCATTTTGGCAAAGGTTCATCACAGATTCCAAAACTTTCAGCCCAAAAGTGGAGGGTGAGGAGCGAAAACGACGGGAGGGAGACGAATCGACGTGGCGATGAAGAAGAGGAGCCGATGCAAAGACAGAAGCGAGGGTGAGATTGCCAGATGGTGGTCGAACAAGCGGAGGAAGAGCAGAGGGATTCCCCACTCTTGGCATCATTTCAGCAACTCCTCATCCTCGCTCTCTCAACACCTTCCTAGTCCAAAGGAAAAAGGAGCGCCCTTAAAGGATGTTTGTCTTGAAGTGCTAAATCTGGTGTAGGGCAACTAATTCCGTCCTTAAACCTTTTAATTGTTTTAGTTTAATCATAATTTTTTTTATTAATTTATCCGTCCTAAGCTTTTTAAGGATTTGTCAATAAAGTCCTCCAACGATTTTTGTGCAAAATTACTTGAAAGGATTATAGGGGCAAATTGTTTAAGTATTTGATACTAAATTGACCAATTGTCAAAAAAATTAAAATTAAATGGGTTAATACCACCAAAAACCTCAAACTGATACATCTGTGACAATTTTACCCCAAATTATTTTTTTGATCACCAAAAATTTCAAATTGGTACATTTATGACAAATTTACCCCAAATTATTTTTTTAACCACCAAAAACCCTAAACTGATGTAATTATGATAAATTTACCTCAAACTACTTTTTTTACCATAAAAAATCTCAAACTGGTACACATATGACAAATTTACCCTTTGTTAATTTCCGTTAAATTGAGTTAATACCACGAAAAATTTCAAATTGATACATATATAGCAAATATAAGGTAATGTGTGCACCCGACAATAGCCATGTGTCATCTAACTTTGCAATTTGAAGGCAAAATTTAACGAAAACTAACAGAGGAAAAATTTATACAGCTGTATCAGTTTGGGGTTTTTCATGGTCAAAAAAATAATTTGAGGTAAAATTGTCACAGGTGTATCAATTTGGGATTTTTGGTGGTGTTAACCCAAATTATAAATTGACATGTCTAAAAAAATTGGGACTGTATTAGCCACTGCACAATAGATTTTTTGGGTATATATTAGCACAACTGAAATGTTTAAAATTAAATTCACCGAGCTCAAATTCCTACTTGAGGATGTGTTCAATGACACATCGTAGACGAGAAATGTTCCATTAATCTCAAAACATTGCATTCTCGCTCCATCTAAATTGATGATCACCGGATTTGATTTTTAATCACCCAATTGGCTAAGAATTTTTTTTTTTGGCAAATAATACACTTTGACCAGAATCCGACCATGTTGCGCTATACTTTCCCTCATGTGGCTTGTTAAGTTCAAATCTTAATAACAGATAAAGATATTATTTTTATGTAGCTATTTAGTAAAATCAAGTCTATCTACCTTAGATGAAAGATGATTTAGTTTAAGTGATCCGGTTATTTGATTTGGCAGAAACTATGAGGCTGTATGATAACACTTCTCCTTCTCCATTTCTCTGCCAGAAGTCAATTTGACAGAAACTATGAGGTCGAGAAGTTCCGATTCCCGGTACTATCTCATATATTATGAGGGTGGACCGGTGGAGTGCTTATAGATAGAGAGCAAGATCAAAGACCTGGCAAGTGGGTGCGCATGAAAACACTTCATTTTTTTCATTTCCCTGCCAGAAGTCAATCTGGTAGGGAAATTCGTTTGGAAAAATCACTTCCGAACCAGAAATGTGTTTGGGTAAAAAATTAACTTCTAGTAGAATTTTCTACTTTGGGTTGAATTTTTTTACTTCTGGTTGGATTTTTGACCAATTTTCAGAAGTTAAAATTTTTTACTTCTCAGCTTCAGAATCACTTTTTCGATCACACGAGCCTCAGCTGACCACCGTCGGTCTCCGGCCGCAGCCGCCGATCGCCGGCCGCTGCCGCCACCGCCACCAAAGATTTTGTTAATAATATTTCAAAAATAGAAATTTTCAACCGTTACCAAACGAATTTCTTTGATCAAAAGTCAATCTGGAGTAGAAGTAGAAAAATCAACTTCTGCTTTTGAGAAGAAGTAGAAAAATTAATTTCTGGTCAGAAGTGTTACCATGCAGGTACTAAGGATGCCCTGAGAAAATCTGTTATTTTGACTTTCCACGTTCTTGTCACTCTTAAGTATCCGAGGGACCATCCAGGCACAACTCCGGACTCGGAACATATTGTTACATCTTCAATTATCAAATCCGGAATGCTCTAATTTAACCAAAATTGGCAGCATAGAATTCTCAAGAAGTACGCGTACAGTCCTAGGAATAATTCAGGACATCATCAAGAACATAGACCAAGAGAAGAGACAGAGGGTACAACAAGAAAGCCAAGATTGATGTCCAAACTGGGAAGGTTGACCTGAAACTTGCAATTAGACCCACCACACCACACACGATTGGCACCACAAGAACTTCAGCAGAGAATTCCCATGTCAAGTCGCGGGCGTATACCAGCGACAAGAGGACGCAGAAGCTGAGCATGTTGCTCATGAACACCCCTCCATAGATCTGCATTACCACAAGGGCAAAACCGAAAAAACATGTTAACCACTGTCCTACTTAAGAAACTGGTCTGAATCAATATGACGATCCAGGGTCACTTATCTAAAAGATACTAATTTATACACATTCTGTTTCATCGACGAGAAGAAACATCAAGTAGTACTGTCCCATCTAACACTGCAATGAAAATTGAGGGGGTCATATCAATAGGCGAGCAAAACTTGAGGACATTGAGAAGGTGCTAGCTTTCTACACCTACAGCATAAAGAGTTCCATTTCATAGAATTAGTAGGACAGACCTCGGAAAATGTCAGAGAAGTGGTTCGCGCCTTCTTATGTCTGCAGGCTTTGATTGCCGCAGTAGCTCCCCTTGCGTTTGTGGCCAGAGGAACCAATATGAATGAGATGAAGAAAGAGGGTATGCCTGCTGATGTCGAAAAACTCTGCACACTAGAGATGAGAGGTTCTGCAAGGACCGATACTATGATAACTCCGAGCAACAACAATGATATAGACTTGACCCAAATCCACGACGACTTCTCGACATCTCCTTTTCCATTATCTTCGTCCACCAATTTGTCGGTTTCTTCCCAAGCTCGCTTGCATAATCATGTCACAATATCAGACATGTGAAAAGAACTATGGTAGCATTTGACATTATATGTGAAAAAGCCAAGTTTGAGATGGCCTTACTTGATAGAAATCGTCTTGACTGGTGTTTAATTTAGGCGCTTGGCTCTTGTCGCCTTCGACTGAAGTATCAAGCAAACTAGCCAATCCAGTAACGAATTCCTCCTCATTTATCTGGCGGTTTCCACTTCTGTCAAAGACCTCAATGACCTTTAAAACTACTTCGTCCACATCGAAAGGTATGTCACCAAACTTGATGCCCATCAGTAGTTCCTTCAGCTCAGATTGTGAGATGCTGTTGTCTCCATTGCGATCAATCTGTTCGAACAATCTGAAACCAAAGTGCGGATAGTCATAAATTTATAAGAGAATAACTAACTAATTTGTTCTCTCAATAAGGTACTAACGGGAAAGTAATTAACAGAACCTAACCTTCTAATAGCAGGTAGATCAGGTGTGCCATTTTCTATGAATAGGGTTTCGACGGGATCGGTATGTACATGCGCCAGAATTTCTTCGACTATTTGCTTTTTCAGTTTACGTTCTTCCTTCTTCTTCTGAATAAAAGGTTGAAAGAGCTGGAAAATACATCTGAATAGTTTAACTGCACATTCATCATAGATGGTAATTTAACTTGCCGAATTCAATCCCCTCAACTGCAAAATTACCTGATACAAGTCCTTAAAAGAGCTTTTCGAGTGAGTTTGCTTGTCCATCGTAATCTTTGCCTCCTCGAGCCATTTCGCAAATCCAGTGACGAATTCGTCTTTGCTTATCCTTTGGTCACTGTCAATGTCAAATTCCTTTATAACCTCATCTACCGCTTTATCTTTGTCCACGTGCTCGTGTTTGAACTTGATTTCTAGTAACAGCTCTTTTAATTCCGATGGCGATATAGCATCGTCTCCATCATGATTGATTTCTTCAAATACCCTGCAGTTTCCAAACCCTTTAGTACCAATTAGAACAACACCATCTTGCTCATATCAGGTGAAGTGACACATCGTAGGATGAAGACTAGCCTCCTAAGAGCCTTTATGTTTGGCGCTCCATCCTCTGTGAGAAGTCTTTCTAGTGCGTGTCGTTGCACATGTTGAATGATTCGAAGTACTAGCTGCTCGTGTTTCATGTACTCGAGTCTTCTCTTTTGGATCCATGGCTCAAATATCTGCAACAAGTAGCCAAAGGAAATGCGCCCTAGGATATTTAAACTGCTCGAACACATTAGTTTTTGCTTTCTTGATGATCCTAAATATCATGACATATGAATGTAAAGCTAAACTTTGCACCTCATCTCTGTGCATCTAGTTTTGACCACTAGGCTCAGTATCGCTACTGAAGTTACAGAAGCCTCAAAGTTTATGATGGTAAAGGCTTCATGCTAGCCCAGCAATGTACGAAAACATGTGGCATGCATAAGTTACCTGATAGAAGAAGTATAAGAGCAGCAACCCAACTGAAACAGCAAGCACACAGGATCACAATGCGTTGAGCTGAATAAATCGAGAATATATCCAGGATTTGTATGATGATGAATGGTATTGCTGAGAATACCATTATCCTGGCAGTGTAGCTAGTCTTCAAATCAGTGAGGATACCGGAGCCTGTGATCTCAAATAAGAAAGTTTAATCATATTCCCTCTAAGTTTCAGACGACATCACCGACTTCCTCTCTTTTGCTCTTCGAGCTATTCCTTTTGGCCATTAATGTATCAGCACAAAATTATACATTAAGGTCATCCATTCTAGGTATTAAGAATTACAAAGAATTTAGAAGATAGTCAGGAAGAAAAACATGACTTGAAAGCATACGAATCAAGTTGAAGAATGTGCATACGCATGAGAAAATGCCTGCAACAAGATAGCATGGAAATTTGTTACGGCAGTATTAGAAACAGAACCAACTAAGATTCGTGACTTAAAAATTCTCCTCAAAATAGACTTCAGTCTGTGATTCTTGAATTATCTTGAACTGCGTACAGAACGTTATATCCAAGTATATTACGACGATATACTCTTCTTTCAACTTTGACATGATGAAGTAAATGCTCAATGAAAATCTGGAAATATTACCTTTCAAGGAAGATAAGAACTTCTTCCCTGAATATTTGCTTGAACTTGAAGTGTTGCGCTCCATTCCATCACAGAAATCTCTGCTACCAAGGAGGACGCAAGTTCCCCATAGCAATGTCAGAAGCAGGATCGAGGATCCGGCCAGCAAGCCAACACCAGTCACGACATATTCCTGCGCCACCTCTTCGCTGTTTAGAAGTCCAGATGCTGGAAAAAAGAGGGAAAAATGATTTAAGTGAAGATACATTGTGAGACGTAATTCGATATTCTGGCTCTTCTTTTCAGCAGCCATCTCTTCAGTGAATCAGAATGATAAAACTTCGACTGCAGAAATGATTGGATAGAGTGACTGGAGGTTATCAGGAAAGGGAGAGTAACTGCGATGTGCAATCAGCGTACTAGATTGAAAAGAATTTAACAATGTGCAAGTTTTTGCAAATGTCCAACTCATGAATAATGAAAGGTTCACTGTCCCATGAAAATCCCAGCATAACTATTTCTCTTCCAAAACTTAGAACTCTTTCTCATCTTTCACTCGAGCTTTTCTTTTTCAGCTTCCTCCTTTCTTGAACTGCTAATTTCACGTTACTCATGGTTTCGAAAGCATTCTTCATCAATAACGTTTACCCATGATAAAAGAAGTTCAAACCTAAATAATGTGAATCTGATTTCCAGAAAGAGCAATTGGGATAGATTGTCATTCAGAATTGACAGAAGATGATAAGCTTCCCGTTGCATGGTATTCAAGTTGCCAAGTGACATTTGGAAGTCGAATGTGCCAAGAGAAATCTCAAGACTACCAATAGTCAAGAGTCATACATGATGGCCCTACCGTGGCAATTTGAAAGGAGATGTTGTATATCTACAGGTCCTAAACCATCAAAAGACTCTCCAAGCACATTGAAAATTCGGCATAGAGTCGCTCCACCAACTGGAACACTTGGAGGAGCCCCTGTGTCAATCACTTCCATTCCTCTCATCAGACCATCTTTTGCACTCATAGCTACAGCTCTAACTCGATTATTTCCAAAGCTAGCTTTTGATGATCGAGAAACTTGCATCCACACAAAATTTGCCTACGAGCAGCAATTCTTCATTAAATTCCATTTACACCATACTAATATCTTGTTCCTCTCGGATTCTGACTCCGATGTTCAATTTTACTCACACGTCTTCAATTTACAGTGAACTCTCAAGAATCATTAGCTGTCAGAGTCCATCTTTTGCTTCTTACTAAAGCAATTGCCTAAAGCACAAACTCGGCCACCTAGGAAAAAGAAGACTGACGGTGAACAGAGCAGATTGAAAGATTTTGCGGAAAAAGATTATGGAGATGCATACCCAGAAGTATTAAGGCCTCTGGTAGAGCACTAAGGACATGGAATACAGAGGCACCAAATATTCCTGGACCGAGCATCTTAAATATCTGCTCGCTTCCGGAAGCAACGTAGGACTCCCCGTGAAACAGCAGATACTCATAAACCAATATCAAGAACAGGTGACCTGCTGCGCTGTACGAGAATGGCAAGAATCCGTACATCTGCTCACAAACTTCGACCTCATCGTCCAAGACACCCGCTGTTCCTCTGAGAAGAAGCAATTTAGATGGCTCACCATGCTGATCATGGCCACGAGCAACGCCATCTGAGATTAGCGGCAGAGAATCTCCCGGCAGAGACCGGCCATCGATCGTAGAGATTATTGCAAGAATCGCGACAAGAGTGAAGATGCTCCGGATGAACATCATATGCAGTCATGCATATGCTGTGTGTAAGATGAATTGAAAAGAAGAGTTCGATACTTGAGGAGGGGAAGATCAAAGCGGTCTGTTTCAATCTTGAAATAGCTGGGCCAGTGACAGTCAGGCAAGGCTAACGGGGTACATCAGCACGAGGACTAATCAAGTCAAGATACTATCTTTTTAATGGGTTTGGAGCCGCCATGTCGCAATCGGCTAACGACATATATTAAATTAAGGAAAGAGTTACTTGTACTTTTTGAAATTTAGGTTGGTTTGTCAGGCGATCAGCTGTCTGACCGTGCATGTTTCAGGTTGATCCATGTCTTCTTCATTCTTTTTTCACTGTACATACTTCGTGCGTGTCGTCTTCAATCTGTATGGAAGGTTACTCTTTGCCCATGCGGAGGATCCGTGCTGATTGATGATGACTGGATCATGAATCAGCGATTGGGTTAGCCTCCCTTTTAGTTGAGATTCTGAATAGCAACGACTTTCCCGGAAGGTGCGACGAGAGCTGGTGTTTGGAGTTTTATAAGACTAATTGGTGGACCCAATCCCATGTTGGTGCGACATACCACGTCCATGGTGTCTTCTACTCAAGAAAGTAATTTTTTTTTTCGATTTCCACGTGCAATGGACTAAATCTTCAGGGTGGTGGGGTACAAGACCAATGCCACTGGATAAAAACTAAATCTTCGTAGTGATGGGGTACAAGACCAATGCCACCGGGTGCGGTACCCAAAATGCGGCCAGAAAGATTCGAATCTAAAACTTCATCAATTTAATTGTCTAAAATCTAGATATCTCATCAACTCAACCAACGCCTCATTGATTCAAGAACATAATTAATCTAGCCTATCTTTGAAAACCACCCTTGATTATGGATTTCATGAATTTATTGATCACACCTTTTCTTGAAGCAAACAGATTTAATCCAAAAGCAAATTAAACTCAGATCTAGGATTGATTTTTTTTATGTCTAAATCCTCCTTGACCAAAGTCTCTAATTACCAATGTATGAACAAGCAACGTTCTGTTTCTTTTATATATAAGGAATAAGAAACATTACAGGGAGGAATAAGCAACATTAACTCCATTGCAAACCCTACGTGCCCACGTTTAAAATCACGATCTGGTACAGCACACCGCAATGAGGTAGCAGACTAGATTACATGTCACCACCTCAAAAAGAGCGACAACAGTACTCACAACCAGGGCAAGTTTTGTTTCACATATGCCACTCTTACTGTGTACGATCATTCTGCATCTGTTATCTACATGGAGGTAGGTCGATTCTGTGCCATCCTGCTCGGACGGTTCCCATACAAAACCACGACAGAGGAGCTAGACGTCTGCACGTCCATTGTGCGTATCGTGGCCTTCAATCTTCATCCCTTCAAAGTGGGACCTGAGTCCGATCCAGCACTTGTAATAATCAGGATCCACGGAGGGAGAATCGAGTGCCCAATGGCAAACTCGCGGGATTAGGCACGACTCGAACATGAACGCCATGGTATCGGTAATTCTATGGGGTCCTGCCTCGTTTCCTCGAGCGATGGTTGCCTGTCAGCCAAAAGGATCGAGAATGGGTGACCTATGGAAGTTAATCTACTTACAGAGTGTTCGAGAGCTTATGACCAGCTACCCCATTCCCCAACTTAGAAACAGTTAAGGAAAACTACCTTTTTAGTTGTCCTATCAATATGAAAGAAATATAGCAAATAAATAAGCAGCTGTAAGCTGCCAACTTGGGGAAAACTCAGCATTATATCATGTTCCCGAGAGCTTTCTCTGTGTAACTAAAATGTCTAGCCTCTGAGTTCACTCCTCAATGCCAACCCACTCAAACAATGACATGAAACTCTACTTTCAAAATGCATTTTCCGGTCATCCTCAATGAACGGTTGAAGACAAGAAAAATACATCACTTCCAGGAAAAAATCAGTGTAGCTGAATGCAATAGCTAACCTCAAAAGTCTTGGTATCAGGACCATGTGGAGTCATACAGCTGTGAAGGCTAGCACCACCTGGGAGAAAACCGTCAGCTTTTGCCTGAAGAGAATTAGTATTCAAGTCAAATACATTACAGGCAATATGAAAGATCTTAGCCAATCACAAGATTAAATCAGTCAAGACAAATGCCAAAGTTAATTGAATACTCTTAGCTTCAGATTTAGAATCTTGCCACAACGGCTCCTCACCTCATTCCCCCTTCCACCATTAAGAAAAGGACGGACACAACTCTTCAACCGCACCGCAAAGCATATGCAAATCCTTTTCTTCATTAAGTTTTAGACTATAGAGCTTTTCCGAGTTTTATATATTCTTTAAGTTAGCAACAAGATCAATGAAGAAATTACCTCATATCCACCATGGATAAGGCCCATGAATTCACTCATGCAGTTACGATGGTAATAGGGAGGTCTGAATGTATGTTCTGCAACCAACCACCGAGGAGGGAATATGACAAAATCCAATAATGCCACTCCAGGCTTATCAGTTGGTGCTGTCAATACTGCATTATAATCACCAGGAATCGATCAAGCCCACACCCCATATAAACCTAAATAGGAAAAGAAAATTGCTAAAAGCATAAGAAGCATAAGGACCAATTCTGCATACCAGTGTTTATTGATGGATCGCTATGATCAAATAACACCGTATTATAGGGACAAAACTTGCTCAGGTCATACTGCGAGGAAATACAGGAAGATACTTTAATTAGCTATTTGAAGATGTAATCTGATTGATCTCTTATTTGAGGTATAATCCCAACTTGGACATAGAGAAATCAACTAACAGCATGAGAAAAAATATCTGCAAATTTCTTCATATAAAAACGCCACCTTAGTTCATTCACATAGTTGAAAGCAGAAGCAATGAGTATTCACCTTATAAGGTACATAATTTCCATGCCATGCGGCCACGTTGAAAGGAGAGAAGTCCTGCTTCGCTGTAAATAGTTGGCCACCAAACTTTTGTATTATAGTGTACCCTGGACAAGACTTCTCTTCAAACCAAGCTTTGGGTACAAGAAAGTGCCTTGGATCAGCAAGACCATTGGCACCTAATAGAAACACAACTCAGATTCTCTCTATGTAGTAATTTCAACATCTAACTGGATAAATCTTTGTCATGTGAAGCTTTGACAACTGATAATTCAACTTCGATCAATTAACATGAAAACTTAATTGAATATCTGATACCTATTGGTCCCAAGTCGGGGAGTTGAAAATGGGTGCCGAATATCTCAGCAACATAGCCACGAGATGGGCCATCTGGAAGGTCCACAGAGAAACGAAATCCTTGAGGTAAAACAGCAGCTTCACCAGGGGAAACCAACAATTTTCCACATTCTGTGGTGATCCACAACCCTACGATAGTTCAAAGAGTAAGATCTCCTTCCTCATTGGACCCCCCACTTAAAATGTAGTGTAAAAAGACAAATGAAATTCAACAGTATGTTTCGAGAGTTAGTTTGAAATTGATTCTAATGCTGCAGAGCACCTCTATACATGCAGAGTACCATCATTCAACAAGAGATTGCAATTATCAAGTAAAACTCTTTCCATATTCAAGCAGTAACCGTACATAGAAAGTACGAGGGATCGGGAAGGAGGAAAATGACATCCAAAATTCCTAAATGCACTTACTTCCTTTCTGTGGAACAATTAAAAAATCACCATCAGCATTGCAGAATGCACAGTTGTCCATTGACTTATTGGCAGTGTACCTAAGAAGCGAGACAAGTTTCTTATCAGAAATGCACATACAGTTCATGCTGGATCTAGTAGGTTAATCTAGTTCAGAATATGTGCAGATAACTTGTTAGCCAATCCTATCATTAGGAATTGAATGTTAAGAAAAAATGGAGTTTTAATGGGAGCCAATACAAGAGAAGTGCATTCCGTGTCACGTTCTTTTTAGCTACAGCGATGGCTCAAAGATATCATCATGGGAAAAACACACGTAATTGGGCATGCCAAGCTAAAACTAGATCTGCAGCCATTTTTCCAAGGTGCAAGCACCATTTTATCCACTTCCATTAATTGAAGAAGAGGAAAAACAATCAGTCGTGGACTCCAGAAAATGCAGATTTTATCAACTGAACATATAATGCAGAGTTAATGTCCTAATCTCTGTCGGACCAACACTGAAAAAAGAGTACGTAACTAGCTGTCGTCATGATTTGAGCACACCCAAAGAAACTTGTCTGCAACAGGGTTTCCATAAGTAGAATCTTGGACCCTTTAGTATCAAAGAAAAGTACAATAACATGAACAGAATCACATGATCAAGGAAGAAAAAACAGATAGGAACCACTTGGGAGTCGGTCCCACGGAAAGCAATCAAATGAGCTCAAAGAAAGAACTAGCAAAAAGATGCCCCTTACATGTGAACAGCGAATCCGTGCCGAAGGAATGAGCTTCCAGCCCCGCACATTGTCAACAATCCATCGACAAAATCAGTCGGTGCATCCGGAATTTCTAAAGGCTTCCAACGTAATTGAGTAGGAGTCGCGGAGCTATTGGACTGGTCAAACTCGCTAAGAAGCTTCTCATGTGCCGGAACGCGGGGCTTAAATGGTTCGTGCGTGACCGATGGTTTGATTCGATACAACCAGCTGCTCGACGGCAAAGAGAATCAGTCACTTAACGAACAGTTAAGCGAACGAATCCACAAGAATGTACCGACATCAATGTGTTTGTGACGAGCAACTGAGACGAGAGCGATTCAAGTACAGTACAAATGAGCACACGTTTACCAGAAGCAAGCAAGCACTGACACGAAAGTTGTTGCATGATATCAAACAGAGTCGAATTCACACGACCGACACCTGAAGAACAAACAGCAGCAACACACGCAGGATGAATTTTTCCAGGTAAGAAGCAGGTCAACGATCGTTACGATGGATTCAAGCAAGCAACGCGGCAAAGTGGCAAATCGAATGCTTGACGAAAGCGCGGGTTCAATCTACTCGCGCGAAGAGGAAAGAAGCGAAATGGCAAGTAAGGCTCCGGCGATCACCTGCGCTGATTGAGCTTGTGCGGAGAGGTGAAGGAGGTGCCGGAGATCTGCTCGGCGTAGAGCCCGTGGGGGCAAACCAGGGGGCTGTTCTGGCCGAGGGGGAGGGCGCCGGCGATCGCCTCCGACGAGAAGTGGTTGCCGAAGCCGGTGAGGTACTCGACGCGGCCGGAGCCCGCCGCCCTTCCCTCCTCCTCCACACGCGCCATGATGCAAAAAAAAAAAAAAAAAAAACTCAAAGAAGGGTACTCGAGTCGAGGAATCCGCAGTCGGAAGAAGAGAGCAGCGGAATCAGTCGAACGAGCGAGGGAGCGCGCGCGTTTGGGTGTGGTGAGACCCGGGAAAGCGTGAAGCGCTATTAATAACGAAAGATGAAAGAGAGAGGGGGGAGATCAGGGGAGTGACGTGGGTCCTGGGACCGTTCCGAAGAGGAGACGTGTCGGGATTGAGGAGCGACTGGGAAAGCGGGCCGGGGCAGAGATGGCGAGACTACTGTCGCGACATTGGAGCGGGAATTCGATAACGGAGCTTTGGTTCTTCCCGCGATATGCGAATACGAGGAAGAAGAAAAGCAAAAAGCTCAGTAATCGATCGACCATGATGTCTGTCTGCCTGCCGAGACATGCCATGAGCGCGCTCAGCTCGCAATGATTAAAGATTCCACGGGGCATCCGCGTGCTTTTTTTTTTCTTTTTTTTTTGGATCACGATTGACCCGCCCGTGTCGGCGCTGTATGCTTCTCTGACTTGAAGCCTATCCATTCAGGACCGATTTCCAAGAAAAAAAAGCACGATAACAAATAGAATTATCATCCAACACGTAACAGTGATCTCTCAATATTTGTGATCTTTCAAACCGTACGAAAAACATTACATGTTATCCTTGAACATAAATTAATGAAAAGAAACATTCAAGAAAACATTCAGAAATAATTAAGTAAATAAATATCCAAGTCGACGTTAGGCACGCCACGTAGGACGGTCTGCATTCATATCAGCAATCTCCGGCCTCAATTGGCCAGAGGAACCCAATTAGTACCGACGCGAAAAGGTTTATGACTCAACCAATGACATTGCAAAAATATTCTTGACTAAATTGATTAAACTAAAAAAAAAAAAAAGATATCACGGAATTTGTGGGAAATTTTTAATATCGTGCCACTAAAATTTTTTACGACTGTTTCACGTTTGATTTCCGACGACCCATCCATTGCAGTGTTTTCCGGTACGCCCGAGTCATGATAAAAGCGTTCCAGGATGGTGTGGTCCTATCTCTATTTGTGTGATGCAGGCGGCCCACCCTTTGGTCGTGGATAGAAAATCTCGAAGTGAGTCACGTCAATCATGAAAAAGAAATGCAAATACGGCGAGAGTTTCCAGCAAAACACAGAAAAAATTCCAAACGGGGATTTTTGAATTGGGTGAATCTGTAGTCCCTAGGACTAGGAGGGATGGTGTTTCCGGTGCTTTACACCGCGTCACAACCGTTCAGCCTGAGATCTGCTGAACGACTCACATCCGTCGCATTTTCATTCAACGGTGGATGATTACAAGGACACAATAAATTATCGAATCATCCCGAAATCATGCATCCTTGAAGTTATATGCTCCTTTTTTCATGTGAAATGAAAATGTCCGTTTCGACCCAAAAAAAAAAAAAAAAAAAAAAGAACAAGGTAACCACATTTATTTTGGAAGTTGCCAAATTGGATTCGTCTTTTATCCCCTGAAGTTGAGCCAACTATTTGTTCACTCTCCTTACGTTCTCGACCCACATGTTCAAACTTCCTTCTCAGAAAAAGAGGTTGTCAATGTCATCCGTTCTCGCTTTTACTACCTCTCCCTCCTCCACGACAAAATAAGCCCGGTTGGCCGCTCAGGCCCGCCCGGCTCAGGAGAAAATGGGCGGGGGCCTGAATAGCCCGGCCCGCCTAGCCCGTCAATCTCGTATAGTATGGGCTGAGTGAAGCTGAAGCCCAAGAAGCGAAGGAGATTGGGCCTGGTCTGATATGAGCTGGCGATGACTTCGTGCTTTGGTCGTCTTCTCCATTGCTTTAATTCTGTCTCTCTCCCCCGTCTTCGAGCGTCACGATTTTGATTCAATCGAAGCTCGAACTCTTGACGGAATTCTCTCGCTAAAACCCAAGTCCGTCTCCCCTTTTTGAGCTTCGATCCGCAGGGAAGGGGAAGCTCGGAGCAATGGCGGGCGGCTACAGAGCGGACGACGACTACGACTACTTGTTCAAGGTGGTGTTGATCGGCGACTCCGGCGTCGGCAAGTCCAACCTCCTGTCCAGATTCACGCGGAACGAGTTCAGCTTGGAGTCCAAGTCCACCATCGGAGTAGAGTTCGCCACCAGGAGTATCCGCGTCGACGACAAGGTCGTCAAGGCCCAGATTTGGGACACCGCCGGGCAAGAGAGGTCTGTATTTCCCCGTTCTCGTTCTGTTCATGTTGATGTCTCGCAATTTAGCAGCTCGGGATGAGATCTCGAATGGGACAAGCTGCAGCAGCTTGTTGAACAGAATTTTGAATCGAACGTTGTGGCGTCGTGTTAAAATTGAGATCTGAGACAGTTCTGATCTTCTTCTGAGGATTGGATTGGATTGGATTGGATTCTATAGGCTTGCAAGATTTTGAATATTCATCGGTTGTAGACTGGGTTTGGTGAGTGCGGATCTGGGAGCAAATGAGAGTAAGTAGTGATATTGAGGTTTCAGGGCTTACTCTAAGTTGGTGTGTGAGTTGAGTTTCGTGATCTTGGAGTTTGTATTATTTAGGATCCATAAGAGTTGAAGTTTAATATCGTGCATTATCGTGTTCTGTGTGGATGATACTGTGTACGACGGGAGATACCATGTCTTTTACAGTGGATGATTAATGTCGTCAACTTTTAAGATCTCTGTCACGAAGGATGTCGGGATTGTAGAGTTTCACTGTAGTTTGACTATTCTTAGACAATATCGCATGTTTTCTTCCCCATGAATTCGATTCAAGAACATGGGTAATGACGCTGGATCTACTGGTTATATGTATAGTTGGTCTACTTCTGATCACTGCCATGTTATGTATTTGAACTTATTTCGATAGGATCAAAAGCGTATTGATAGTTCCTTTGCTTTAGATGATGGTGTTGGGGTTAGGCTGATAGTTTTTTCATGAAGAATAGAACACAGAATCACCAACTTTCTCTTTATTTATATACAGCAACATGTAATATCTAGTCGCAAATGCAGTTCCTCCTAAGAGAGCACCAATACCAGGCAATTGGCAGTCTACAAGCTATTTATTTGTTTTTTTTTTTAAGCTTTCAATACCATGCATGACATTTTCTCTTAAAGTCTTGAGTTTTCTTATTCCTTCATCATGTAGATATCGTGCAATCACAAGCGCATATTACAGAGGAGCAGTTGGTGCATTGCTTGTTTACGATGTTACAAGACATGTCACTTTTGAGAATGTCGAAAGATGGTTGAAGGAGCTGCGGGACCACACTGACTCTAATATCGTGATAATGCTGGTAGGAAACAAAGCAGATCTGAGGCACTTGCGTGCCGTTTCCACGGAGGACGCCAAGGCCTTTGCAGAAAGAGAGAGCACTTACTTCATGGAGACTTCCGCCCTTGAGTCCATGAATGTGGAGAATGCATTCACCGAAGTGCTCACACAAATATACCACGTGGTGAGTCGAAAAGCACTTGAAGTTGGGGACGATCCGGCGGCACTTCCCAAGGGACAGACTATCAATGTCGGCTCAAAGGATGACGTTTCCGCGGTCAAGAAAGCTGGCTGCTGCTCCGCGTGAAGTTTAGGAGTGACGGTTTGAAGACTTTGGGGAAGTCCTTTTGAATACTAATCTGCTGCCTGGAGAATCAGAAGACGTCGCATGGGATGTGCAGACCTTCTTTCTGGCCTTGCACCATCGTCTCCATGTGTGGCGATGCTTAAGCTTTTGCCGGATCAGTTTAAGTTTGAAGCCCAAGGAAACCGGATGATCTTAGGGCTTCCGTATCTTTCACTTGTTTCAGTTCCAGATGCTTATTTTTCTATTCCCATCCTGTATTGATTTGTTTGTTAGGCTCTCTAGGTTTTACGCTGAATCGGTCATGTCACACAGCGAGTTTAATCATGTATCTGATTTACGATTGGTGTTGTGAATGTCGGATCCCGAGAAGATACCAGGGAAGTTTACTTTCGAACGACGGGAACTGTGCGAGACCGATGTCACACAATTGAAGACATACCTTGGCACCCTCAAGGTGTTCATTACTCTTCTCAGGAACACTGTGCATGCTATCTAGTGTGATGTCACTCCGACGGAGACAATCCTCGCCGGGGCGACGAGGGGTGAGGATCGCCTTTGTGCGGCTAAAGCAGAGTGATTCCGCATTCTAACTCTGCTTCCGCATTCTAACAGGAAAAGGAGGCGAATCCAGACAAACCGCTTTTTGCCTCCATGGTAGATGTCGAATCTTTGGATCACGGTTGGTATGGTTTAGTAAAACGAATCAATCGCCCCCCTGAAATAAGTTGTCTTTTTACGAAAAGCAACGAAATTCATAGTATTTAACTAGCACCGGTCTGCCTGTCGTATTGCTTGAGAATCAAGAAGCAATGAAGAAGGGAAACATCGCTTGCTTTTTCAGGAAAAAAAAAACTTAATTAATTCCAGTAAATGGGTATTTTTGAAATAATGGTTGACCAAGCTAGAGTAGAGACAGAACATCTCCTCAATCTGATGAAGTTAGCATACATCACAAGCCATTGTTTGCAACGAAAAGTAGTTAACCATATTTTGCAAACAGTATCCACTAACATATATGCAAAAAACACATGCACATTATACAAGTCTGTACAAGTCTCATTGACTGGGCGAAAGCATCTCATTACGAGGATGCAAAAAATTAGTTCGGGAACGGGGGAATCGGTAGATCATCCGGAACGGAACGCAACAAATGTCGTTAGCGGAATATCTACAAGTACACAAATGAATTACACGGCCGACATCCGAATTATGAATTAGTGCTTTTCCTCTCTTATGGAGGAATAAAATGGCGACTTTCATCAAATCTTATATGGTGATATTGATGTCACCATCCACCTACAATCCCCTTTTCTCCATGGGCAGCGCTTCGGATTTGCATACGGGGCAAACATTCTTCACGAGGAGCCACTTCTTCAAGCAATCAGCATGATACTCGTGCCCGCAATCGAGGGTGCCTATAAGATCTTGGTGCTCATAAGCATCCTGCAACATTTCAGCAACGGAACCGTCAGATCTACATAAACAATAATTTCTTTGGGATTGGAATGTATGATGATGCGTGTGCCACTGGCTAGAATTCCCCGAATCCAAAATCATGAACAGAAAAAGTACCTGGCATATGATGCAAGAAGCTGCTTCTTTCTCCAAACTCGGCACCTCTTCTAGATTAATAGAGACCGAAGGCAACAAATGTCTTCTCGTTTTAAGCTGACCGCTTAATTTTTCCTCGGACAACCCAGTATTTACGCTGCCAATCCGCTCCCCTAATGCAAGGAGCTCCTGCAGTTGAACAGCACAGTGGTTCGACATAAATCCGCTTATTCAATGAATATCATGCCATCGTTCTCTCTATATGACACACGAAGATATGCTGCCATGCTAGTACTATACCAACATTTTGTGCACTTACCTCATAAGACATGTCTTCTATATCCATGCGCATGTCCCTGTGATGGTCAATATGATTCCCTACTCTGTAGTAATCAGGAAGATCCAGTATTGCAACTTCCTGCACATATCAAACGGTAAGTACATCACAATCCATTCGCAACAAGAAAACGAGAAGCAACAGGCCATCTGGATAGAAGATTACATCAGCGGGCAAAACTCTCAGTTGGGGAAGATTGCAATGTATCGGGTTCGTCTCAGGAGCTATTCCCTCAACGAGAGGTTGGTACATCCTGAATCCGGGCGATGCAAAAGATCCCACATGTCTGGGGCCCCTAACACCGTCTACAGGGATGTTCATGGCACCGTGTGGAACTGGAAATGAAGCTGCTGGAACTTGAGGGGAAAAAGGGGCATTATGGTCTCTGACTCCATGCACATGAGGCACTTGGTGGTGAATGTTATTATAGCCCATGTAGCCGAAGTGCGAGGAATGTAGGAAATTTGGCCCCCTTCTTTCTCTGTCTGTCTCATGAGGTCCTCGCACACCCATGTGGCCAACTTCTAGAGGAATTCCATCCACAGGACCCGCTAAGGAAGAGAGAGAGGTCTCCATTAGTCATGAAGATATAAACATAAGCATAAAAGTTCTTCATCATAGGATAACCATTTTCTTTACAGGTTTTTTATGCATGCAACAATGGCATGAAAAAATGGCAACAATACATTGCTTAAACTTAAATCAGTTATGATGTTTCCAACATGACCATGACCACATGGAAACTACCCTCTACCGAAACTCATTGCCACTATTCTTCTTATAAAGGATAACATAAAACACGTAAGTCCTTATAGATGTCACCACAATCGCAGAGACCATATGAATTTGAACTTGCGTAAAGAGGCACTAGGAACTATTACGACATAGTTGATCAATTTAATGCGAAATATCGACAAAATCACGAACTCACCATGCATATAAGGAATTACAGGGGCCTGATTCCAAGCCACAACACTTCCAGCAAGGGCATTACTTCTCGATGGTTGGTCAAACGAAAAAGCACCCGTTGGCTGAATAGACCGTGCAACAAAACTTCCTGGCATAAGATTGCTACCATTATGTGGATAAATAGAATTTATCCCGAGAGCACCCGATCTAACTCTCACGCTCCTGTCGAATCCATCGTCCATGACTGAAGGACCATCATTTTCTCTATACCCAGGCAATGCGTGAGGTGGAGGATCCATGATGGTCCCACCATCAGTCCTCATATCTACAGGAGCAGCGAAAGAAGTGCTTGTGCTTTCAGCGTTCTTTCTCTTGTATGGACCTGCGAAATGATCCTTATAGTGGCTCCTTCCATACTCGTCAGATGAACCTCCAATGAACCCAGAATTGCTGAAGGATATCAACTGTTCGGATGACCCATAATTCATGGGAACAGCGGATACTCTGGGAACAGCTAAAGGGGTTATGTATGGATAATAGACAATCGAAGACATTGAAGTGCCAATATCAAATCTTGCGGCATGATTTTGAACACCATCATATGGCACCATCTGATACAACACAGAACTGTCATGTCCTTCCGCCAACTGATTGAGATTTATGCTACTTCTGACCCCTGAAGCTGTGGCAGAGTGCATGTTAGATTGCCAGGCACCCCCCATGAGAATGCTGGGTTCTGGATGTGCGAAGCTTGAGACTCCTCGCTCCATTTGCAAGTCGACCATCTGATTTGTATAAGGCATCCTTTGGCTCATGTTTAATATTTTAGCACAAATATCTCACTTCAACTGTAGCAAATACAATAGAATACAATCAGAATTACATGAAGCAGCAAAACAAAACTGGAAGAACTGTAGTATCAGAAGTAAAATCTCTAGCTTTTTAACACTAAGTTTACAGACTCTTTTGATGGAGAAAAATCCCCCCTCCCAAAAAAAATAAAAAATAAACAGCAAATTCCTTGCAAATCCAACATTTGCACCTGCTTAATTAGGCAGTGACATAAGCAAGCCACTTTTAACATCTATCTAAAGAGATATAAGATATGAGATAAAGATGGTGTATTAAAGACGATAGGCAGTTACATTTCTATTTTGACGTGCAATTTACTTATGCAATCACCTGACAACCTATACTACACCCTCCAGTCTGCATAATCTCAAGAAAAAGATGTACAGTGGACATTTTTCACCTAGGCAACTCCATCTGAGGGCAATAAATCATGGCGACAATATCCCTCATCTCGAAAAGAAGCATTCCGCTCCAATAAATGACTAATGATCCGAATATAACTAGCTCGCATAATCAGCAAATCTCTCAGCAGTCTGGACAAATCTTACTCCCCAATGGCCATTAAAATGCTACCAACCCTCATTTCGACAGAGAATCGGTACTCTCTACACATACTTACCTCCTTACTTCTGTCGGGGTTAGTAGCAATTATGAAGCTGCCTAATGAAGAAGCAGTTGAGGGTAAAGGTAGGCTGATATTTTTCACTTTTACTTGGATGTAAGAGGTCTCCACGTATCCAAAGGAGCACTAACCGCAGCACTAGGTTGACATAAAGCAACTCTCTTTATGAATTCAAGAACCATCCTGAGAGATGCGTCGACTGAAGACACATATCAATTTACTTAAAAAATCAATTGTAGAAACTAGGCACACGTTCACACTTCTCATGCATTGATTGCAAGAAGAACTACCAGGTGAAAACTCATCCTCTCAGAATCTCCTTAGCTAGGTCTTTTCTGTCCTAAATATTTGGGTCTCACCCCTTCTTTCTCTCTCCAATTTGGGATGACCCCATCTTCTGACAGATCACTTTCTGCTCACTAGCTTTGGATTAAACTGATTAGGCCAGTGCAGATGATGTTTTAAACTAGCAGTTTGGATCATCAACTATCAAGACGTGATGAACTCCTTAAACTACCCTAAGTGAAATCACATGAATCCGAAAAACAAAAAGCCCGTGATCTTATCAAACTTTAAACGCCAAAGTGGCAGAATGCATTCACAGAACACAAGAATTAAAAAACGTCTTCGGAGAAAGAAGCAGGACAAGTTTGTTAACAGTTTGTTTAACCAAACGAGCTTGGCAGCGATAACATAAAACTTATGATCCAAACTCATCTGATCAATCAGGTCCGACTATATACTTCGGATTAAAAATCAAAACTTTACCATGAGATCTACAGACGAAGTCTCCAATTATGTGGGGGAAAAAAAATTACAAGACTCAAAACACTAAAAAACAATTCTTTCGACGGGGCTAAATTGAGAAACTAATTATATTTACACATCAAAACCAATTTCTTCAAAATCCACAAAAGCATCGGATGAAAAATCAAAACTTCAAATCATCTTCCAACTTTTCCGACATAATATCCACAATATGCGGCTACCCATAAGTCATTGATTCAGAGCATGCATGTCGCGGGGACAAAATATGTGAAAGAAAAAAAAGGAGTGAACTACAAGCCTTCAGGGGAATTTCTCATGAAAAGGCCTCATAAAATAAAATATTTAAAAAAAAAAAAAAAAAAACGAGAAGCGAAGCGGCGACATCATCGATGATCGCATAATGGGTATGCAAGAATTGCAAGTAAACAACGACAAGATCCTCGAAGGAACACCGTATCGCAAAAATTCAATAGATTAAAGAGTCGGGAAGATCGAAGGATACCGAAAAACTGACCGGTTAAACAGAGATGAAGAATCTGCTGATCGCTCTGGGTCCTGAAGAATTTCGCAGACTGGAGATAAGGAGAGAGCGAGAGCTCATAATGCAAGAGAAATTTCTCCTTTTTTCTTCTTTTTTTTCCGATTGCCAGAGATGTAATTGCTTCTTCTTTTTAGGTTCTTGAAAACAGAGAGCTTTCTTTAACCGCTCACGGGGTTTTCCTCTTATTAATAGCAGCAAGGCCCTCTCACCTCTTGAGATGCAAGACATCCCCCACGTTGAAATCTCTACCTTTCATTTGGATGGGCCCCCACACGAAGGGTGGAGATTTCAATAGGATTCGGATCCGTTGAAGTTACCAGTACGTAAATAATAAATCGAAAAAAGATAAAATCAAATATTTTTTTTATTTCCTATCTCATAACTTTTCCTCTTTCGAATTTCCCCCACAGCCAACAACACAAGAAAATCTTGATTATTTCCTATTCAAACCATCAAATCATAATTCTTACTTCATAAAAAGAGAACGACCCATGATTTTATTTTTTTTCAACCGATTTTCATCAAACAAAGGTCCAACTTATTACCATCCTTTGAAGTGGTCCAATCGATCGTGGGGCGAACCTCCACTCAATCGTGAGCTCCATACAGGATTGTCTATGCCCATTAACGGAGATAGCGAATTAGATAAAACGATAACAAATTACGCTGCCCGCTCTTAATTACAAAATAAAAAGTAAAAAAAAAAAAAAAAAAAAAAAAGGTCCAAAACTTCCATTTGGGCAATTAGGTTCCTGAAAACATCACACCACTCGGGTTTGATAACCACCCACTATCTTATTACACCTTAGAATTCGGAGGCAGGTGAATCCTGTTGACCCTTCAGGCAGGGCAAAAAGAGAAAGGATTATAAAAAAAAACGTAATTTTATTTTTATTTTTATTTTTATTTTTATTTTTATTTTTCGGGGGAATTAAATGGAATATGGAATCTAAGTTCAAGGGAATATACCTAAATTCATTGATAAATAATACTTCAGACTTTCCCCTTTTTTTCTTTTATTGCAGGGGAAGGGCGATGCTCGGTATAAAACACGGCGTAATGCGAAGAGCTGAGGACAAGGAGGAGAGTCGGAGACGACGCCAAAAAAAAAAAAAAAAAAGAGGCTATTTCGTCAGGTGGGGTCCTCCCCTCTTCAGCCACAAAATTCAGGTTCACGGACCCTTGACGCCGACGGATCTTGCAATTCAAGTCTAATGCGAGAAGGGGAAAAAAAAAAGAAAATTATCCGTGGAAATCGACGATGAACGAAAAGGAGGCCGGACATTCGCGCGGTTCGGTCCGAGGGAAGGTGTCCGCCGAGGAATTCACCGTGAATGAGAACGCGCTCCGAAGACTCACGGAAAGAATATTCCTCCCCCGACACCTCTCTTGTTTGCTCTTGTGTATGGTAAACGGGCAGAGTCCGATCAATTGTGTAGATAATATTTGTATCCAAAAACAAGAAACAAAGAAACCATTCAAAATAGCAAGCGTACTCAGTGTTAAATTAGCTACTTGGATCGAGTTTCTCTCGCGGGCTCAAGCTCGAAACATGTTCTCAATACTATACATTCAGTACACAGAAAGTTCTTCCATCTTGTTTTTATTTTTTTAAAATTTTGTGGGGGTCGAATTCCATTTATAAGTCGAACAATTTTAAATGAACCCAATCAAGCGGTTAAAATTGGGGTTGCGTATTTGTAATTATGTTGTATTAAACAAGTGAATCTCATTATTTGATACGCTTGTTCAATTCGATATAACATCAGTTACCAAAGCATTTCCGCAAATGATGCAAAGATAGTAATGGGCGCACTATATGAATTAATCGTATCAATCATCCATCGTTTCATAAATGAATTTCGGCTACGTGCGTTCATTTCATATCCATTACGATATCGATTTTTTTTTCTTTATATAATGATTGGAAAGAGGGAAAAGCAGAAACGAATTTAGTATGTTGAGTCATTGCCGACTGAATATGGGGAAAAGTACCAAATAAATAACAAATCCATTGCGTTTGGGTACTGATTATATCCTAAACCTTTTCACGCGGATATCAGTTGAGTCCATCCGACTAATCTAGATCGAAAATTACCGATGTGGACGTCAGCCATGGTTGGATTTAAAACTTTTTGGGTACTTTTACCCTAAATCTTTTTTTTTTGGGGGGGGTCAGAACTTGTACCCTAAATCTGAAAAGCCACATAATCAGCTTAATTAGAATTTGGGCGGGGGGAACGATGTGTGGCAGCAAATGGGCAGTGGTTAGGTCAATTTGCTGCAACGGGGACCGAGGTCAACACGCTTTGAGTTGGGGGAAGAACATGGTCAAAGATAACCCCACGTAAACTGCTAACTACCGACTCCGTCCCACTTTCCTGGGTGTCTCCGAATTCGATCACGAGCTCAACATGAATCTCATCAGGTCGTCGGCGTCGTTCCTTCTTTTGCGTTTATAAAAACGAGCTCGTTGTTTCGTCCACCCTTTTGAACGCGGTAAAAAGAAACAGGGGGACGACAAGAATATTCGATTAGTTTGAGGTTTTGATTGAATGAAAATTCTAACCGAAACGTGGGAAAACCACCTTAAAACATGTTCGGGCTCGCATTCTAGTCGCCAAGCTATTTTGAAGGAACTACTTGATCAAACTCCATAACGACGAGAAGTTCTCGTACTCCTCGAGAAAGAAATTCAAATCGCGGAGGTGATTCCTTCGCAATTAGGCATTCAGCCTGCTAAAGCGCAACCTATTGTTCGAAAATTCACTATCCGCTCACATTTGGTTTTGCTTCCTTTATCGTTTGAAAGCCAAGCGGAATGTCTCATGACTAGTAATTTGGGATAACTGCCCAAAAAGTCTTGAACCTACCGTACGGCGATCAATTCGGTCATAAACATTTTCTATTATGTCAATTTCGTCTTAAATATTTTGACCGATTTTTCGATTCAGTCATAAACTTTTTAACCGTGTCAATTTAGTCCTAAGCAATCAAAATTCTGCCAATTTAATCATAAACCTATTGTTTGGATTGATTAAATTGGCTGAAAGGAGTACATTAACAAAATATCGAAAGGGTTACATTAACAAAATATCGAAATGATTACATTAACAAAATTTCAAAAGGTTTATGACTAAGTTGACAAAATCATCAAAAAATTTAGGACTAGATTTAGCACAATTAAAAGTTTTAGGAGGCTGCCGTACAATAAGTGTAGTATTATTTGGACAATTTTTCCTAAGTAACTTAGGTTGCGTATAATAACGTTTCTATTCCTTGAAACATTTTTTGAACAGAAACATTTTTTTTGTGTTTCTGTTCCTGGCTACGATTTTTGGGAAAAAACGCCTTTGGTAAGTACAAAAAAAAAAAAAACAATTTTTTCCGCCAGCGATTGACAGCGGCCGGCGACCGGCGTGTGGTGGCCGCGTCGACGGCGATGAGTGGTGGTTCAAAAAATGTTCCAAAACTTAGAAGCAAGTTTTTTTTGTTTCTTCAAATGTGTCCCCTAACACAAAAGTGTTCCCGGAATACTTTTGGATCAGAAACAGTTTCATTGGCTACGATCCATACAAGCCCTTACCTACTCAGAGTGTGTGCATGTCACTTTATAATTAAAAAAAAAGGATAACTGCATAAGTGACAATCTCTAAGGGTGTATTTAATTCACGGAAAATCAAAGATTCGAATAATATTTTCCAAAAAACAAAAGCTTGTGTCTTTTAGAAAAATTAGTCAACGAAAAATATTTTCATTATCGTTAACACTTTATGACTAGCTATTTTCAAGGTAATGAAAATATTTTGCATTCATTCATTTTTTTATGCGTGATGCGAGCGTTTATTTTTTCTGATTTTTTTTTTCCAAATCACTGATTTTTTCGTGAAACAAACACATCCTAAGTCTTCATTAATGCTTGTATCTAATAATAAAAAAAACAAAGATAACATAGCTGGTTACCACATTGCAAAGTGTTAGGAACCAATTTTAATTCATGACCAAGTGACGAGAATTGGCCACCTAATCATCATTTTCTTATTCATATTATTGTTATTAATTAATTATTATTTTTTGATTTTTGGGGGGGGGGAATTTTAGGAGCTCGTGAGTTTAAGCTTTGAACAGAAGGCGACGAATGGAGGATCAGATTCTCATTCCCTTTCGATCCTTATCCCCCAACCGAAGGACAAATGAACGTGGTTGGTTCTCTTTAGTCTTTACTGGTTTCAGGAGGATGACCCTCGCCCGCCCACGCCACCGTTGCCACCGTCCCGTCTCAATCTTTCCCCACGTCGGAAAATTTGTTGTTGGGCTCGGCCTCTCTTCACTTGAGCCCGGCCCATCGAACGGGATGGGCTCGATGGGCCGAGAACCAAATATTTTCAGGAGGAATGTTTGAAGAACATATAAGCTCGATTAAATAACGTCGTTCAAATGCATTTTCCCTTCTTCTTCTTCTTCTTTTTAAAGTTTGGAAGCAAGTAGTTAGATCTCCGTCGAGGGACAGACTAGTTTGGCGGAGGCGATAACGGCGATGCAACAGAATGCGGATGCCGATGGTGGCATTTCGGTCTTATTGTCTATCAGAAGACCCCGAAAACGGTCACGGTCGACGTCTTTTTTTGTCCATAAGATTTAGACATGTGTAGATATAGGATTTAGACCCCGAAAACGGTCACGGTCGACGCCTTTGGGCCAGTATTTCGTGTTGGACATCACTTGTGATTTTTTTTTTATCGGGCAACACATCGTTGTCTACTCATCTAAATTTTAGTTCGCGCATTGAGGAGTGAGAGAAAAGATGGGAGTCGAATTATCATTACGAAGGTCGTTTTGCGGAATATAATGCGAAAAACTTTAGATGATAATTGCATTAGACCTCTTAACGGGTCATGGGCCGAAAACCTATTAATGGGCCGAAGTTACAAGACAAGCAGTGTCTTGAAACGGGCCGAATCTCCAAGGCCCATTGTCCCGCTCATCGTCTCCCTCCTCCTCCCGTGCATTAGGATTTTACCCTGCGAAAAGGAAAAAGAGAGAAAAGGCCAAAGGCTTCGGCCCAAAAAAAAAAAAAAAACGAAGAAGAAGAAGGGAAATCGACGTGTTCCCGTATCTCAAAGCTTCACGTGAAGGAGAAGCACCTCAGATGAAATCGAGCGCACGAGCGTCATCGTGAGTGAGGTCTCTTGTCTGCTCTTTCTCTTCTTCGGCTTTCTTCACCATGGGAAGACCTCCCAGCAATGGGGGCCCTGCTTTTCGCTTCACGCCTCCGGAGGTAACTGATTTCGCGACCTCCCGTTCTCCTTTCTCTTCTTTGCCTGTTCTTGATTCCGCTCGTTAATTTCAATTTTTACACATCTGGGCACGACGGGGGTTGACGCTGCATCTTTTAATTTCACGCTAGTCGTTGTTCTTGAGTTGTATTTATGTGGAGAGTCCTGGGGATTTGTCTACCCCATTGTTGTTCCTCTTTTAAGAATATACTTTCGATAAACGCGCCCCTTTTTTCCTGCTCAAGCGGCGATGATTGGTGTGTCATATGCAGTGCTGGATTACGGCGGCTCGCAATAATTGTTTTGATGAGGAATTTCTGCATCATTATCCTGATACTGAACCTTGCTTTGTTTAGCTATACATTGCTGAAAGTTTCGCTCTTGATGAAAGTTCAAGCTTAGGATGATCCGTGTTGCGTCTTCCTTGCGTTATGATTATTAGGGAAAGCTCCAAATCCCATGAAGTGGTTCATTTTTATCAAACTTGCTCCTGAACTTGATCACTTTGGACTAATAGCCCTTAAAGCGGCACCCGTTTCTTAACGTTTCCCCAGATCTGACTTTGTTCCAAAATTCTTGATCACTTTTACCTTGTAATGTCTGAGCTCATTGTTGTGGAAATAATGGCTGGTTTACGAACTAGTGCATGCATATTTCAAGCCTTACCGTTACCATAAAGCCCTCAATTGACCTTGCCATCACTTCTTGCATGCAAGAAAGAGCCTAGCTAGCTTCACTTCAGTTCGCAACATTCTCATCGCAACTCTTCAGCCAATTACAGTGATCATCCATCTCCAATTATTCGATCTATGCTTGATAACTGCTAGCCATTTCATTCTGATTTGGAAAGTTGGGGCAAATTTGCGGCCTTTTTAACGTTTGTCATGCCCATGTGAGTGGCATGGAAGAAATGTGTTTTTTCCGACTAACATGCCCCTTTAAAAGGCGCAAATAGTGCACATGACAAGCGTGTGGTTATTGGCCGACCATTATTTTCGGCGGCGATAAGCTCCAGGGGTTATTTAATGTATGGATTGAGTTTAGGAGTATTTTGGAACAAAGTCAAGTCTGGGTTTACTTTAAGAAACAAGCACCATTTCAGGGGTTTTTGGCAATTTTTTCCTTTTCATTATCATTGTTGTTCTATAACTTTGTTGGACTTACATGCTTGAAATCTGTGAAGGGAATTCATTCTATAGAGAGCGACATAAGCAAGTTTCAATTGAAGGGGTCATTTGATTGTTAGTATTTGTAGACATAATGCGATCCATTTTGCAGTTTGGCTTCGATGCTGGGGAACTAAGTAAATTTAAGCTTTCTTTTTGGTTTAATTACGGGGCAGGACTGCCTGTTTTGCTCCACCTGGAAATCTGTAACGGGCTAGATTCATCTAGTTAGATCAGCCTTTTTATTACTCTTCACTGGTCAATTTATGGATGGTTAATCTATATAAATACCTTACAGTAACATAATATGGAAGTATGGACATATGATATATTGCAGTGGCCTGAAAAAAAGAAAGAAAAGGACATTTAGTTCGCCATGGCCCGGCTATTTATGCATGTCTCTCTCTAGTAGAATTTTGTCTCTGCATGATATAATTCTTGTGAGGGATGATTAGGTTCTGTTAGCCCTTATTTGTATCCATTTTTTAACGTTCCACAAGTACCATTACTTGGCCAGATTTTTGTCTAAACACGTAAGGCATTAGGATATTCAGAACTGGGGCTGCTGTTTGATTAAATAGAGCATTACCAATTTGCAGTTGAAGAATCTTCACCCGATCGTTGTGGAATCAGTTGGTTTCCTTGTAGCTTTTTTCTGGAGTTTGAAAATTCCGCTAATGTAATAGCACTCTTCATGAAGGTTACTGAGATGGAAGCTATTTTACAACAACACAACAATACCATGCCAGCACGTGAAGTTCTTGTAGCTCTTGCAGAGAAGTTTAGGTATGTCCCTTTTTACAATTGATTTCTGGATGATTAGTTCTTCTCTGTTAACGGCAGTTGGAACTCAGAGCCCTTCTTATTTTATGCAGTAATGCACCCGAACGGAAAGGTTTAGCTGTGCAGATGAAGCAAGTAAGAATTGCACTTTCAAGTCATTGCATCATAGTGTGGTTTTACCAGGTTCTTTATGCTTTGTATAGGTCTGGAATTGGTTCCAGAATAAACGGTATTCAATCAGGGCAAAAACAACTAAGGTTCCTGGAAAGTTAAATGTTTCTCCTTTTACTCGGGATGAGTCAGTTCCAATGAGGAATGTCATGCAACCTATGGCTGCTCCAGTTTCTGCACCTATTCCTGCTCCAACTGGTAGGACTTTATGAATTGAGACGTTGATGTGCTGTTTAAAGTACTTGTAAATATGGATGATGAGCATAATGCGTCCCTCTTACTATTCCTAAGTCAATTGCGTCAATTGATATTTCAAAAGTGGGCTGTTTCTGTAACTGTTTTCTTCTTCCTAAAGGCTTGATCCATTCATCTAGATAATTCGACAAGCTGTTAAATTGGTCCTATGATAGTATAGTTGGGTGTTATCAGCCAGTTTGTTGTAATCTGAAAAATCTTATTCTACTATAAAGATGTGTTCTCTGATACTCCTCTTCCCAGACGGCAAGTTTTGCAAAGCGTCCCAAAGAGTCTATTGTTTCATCACTCCTTTTTCTTGTTATTCTCTTCAAACATGGCTAATTGAAATAACACAATTTGATGATTGCCACTGATAGTCGTGCTATATTTATTCTGAACTCTTTGGAATCTATTTATGAAACAATAGAGAGCTATATTTATTCTGAACACTTTGGAATCTATTTACGAAACAATAGAAGTAGGCCCTGGCATGTTTCAGGATGGACCAGTACATGTTGCCATATTACTTCGCAATCTACTTTATAGTCTAAACCTTGCGTCTTGGGATGCTACAAACAGTCCTTGAAGTACCATTCCCTTCGTCTGACATTAGTTGCCTATTCAAATGGAATGCATTTAGTTGGTGCTTTCCATGAATATGCTTTGTGAAGGAGGCTGAAAGAGTTTTTAATCGATTTTTATGGGTAGTCTGCTCCCATATGTTTTTTAATGATCTCGGGACCTAATTACACTAGACATTATAAAAAAGGATAATAGTATCATCTTCTTAACTTTTTGTTCCGTAATTTAAAGGCATTTCGAAATCTAGTGGTCTCATTTTTTAGCCAGTTCCACCAAGTGCAGGAAGGGCTGCTTCGGATAATATTATGGAGTTTGAAGCTAAGTCAGCGAGGGATGGTGCATGGTTGGTATTTATAGTTTCTAAGATCTGCAATTCTACGTACTTCATTTTTAGTGCTTTCTTGGTTGCTTGTTCTTTTATCACACCCCCTTCTTTAGTGTGTTGTTTGTAATTGGTTGGTTTTCCCCAGGTATGATGTGTCGACCTTTTTGGCGCACAGGAATTTGGAGAGTGGTGACCCGGTAATTTGCTGCTCTGTTTCTTCGTTTAATGAAGATCTGCTCCACTGTCTCGAAGCGCATTAACTTGCTTTTCTGGCTTCTTTCTTTATATTCTGGTGTGGTAAACTTCGGAAGCTTTTTTCAGGAAGTATTGGTAAGATTTTCTGGTTTTGGAGCTGAGGAGGATGAGTGGATTAATATTCGTAAGCATGTCAGGATGCGCTCTCTCCCTTGCGAATCATCGGAATGTGTTGCTGTACTTCCGGGAGATCTCATACTTTGTTTTCAGGTATCTCAATATACGCTCCGTTTGCTGTATTGCTTGTTTTTGAAGGACAAAAGAATTTGGTTGTTAATAAATGTCCTGGAAACTTTTGATTGATGTTTCAGGAAGGTAAAGATCAGGCATTGTACTTTGATGCTCATGTCCTTGATGCGCAAAGACGAAGGCATGACGTAAGAGGTTGTCGATGTCGATTTTTGGTGCGTTATGACCATGATGAATCAGAGGTAAGAATCTATTTCATCCAAGTGGCAAAAAAAAAAAGAGATTTTGCAATGATGCTTTATTTTCCTCGATGAAATTCTGCTTAGACAACCATGGATTTATTATTTGTCTATAGTTGTTTCTAGAATAGAAAATGCCGTCCTCATTGATTGTAATTGGAACTGTAGTCCTGTTGGTTTCTTTTACTATATTTCTGATTGAAACAGTTTTCTCTATGAATAAATTTGCATCTTATAGGAACAAAAGAAAGGTCATCTTGTTAGTCTTCAACCATGAGATTTGAACCATACCATCGTGTATATACTTTAGGCTGCTCATCAAGACATTGTGACAGCTTAACAGTGTACGTCCACGAGAAGCATAAATGTTTATCATGTTTTTGTTTCCACTCTTCCAGAATAAGTTCACTATGACATGGCCTATTTAGACACAGATGCTTCTGAGGTAGCTTTTTTTAATAGTAATGAATTGCTCGAGAATATGGACATATGTTGTTAATCATGTGTTACTTGATGATTCAGTAGACGGTAGTATAGTAGAGAGGGACCGAGAAGACGATCTTTCATGTTTCTGACAACTTACTTTGCCCTATATATCAGGAAATCGTGCCCTTAAGAAAGGTGTGCCGGCGGCCTGAAACTGACTACAGGCTGCAGCAGCTGCATGCAACTGATTCGGCCTCTGCAGACCAGCCAAAAACTGGCATAGACTCATCAACTGGTTTGACCCCTCGAACTGTCGGTTCTGCTGAAATGCCGCAAAAACAGCAAGTGACGAGTGCATCTCCCATGACACCTGTTTCACGTGAAAGCGTGCCATCGGCTACCGGATCTGCCAACGTGGAAAGAAAAGCTACTCCCGAAGCAGGCAGCATAATGCAGACCGGAAGTCCTAACGCTCCTTCCAGCGCTGCTACGGTTAGCAGCGCTGCTCCTGCTGGCTCTGTTGACCAAGCGCCGGAAGTAAAATAGGTCTTTTGTCATACAAACTCTCGCCCACGAAAGAAGTTTTTCCTTTTCTTTTTGTGCTTTCTTTTCTGTGGATAGCAGCAATACTCTCGGAACTCTTTGGTAACCTAGTGATCGTTCCGCCGGTGGTCTTCAGCTTGTCGATCAAGGTCGATGTCTATGTTCACAAGAATTTGTACATCTGCTAATCATGTTCCCAGATAATTATTTCTAGATCTTTGGCAGTCATATGCAAGTGGCGTCAGAAGGGTCACGAGCCATGGTAGAAAGAATCAGAGAATGCCAAACTTTCCTCGTTCATTACATGAACAGATATATTTTGCAAGTCGTGTAGTTCCTATGAAGGATCGGACTAATGAGGTATATAATTCACATCGAGAATACTAGATTAGTTCTCGCAAGCTTTTGCATATTTAGCTTACGATCTGCTTGTTCGCCCGGGCCGCCGGCCACAAATCCACTATTCAACCTGGCCCTCCTATGCTGGGCCGACACAGACCGGTGGCTGGCCCTATGTTTTTTCTATATACTAACCCTGAAATGTTGTTGTGTGTTAAGTTTATTAAACTACTCTTTAACAAGGCTTAACTTCCCGATCAAAAGACAAAAAACAAGGTTTAACTTCGGTGCGGGGGGAACTTTTCTGAGTTAACTCGCCGTCGTCCCTATGCGGACGCGGAGTTGTCCACGTAATGCAACGATTCCCCCACAAAGAGGCATAACGAACCGTCTCTGGTCCCGACCCGAATGGTATGAACCGCCTTTCGAAGTTCGCAGCCACCATCGCCTCCTTCCTCATTTTCATGCTCTCTGACTCCCTCGATCGATTGAGGAACACGCCATGAGATTCTTGCAGTCTCGCAGAGTGAAGAACAACCGTAGGATCACCGCTCTCGCTGACGGAATCCTCCATTGCAAATGCGTCGGCGAAGGATCGCTTCCTCGTTCGCCTTCTAGGCCCATCACCACCAGTTGCAGAGCCGTGTTGTTGCCGCGGTTCGGCGGGCCGGAGGTATTGGAGCTCCGCGACAATGTCGAGGTCCCTGATCTTAAGCAGAATGAGGTCCTCGTTCGCGCTCGCGCTGTGTCCATCAATCCGCTTGATACTAGGGTGAGTTACTGAGCTGCTTACTCTCAATTAAAGTTCGGTTTTGCTATCATTTGGTTATTTTTTGGTCGTCCAGAGCTTATGCGATACAATTGTAACACCGCTTTTGCTTTAGCTGTTCGATGAACTCTGGTGCAAATTCGAACTAGGACTTATGCTGAATCTTCCTAGAAACTCTTCCTTGAGGACGAAAGTGGAAGTGAACTCGAAATGCGTAGCTTTCTCGGGTTGCAGCCAGTATCGAATGTTGTGATTGGTAATGCTGGATAGGATGGTATATGTATTGCTAATGCGTGCGAAATTTTGTTTGGCATGGATTGAGGTCAATTAGATGGAGCTTTGGCTTGATACTTTACTTAAGTATCGCAAGGCACATGTTTGGTACGATTGGTGTTCCCTTGGAAAGGCACATAATTCAACTAGTTCAATACGATGGGTGTTCGCTTGCGAATTGGTTCAATGATATGCGTGAAAATGCATGGCTGCTTAGCATGTTAGCTGTTAAATTGATTGCACCATGTATTGTTCAGTGACTTGAGTCTCGATTTGTTTTGGAATCATTTCCACAGTGCGTAGTTCTTGTGTTACAGTTATTAACTCATTTTGTGTGCAGATGCGTTCTGGTTACGGTCGCTCAATATTTGAACCACTTCTACCTCTCATTTTGGGTCGTGATATCAGTGGAGAGGTAGCAGCAGTTGGAGCTTCAGTTCGGTCTTTAACTCTAGGCCAAGAAGTTTTTGGTGCATTGCATCCTACTGCTGTTAGGGGCACTTACACTGACTATGCAATATTGTCGGAAGATGAACTTACTCAAAAACCAATGTCAATTACACATGAGGTGGGCATTGACTTCTTTTATGAAGTTTTATGTGAAAGTGATCTTCACCCTATTTGTCTTGCAATTGTGCATTTTTACTGTAGTGCTCTTTAGCATTGTGCTTATTAGCTAATATTGGAAAATGACATGGGAAGCTTCACATCTTATAGGAAGCATCCGCCATCCCTTTTGCTGCATTGACTGCATGGAGAGCTTTAAAAAGTACTGCTAGGATAAGTGAAGGGTACGTTCTGAATTTCTACTGCATGCATCTTTAGAATATCTCCATTTTGGACTGAACTTAAAAGACGGTTTGCTTCCAGTTGCCCGATGCTGTGTCTGACTTTTCTCTAGTTAATGTTCTTTTTCTAGTTTGCTCTTCATGGCCCGTCTTCACATAGTTTCTGGAAAAATTTCAACTTAATTAAGAAGGAAGGTGCATGGGAGACAGCTAGATTGTCTTTGAAACATGGTCCAAAATGATTATACTTCACAGTTTGTATGATTTTCCTGGCATGTGATGGAAAGATTCGAGTTATATAACATATTTTGTCCCAGTGAAACCAATTCATTTCCGCTTGGGAATTCTGATAAGCTTTCTACATAGCCTGTGCTCAACTTATTCATTCAAATTAATGATCTTGTAGTACCTTAAATATTCTGATCAACTTGGTGGAACAAAGTATAGCTTATGAATTTATAGCTTTTAATACAACTTTCTGCCTGTTAAAAGAGTTGCCTTATTGTTTCCTTATGGTAGGCAAAGGGTGCTAGTTATTGGTGGTGGAGGGGCAGTAGGTTTTGCAGCAATCCAGCTTGCAGTGGCTAATGGGTGCCAAGTTGTAACCACTTGCAGCAGTCAAAGCATTGATCGAGCTCTAGCAGCTGGCGCTGAGCAGGCTGTTGACTACACAACCGAGGTATGTCATTGGTTGTTATTTTATTTTCGGTATTTTCTGATATTGTAGTGGAGAATATCATTTATATGATAAACATCAAGAGACTACTCGACTATGGAAGCTAATTCGTATGTAGGCACTTTTGTCTATTGTATTGTCTATTTATTCATTTTGTGTGTTTTCTTTTACTATTTCATGATATGGTTGGCCAAGAAAAAACCATTTCTCACATGGAAATAAGGAAGTTCCATGCCTATTACAAGAGAAATATACTTTCGCATAGAACTTTCTGATAGGAATCAAGGTGTCTGTTTTCTCTCCTCTTTAAACAAATGATTGATGTTGCTTGACAGGACATCGAATTGGCAATAAAAGGGAAGTTTGATGCGGTTTTAGATACTATAGGTGGACCAGAGACCGAGAGAATAGGCATTAATTTTTTGAAGAGAGGTGGACACTATATGACACTCCAGGTAGGATAAAGCAAAGTTGTATGGTTTCCTCTCGCGGAGTATTGCGAGTTCAAATTTCTCTCAAACTCTGTTGCAGGGGGAGGCAGCATCATTGGCTGATAGATATGGAATAGCTGTTGGGCTCCCTGTAGCTACAGCATTGTTACTAAAGAAACAATTTCAGTACCGCTACTCTCATGGAATAGGTATGGTTATGCCTTTTTCTACTTGAGCCTTCCACTAGATAGACAAGATGATATTACTGCCACTTTGTGTTAACACTCTTTTGCATTGTCCAATCAATTTTGTCCTTAGTTCTTCTTCAAAATTACAACAACCTCTCAAGATGGAACGACTTTAGTGATATGGCCCTATTTGGTAAATCTGGGGCCTTGGCCAATACTGCTTGACAAAATGCGGCAAACTTCCTGGTTACCATGTAGACTTACACTTCCTTTTTTTGAAATTAATTTGCTGGACCATCTACTTGTTTGAAAGAATTGATGTATATATGGATTGAGATAGAGGTCAGTAAAACAAATGCGGAGAAAGAATATTTGCAACATACCAAAAAGGTTTAGGATTACTTCTCCTTCTGTATTGGAGCTGAATGGATGTAATACAGCTTCAAATTAGGCAACTTGAACCTCATAAGTTCTTTCCGGGACATTACTATGTGTAGGCGAATAACGTTAATCTTATTAATGAAAGGAAGAGAAGAGTATATATACATATCAAGCTCCTGGACCATTATACCCTTCTACTCCTTTAACACTCCCCCTCAAGCTGGAGCATGGATATCAAGGATGCCTAGCTTGTTACGAATATACTCAATCTTACTACTCCCTAGAGATTTGGTGAAAATATCAGCTAGTTGTTCACCAGTCCTAACATAACTAGTAGAAATAACTCTAGCTTGAAGTTTCTTTCGGACAAAGTGGCAATCAACTTCGATATGCTTGGTACGCTCATGGAACACTGGATTGGATGCAATATGGACAGCTGCTTAATTATCACACCACAACTCCATTGGTGTGGGGTCTTCGAATCCGAGTTCGATTAATAACTGACGCATCCAGACGAGCTCACAGGTAGCTTGAGCCATAGCTCTGTATTCTAACTCTGCACTTGATCTAGCCACAACACTTTGCTTGTTACTCTTCTAAGATATCAAGTTTCTGCCGACGAAAGTACAATACCTTGATGTAGACCTCCTATCCATAGGAGATCTGGCCCAATCAGCATCCGAGAAGGCTTCTACCTTTCTATGACCATGATCCTGATAAATGAGACCACGACCTGGGGCTCTCTTCAAGTATCTAAAAATTCTGACTACAGCATCCTAATGTGAGGTACGGGGAGAAGACATAAACTGACTTACAACACTCATCGGAAAGGAAATATCAGGTCGAGTAATAGTCAAATAATTTAATTTTTCAACAAGTCTTCGATACCTTTCCGGATCGTCTAATGGCTCACCATCCTCTGCCATCAATTTCGAGCCCACCTCCATGGGTGTATCAAGTGGTTTAGCTCCTAACATACCTGTCTCTGTAAGCAAATCCATAACATATTTTCGTTGTGAGATACAAATACCTTTCTTAGACCGTGCCATTTCAATACCCAAGAAATATCTAAGAAGTCCCAAATCCTTCGTATGAAACTGCTGCTGCAAATACAGTTTCAACTCTCTAATCCCAGCAGAACCATCTCCAGTTATAACAATATCATTCACATAAACTACAAGAAATATCCGACCAGCTTCAAAAACTCGATAAAACATTGAATGATCTCCACTATATCTACACAGCCCAAACTGCAGTACCGCCTCAGTAAACTTTCCGAACGTCAGGAAAGGGGTCGCCGGGATTGGGCGACCTCGGTCGGCACCTAACAGGGGGTCGCCGGGCCTCGGCGACGTCAGGAAAGGGGTCGCCGAGCCTCGGCAACCATGGTCGGCGCCGGAAATGGGGTCGTCGGGCCTGGGTGACCTCAAATCTAGGGTTTCCGACGAGTTCAGGTGAAACCCGCGGAGCTGGAGTCGCCGGGGGGGAGGCCGATGGCGGTCCGATGGAGAATTGACGGTGATCAACGATGGATGGTCGATAGAGGTGGGTTTAGGGTGGCTCTGATACCATGTAGGCGAATAACGTTAATCTTATTGATGAAAAGAAGAGAAGAGTATATATTCATATCAAGCTCCTGGACCATTCTACTCCTTTAACACTATGTAACTATGCTAGAAGTTCAAACTGTCTAAGATCAGTGAGTTGTGCATATGCCCATCCTCTGGAGAAGACTTGCCTGATCCAAAATCAACCTTTATTGAATGGGCTAGCCCTTTCATTAAGCAGATTAGAAGAATCTTGAGAAATTGCTTTCAAAGTAGGTTGAAACCTCCTGAAAGATTCAGCCTGTGATGTATTCTCTTATTCTTCCGTATGCATTTTGCAAATTAATTATCTATGTTCCTTGATGGGTAGAAGCGATTGTGGGTTACTTGACTGGTGTATGTTGTTTAACTAGGAAGAACATAGGACTGTGCTTAGGAGTGTTGTGTGTAATCGGCATGACTCATCAATGTAAAGATTGACTGAAGAAAACAAAAAGCTGGCATACTGAGTATAGGGATTGAGGATCATCAGGTGGGCGGATCAATTAGCTTTTGAACTTGCTAGCTGTCACTTATTCCTGTTTTATTTGTCAGCTCTTCCATTTCTTGCTTGGGATAGTTTTCTTCTTGTGTTTAAATCCATGCCCCTAGGTCAATTGTATACAATGTCCATCTGATAACCCGTCGTCTTTGATATTACATTGTTGTTCCTTGTGCTAGTATACTTTTTACATAATCTGTTTATAGAGGAAAGGCATGTCCTGTTAACTGTGTCAGTCGTGACTCACTATACATATTCATCTTTGTTTTGCATCCTAATGGTGGCAGAATACTTTTGGACATATATGAGGGCCGACTCCGAAGGTTTAGTGGAGATCCGCAGGCTATCTGAAGCCGGGAGGATGCATATACCCGTTGATAAAACATTCCCAATCACACAAGTGAGAGAGGCTCACGAGGCTAAAGAGAGAAAGCAAATTCCCGGTAAAGTGGTGCTGGAATTCAACTGAAATGTTTGGCTGATGCTTCTGGCTAGTCTCTGTAAATAGTTCTCTACTCAGGAAGGGGAAAAAAATTGCACTGAGCTCCCTCCAAGCAACAATTACCAAGAATTTTTTTCGATTCAAAATATTCATTCACCTTGGGAATCTGTAAATATGTGAGCACATTTTTTTCCGGATGAACTTTGTGTTAATAAAACATCTCGTGTCATTCCGTCTACTTTGTGAATAATGAAAAATTGCATTTTTCGTGGTAGTCCCTCTAGAAAATTCAGAATCTAGCTCTAGAGTAGGGATGAGTTATGCTCGGACTTGCTAATGTCGCTAAGAGAAGGACTTAATGATCGCATTGATGAACTCATATAAGCTTTGCTAGCGTTTTGCATTGTCCCAAGACCGGCTTAATGTATGTTGTCTTAAATGTTTTTACATTTCTCAGTGGAAACGTCGAGACATTTGGTGTCTAGATTATGAGGAAAATGTGTACAGAAAGATAAAGTTTTATAGTAATTTTAAGGGCTGCATCGTATTTAAGCTGTTCTGAAACTGGTGAAGGGTTTACAGAAGTCGAAAATAAACCTGAGGAATGAAATGTAGTCAAGCAGAGGACAAAGCATTAGCTTCGGTCCTTCTGAAGAAGATCTAGAAGCAGTGTAGCTATGTATTTAAGCGCACGAAAGCGACTCCTATCGGTAGCTCCTTTGGTACCTGATATGGTTCAGGCCTCTGCCTTTCCGAGTACTTTTTGACTCATTTATTGTCGCTCTTAAGCTGCTGCAGTTTCGACCCCGTCTGTGATTTAATACAGTCAGCGATCAAGTCAGGAGGGACAGCATGAACAGCAGTTCTGTCCCTTATAAGCGTCCAATGTCATCTTTGCCGGATGAGGACTAATGAGACTTGATTGATTTTATAGCACCCTTGATGGCATTCTGAGTTTTTTTTTTTTTTCTTTTAATCAAATATTTTGGACATTTTCACCCGTTGAAGACAGAATTCCATCTGAATTACAGATTCACCATACACACACAGTAACCGAGCAGGACACGTCTATCCACCAGTTAAAGCCAAGTGTCTCCAGTTTTTTTTGCGCTCTCACAAAAAAAACAAGAATTAAGAACTCTTGACTCGATGGCGTGAAATCGATTTACTGCAATGTGACGGACATGAATTGGGTATTGAGTCGAAAGCATGATTTCGATCCGCTAAAATGGTCACTTACAATCGCTCAGATAATCTTCCGTGGAGCGTTGTTACCGCTCGTGGGATTATCCTAACTTAACCAAGTTTCGAGATCACGGTGCCTCTTTATTTTGTCGATTACTCAACTCGGGTAAAGGCTGTAAAGTTTTTCGACTTTTGAATGTTGATTTGGGTGTTTCTCGACTTTCCTCTCCCTTTCGTTTGGGTGATATATAGTATATATAGGCAGATTGGATTGGTGTTTTTAGTTGTAGCGGTTGGTCAATAGCCATATCATTGCCTTAGTGGTCACCTAGGTAGCACTGACTCGGATTCGCGACACGCCGACATATTATTTCTTAAAAATAGAGGTTTTCGACACGTTGAGACACGTTTTATATTAAATATATTATATATATATATATATAATAATTTATTATTTTTATTATTTTAAAAATGAAGACTTTACCAAAAAAAAAAAGCTATTACTTTAAAGAAGATATTTTCAACCATTGGTAATTGGTAGTCTCGTAAATTTGATATGAGCTGGCTTAGGAAAAAAAAAATTAAATCACCAAAATCAAGAAAATATTCAACGTTCCCAACGAGACTAGACCAAGCTAGACCTGCCCTCCTCTCCATAGTCCTCTGTCTCATCTTACGTCCTCCCCATCCCTCTTCTCTTTAATTTTTTTAACCAAGACAAGACTGAGCGCTCTCCTCTCTCCTCTGTCTCATCGTGCGTCTCCCCTCTCCCCTTCTCTCTTTAATTTTCTGAAAGTATCTCACCTTTCTCTCCTCTCCATCCTCCCCCTCCTCGACTCGGATCTTGGTTCCAAGAAATCGGTCCTCCTCCCATCAGTCCAAGATTGACGCTGCCTCCCTCTCCAAGAAGTCCCCTCGACGCGCTTGAAGTCTTTAGAGGTGGACACTGGACAGGATGGCCGGCGACCCCACGATCTCCGATGCCATGCGTGAAGCCCATCGTTGCGTCGCCGTGGAGTGCACCGTCAAGCTCGCCCTCTCCTTTCTCTCCATCTCCTCCCGATCTCAGAGCTCGAGCAAGGGAGATGATCGAGTTCGAGCGAGGGAGACTTCCAACGTGCATGGAGATGCAGAAAGGGAGAGCGACTCAGGGGGCGAACGGCTTCTTTTTTCCCCTAAGTCATAGCCCCGACACGCGTGTCAGCAGCATGTCGGTCGCGCTAACCACGTGTCGGAAACCCGACACGCGTTGACCGCGTGTCCGACACGTGTCGGACACCGACGCGAGCCCTCCGTAGAGGTGTCGGTACTTCATAGGTGGTCACTCTTCTCACTTTGAAGGGGGATGTGGGAGGCTCGAATCCCCACCTTCTAGAGAAATTGAGGTGGGGGCGCGTGAGAATGGAGTAAGATTTCGCAACCTGCGCAGGTGGCACACAATAGTTACCAAGAATTTCGTTTCGTTCGAAATATTATTTAGCTTTGAGAACCTGTAAATATCTGTGGGAAGCGAGTTTTTCCTAGATTAGCCATTGTGAAGAAGAATGAATACTTGTAGATCGACATCTAAGCTCTCCTCGAATGCGAGTGTGCATCTGAAGAATGTGTTTGCTTCAAATTGTCAAGCGCTCTGCTTTTGTCATCTGTGATCAACGGGTATTTTTTTTGCATTTACTCTCTCCCGATATAGATTTAGATTTAGATGTTATTATATTCCGATCTAAAAATAAATCTAGGATTTGCAAGGCGTTTTTTTAATGCTATTCCAATCTGTTAAGTTTGTTATTATCTCTACGCGGTGACGGTGTTGGGGATGCCGAACCTAGGCGTGCACCGCCTTTTGGCAAAGCCGTTGCTACTAGAGAGGGACTTCTTGGTGTGTACTCATCATTGATGATGATGAGAAATACGGTGATCGGTCGCCGATTGTACTTGAATGCAATGTCAGATCCGTCCTTGAAGAATAATCGAGTTTCTACAAGTTGGACCGAGTTGATTTACTTTTCAGATTTACTTATTTTGCGGAATTTTCGTTTTTATTTTGAAACGGTGTATGTCTTTTTGATATAAAATGAAGATTTTTCTTTCAACACTTCTGGAAGAATCGAGACACAAATTTTCCGTAGATGCAAAAATCGAGCCAATGAAAAAGTCGTTCCCGGTAAACGAATGAATCAAGAATTTTTGACCCGATCGAGCGAAGTCGATATACTGTCACGTGACGGATTTTATTTGGGTATTAAGAGTTGAAAACACGATTCAATCCGTTTATTTGTGAATGGTCACTTCCAATCGTACGGACGTAGCCTCCCCTAAGCGACAAGGTATGCAATTTGTACGTCCAAAAAGGGTGGCCCATCTACGGACCGTCGGACTGGATATCTTAGCCCACTGTACCGGATTGCCCTGACGGCCACCCTTCCTTCCTACGTGCGAAGGGAGAGGTGAAGAGTTCGATCCTCCATCTTCTCAAGAAAATTTGGGACGTGGGACGAGTGAGTAAAAGAGCGGGGTTTCGCAATTTGCGCACGGCGCACACAGTATGACTTGTTTAATGGAATAGAATAGGCGTTGCATGTGTCTATTGAATCTTAATGGTCACATCGTACGGGCCGCCCAATTTATCGAGTGAGATTATTGGGCTCTTCGTGCTAGTATTGAAAAAAAAAATTCAAACCGGTATACTTAACATGCCCCGTTTTCTCAATAATTTATGTCGCGGAAAATTCTAAATTGGTATGCCCACACTACATTATCATGTACCCGTAATTTTTGATACGCACACAAATTAATTTTGGTTAAATTAGATACGTGGGTATCAATTTGAAAGTTTTTGTGACGAAAAATCAATGTTAATACAAATATGACAAGCATATATAAAATACAAAATTTGGATCTTCATCAACGCCTCCTCTTCTCTCTCCTCCCACCACCCAACAAAAAAAAAAAACCCAAAATTACAGCTGGCATTAGCAGAACTCCAGCCCAAAAAAGAATCATTATACTCTAGAAAGTGAGATTAGATTATTAAAAAAGGGGTATTAATTAATGCAGCTTTTAATGCCCCCCCTTTGTTTTTGTCTGCTTGTTCTTTTTCCCCCCAGGTCTCATCTCATTGACCAGCCAGCCGTTTTGGGTCAAACCCCGCCATGTCGCTTTTGACTCAGCTCATCGCTCCCACGCCTCGCTCTGCCCCGCGCAGCATCAGCTCCACTTAGGGTTCGGTTTCAGCTGACCGACCGCCCCGTGATTAACGCCGGCCGTTCCTTTCCTCCTCGTGACCGCCCGCAGCCATCCACACCACACCACACCACACCACGGGCTCCCTCCAGCTCCGGCTCCAGCTTGTTCCGATTTCTATTTTCCTCGTATCCAACTAAACCGCATGGAAGTGCTTGCTATCTTTAGATCATCCTCATCCGCATAAATACGCGGAAAATTTCAAAACTTATCGCGAAAGTGGGTAAATTTTTTATATATATAAGAGATACCGTTGTGGTCCGAATCTGATTTTTTTGTAGCACGAGAGAAAGGAGAAAAAGAAGAAGAAGCAAACTTTACATTAACAAACAACAAGACGATGGCGAATGCAGGCGTGTCGCCGCCTCCCCACCATCGGCGCTCTGCCGTTACCTCCACCATTGCTGACCCTACTCGGCAAACGCTCGAGTTTTCCTTTTTTTTTGTGTGTTTTTTTGAAAGTTTGCTTACTTTAATATAGATTATAAATAAGATTTTGGTGATAAAAAACGATGTGGTTTTAATCTTATGTTATAAATCACTATCGTCGTCTTGACAGATTTCTTGAGCTGCGCTGGGGACACCAATCGTACCGTAGTTACATAGTAAATTACGCGACACGTGTGGGACGAGGGTTCTCATTAGGGCACAGCGGGATGCCCACAGGCTCGAAAGCCCGAACTGGCCCATCTCGCCCCCCAATACTTTCGGGCTTTGATATGCTCGAGCCCGGAAACTAAATTTTATTTTGGCGAATTTAGCTTTAATTACACCATTTTTTAGGGTTAATACCGCAAAAAATCCAAACTGGTATACCTGTGATAATTTTACCCAAAATATTTTTTTGACCATGAAAAACCCAAAATTTGTATATCTGTGACAAATTTACCCCAAATTGATACAGCCGTGATGAATTTACTACCCGTTAGTTTTCATTAAAGTTTACCATCAAATTGCTAAGTTAGATTACACGTGGCTATTATCGGGTGTAAACGTTACCTTATGTTTTCTATAGATGTATCAATTTGAAATTTTTCGTGGTATTAACTCAATTTAACGGAAATTAATAAATGATAAATTTTTCATAAAAAAGTAATTTGAGGTAAATTTATCACAGTTATACAAGTTTAGGATTTTTTGTGGTTAAAAAAATATTTTGTGGTAAATTTATTACAAGAGTACCAGTTTGAGATTTTTGATGGTCAAAAAAATAATTTATGATAAATTTATAGCAGATATATTAATTTGGGGTTTTTCTCGGTATTAACCTTTTTTTTTTGTTAATAACATCAAAAATCCCAAATTGGTACATATGTGACAATTTTACTCCAAAATATTTTTTGACCATGAAAAACCCCAAACTGGTACATCTGTGATAAATTTACCCCAAAATGGTACAACCGTGATAAAATTACCATCCGTTAGTTTTCGTTAAATTTTATAGTTAAATTGTTAAGTTGGATGACACGTGACTATTGTCGGGTGTACACGTTACCCTATGTTTGCTATATCTGTATCAATTTGAAATTTTTCGTAGTATTAACTCAATTTAACGAAAATTAACAAATGGAACATTTGTCATATGTGTGTCAGTTTGAGATTTTTATGGTAAAAAAAGTAATTTATGGTAAATTTGTTACAGCTATACCAGTTTAAGGTTTTTGTTGGTTAAAAAAATAGTTCGGAGTAAATTTATCACAAGTGTATTAGTTTGAGATTTTTGGTGGTCAAAAAAATAATTTACGATAAATTTATCACTCCATTTGAGATTTTTCGAGGGGATTAACCTTTTTTTTTTTTACACCGTAATTAAAAGAGTAGCTTTCGGGGAGAGTGTTAAGAGAGGATTATTATTTATTAAAGGCGTTGGTGGGATCTTCCGCATCTCTCGTCCAACTCCACGCGCCGCCCAAAGCAGCCACGCTTCTCTATGCTCTGTCTGTGCGCGGGACACAGCAGCCCGACATCCCACCACGCGCGAGCCCCAACCCGAGGAACCGTACTGATGTCCGGGAGGTGTTGTCCACTCTCCAACCCCGCGCGTGGGTCTTCCCCTCTCTCTCCCCCCAACCCCAACTCCCTTATCATTACCACAGCCCTCCGGCCTCGAAGTCACGTGCGCCTTCGGATTCCCTTCTTTTCCCCGGTCACGGTCGCAATGAACGCACTTAACCCCCCATGTGACCTCGCTACCAAAATGGGCCACCGTTTCATTGAGTATTTACGGAATCGCCACTGGGTGATGGAAAAAAGTGGTCCTCCGCTAGCGACAAATTGCGGGGAAAAAGGGCTATTATTAATTAATTTATTATCATCATGAATTTCGCGAAGTACCGAAAAAGCCACGTACACGAGACTGTCCGAAGTTTTAATAATGTTTTAATTATGATATTCCCGAGGGTTTTTTTTTTGGAACGTTTATTTACCATTTTACCCCTCGCATCGAGTCGTACTCAAGGCCGGGCTCTGTCCCATTGATCTGGCCACGTTCAATGCCCTCATCACATGGCTATAATGGCAGCGACACATTCTTCTCCATTATTTCACCTCGAGAGGTCTCCTCCAGTGGAAGCTTTCATTCCAACTCATGGGGGGCTTCACTAATTGCAGCACGACATCAATTCAATGTGCAGGTCAAACTCGTAGCTCAATGGGTTCCCTTCCTCCTACCTCATTTTGACTCATGATTTGGTTTTACTAATATCAAATTGGCAAGATTTTCGTTGTTAGGACTCCATCGATGGTGATGGGCATCGAAAACGGGGCAGTTTGAGGAAAGATCGCTCGTCCTCGGCGTGTCTAGACTCTAAACCATGTTTAAGGGTGGCAAGTTCTAACTCAAATCATGGTTCGATCGGAATCGAGGCTTGGCAAATGAAATGTTTTGGTCCAGGGATATGTGTTTTATCCACATGGATGGACAGATCATCGTCATGATATGATTCAGTACAGAACGGGGAGGAAGACCAGGGCCATTATGGTCACACCATAATTACAATGTCGCACTAATTTTGCCAGATCGAACCAGAGACCCCACTCCCTTCGCTCGGTTCCATTGTACTAAAGACAAACAGCATTTCGTCATCTTCCCCCCACACGCTCTCTCTCTCTCTCTCTCTCTCTCTCTCTCTCTCTCTTCAATCGCTCCCATCTAGTCCCATCTGCAATCTGTACCCCTCTCTCTCTCTCTCTCTCTCTCTCTCTGCAACTTTCACCCCATTACTAGAAGCAGGTCCTCCATCTCTCCAGTCCACTGCTCCATCTCCACGAATGATTGAATGATCTTTTCATTTTCACCCTCCAAGCAAAAGATCCCAAGCACCCTCCTATCAACACCCAGTCAAATCTTTCACCCTCCCAACGATGGTCAAATCGCGGTGAAACGAAGGAAAGCAAAGCAAGAAAAAACAGAGCGAGATGGACTCAGATAGACCCCATCGCACGACTAGCATCAATAGCAGCAGCAGCGGCAGCAACACTACTGGCGAGCTCTTTATTTGCTTCACGTCTCGTCTCTCGTCTTCTTCTTCCATGAAGATCTCCAAATCAATCCTCAGCCCAGGTCGAGCCAGAGACCACCAGACCCCCCAGATCTCGCTCTCCTCCTCTCTGAGCAGGAGGCTCAGAAGCAACGGCAGCTTAAAGGGCGCAGGCCAAGCTTCCCCGATGTTCCCCACGAATGGCAAGAAACGTGGGTCCGCTTTCGAGAACCCAGAGCCGTCGTCTCCCAAGGTGACCTGCATTGGGCAAGTGAGGGTCAAGACCAAGAAGCAGGGCAAGAAGCTGAGGGCTCGCTCGAAGCGCTGTGGTGGAGGAGGTGAAGTAAGTTTCAGGAAGCTCGAGATCAGTAATGGTGCGCCGAGCACGGAGGCAACGCAGAGCTTCTACTTCCAGAACCAGCAGGGCAACAATCAAGAATGCTTGCCTCACAGAAACCAGAGGTGGGTCCACTTCCCCGTGACGATCTGCGAGGCCTTGAGGACTTTCGGGTCGGATTGGAACTGCTTCTTGCCGTGCAGATCGTCATGCATGTCCAAGGAAGAGAAGACAGAGGGAGGGCCTAACAATGGCGAGAGTGGCTATTCGGGTAATCATAATAGTAGTTCCTGTGGAGCTGTGATTGCAAGGTGGCTCGTGGCGTTGCAGGAAGGAGAGGTTAGAGGCAGAGAAGTGGAGATAATTGTTGGAGATGAAGAGAGGACAACGGAAACTGCTGCTGCGGCTGCGGCTGCGGATGCAGCGGAGAGGAGTGGGAGTTACAGGAGGAGGGCCTTTGAGGGGATCGAGTTTAATGAAGAAGAAATATGCAGAGAGAGAAGTGAAGTTGAGGAAGATGATGGAGGAGGGAGAGCGAGCGTTAGTATTCCACCCAAGAATGCGCTCTTGCTCATGAGGTGTAGATCTGATCCTGTGAAAATGGCTGCTCTCGCTAGCAGGTTCTGCGAGGCTCCTCCGGTTGTAGTGGACGATAATGATGAAGATGAGAATCAGAGTGAGAATTTTGTCGCAAGTGGTTGCGAAAATGAGGGAGTTGAAGTGAAGACAGGTAGTGAAGTCGAGCATGAAATGGATGCTGATAAAGATGATAAAGAAGAGGAAGTGAGTGAGAAGTGGGTTTCTGATGAAGCTAGCTTGGAGAGTCGAGTTCTCGGAGAGTCGAGTTTGACTGTGGAGGAAAGAGAGGAGTACGACCAAGAAGAAGTGAACCAGCTGGTCAATGTGCTAGAGGAACAACTAGACCAGAAGATCATGGAAGAAGAAGATGAAGAAGAAATCAAGGAGGTGCTAATGCTAGAGGAAGAAGAAGAAGGTGAGGTGAAGGAGTTAATGGAGGTGATTAGTCAGGTAGTTACAACGCAAGAAACAGAGATAAGGTGTTTCGCCGTCCCAGACAGAGAAAGCTCAGAGCTTTCAGTACAAGATCACACTTACACTGAAGAAGGCGAAGCCCACCATGATCATGGAGCTGAATCAGATGATGGAGATCATGATAATGATGTTTTATCCGTACAGCTAAATCAAGAATCGGAAGGAGATGAAGAACATGAAACAGAGTCACGGTTTCACGTTGAACTTGTAGCTCCAACAGAGGAGGCCGTTGGCCTAGACCCAGAAGCCCAGGTGACCGTCCCCACGCACGAGAGATCCGAATCCAATGGCCTGAAGCCGCCACGGCCCGAGGGGAAGCAGGTGAAGTTGACGGAGCGAGAGGGAAGTCAACAGAAGTCAGTTCTGCCGGATTGCTTGCTCCTGATGATGTGCGAGCCCAAGCTCTCAATGGAGGTCTCCAAGGAAACATGGGTCTGCAGTACGGACTTCATCCGATGGCTACCGGAAAGGCACGTCGGCAAAATCCCGGTCAAGACCGACGGGGGCAAGGACGAGCCCAAGAAAAGGGCCGGCAATGCGGAATCCAAGCGCTCTGCTTCGGCTCTCACGGCTCAGCAAGCCCACATTCTGCAGCAGCCCCGGAGGAACTCTTGTTCCCTCCCCCCGAAAGCGGCAGCTCGAGCCGCTGGCACCGAGTCGATGGCCACGATGATCGAGCAGAAGCTGGAGAGCGCCAAGGCGCGTGAGCCGTTTGTCCTCACGAGATGCAAGTCTGAGCCTATGCAGTCGGGCACCAAGCTCGCGCCGGATGCTTGCTTTTGGAAGAACAGGAAGCTCGAGCCGCATCGCCCGGCTACGCACGGGGTCAAGGCGGCTGGGGTCGGCTTCTGAACCCGGCTCGATGGATGGTTGTATAGGTAATTCTGCTAGAAACTATGGGAGTTAGTGAATTCTTTTTTAACTTTTGGTCCCTCTGTTTTCCGTTGGTTCAAGAGAGTTCGTGAAACGGGGTAGCTTTAAAAGTGTAGTCTTTTCGCAGGTTATTTCATTGCTGTTAGCTTCTCTGTAAATTTTTATCTTGTGGGTCTATTAAAATGATCTTCATTTTCCTTCAATCTCTCAATTCGACCTGATTATAAATTTCCACGACACTGCTTTGCTTTTCAAGCCGCATATCACATGTTTGATGCCAATGCCCTTGCGGTTCGAGTGTCAACTTCTGCTTTGCGTTGGATTGATCGATGCAGCCAAAGCTATCCATGTGAGTTTTGGCAAATGAATTGAGAGCGAAAGGTAAAGAGAGACTCGAGAGATGTGTCGTGCCTGTCTATTTTGTGATGTTCTTTTTTGTTTCTTAGGTTCATGTCTAGTTTTCATAAATTGTGGATGTCGAGCCAACTGTGAGAGGTGGTCTGAGAGTCGCTGGTGGGACCATTTAGCAGCAAAGATGATGATGGGTCAATTTGAGGCCGTTGGATGATGAGATAAAAAGGTGAAAATGCAACAGTTAAAAGGTTTTTTTTTCTAAAGCAACTAGATCCATTGTTTCTTCAATTCCCATAAGGGGCTGGTGGACCATCTAAAGAAAAGCCTCTTCCTTTCCTGGCTCTTCTTAAGCCCAAAGGGTTTCTCATTGTCGAATTTTTCTCGTCTCTGTTTTTTTTTCGCCCACTACTCTTTGAGGTGAAAGGACAAGCACGGAAAAGTGAAGAATGGTTTGAGATCAAAACCAAAGAAAAAGGGAACAAAAAAAGCAGGTGCGGAGTGCAGGATTGTGCTTGTGCATTGGTCTAAAGATTGGATCAATAATTGAGAATGAGATGCTTCTCTTTGGCCTCTACTGTATATCTGGAATTAGGTCCTAATTTGTCAAAGAAATCTTTGAACAACAAGAAGCTCGCGCCAATCTCATCGTCGTGAACTCTTTGGCTCTCACCGCCTACATGTATGGGTCGCATGATTGCAGGAAACACACTCGTGGCATTCGAAATAGTCCGGGTGAGATGGAGATTAAAAAAAAAAAAGACGTTTCTCCTGAGCTTTTAGTCCTCTGGATGGTTTTTGGATATGTTTTACTATAATAAACCCGGAATCATCATCAGGTGCATTTGGACAGCAAAGCAGAGGACGTCGGTAGCTCACGATCTCGAAGATAAAATCCAGCAGAGTGGTCCTGTAAGATGAGATGAAACCCTATCCAGCAAGCAAGCAAGAGCCCATAGTTGCTGCAGCAGCCAGATTTTCTCGCGGAAGCGCACGTGTTGTCACTGAGAATCCATCCAGAATCGTCGTGATGTCTTTTTCTGGGCTAAAAAGGGTGAATCAGGTTCGATGGCCTTGTTCTTTTTTAAATCTTATTAAAAAAAAAACTGCACTTTTCTAGATAAGAAAATTAGGGCATTTGCAAAGCTTAAAAAAAAAAAGAAAAAAGAGTAAGACTTGGCTGTTTACTGTTTTCTTTTTTGACGTCGTTGGTTTGTGTTATGAATCTTATGTTGGTACAAGGGAAGGATAGGTTGTGCCGTGGTGGTGGACCGGTGGTGTAGTGTTAGCCATATCTTTTGCATGTAAAGTAGGCACAGCTGTAAAGAGATTCAAAAGACTAATTAAATCGGTGGATCTGCTTTCGTGTTCTGTCCTTGTTTTCTCCGCTTTTTTTCCCTTTTTTTTTTCTCTTCTTTTTTGGTGGTTTGGCTTTGAAGTTTGAGTTCTGAAAATTAGGCGTTGAGTGAGATTCCTCGTCCACGTCCCACCAATTTCCAACGAAGAAACCCTACGCAGGAAATGGAAATTTCAGCCTTTCCGGAGCACAGAATCGCTCGCTTTTTACCCCCCGTGTTCAGTCAGCGCGACCTTTTATAGCTTTGCGGTACTTTTTTGTCACCAAGTGTCCATTGGGAGCGCCACTATAAAGAAAGTTCATATAGAGTTTATATGGGGTGCAAAAGATTAATTTGAACACACATTTTCATTTTGTTGTGTCGCCATTGTTGTCGGAGACCAGATGTTTTCCTGCCAGGAAACGGTTGGAGCTGCCACATTTCTCGAGCGACTGTTTGTCCAAGTGATCGAATCGTTTTATGAAACTAAAACATGTTCGTGATTAGCAGAGTGCGATAGAGGGATCGGCCCTAAGACAGATCAGAGAGCTGCCGGAGGCTATCGTCCGACTCGTTTAAGGACTTCTGTAAGTTAATGCGAGCTCGCGGGCGGGCATGTGATGACAGTGAATGAACTCTTGAAAATTTGTAGTTACTAAATAGGTACGTGGTTCTTAGCGTTTAAATGCCATAACAGAACATGGCATACTTCCAGATAGAGGGACTTCGAGCTCTGCAGTCTGCACCAAGACTAACTTGTTATAAATTCATGAAAGTTCAGCTTTCCTTTTTTCCTTGGAGAAGAAGGAAATCACCCCTCTTTCTTTCCCATGGTAACTCAGATTTCCACACTCAGCAGAACTTGTTACCCGCAACCCCGGGAAGTTTTAACGATTCATGCGAATTGGGGGGCTCAAATGGGCTAGGCGTATCCAACGAAAGCTCATCGAACCGGTGAAAGGTTTATAACTGGATTTGCTCGAGTGTTATGTCTGGATCGAGAAGTTTTGAGTATCAATAGCTTTATCAATCAAAGAACCAGTAACCCTCAATCTCGACTAGAAAGCAGGATTTTTAACAGAGTACCATACTGCGAACTGTACAAAGCCTCGATTGCTTCTTAGTACTCTGGCTTCTATCTCCAACATGCTTTTCTAAAGCAATCAGGTCGCAGTTCGCTTGAACAATGCACGGAGAAGAGGAATAAGTGCGAGACTTAGAGATTGGCTGGCCTGTCCTCAGGTTCGGCCAAACATTTATTCCTCTGGGTATATCGACCGAAACAAACTGAACTCTTTGTTGACGATGATAGTGATTCTGCAGACTCCCAACATGAATTTAACCACTTTCACCAGGATCACTCATCTCTCTCGCGAGACTTCATCACTGAATTCAACAGTCAGAACGTCACCACATTCCACAACTAGGCTCTGCGAACGTCAGAGTAAGAGAGCTAGGAGGTGTACGGATTAATTCTTGGTCTCCATTAGCTGCTTTGGACAAGCATCTCATACTTTATTTGTTTTGATTAAAGAAACAGGAAGAAAGATCCCACCCCCACCTAGGAGCAAAGTCCATGAAGCAAGACAGAAATGAAACTCTGTGAATTCACTTGCTTTGTGCTGAGAATCCCGTGAACCAACAAATCAGTGTATTAAGAGCAAAAGCAGGCATTTCATGCCATTACTCAAAATTCTGAAAAAACATCTGTCAAATGAATTTTTGTGAAATGTCAACCCATACAATGATGGTATTGAACTTCGTGGAGAAAAGGCGTGAAGTGAGTCCACAGTCGCAAGAATACCCATAATAGAACAGCTGACTTCCCTAATCAAAGAAACATTGCCAAAACTAAGTTCGACTGAAAATCTTAGCCGGTGTATATATGCAGACTATCTCCTGAACTGTGGTATATTAAATCAACTGATTAACCTATTAGTATGCAGCACTGCTATGGATAGCCCAAAAGCGTGCAATAGCCACATATAGAAGGTTAACATCTTTTCTGAATAGAAGATTAGCATTTCAAAGGTGGAAACATATATAGCGGACTGAGTAAAAAAATAACTTTAAATAGATCCCAGCATAAGTAACAATACTTATCTTTTGTCATTGTGTACTATCTGTTTTATCATTGCCTCGGCTGTCATTTGTTTTAGGAGTATCCGTAAGACTCTCCGGTGAAGTTAATTGGCCGTCACTTTCGTTGATTTGTCTGCTTGAAGATTCTTCTGTGAAGGAGTTTATGGCAAGCTGACCAGAATACAGGAAAAGGCCGATGGAGTTGATACCGAATACAAATGTCGCAAGGTAGCATATCCCATTCACAATTGTCCTGCAAATGCGAGTACGATGAATGCGTGTGCACAAGGCTTGTGTGTGTGCCACCTCCAGATAAAACTGAGCACGAGGCTTAAAGAATCAGTGCTACAAGCTGAGAAAAACAGTTGGTCAAGCTTTACCTTATGGTTATCGATATCTGCCTTACCTGCAAAAGAGAAGCTTAAAACAGTGAGAAACGGGAAGCCGCAATGTTAAATCTCGCTCTAGTCATGAATCTGAGTTGTCTCAAACATCCAGCTGTTACAGTTCGACTTCCTCAATTATCATTATCGAATCAGAATGGGCGTAATATGGCTGAAAAACTTAAAGATTGGAGGACCTACGGAGAAATTATCGGAAAGCGTCTGCCGGTTGAGGGATGCCTCGATGGTGGTGGTGAACTTGTAGAGGATGAGAGCAATCACACCGGCAGCGATTCCACCCAGCAGTGCCTGCACAGGTGAAGGTGGTGCCTTAGCAGGAATGGAGGTTGTCCCCATTGCTTTCAAGCTGTCCAAGGCCTCCTCTTTCAGTGTCTTCTTTGCTCCTGAAGACCTGAATTTCTGCAGCAACAACACCGCCACATTAAAGTGAAGCACCGACAAGTACTCACATTGCATTATAGCTGCATTTGACGGCTCCAATCACTGAAAATGCAAGCCACGGTTTCAAAAACGAACCAAGGAAGAAAGACCTCCCAATGAAATCTAACGAATAGAGAGAAACCGCAAAACCATATCCAGCATTGTAACAGGGTAAAAGGAAGGCCTTATCTTCTTCCAAATTCAACTTCACAGGAGAAGCATTTAAACCCACGGTGATGAAAGTTTGGACCATCCGATGAACGGACCAGCTCAACTAATTCCAAATTCAATTCAAACATAAAATGCAACAAGAAGAGAACCATGGCGAGAATACCAGTTCCTTGACACGCTTGGCGCGACGCCGAACGGCGCGGAAGAGGAAGACAGAGATAGCTCCGGTGAGAAGAACGCTAGTGGCCACCTGGAGGGGAGTGGGGTCGTCGGTGGACGAGAATATCGAAGGCGCCGAGGGAGGGAGCTCGATGGGACCCTCCGGCGGCTCTTCCGCGGCGGTGGGTTCGGAGGCTTGGGCGAGGCATGGGTGGGGTCTGGGTCGGCGGCGAGGGAGGGCGAGAGGAGGAGGATGAGGAGGAGGAAAGGGGGAGAGAGAGAGGGTTGAGTGGAGGGGAGAGAGCGGGAAGAGATGGGGAGAGAGGAAGTGGGGGTGGTGAGAAGGCAGCTGGAGATGCAGCATTTGATTTGAGGATACCTTACCTTGACCGAGCTCAGCACAAGAGGAGAAGATGATTGTGAGTGGGACTTAGCAGAATGAAGCTTTGGAGCTTCTGTCTTCTTCTAGCTCTAGCTTTTGCAGCTGTGGATCTTCTTCTTGGTTTGCTGCTCCACCACCCCACCCAACACCCCCAAAAAATGAGGAATATCTGCTCGTTCCAATTTACACGTAGACGATTAGCTTATAGATAAAGTGCAAGATATCACCGGCTTGATGCAAATTGCGAGCGACTTTTCAAAATGATCATGTTGGGTCATCTCATCGTGTGAAAACTTTTTTTCCAACGGTATTATCTTGATATACTATGACGTTTTGCGGCAGGCTAACTCATTCATTCGTCTCGAACTTTTGAGACTAATGAATGATAACGAGTAGCCGTGACACGAACTGAACATTTCTTAACAATCATGGGACATATGCAATAATGTTTAGACGAGTTGATTAGTGCGGATCAATTCTCTCCGCATTATTCATGGGAACACAAAACTTTATCCCATGGTGATATCCTTTTGGACCTCCTCTCTTTTCTTTGCTTTTGTATGGAAGCCTTGTTGACTGTTATAAACGGGACTAGTGTTGGTGATGTGATCTCCATTCGCTTATCGATAGACTTTCTAATTCTTTTTTTTTTTGGGGGTCAAACTCCATTGTATCATGTGCATACCCATACAAAGGGTCAACAAGGCATGAGCAAGTACCCATCACAAGCACGATTGGCTGGCATTAATGGTCGAAGTTCTAATGTTGTAATCACTACAATGTAACTGCTGTTACTGCAACCGGACAATGTTGTGCCGGGGCGGTGGTGGTCTGAACAGAATCGCAATAAGATACTTAGGACTAACCAATGGCTCCTGTGAACCATGACAGAACGCAGCGCAATCAATAAAGCAAGACAGAAGCTTGTTACGGAGAAGCACGTGCGAGAAAACAATCTACCATTTTAAACTGATTCTCAGTTGTGACAAAATTGTGGTAGATATAATGTCCCAAGTAACATTTCAACCCTGAAACAGAGTAGAGAGGCTACTTCTATGCTGCCAAGCCCCAACATCTACTCACTTGGGTAACTGCTTGGACGATAACATTAACTCCACTAGAGAAGAAAGGCACAAACTCTCCGATTTACAGTGACAGGCAACGTCACGGTCATGATTTGTAGATATCAGTACACCATTTCTGAAGACAAATTCAACAGTCTGACCAAACTGAGACGATCTGTCCGTATTTACTGTTTCGCTTGCACCTCCATCAGTGGAGTGGAATGCACATTCCACAGGAACACGCCATCTCCATCCTGGACTTTTGCAATCACATGTGCTTATAGCCGGGCAAAGAACCGAATTCCTCTGATTTTCACCGAATAAACTGCTAGCATTAGAGAAATCTTGCCTAACTGCTGAAACAAGATCCACGGACAACGATGCAACCACGTCATGAATGTCGTCTACATTCCAGCTGTTCTTACTTAACCCTGCTTCATGAATGAGAAGTTTCCGCATCACATCATGGAGGGAACTCATGCAGACAGAGCAACAGCGGTACAGACATACAGCCACAGAGTCAGCAAGAGCATTGATGTTTTTGCATGAAGAAATATTGCCTGATGAGGGCTCATCCGAATCTGGGACATCATCAGGAGACAAAGTGCTGTTGTCTTTTGAGGCCGAAGCCTTTACCTGGTCTTTGCTAGAGCCAGAATATGCGGCTCCACCCATTTGCCCAGGAGGGCAAGGACCACCTTTAGAAAGCACAACATCATCTGCTGATACGGAATGGTAGCATGACTGAGCCACACCACGTATACTAGTAGATTCTCCAGGGCTTTCAAGCTGATTTATTGCATTCGTCTCATTGCACTCGATCAATGATTTACCAACAGGAGTGCCAGCAGGAATGGAACTACAAAGGCGTTCGTTCGGAGTGGAGTTTCCGAACAAGGAAATATTTTCTACGATGTCATCCTGTAAAAGTCCAACTCTTCCTTTAAAATCATGAAGGCTAGAGTCACCATTCTCTTTGTTGCACACAGAAGGATCAACATTATCAGCAGCAGAATCTGGCTGAGTTCCTTCCAAAACTCTGGTTTCAGGGGAACTCCTGCCAGAGATGGGTGGCTGATGTTCCTCAAGCTGAAGATTATTAGCTGAAGATGCTGTGGTTGAGAGAACAGGGTTTGCTTGTGTAACTTGGGCATCCACCTCCAGACTGAAACAAAATAAACCATGTTAACACTTCGTAGCATACTCAAAATTTAATCCAGCTTTTTAGTAAAAAAAATGAGTACCTTTGCAATGAAAATGCCCAACTATTAACAATATCCTCCAGGTACGAAACTTGGGATAAAAGTTGAACATACTGATATCGATCTTTCCCAGCCTGGACCTTGACACTTATCTGCCCTACTAAGAGCTCAAGAACCCTGCGAATCTCAAAAGCAACTTCTTTCCCTGAAGTGTACAACCCTCTGTATGCCAACAAACCAACTGCTGCTATCCCTCTGACTAAAAGGGATCCTTCTTTGCTTTTGATGTTGCCAGGATTACAAGGAACAGCCATCTTCTCCAATGTGTTGCTAGGGCGAGCAATACAGGAATTAAATGGCCAGCCCTTCCAAGGTCCACTTATGTCAGCAACAGGGCCTTCTTTCAACTTCGAGGTAACCCAACAAAGTTCAGCAAAATGAGGATATCTGAGTATTTGATAGCCAAATGTTGATATCCCCAACATCAAACTTGATTTCCCCTTCAGATTACGCTTGTTCAAAACCGGAGATGGTCTTGGCACAGAATCATCAGTATTTTGTGTTCTAGGGTCAAGCTCCTCTAATGGATGATCTAGGTTGCTATTTGGGGTTTGTTTCTGATCTCCAGTTGGAGCAGAGGTTTCATTATCAGGAATAGGATGTTTATGAGCTTTTTGATAAAACAACTGCACAAACTGCCGAACAACATTCCTTGACAATTCTGCTGCGCACCGATTTATCACAATATCATAATTCACACTGCCATCAATTTGCACATTGAATCTTGGTAAAGTGTGCTCCAAGGAAGTACATTGATTGCTATCTTGTACATCACAACCAAAGAATTGTCGTATTCCAATGGGAAGTTGATCATGAGGAACATCAGAAGTAGCCTGTTGGCACATCCAATATGCGACATTATGACATTAGCAGTCTAATTTTTTCTCCCTCATTTTTTTTGGGGGAGAAAGAGAAAGCTAAAAAACAGAAAGCAGAGGGAGGGGGGAGGAGCTAGTGCGGGTCGTGAAATAATGGAAGTTAATGCTTGAGGACAAAGTAGGAGATTAAGGAACCAACAATAGAGATCCAAGAAACTAAACAACAAAAACAACGAAGTCACCCTCATCCCACCAAGTGAGGTAGACTATGAAAATTTTCTTAAGCCATTGGGCTTAATTCTACACAAATCTTTTGTAAGATCTATATATTCCTCCTAGAAACCAAACAAGACAGATCTTTTTCACATAGAACTTTAGCATAACAACTCTGCCCCAGTTGGATCTTGTTAGTTTCTCCATGGAATTGACTTTTGCAAAATCATCCTTTTCGAGGCAAAGGAGTGATACGACTACAAAAAGCATTTACATCCTCATATTCAGATGGTACAACAGTTTACATTTTTTTGGACACCTTTATTCTCACAGCAGGTTTCACAACAACTAGAGTCAAGACAAGATCGAGTATTCCTCAAAGACAGATACATTAGCCCTCAATTTCTTTGCAGATATCAGAATAAAACTAGAAAGTAGAAAAGCGCTATATTTCCAGAAACAGACGAATATGAAAATATTAGCTATATCACATCAAGGAAGTCAGAATATAAGAACAGCGAGCCAAAGAGCATTCATACCAAAATCACCAGGGATGTATTCACACGAATTGCTTCAACCTGCTCTGCGAAAGAGCTCCAGGCATGTGAGGGGCTCTGGGAAGAACTTTGATGTCTGTCCACTGCAGTTGACTTGCTGTTTTGCATATTAGATGTGATTTTTGTCTCAAGTACTTGAGTATCTATGGAGAAGCTTGTTTTCCTCGCTGATGACTGATCATCAAACGAAGTGGAACTGTCTTCGTCATCAGAAACCTGCTGATGCGTCTGCACAGCCCAAAGATCTATCCTCGGCATAAATACAACACTAGAACCCACATTGGCACATTTCACTACAAAATAAATAGAGAAGTGTTAGAATAAAAAATAGCAAAAAATTACTTCACCACACTGACTCCCAGCACTGAATAGGAGGGTCCAATGTTGCATGGAACATATTTATAATAAGCACACTGAGAAATACAGAACAAAGGGCATTGATTGCTATAGACGGGTGCCCCCAATTACATATTTCGATTTGTTAGAACTTAAGATGTAATTTGAAGGACCTTTTATGAATATTTCATCTACTTCTAAATCAATAAAAGAGTCAGCCATTAATAACCATGAAGATACTGTGGCTTGCAGAAGTAGCACAGGAAGAATTGCACTGCACTTCCGGTGCGTTGGACAATTAGAAAGCACCCTTGCTTTTTACAGAACGTACTTTTTCCTATTGTTAAAGGCAACTGCCAGTCTTCTACTATTGTATTTCTTGGACACAGATCCAACCCGGTCATCTATAGGGTCAGCATAGCTCATTACATTAGCTATTTCAAACGTATCTATGTAGAACATATCAAATTGAGAGAATGAAGGCCATAGGTACGTTATATTGCGGTAGACAGCCTGCACAATCTAGTTGAGTTACTGATGTCGAACTTTCATTTATTAAAAGTATGTCATTTCTCTTATTTATCCAAGTATACTGGGGTCAGTTTCTCAATGTATGGAACTGACTGAGCAGCCAAGCCGTCTTTCAAATCAGACTTGAGTCAACAATCGGTGATGAAAGAAGTCAATTTAATACTAAACGCTTTGAGACTAACAAGTGAGGAGACGCACATATATTGGGAAGTTTGTGATTCCAACCAAAAGTATAGCTCGCTAATATTGTTGCGCCACTTTTTATGAGCTAAGTTCATAGTTTCTTTAGGCAAATATCAAAAGAAGCCATGAAACATACTCAATATCTGCGTTAGCCCTTGCACCACATCTCCATGTCCTTCTTGTGAAGCTACAGCCAAATCAACCTTATGGACTTGAACATTCCCAATATAACAGCGAAGGAGGCAAGAAGCAAGATGCCGCTGACCAGATCTAGGACTTCCAGAAATTAATACTCGATATCCAGATTTTTTCCTCAATAAGAAAGGCATATTCCTCACTGAACCAGTATGACTGCCACAATTGTAGGTCACAGAAGCTTCAGAGTTGATGTTTTCACGATTCTCTCCAACATCAAAAGCATCAGAACCAACAGAAACAGATTCTCCTACAGCAATATCTGCCAAGTAAAGTAGTCTTTCAATCTCTTTGCCAACTACAGCGTCTTGTATGAGAGAATGCAAATGAGACCACCAGAGATGATTAGGCAATTTCCTTCTATCCAATGCGGAAAATATCACGTTTTTAACTCCAGCAGCAGCTTTAGAAAGTGCAGGAGGCAATGAAACATGTTCATCAAGATAAAGAGAAACAAGGAGAGTAGATAGTGGCTGTAGCAGGCAAGGAATGAGGTGGCATGGAAGAGAGGATGATGCTATGTCAGTAGAAGCTACTCCCGCTTCTCTACGAGAGCATGGAGGTGGGGAACTTGATAGAGCCTCCAACCAATCTCTCTCCTCAACTGCAAATGAAGGAAGAGGTACACGTTCACTGCAAGAAGAATTCTTCCCAGCAGCAGACAAGACATCTTGTAAAGGAAAGTTCCGCTTCAAAGCAATAATAGCTGCCTGCGTACACAGAGCCTGCAAATCAGCACCAGCAAATCCAGCCGTTTTTCCAGCAATCCACCTCAACAAAGAACCTGAAACTGGTTTTGGCCACTTCTGAGTGTGAAGTGACAGAATGGCAGCCCTATCTTCTAAAGATGGCAGTGGGAAATATATTTCCCTGTCAAACCTCCCCGGGCGCCTAAGTGCTGGATCAACAGCATCAGGTCGATTGGTGGCACCTATAACTACGACTGATCCACGAGACTTTAAACCATCTAGTAAAGCAAGGAGAGTTGATACTACTGAACTATGTGTCTGATCTGACTGCTTCGTGCGGCTTGGAGCTAATCCATCTATCTCATCAAAGAAAATTATGGAAGGTTGACATTTTTCAGCAACATGGAACAAAAGCCTCAGCTGACGTTCAGCATCACCAACATATTTTCCTAAGCAATCTGCACCTTTCCTGGCAAAATATGCTATTCGTTTATCACCACGAGCACATGAACCTATCAAGGAACGCACTACAAGAGTTTTACCCGTTCCAGGATAACCATGCAAAAGGACTCCTCTAGGAGGTGTAATGCCCAAGTTATCAAAGAATTCAGGATACAGAAGGGGTAATATGACAACCTCCTTCATGCATCTGATGACATCTTGAAGACCTGCAACAGATTCCCAACCTGTAAACAGTTTTTGACTCTCTTTATCTGTGCCTCCGATATAGACAGGTGAGATTCTCATCAAATCTCGTTGAAGCCTCTTGCTCTCTCTTTTCAAAAATTCTTCATCTTCACCACAATTTTCCAACCATTTCTCTTCTGTCTCAATATCCTTCCGCCAAGCATCATTAGATAGTTTCCTGAATTCCATCTTCATTTTCTTCGCTTTCATTCTCTTTATCCGATCTTCCATCTTACTACCAAAAGGTTGGAAATAATGACGATGATCAATGCAAGCTATGAGAAATTTTCGATGATCAAAGATGCAACCATCAGCTCGAGCACAAGGCTGCAAAGCCCAGCATAAAATAAGTGTCACAAGATAGGTTTTGAACACCAACCATGTACAAAATAAGTAACGTTTATTCTGCAAAGTCCCGCCAGAAAGACATTAAAAAACCACTAAAGAAATCAGAACACCAACCAAGTGGTAAGTTTTAGGACACCTATCAACACGGCATCCAATTGTTGCTCCTGGCCTCCCACAGCGGCTGCATTTCAGTGCCCTTCCTCTACAAAGCGCAGCCCTCACATTTTTCAAGCATCCCAGACCAGCAAAGTACACCTGAAAACACTGATCAAGGATGGAAGCTTATTAGAATCACATCATCATATTTAACCAGCTTAACCTTGAAAAGGATCAATCACATTGTCTTATTGGGTTTAAAAAAGACAGGCTTCTACAGAGAAGAAACCAAAAGTTGTCTCATTAAACAAGCCCACATACCAAGCGAAGCATAGCCAATCGTCACTTCCACTAGATGAATATACTATTTTCGGGAAAAGTACACCTGGAGTGCCTTAACTTTCGTACGGTGTGCACTTTAGTGCCTTAACTTTCAAAGTGTGCACTTAAGTGCCTAATCGGAGTAAAAGTGTGCAGTTGAGTGCTAACTCCGGCGAACAGTGTACACGTGGATTTTCTTTGTATTTTTTAATAGTTTCTGAAATTTTAATAAAATCCACGTGTACATTAAATATTAATAAAAATACTGTTCACCGGCGCCACGTCAGCATTTCCGGCGGCCACCTCACCTTTTCCGACGGCCACGTCAGCATAGGCACTTAAGTGAACATTTTTTAAAAGTTAAGGCACTTAAGTGCACACTTTGAAAGTTAAGGCACTTAAGTGCACATGTACGAAAGTTAAGGCACTCCAGGTGTACTTTTCCCACTATTTTCAAAAGTGTCAGGTAAAGGCAAGCACCGCAGATCAAAGGACCACGTGGCTTTCCAATTTGACAAATTTCATGCTATAGTCTATGCTACTGCTATTGAACCAAAGAAAGCGCGTGCGGAGAGTGGGGGGTGATCCTACTCTGCAAAGCATCGTACTCCAAAGCATACTAAAAGAAGTGCGCATACTAGTCAAAAGCATCATAAACAGAAATAAAATAATTAAGATATACTACTCTGCAAAACAAAAGATGGAACCAAACCTCTGGACTCCAAACAGCGCACTGCTGATGAACCCACGTCCCTGCAATGCCATATCGATCATTTATGGGACCTAAAAGACGTCCAAGCCACCCTGGCTCATCGGCAAAACCATCCCATATATCATAGTTAGCTTCATCTGAAGCTGAAGAACCATTGGATGCCTCATTTTCACTTTCACCTATTTCATGTGTTAACCTCTTTGGAGGCTTACCATCAGTACCGCCTCCACATAATCCGCACCGTCTTCCCTCTTTGATCCGTGAATACATGGGCCTTTCACCAGAACGTTGAGAGGTATTTTTATCGGCTTTTGGGTACCCTCCACCCTCCATAAGCTTCTCATCAAGCTTGACCAAATTCACATCTTCGCCATCATGGGGGCCTCCTCTTACGTCATTGATGGATAAGTCCGCAACCACCTCATTCAAATCAACTGTTACAGTTTCGTCCATGCACTCCCCTCGTTCCACATCCTCAATAACCATTACACGATCATTGACAGCACAATCCCCCACTGCTTGATTAGAATTAGACACCTCTTCCTGTTTCTCCACAACCAAGTCCATGGCAGTAACATCTGCTTCGTCATCCTCATGAATACCAAGCATTTCACTTTCTAAAGGCATTACTTCGTTTCCTTTACTTGTTGACTGAATCCCATCTCCACAGTCATCCCCTTCATCCCCTGTTTCATTGTTGCGGGTGCCATCCATCGTCGCAGAAACTAAGACGTTATCTCTGGTCCTAGAAGCACCTGCCACGTTAAACATCCTCTTTCTCTTTAATTTTACCTTCAGCGGGCGCTCAACTTCTCCACAGTCATTCCCTTCGTCCCCTGTTTCATTGTCGCGGGTGCCATCCATCGTCTCGGAAAGTAAGACGTTATCTCTGGTCCTAGAAGCACCTGCCACGTTAAGCGTCCGCTTTCTCTTCAATTTTACCTTCAGCCGACGCTCAACTTCTCCACAGTCATTCCCTTCGTCCCCTGTTTCGTCATCGCAGGTGCCATCCATCGTCTCAGAAACTAAGAATTTATCTCTGTTCCTAGAAGCACCTTCCATGTTAAACCTCCGCTTTCTCTTCAATTTTACCTTCAGCGGGCGCTCGAGTTCCGGTTCCTCTATCTTGTCAACCATTTCAACTTTTCCCTCCGTCACAACTCCCTCTGTCCTCCTGCATTCCTTTTCTACTCCATCCATTTCCGCGAAAAGCTTTCTTCTGGGAGAATTTCTCTCCTTGTTCCGCCCAAAGCCAATTCTCCTCCTGGATCTCAACCTCGACCTCCAAGTCCCCGGAGTCTCATCATCTACCCCATTCTCAGACTCATCCTCCTTTACCTGTGGAGACAACGCTCTCACACTCTTCTCACCACTCAATCTCCCATTCTTGCCAAGATTCCGTCTCTTCTTTCGGGGCGGAGGCGACACATCCAGCAACACCGGAGCTCGACGAGCCCTCGAGCTCCGGCGAAGCTTGGAACCACTTGCCACCACCTCCTCATCCCCAGCAGATTGCCTATTCGATTCGGCATGGTTGAGGTTATAAGTCTCCTCGCATATGGCATCGAGTCGCTTGTGCTTCGTGCGAGTGCGAGAGGCCGAGCAATGAGAAGTCTGCTGCTTCAGAGACGAAACAGGGGTGGATTTGACTCTCATGACAAGAATTCCCTCCCCCCACCCCCCCCACACAGCCCCACACCCGTTTCTCCAAATAAAATCTAGGGCAGAAGGTGCCGATCGATCCCCTCAGCCAACCGATACACGGCTTAACAATGCAAGGAATAAGAGGACACGTGTGGTCGAACGATCGATGATCAGCGGATCGCCATGTCTATGGCGGAATTGCTTCGATTACAGCGAATGAACAATGGGCGAAAAAACGGATACCTCGAACCCTAGAATCAATGTACAGAGGCTTCGAGCGGGGGTTTTGATCGAGTTGATTCCCTGAAGATCGAAGCTACGGTGATTGCGAAGATTGCTCTGGGCGTAAGCACTCGTGTTTTTCGCGTGTTTTGCTGGTATCTCTGTTCTGATGCTCGCAAAGAAAAACTAGGGCGGGCGTACAGAGTAGAAAGCAGCTCTTTAGACCAAACCATCACCCTTTTTGGCGCTATTACTACGCGCGTGTAGGCACGGCCCATGATAGACGCTCGGAATATGTGTGAGTACTTTGGTTTTTATTTTATTTTTTTAATTATTATTTAGGGCATATTTGTTTGAGGAAAAATTCATGATAAACTAAAATACTTTTCGAGAAATCATTATTCATGAAAATTGTTAGTTTTTCTTTATTTGATGGTACCTGGCTGAAAATATTTTTCTGGTGTTTAAATCTCATTTGAAAATTGATTTCGATCTTGTTACTTTATTTCAAGCCAAAAGAAAATTATAATTCTCAAATATATTGTTTATTTCACTTTTATTAATTTTATGCATGAATTTTTTTGTTGATTGGAATGCATTTTTCATTGGCTAAATCACTGTCGGCGAATCAAATGGATGAAAATCTGAAAAGCTAACAAATAATCGCAGGAGCATGCCCGTCGACACAAGCAAGACAACTTGTTTTTCATTAAGTCATCACTGGGATTGACTCTAAAAAGCTACAGTTGATCTCATTAATCCAGTACCGCAAAACTGATGCGTCCTCATTTTGAGTTTAAAGCGCAACATAATTATCGGGACCGGCTAGCTAATACCAGAATCGATATATGCGTGGACACTAGAGTTTTCCATTATTGTCTAGAGAGTTACTACACGTTTTATTATATTAAAATTTCACGATATTAAGTTTTTGTATTCGGATTTTATCCTTTTTCATCACTAGAATTAAAAAAAAAATAAGGGAAAATGCCAAAGAGGGGCCCCAACTAGCCTTCCTTTCTCAATCAAGGGCCCCAACTACGTATTGTTTCAAAGGAGGGCCTGTGGTGCATTTTTTCGGTTCAAACAATGGTCTGGACATTTTTTTGGTTCAAACAATGGTCTGGACAGAGGGCATTTCGGTCTTTTAATTTTTTTTGCAATGTAATCTTTTTTTTATGCTCTTCTTTTCTTTTCTTTTTTAACTTTTCTCTTTTTTTTTTCTTTATTTCCCTCCCCCTCCCCCAGGCACCTGCTCGTGCCCTCCTCTGCTTATCCTGCGCACCCCCGCCTGCTCAGGGCGAGGGCCGGCGACCTCTGCCAAGTCCCGGGCGAGGGCCGGCGGCCCCCTTCCCCCCTCCCTCACAAGTCGCTACCAGTCGCATGAGTGGAATCGGCGCTTCGGGAAGCAGTAGGCGAGGTTCGTGGAGAGGAAGTGGACGGAGGAAAGGCTGTGGATGGAGGAGCGGACGGTCGGGGAGGAGCGGTGAAGCGACGGCTTCCATCTGGTGAGCGCACGGCCGATGGCGGAGACGTGTGAGCGCACGGCCTCGAGGAGGTGGAGGGCGCCGGTGGCGACAGCGTCGATGGTGTAATCGGGTATCTCGAAGGAGACCGCCACGTTGGACTGGGCAGCGAGATTGTAGACCTCGTCGGGGGAGATCGTGTCGATCCAGCGGCGGAGAGAGGAGGCATCGGAGAGATCGGATGGAGCTTCATCCGGGCCTTGTGGGCGTTGCGTGGGTCGATGTAGATGTGGTTGATCCGTTGGGCGTTAAAGTTGGAGGAGCGGTGGATCAGGCTATGGACCTCGTACCCCTTGTCGAGCAAGAACTCGATGAGGTATGACCCGTCTTGGCCTGGCCACCTTGAGGTGCTGTGGCGGCGAGGCTTTGCAGTTGGCTTCGGATCCGGATTTGGGCGTCTCGTTCTGGTCGCCAGTCGCAATTATCGGTGAAATAAGTTTGCTCGCGAGGTGTTCGCGGAAATGCCTAAAAGAAAGATGCAGATTTGAAGGAAGTCATGGCGTGGAGCTAGAGATTTTTAAGGAGTGGAAGATGAACAGAGTGGTGGGGATGCGCAGGAGGGCATCGAGCAGGTGTTGGGAAAGGAAACAAAAAGAAAAAAAAAAGGAAAGTTAAAGATGAAAAGAAAAGAGAAGCAAAAAAAAAATCAAATTGTAAAAAAGCAAAAGACAGAAACACCCTTCTGTTGGACCCTTTTTTGAACTAAAAAATGCAATCCAGGCCCTTGATTGAAACAATATGAAGTTGAGGCCCTTAACTGAGAAAAGGAATGGTAGTTGGGGCCCTTTTTTGACATTTACCCAAAAAATAACAAACGCTCGGAATATTTAAAGATAATAAAGAGAAGAAAATCTTTTTAATGTTTCATCCTGTAAATGTGTGAGAGCTTTCAACGTATTGGAAATTTGGAAAGTCAAATCTCCAGCGACGCGCCTCGTCGAGAGCGTGGCTCGAATCTCGATCCGGTGAAAATTGGCACCAAACGGTGTTCTGCTGGCTCCTTTTCCAACCAAATTTTGCCGCCAAACGGGAGGAGTAGGACCGGGACCAACGGCACTTTCGCGGGGACAGGCTCGTTAGGGAAGTAGGCTCTTTTTTGTAAATCTTAGGGGGACATCCAAACGCAAGCAGCACCTATAGTGATAATTACACACAAATAGCTGTTTTATTTTAAAAACAAAAATAAAAAGATACACAAGTTCTCCATAGACTAATCACGCAGAAGGGCCATATTTAATGAATTATGACCTTCTTTTCCCAAATTTTTCGGTTTTGCCCGCACAGGTCCCAAACCACTCCTCCCTGGCGACCAAGTTTTTCGGCGGGCGGCGGACTACGGTTCTCCATTAGCTCGTGCTCTCTTCCCTATCTTCTTCGAGTTCCTTCGCTTTCAACTGCAAGGAGACCGTAAAGTTCGAGAGGTAAGAGATTTACAGGATTGAGATGTTGGAGCATTGGACCCCGTCTGGAGCTCAAGACGATGCAAAGATCTTCAAGCCAGGGGATATTGATGTCTTCATCGGCAGGGGCGGCGGCGGGGAGGGCGGTGGCCAGGTGTTGAGAGAAGGGGCATTTGAGGCCTATTCTGTGCAGACCGGAGTTCCATTATCTTCTTGCAAGAGACTACACCTAGTAAAAACCGGAACGCCCTCCATAATATGCACGAATTAGTTATTAAAAAAAAGGACAACTATATACGATATCGATATGCAAATTGAACTTTATCAGGAGACTTGGGGCTCCTCCATGCAGTGACCCTCATAACGGCACCATTGACAAGCATGCGTTGCAACACCCTCGCTATGTTCTTGGTATCATCCATTCCTAGATGGTGACTTCCCATGACCGATATTTCTAGTTGCTTCATCATTGCCATCATTCCTCTGGCCTGTCATAATAATAAAAGAAACATCTCAAGCAGAAGAAGAAACGGGGCACCACCCCCCAAGAAATTAAAAAACAGCTGAATGTGCAGATTGGTCTTGCAATGAACGGTTCCTGACAAGAACCTCAATCATGTAACAAAAATCAGACTGCTTTTTAACTCCTGCTATGTTCAAAGAGCAAAGTTCCAGCAAATCGACAAGGCATACGATAAGTTTCAAACCTCAAAAGTTACGTTTGAGAAGTCAAGCATAAACTTACCTCTCTGTGGTAGAAGTTTAGATACACATCCTTCAGATTGATCCATTCCATGAAATATCCAGGAAGTTGTATCCTCGAGACTTTGCATTGCTGAGGGACCTTTGTTTTCAAATCCCAATTTCCGCTAAAACAAACAGAGCAAAATATACATTAGCAAGCTCACGTATGCCTCTATTATCCATCTTTCAGCGGATTAGTCAAAACTTAGGTGGCCATGTCACTGAGAACAGCTCTCCCCCCCCCCCCCCCCAACAAAAAACTCCTTTCAAAATATATCTTGTGGCAGATTTAATCAACATATTTCCCATAGCTCAACAATCTCCCTTTCTCTATAATTTTAGACAGTTCACTTATAGAAAAAGGTTGCAAAAGATGCATTGGGACAGATTAAAGATAAGTCAGTGAAATAAGTGTGTGTGGCATCTGAACTAGACTAATTAACGGGAGACACTATCATTCTAAGGTTTAAAACAAACATTAGACAAGTAAACGAACTTCAACACATAGCTTCTCTATCTCTGCCTTTCTCCATCTCAGAAATGTTTTGCCGGAAAAAGTCTAGGATAGATGCAAACTACATTATGCATGCCGCTAGACAATATTGCAGAATTAAAATTGGGAATTTCAAAGTTGCAACCAACCAATAGGAGTCAGTAATAAGATATCAAGCAGAATAGTGAGTGTTGTGTGCTTGCCACATTAGGAGTTAGGACTAAAACTGACTTTCATTATTAAATTCCATTTTTTTCTGATCTATAAGGCATTTGAGGTGCATATTACCTCATCTCAAAGCACATTGCCATTGAAAAGGTAAAATCAACTTATCACGGGCTACCAAATACTAACAGGAAGCACAGTGCAAAAGATTTATCTGATTTCAGGGTTCTTTCTTAACATAGCTTCCAGTCTGTCACAATTCCTTTTTGTGACTGAAAGCCAGACATTCCATGACGAACAGATGGTGACTCACCAAGTTACAAATGCTGCCCGATTAAGCTTTCCTGCTTGCTCCTTAGCCCAAAGATTATGTTGAGCCAACCAAGTTTCAAATTCGCCAATGACTTCTTCGAATGGTATTGCTGTGTCATGCCAGACTCTGAACGTTCGCATATAGAGACGAATATCCACAATTATATGTCAGAGAAAATTTGCCACTAAATCTCAAAATGCAGAAAATTAGTTTTGTTGCACTATATCGTTGTGACAATTAATAAGGTAGAAAAACTAGTAGGTGGCAATAGTCAAATTGAGGTTCATAACCTACTCCTTGATTGGATGCCATACAAGAGGATACTTCAAAAGCCAAGCACGAAATAATAGAAGAGCAAACCAAAAACTTACCGATCAACCCCAAATTTTCCATATTTTCCTTCGATATACTCGTTCACTCTAGTCTCGGACATCTGTGACGGCCTTACAAACCTGTAAACTAATTATGAGAAGAAAAATTAAAATGCAAGCAAAAGAATTATCATAAATTCCATCAACAAACTTAATAAGAACCTATACAGAAAATTTGATCACAAATATAGACCACTGGACATAGTATGAGACCAGACCCATCCTCCCAAACTAGACAGACACGAACGTGTTTCTCAAAAAACAGAGGACACATATCCCTTGTCGCATTCTACTCCGTTGCATAATATGAAGATGCAATTGCTCCGCTCCAACAGAAAACAAATGTTCGTACTTCAGAATTTGCCCACAAACACAGCAGAAAGCGTGATTCCAACCAAAAGAGTTGGAAGAGGAAAGAGAATATTCATGAACGGGTAATTGCCCATGGGCCAGAAAGAAAAAATGAACAAGGGCTCCAAAACGCTTTCTCAATTAACATCAGGTCAGGAAGAGTAAGCTGTGTATCAAAGATCCACATTTCCAGCAGCATTGTACAATCAAACGGTCAAACTGGAATTCAAGAATTAGGCAGGGTAGGACCTGTGAAACAAATCTACGACACTCAGTGATTTAGCATCAATTATCAAGACTGGAAATTCCAGAATCTCGACTTTCCCTTCCAAATCAAGCACCAAAAAATGATCTAGGTCTTGAGGGCACACGTGTTCAAGGTCGGCAGCACTAATTTGAAGATCTCTGGCGGCGTTGTGATTAAACTTCTCAAGGTGGATAGGATCATCCATCTGAAAGTCAGAATAATTTCAATCAGACAACTGATATCGAAATGGCCTCATACTGAGGCCACACAAGCTCGCTGCAGTTACATCGACTGCTTCAACAGATCCAAACAAATCCACACGCTCGCAGGAATTCGCACTGTTGTCTCAATTTCTGTGGTGGTAAAATACTAACTAACATGTGGAAGTTAAAAAGCCAGGCCGCAAAATTCACAAGCGCAATGATCATAAAGACCATAAAGATTCATCATTTTCCAATACCCGGTAACGCCCAAAGAACGAGGAACTTCTTGGTAAAAGAGCAAACCAGACCAATGGAAACTAGGACTTCACTACCATAGCCCGTCGAAATCATGAATTTTTAAGAAGCACGAAACACTAAATAACTTCCAGCAACGTATAAGAAGGCGGAGAAACTACCTTGGTGCACTTGCCCTGGGTGTGGTACAAACACATTGGCCTCCACCGATCGGCGTCGCGGGTGTAAGCACTCGGGGATGGCAGGTGGTCGCGGCGCGCGGGTGGCGAGGGACTGGACATGTGAGAAGCGGTGGAGAGAGAGGAAGCAGAGAGACTGAAGGCGCGAGGCCTGGCGATGGTGGAGGAGATGGAGGGGGAGAGAGAAGGGAAGAGATGAGAGGAAACCCTAGAGAGCGGAAGGACTCGGGAAAGAGATGAAGCCATTTCTTGGTTTTTGGATTTGCCTGTGCTTCTTGTGAAACATACGCACCCGGTCAGGTCACTACTGCTAAATTATGCAAATTGTCTGTGATCTAAATTCTAATTACATAGATTGTTGCAGAAGGCAAGTCTTTTCTGAAGGGCGCGTTTGCCACTTTTTTAATTTTTTTCCTTCCCATTTCGCACTGGCTAAATTTTCGAAATTCTGAAAATGTTAACACCATTTCTCACCTCCCGCAACACCAAATTTGCCCATCGGCGGCAAGTCAGATCTGGCAATGGCGATAGTGGCATGGAGTCCCATCGAAGGTCGCTGGAGATCGTGCGAGCGATCAAAGAAAATAACAAAAATTCTTTATAACTGTGAATTTTTCCAAACAACATTTAACCAAATTGTTGAACGTTACACTTTGGAACACTATTTGCATTTCGAAAAATTTCTTTAATTTAAAATCCTTCGCATTTTCACAAAGATTTTCCCAAAAGCCAAACTAAACTTTCAGAAATTACACCAAACAAATTCTTCCTCGACCATTACACGAACTGTGAACAACGTTTATGTTCTAGTTGAAGCAAATTAACAATGCCTTCGCGCAGGCACCCACTACTTGACCACAATTTCAAGGAGACTCGCCTACAGAGAGCGCAACAGCAAGAATGAAACTTTCAAGAGGCCAGCCTTCTCTATGTGCTTGAACCACAATCCTCGGCAGTTACCGACATATTTGTTAAGTACACCCATGATCAGGGGAGAACAAAAGGAGGATGAAACCCTAGAGAAAGAAATGATAGATTTCAGTTAACATCTTCTGTACAATGTCATTTCTATTTAGCAATTGGCGGAAAACGTTAGCAAACGTAGCTGCTTTTTTCAGAATGATTTGGTCAACAACAGTTAGAATCATCTCCATTAATCATCTCCTTCACCAAGCGCAGTGAAATCTTCTACAACTTCAGTCGCGGCATTCCGTTTGTTCATTGAGCGCATCTCTTCGATTTCGTAAAGTAACAGAGGGTCGCAACTCACTTTATCTGCTGACAATACCTTAGGGCAAGCTGGCAGCAAATGACAAGGGGAAATACATGTTTCTGTTACTCTTTGGAATGAATATGGAAAATGCAAAACTCAGTGTTGAGATGGGCAGCAAAAATTTTAAAATGTTCAACAGAAACGAATCCTTAATTGAACAGACTGTCTGAGTACCTCCAATAGGACACTTTGAATTCCCACCCTTGGACCTGATATGATGCAAAATAACCTCTTTTTCATATATATGCTTGCACTCCACACTGCACAGAGTAGACGGTCCAACATTCATGAACCCAGTTACCATAGGGAACATATCGTAAAACAAGTAAAAAGACCACTAGAGACAATCCAATAAGACTTCAATAAGGCATGACAAAACCATATAGAGCTAGAAAGAACACTGAGCCTTTGTGCCTTCTCTACCTTTACCTTCATTGCTTGAGCCTAAGTCAAAAAACTGATTTCACTTTCCATGATGAATGGCTTGTCATTACTTATCCAAGAAAAAAGACTGGTTTATCATGCAGAAATGAGTTTTTGATTATGCGAGTGGGAAGTTTGAGAAATGAACTCTTGAAACATACTCAAATCATCCAGCAGTTCTAAATAAACCAATCCATCCCGAGCAAGTTCACACGGAAATAGATATAATGGCCTAATGATTCACAAAAAATGGACAGTCAACTAATTGTATGAAAACGTTGTCCTAAATAAATTAAATTAACCATGCTTTGCATTCATCATAGTGACGATTAAGTAACCAGATCCTCGAGAGTTTCCACAATGTAAAATCCAAACTTCGAGTCAAACATTAAAAAGAAAATTCAAAGTTGGGAAATCCAGACCAACGAGAGTTGTAACGAGACTCAGTCATCAAGTGATATCATGAATTTTCATCTTAGTCCGACAAAATGGAAGCAAGTGCAATACCTGCGAACAGGAGCCAACAGTTGGGTAACTGGCTTTCCACTCAATGGGCAAGTGACATTCAAAAGGTTGCCCTGGGTACTGGTCATGATGACATCATCCTGCTCTTCACCAGGCATTGGCTGGCCACGATGATGAACATTCTGCAAATTCAAAATAGGGAAAACAAAGGCCAATGAGAATATGACAATGAAGACATGGTTATCAACAGCAAATTTTCCAGAATGACAACCAGTGTGTGATGGATGGGATATTTTCCATACAAAAGCCTCATCTTGCTATAGAAGAAAATAGCCATAAAACATACGAAGACCGAATCACGAATCATAGCCAGAGGGGACAGTTTAGTGACAGAAGTAGAGTCATACCCATACTTCTTCCCTAAATTGGCGTACTAATGGGTGATTTTTTGGATCTGTTGATGAATTTGACTTTTGCTTTGCAATCTCGTTGTCAAACGCCTTACCAAAGTCTGTTAGCTGCATTTTGGATATCAAAGCGAAATTTTATTGGCTAAAACATCAAGCAGAAACACTATACTTTACTTTTCAGCAGGCAGAACAGTCCCCCAAATAAAGGAATTAACTACCTCAGGACCCGGCTCATATGTATCGCCAACAGATTTGATGGCCGTTGAGAAATGCATACAATCTTCATAAGTTTGCAGCAACTCCACAGCAGCATTTTCAAGTTCTTTCACCTGGCGAATGTCAAACAATCTATTCAGCAGGTGAAGTACCATCATGCAAGTTAGGGGACATTCAAATGACTTCCCAACCCATCTATAAAGCCACAGTCCACAGAGTGTATCAACTCCTGTGAATCTACTTTGCATCGTAAGCTGAGGTTGCTTATATGACACAATTAATTAAGCCAACTCTGCCCAAATGGTTGGCCAAAAGGAAAACTTGGGACAAATGTACCACAGTATCAAAGCTCAAGCTTGTTTATAATGCAATCCAGACACTTGTAGTCAGCATAGACCCTAGATTCATAGTAAAAAAAATCTCGTTTTTCTGCAATTTTGCAGTCTGCATCACATCGGTATTTTCAGTAACTTATAACTGAAAATCAAGTATACCCATGTGATGCGAGGAACAGTAAGGGAGTACCCCACTAAATCATAATCCATTCTTCACAGAAATTAGTATTTGCAAGAACCCAACAGGGCAAGCTAATGCTTAAATCTAGCAGCAAATAAATACTTTTTTCAATCATAGCTTTAAACCACTTCTTCCAACAGCACTACATTCACAACCAAAGGGAGCACAAAGCACATAATACCCGAGGGAAATATTATCACAGTGTTCTGCAATACCCAAAAAAATCCTCCAAAAAAGCTGCGATGAATGTATGGACAGGAGGTAGAAATTGATGAACAGAATAAATTCTCCTAAATCCAAAAGCACCTTCTGAGTCTGATTGTCTTTCTCCAGAGCAACAGCAACTTCCTTTAGAATGCTGAAAGCTTTCAGAATTTCCTGAAACGCACAAAACAAATAAATCCGAAACGTGCAGTAAACCCCTAAATTTCTTCAACATGCAAGGACAAGGAAGCATCAGAAGCAATTCGAAATCAACGGGCAGACGAGACCTGCAAGCAAATGTGATTACGCGCTATTTCCACACCACATTCCAAGAAAGAAAGAAGAGGGGTAAGCCGCTAATTCTCTAACGAGTAGATATTCTAGGGTTAAAAACTCTGAGCGAGCCAAGCCGTGTCCACAGTTTCCGTAAGCCAGTATCGAATCAACCCTAAATTTTGAAAGAGAAAAACCAAATCCAAAGGTAAGAGAAACGCGTCGATTCGAAGAGAATTGCTGGAAATCGAGGAAATTACGGCGACGATAGCTTGATTATCGTCCTGGAGCGTCACGGCGGCGTGCCGTATCCGTCCGGTGACGCCACCAGCCCGCGACGCCGAGGTCGATGCCATTTGAGCCTGTCTCGCCCTCTACTGAATATGAAAGCCGGTCTTGAACAGATTCTCCAGTTCCTCGCTCCCTGTCTACCGAGTCTGAAGGTGAAGAAGTTCGAGCTCGTACTCGAATGTGTTCACTTTTTGGAGGGAAAGAGCATAGCTGCCTGAAACGCACCGTATTGTATTTGATAGTTGTGATATGTTCACCAAAAGTCCTAAAACTTGTCGTGAAAATGTAATTGAGTCATAAAACTTGCAAAAGATGCAATTGAGTCCTAAAATTTTTTCAAATTGGTGCAATCGAGTCCTTCAGTTTACACCGTTAACTTTTCTAACGAAAAATGTTGACGTGACATTTTAAAATTAATTTCTCTCCATTACGTGGCATTTTTTATTATGTTATTTTCAAATCTTATTTAAATTAATTAAAAAAGTAAATAAAATATTAATTTTTAATTTTAAAGAATAAAAACTAAGAAAAAAAGGAAGAGCGGTTGTTGTCCTCGTCGGTGCGGCTAGGCCGTTGCCGCTCCCATCGCCGGAGGAGCCAGTGGAGGTCGTTAACCCCGGTCGAGAGTGGCCGATCGCCAGCCCCGGGCAAGGCCTCATCGGCCCGTCGGGGGATGGCAAACCTCGCTCGCTTGGCTCTCCAAATCTAGGTTGAGAAAACCTAGAACTGGGCGATGCCGGCCTCCCACGTGATGGGTCTTTTCTAGAGCGCAAGCTAGCTATGTTCACAAACTCTACTGTAGAGCGACCCACGCTGACACACTCTTCACATGGAACGACAATTCAAGCTACGGTGAAAAAAAAATGTTAAATTAAAAGTAATTTATTTTCTATTCAAATCAGGATAAAATCGAATATAAAAATATATATAACTCTAGTAAAAATATTGCATATGGAGATGGGATAAACGCGGGTAGAATTTGTTACGGTCATTGGTATAAAATTTATATTCCTTGATAACAAACTTCTTTAGTGAATAAAATTAAAATAATTTCAAATATGTAATATTTAGTTTCCAATGTAAGAACAATAAAATTTAAGTTTGAAAATCATTGTTCTAATTCTCGACAAATAAGGGGTAAAGAAAAGTTCTCTCTCTCTCTCCTTCTCCGAAACTTGTTTACACTTGTTATCACGATCGAGCATGTGGCTTCGAACTGCTGCAATGAGTTCCTTTCTTGTTGAAGGTCTAGATCGTATAACGTCATGGATTGACTGTCGAAGAGAAAATTACCAAAAAGAAGTTCAAAACTTAGTGCGTTTGTATTAATTTAAGGGTTAATATTGCGAAAAACCTCAAATTGATACACTTGTGATAAATTTACCCCAAGCTATTTTTTGACAAAAAAAAATCTTAAACTGGTACATCTGTGATAATTTTAACTCAAACTATTTTTTGATTACCAAAAATCCTAAACTAGTACAACAATCATGACAAATTTACCCAAAATTAATTTTTTTTACCATAAAAAATTCTAAACTGATACACATATGACAAATTTATCTTCTATAAATTTTCGTTAAATTGAGTTAATATCACGAAAAATTTTAAATTGACGCACCGGTAGCAAATATAGGGTAACGTGTATACCCAGCAATTGCCATATCATTTAATTCAGCAATCCGACGGTAAAATTTAAGGAAAACTAACGAAGGGTAAATTTATCACAGGTATACCAATTTGGGATTTTTCATGGTAAAAAAAATAAATTGGGGTAAAATTGTCATATGTGTATCAGTTTGAGATTTTTGGTGGTATTAACCTTTAATTTAATACCCACCCATGGGTAGCTCAGTTGGTTAGGGCGCACTTGGGATTGTGTGGTTAGGCGCACTTGGGATTGTGTAGTTAGGCGCAATGGTCCCAGGCTCGATTCCTCATATGAGCACCTGTAATTTAAGTGGGAGGCCATGATGGTGGGTTGCTATGCTAGTCTCCCCCGAAAAATAATCGAGGTGCACGCAAGCTGGCCCGGACACCTTGGTTATAAAAAAAAAATCTTTAATTTAATTATAAACCTCCTAACTATTTTCATGTTTTGTCAATGTAGTTCATTAGACCAATTTAGGCCAAAAATGACTAACGTGGATGCCCATCGTCCTGATTGACACGATCGACGATGACGTGGACATAAATTATTAATTTATTGAATTTTTTATTTATATCTTCTTTTTTCTTTTTCTTCTTTGTCCTTCTTCCTTCACCGTTTGTCTGGTTTTGGCGATGGTCAGTGATCAGCCACACGCTACATCCGATGAGAGCTGGCAAGATCTGGCGAGAGGGACCTTATCAAAGCCTAGCGAGGATTGGCCTCGCTCGAGACTAGCCCTCGCCGGAGGCCATAGAGGGTCGTTGTCAACTGGTACCTTTGGCCAATCGCCGCCCATCTTTGAGGCCCATCAACTGGCAAAGAAAGAAGGAAAAAATAAAATAAAAGAAAACTATATAAAATTAATAAAAAAAATGCATACATTACTAAAAAGTTTTAAAAAATTTACACGTCTGCATCGGTTGTGTCACATAAAAAGGTTGGCATCTACGTAAGTGACTTCCAACCAAACTGCGTGGTAAAATGTGAAAATACTTAGGATTAAATTAGCACTATTGAAAGGTTTAATACTGAATTGGTACAACTGTAATAAGTTTACGACTTTTTTTTAGTTATTCTCCCGATTGCTGGAGGTTGTCTCAGTTTGTGCATTGTAGTTTTTTAATAGTAAATCGTGAGATATTATTACCATCTCTCTTGATGCAATTTTTGAATTCATTTATACTGATATGCGATTCCTACCAAACAATTAAGTTATGAAAATATTCAATCTTATTACTGCGATTCATCAAACGGTAGTTATTATGTAGCAAAATCCCTATATTTCACATCACATCTTATCAACTCATGTATTGGCTAAAGTCTAGACACAGCCTAACTTGATTTTACTCAAACATGACTTTTAATCTCGAGTTCAGCTTTGATAAATTTTCAATCAGGTCCAGCTCGAACGTCAACTCAAACTCGAAGAGAGTTTGTCGGTAGGCATGTAATCCTGTTGGTAAAGGGATTTGGAGGATGGGGATGCGGATGCGGGCAGGGATCAAAACACCACTTTGCATGGGAGCAAAGGAGAAAAAAAAAATCCAAGAAAGAGATAGAGCCCAATTTGAGAAATATGCTAGTTGAGTTCGAGTAGTTCGGCCCGTTTATATAATCCTTAGGTCAATCCATCTATTATCATGATGCTGATTTAGCGATTAAAAATCGAGTACGTATATATGGAATGTAGAGCCGTCAATATGGATCCATTTCATTACTCGTATTTTTTGCAAATGGGTTTTATATGGATTGTGAGTTTTAAAAGGGCCCGAGTAAAAATGAATCTAAAAAGTTAAAGCCGAATCAGATGGATAAAAGATAAGCCACATGGGTGAATCCATTTTCGACCCATCTAAAAATTTAAGTGGGTTGGACTTGGTTTGAGTAAATGGGCCCCACGTAAATTAGTTTATAGTTTTTATTTTTAAAAGTAAAAGAAATAAAGAAATAAATAAAAATAAAATGTAAAAATGTTCAAGCGATGGAACGCCGCAGTCAACCATTTGCGGTCGGCCGTCGTCATTCACCGGAGGGAAAAAATAAAATAAAATAAAAATAAGAAATACCTCTTAAAAATATTTTTTTTTAAATTGACTAAACTTTTATTGCATGAAAGTGTTTTAGCAATAGCATTTTTTTAATCAAATTATAAGCTTTGACAAAAAAAAATCAAATTATAAGCAAATATAAGATTATTTTTTAAAATTCACTAAACTTTTATTGCATGAAAGTGTTTTAGCAATATCAGTTTTTTTTAATCAAATTAAAAGAAACAAGTATTCTATGATTTGGTTAAATATAGAAGTATTCAAGTAATACGGATCGGGTATTGATTGGGTATGAGTCAGGTTGATATGAATTGTTAACTTTATATTGCATGAAAATTGATCAAAACGAATTAAATAGGTCAGTATGAATAGGACCATATTCTTCCCAATCCACCCACTCGACACCTCTAGGTTTATGACATAAGTCCTCCACTCTGATAAATTATCCTGTATAAATTAACAATCTCATATTTGCACTGTCCATTTATATTTTGACTTACACAAACTATTTGATCCAAGAGGTTTAAAGTGGGAGATTTAACCACACTTATTGTCACCGGTCATAAAGAGCTGCCAAATAAAAAAAACTTTGCCCATGCTAAGTCATTCAAACTACGGTCCCTCTTAAAGGCCCAACTGGCCTCACTAAAATTACGGCTCCGTTTGGTTCAGCGTTGCAGATGAATATTTGGGCTCTAAAGTCTTTTGGCCAAATGCAAATACTGTTTGGTTCAATTTTTTGCTCACTTTGGCCAGATACACTTACATCTCAAGTGCTATCTAAATACCTCTAAAGGTACTTTGGGCTAAGTGACTTTTGCGAAAATGCAACTAATTTTTTTTATTTTAATTTTGTCACCTTCGCCGCCGCCGCCGCCGCCGGTAGCTGGTCGCCGATCGCCTGCCGCCGCCGAACAGCTGCCACCGCCGCTTAAAAAAAAAAAACTTTACAAAGTTCATTTTTTATCAAACAGTATTTACGTCAATGTTGCTTTCCAATGTATTTTTAAAATACAATTTACCAAACACTACTTGCATTTTCTGAAAGTCCCTTAGTCAAATGCTGAACTAAATAAGCTCTACGTCATTGCCCATGCACAAAATCGTATGTTTGATTGGCGGGTCGTAAGTTACGTGATCACCATGTGTAAATTAAACTAAAACTGAAGATGAGTGATGTCCATGTTTGTAACCCACAAATTATATATAGAGCTATAATGTCCTGTCGCTCCAGTCGCTATGTATGTATTACGGCTCACATACGATCTATAAATAAGAGACTGGCCTTCACAAAGAGGCGCGGCCATTGTCACCCAACTTTAGGGTTTCATGGGTGTTAGCTTGGGAACTTGGACGTTATGCCACCTCAAAATAGACCCAACATCGCAAATCTGATTAGAAAAATGCAAAACCAAATGGTGGGGATAATTTCAATTTCCTCCGTCAAACATCGGAAGAGTCGGCATTAAATTGGCTCGGCCATCGAACTGTCCAGATCACAACTCATCCCCAAAATATTGTTTCAATCAAGAGCATCAATTCCGCAATGTAGATATTACGTTGGCAGCATTACAACTTGCAGCCGTTCAATCACCAAGTGAATATGTTGCTACGACGAAGCAAATTAAATCAGAAGTTGAAGAATCAAATGGAAACTCAACCCAATCGGAAAAACATTACAGCGGAGATTCGAATGAAGACGAATGCTATGGTGTCAAATTGTCAGACAATGAAGAATAGGATCGCCAAAAGAAGATCACCCTTCGGGGTCGAAGCAACACGAGATAACAGCGTAGCAGAAGATGGCGAACAAACCACGGTTCCTAGGGCCTGCATGATAACCATTCTCATTCTGTAATTCTGATTCTGATCCTCAAAACTGATTCTGGTAAAAATGACGTTGTTTGATTCTGTTTCTGGATGAGTTTTAGAGAATCAGAACCTGTTTGATAACTGCACAAAATTTATATTTCAAAAAACTGTTTCTTTTCCTATTTTTTTCATTTAAGTCAAATAACTATGTAGATAATTTGTAAAATTTCATCCTAAATTGAAGACTAATTTTCAATGCACATAAAATAATTTAAAATACATTATTTTTTAGCATGTCGTGAATAGAGGTGGCAAAATGGGTCTAGAACCCACATTTGGCCCATATTTGATGGTGGTGGGTCAAAAGTGGGTTAGCTTAAGTGCTTAAAAGTGTCATAAATGGGTTGCTTAAAAACTTTATGGGTCATAAATGGGTTTCAAATGGGCCATAAATGGGTTAACTACGAAAACTATCTTAAGGCAATCATAAATAAGTTTTGTGCATATTTTTTTAAAAATCTAATTTTTTAATATTTTAATAATTTGTTTTATATATAATTTTTTTTCTTTTCTATTTTCTTTTTTCTCCTGCCTTGGCCGTCGCTCTACTTTGGCCGCCAATGGTCACCGCTGCCCACCTCCGGTCACCATCACCAACCACCACCCTCCGCCGCCGCCGGCCGTCGACCGCCGCCACAGTGCGTGTACGAGTCAATTAGTATTGAAGTCTTTTAACTTAACTCGGCAAGATAAACCAGAATCGAGTATGAGTCAGCGTCGAAACCTGCCGGAGCACCTCCCTTCCCGAGCTCCGATTATGCCCCTACGCCTTCAGAAGCGGCAGCCCGTGCGGGGAGAGCTATAGCTTCAGCGACGGAGGTGGCGAGCAGCAGTTTGAGGGAACGACGATGGCAGGAAGCAGGCAACGGTCAACAGTGGCGAGCAGATGTCGCAGGTGGCCGGTTATAATAAAAAAATTATTTTATAAAGAAAAAATTTAAATTTTTTCAGAAAAATTCAATTGCATGTTTTAGCAATATAATTTTTCTTAATAAATTATAAGAAATAAATATTTCATAATTTAGCTAAATATATAAGTATTTAAGTAATACGGGTCGGGTCGGGTATGGGTTGGGTCGGGTATGGGTCACTAAATTTGCATTGGATGAATATGGGTCAAAACGGGTTAAATGGGTCAATATGGGTCGGACCATATTCGACCCGACCCATACCCGACCTGACCCACCCATTTGACGCCTCTAGTCGTGAATGAAACATAAAATTTAATATATGATGTTTGAAATTTGATAAAGCATGGACAATTTCCCATATTAAAGACTCATTTTTCTTTAAATGTTACATTGCCTAAATACATAGAAAGATGTTGGATGCTCTCATCTTCTGTAATATATTTTATAGGAGAGTGAAATCTATGAAATTTAGACCCAAATTTATGAAAATAAGGTCAAACTAGCATAATCTAAGCTTTTTATATTTTTTTGATTTTTTTTTTTAAAATTTCAATTTTATTTTGTTTTATTTTATTTTTATTATGTATAGTGAAAAGTGACGAGAAAACTAAAAGGGAAAAGTAAGAAATATGACATTCATCCTATTTTGTTGTTTTCAAAAGTGATTCTTTTTTGAGAATCTACTTTTTTTGCTTCTGAATTTTACTCTAAAACTGATTCTGATTCTCTAAAACTGATTCTAGGAACAAAATCAGAATCAGAATTATTTACATTACCAAACAACATTCTCATTTTTCACTGTTCTGGGATGAGAATTAGAGAATCAGAATGGTTACCATGCAGACCTCTAATGTCTCATCATGGCGGATCAATCACTGTTCGTAATGTGGTATCATGGCAGACCAATCACTATCCACAGTGTCCTGTCACTGTACATACCACGCACATAAGATCTACAAATAAGATATTTGCCCTATCGTGAAATGACAGTGAGCAAGTTTCCGAATGTGCGAGAAAAACCTATCGTGACGTGATCACCGGTAAGTCGAAAAAAGACCATACATGAAAATGACTTTTCTTTCCAATAGAAAGTACAATTTCTTCGAGAGCACATTGGCCGACTTGGTCCGACATTAATTACACTATGATCAAGTTGGTCGCCCGACAAGACAATCGATCTCTCTCCTCTCTCCTCAATCCAAGCTCGACCCGTTACTAGTCAACATCCAACAGGCATAGAGATCGTCGTCGTCACCATCCACCTTATTGCCATGATCGTCCCAATCGCACCAATTCACATCGTCCTCGCTGAACGCACCACGGCTCATCGGAACCTCAGGGACGGCGCTCTTGCAACTCTCACTGTGGCTGCGGCCGTCGCCACGGGCGGCGTCGAGCATCTCCTGAGCCCTGTCGAGCTCCTGGCGGAGCGACGCGACGTCCCGCTCGAGCTTCCGCTTCTCGGCCAGCGCGTCGTCGAGCTTGAGCTGGAGGGCGCCCTTGTCAAGCTCGAGGGTCTGCGTCCGCCACCGGGCGCGCCGGTTCTGGTACCAGATGGCTACCTGCCTCGGCGGGACGCCGAGCTCGGCCGCGAGCTGGAGCTTGCGGTCGGGGTCGAGCTTCTTGTGGGAGGCGAAGCTCCGCTCCAGGAGCCTCACTTGGTCCGGAGCGAGCCTCTTCGTCGTGACATGTTTCGACGGGGATGGCTGCTGCTGCTGCTTCTGTTTTTGCTTCTGAAGATAATGGGCTTGGAAAAATTCCATTCTTTAGGACCCGAAACGACACATGAAGAGAGGCTTGGCGAGATTAGGGTTTGATCTGAGTTTTGGCACTTTTTTTGATGTCATTATATAAGGTTTTGGATTGGAGACACAAGCTTAGACAATATGATATGAAAATGTGAAGGAATGAGAGAGAAGTGTGAAGACTTTGGTGGCGGCTGACTTCATGTTCGTAGATAGTCGCTGGTTGTTCACGTGGGTCGGTCCTACTCTTGGAAAGGGTAAGCACATTATCCTGTCCCTCGTATATTGCAAGATTCACATAACGCATGAACTGGTAAGGAATACTTGGTTAACGTTTGGCTAAGGCTGTGGGGGTTATTAAGATATGTTAGGAGTGTGTTATGAAGATAAGCTTCAATACAATATTGGCCAATGCATATCCTTGCTCGACAGCTTCATACAGAAATGTGCATGCGACTCAGCCGGACGACTCGAGTTGAGTACATGCAGTTGTCATATACTTTGGCAGGCTCAGTCGATAGAGCTGCAGAAGTTAAAAACCTTTGAAACCCTATTCACCGAGCTTTTCGTTGGGTAATAATCACGACTAATTCTTCAAATATCTGTCGAAAATGAGAGATTAATGAGGGTGCTCTCCAAATGGGCTCTTCGCTTTTGGTTTAGCGATCATGATGCCAGGTTATGGGAAAGATCAGAAAAGCAATTTGAGAGGTTTTACTCGCCGTAGTGATGAGCCAGGCAGTAGGACAATCAAATGGGGGAGATCGAAGCAAAAGCTCTTGGGCACGTGAATTGGTGATGACAGATCGGATATTGGACCAGGAAGCCGCGCGGCAACATCGACTAGAAAGCTGTTGGAGTCGATAAGCTGAAACAAAAGTTTGGCCCCACGTTCATCATTCCGTTTCTTGAATTAGAAACTTTTGAGGGCAGATGAAGTTTGCGAATGTTCATGTCCTTGCTTATTCTAAATTTGGCAAATACCACACCCCTCAGCTTTAGGGGTGACCCATCACCGAAAGATTTATAATAAAAGAAGACCTTCAAACTTCAGTAGGGCTCAGAAACTAGGAGGAACTTCAACTTATCCTCGATCATCGTGTTGCTCGCCGAGTTTGCACAATAACGCCGGCCGAACACAAGTTCATAGCTGCGGCACCACAGTACGATAACGTTTTACAAGCAGGGACGTTGCAGTTATGAGTGAAATGTTCACGAAACACACCTTCCAAAACATACAAAATTCATTTCTGCAGCTCCATAGTCCAACTAGGACAATAATCCAAGCACCGTGCTAAAGCTCAAGTGATTTTGTAGTCCAGGCTCACGTCTAATGAAGTGTTCCAAAGACAATATTGAATACCCCACATGTTCAATTTCCAATGTATTTCACTCAGGAATGCATTCTGGTGAGCATAACAATTGGCCAACTCCTTCAAACTTGAACTGATTTTTTTTTTCACTTTTAATATGGTACACGAACAATTACAAGTGAGAATTAAACGCCGACACATATCCAGTTTTTTAGATTTGACATTTAGATTCACTCCATAAGTAGACAAGACTTTTCATTTTACAACTGCTCGTGTAACAAATATTTTACAATGGCAGTGTGCCATACATAAAGGTTTTAGGGGTAGTCAAGTGAAAACTCAAAAGTGAAATTGTCCGTAAGAAAGTCACTGTATAAGCAAAGAGGCGATGGCATTGTACCTTACAATTGCATGAATCACAGAGTTCAGGTATTAATTAAGACAGCTTCATCAAGTGTGTTCATATTTTATATACATAAATTTGCAATTAAAAGCCAACTTATTCCACCACATACGTAGCATTGTTGACGCTTTGTATTTTGGACCCTCCACGGTGGTTGGAACCTCTAAATTCATGCATCTAATCAGATTTATGGGGTCTATCCGAAACTTTCGGATTAAAATATTGGGGACAACTCATATGTTCTATGGAAATGATAAGGAATCTGTTCATGCACTCACCACTTGACGCCCCGGACTCGTAACTGAGCATTCATCATGGGAAAAGAACATATATATGCATGTTTGATTAATCCTAGTTATACCCGAATCCATAACAAACCTCTACATGCTTGGCTCGATTCAAGCTGTTGAGATTTTGTCATTGCATTATTGTAATAGTTGCAAAAACACATTCACCTTGTTGATGATAACATTACTTTCAGGTTAGCACTATGTAGGCATCGTTCATAATGCAGAGTAAAGCAAAGAAGGAACGATTAACTAGAAAATCCATGTCACGACCTGAAGAAGTCGTTATGCTTATCCACCATATCCCTGGCCTAGACCTTGGAAAGTAGAAACCTCCCCACTCCATGCTTGTCAGAGTAGAATCTCAAACACAAAGTATACCAAAAGTACCGGCATATATCAGGAAGCTATAATAAGAAACCGACTATAACAGCCTAAGAAATTCTTAAGTTAACGTTAGCTCGAGAAGATGATGCTGCAAACAGATATCAACTACTCGTCCGCGACGTTTACCAGCTCATATTCAATCATGGAGAGATTGTTGTCCTCCTTTACAGTGAAATCAGCAGGTTCTGTGACTTCGACACGGCCCCATTTATCAACTGCTAGCCTCATCGAGCCCTTAAACATATCGATCTTTGCATTGCGCAAAATCACAGTAGCACCAGCTTTCAACATATCAACTGTACATATAATAAATATGTTAGGAACTCACTAAGAATTGGCAGGATCACTTATGTCAAATGAGATGGATATATATGATGTCCCCTCGTCATGCATATAAGCTTTAGCAATGTCATCAGAAGATTGATTGGAAATTGTCACACAGAGAGATTCACTGGAAAAATAAGCAACCAACAGAGATCCTCAGAAGTAAATCGTTGTACCTTTCTAGTGAAAACAAAGCCATGCTAAATCAGAAAAGTGATTAACAAAATCGGACACCAATAAGGCATCCAAATTAAAGCAACGAAAATTGCAACAGTCATTAAGAAAAGAAAAAATCACAACTTTTAATTAGCTCTCAAAAGTTTTATGACTAGCTTTTGCCGAGTAGATATGCCAGTCTCACTCAAAATATCCAAGAAAAAGTTTGTTACGCCCACTTCCCAGCAATGATAAAATGTGCCAAACCTTCACCAATCAAACTTAAAGCTTCTACTATCCAGGTAAAGATCACAGAGTCATTATATGGAGCCTAACTTCTGGACCGCACAGAACATTGTAATTTATGGTCTAACAAGGGATCCCCAAGGAAAGACATGCCATGATTCAAAATGCATGCTTACTACATAATGTCCCAGGGAAAAAGGATAGATGTACTTAAGTTCATATGTGTCAAAAGATGTATAATCAAGTAGCAGGAACATGCCTATGGAATTCAGCACAAAAATAACACAGAAGGAATCAAAGAAAGTTGAGAAATCAGACACAGAAATGTATATGCTGCGGCTAGCCGTATAAGTTAATAAAAGAAAAGAAATGGAAGGAAATAGAGAGAATCAAAAGGGAAAACCTCCCTCGTACTAGGCTCTGTTTCTTTCAAAACTTGGAGACTATTGGAAAATGATATTACACCGGTCCCAGATCACTTTTCTAGAGACCTAGAAAACTTAACTATCAGATAAATCCATTAACGTACTCGATTTTGCTCAGCAATTAAATAAATTTTTCTATGTGCAAGTGAAAAATCCTTGGCTAGACTCAACACGGCCAACCAGTACATTAACGTGTAAGCCCATGTAAGCCCCACACAATCTACTAAGGCAAAACAATGATATCAAACCGGTGACAGGATGGTTTTGGCTTTCTTGTTTGCTTAACTTTGGGAGAACATGCCACATGGTGTCACATATGTTAATTTTTGGACACCATGCGGTCCAAGTACTTGCTTCACTTAGGTCCATTATTTGGACAAGCTAGAGTGGATCAAACATACACAATTATCTCACAATGCGTGGAAAGCTTCTAACTAAAGTAGAGGTAGTAGCATGGAAAGGTTATTTTGGTCAAGCAATCAATAAATAGCACAATGAAGTCCAGGGGAATGCAAAGTGGAAAGATCAAGCAGTCCAACTGAACAAAATCTGTCTCCTCCTATTACGTTTCATTTGGTGTACATTTCTCTATCTTTCTCTTAATTCAATTTCCTGTTCTCTTCCCTCTTTTTGCGGACAATTGAAAATTTTCTTCTCAACCTTAGTACAATGATCACAACAATGCCAATTCTTCATGGCTCGAAACAGGAGTTCTGCTCCAAATACTTACACTATATTCCAGCAGCTGAGCCTCGAGTTTGATATCCCAGTAAAATCGAAACAAGCAGCCTAACCCGGAATCCAGACTCCCCTTAACACAAAACACAATTTTCTATCGTTCTCCATTTCACGCCACGGAATTAGAAATCCAACCACGAGAGAGCAAAAATCGAAAATTAAAAGAAAAGACCGCAAACATATGAGACGTAAATGCAGGCTAAAAAAAGAAAAAAAGAAAAAACCAAAACCTTGATCGTTCCTGGCGGTGAAGACGATGGTGCCGGTCTCGTCCCCGATGAGGCACTCGGAGATCCGAGCATGGCGGAGCTGCGAGGAAACAGGGTTAGATTCGAGCACCTTGACGGTCAGGGTGTGGCCGTTGGTCCCGGGCTTGAGCTGGTCCACCTTGGTGAACACGGGCTTCCTCAGGCCAGGCTTCGCCGCGCTGGCCGGTGGGTTTTGCGGATCTTCGGGTGGCGTGGCCATGGAAAGAGAGCGGTTCTGGTGGGAGGGTTTGATGACAGTAACCCTAATCGAAGCCGAGTGACGCGACCGATCGATTCCCCCACTTTCGAGGTTTCTCTCTGCGCCTCGCTTCTTCCGTGCGAGAGTGAGCGTGCTGGTCTGATTTTAGAAGCGCGAGTCTCGGTGCGACGAAGCGCTATTTTCTGCTTTTTGCCGTTTATTAGGAAAAATGACCCACCTTTCATCTTCCTCCGGATTAAATAACCTTGGCACAATCAACGTTATCCATCAACTTAAAATTTGTTCAATATAGTTCATGAACTATAATTCGATATTCAATATGATCCCTCAACTTTTTTTTTGTACATATTCAATTTAGTCGACGGGCTATAATTAACGGAGTGGAGGGACAACATTAAACATTTTCATGTAGTTCGGTGACTAAGCTGAACACGATTCAAAAGTTCAGATACCGCACTGAACAAATTAAAAGCTCAAAAACCAAGTTGTATTTTCGAATATCACACCAAGCGAATTAGAAATTCATGGACAACGTTGCTCACTGGGCCAAAATTTTATTCGATATGATCACTAGACTTTAACACGATGTGTAGAGTCGTCTTCAAACTTTTAAACAATTTAATGTAGTGATTGAAATTTTAGCACATGTTCAATTCGGGTCCCAAATTGTATGAAAATGTTCAATGACGTCTATGAACTTGAGTTAACATAAGGACAAGTTGAACTATTTAGTTCGTGAGCTAAATTGAACATGTGCAAAAAAATTCAAGGATTATATAGAACAAATTAAAATTTCAGGGATTGCATTGTATATTAGACCAAAGTTCATGGACCATATTATAGATTAAGCCAAAATTCACGAATCATTTGTATCGTTTCCCCACTCTTTTTCTTTTCTTTTCTTTTTGTGGATTTAAGGAGGATCGGTCGAGTGGCATTTAGAATCCTTTTTCTACTTTCTCACACAATGTCGAGATCTTTCGTCCGGATCATCCAGTTACGGCGGAATACTTTGCTTGCAGATAATTAGGAGCGGCGCGGTAATGGAAAGAAGATATCGCAGTGTATTTCCCACTCGACTCGTAATTTCCATAATCATGGGCATCAACGATAAATTAGATCACCCTCTTTGATCTCATGAGGTGATCTTCTCACATTTATTTCGCGAAGAATGTCGCATTTCTGAAAAATATTTTCCAGCAAGTCATTTTTTTTCGGGAAACTGACGATATTTTTTGTTATTTGGCTAAAATTTGAAAATTAACCAGAAAAGATTTTTCGCCGTTTGGTATGAAAAATTCGATTTGATTTCCTCGTCGCACTCATTTTAATAATAATAATAATAATAATTATTATTATTTTATATATTTTTTTCTTTTTTCCTTTTTCAAATTGAATTTTTTAATTTTAATTTAATTTTTTTCGTTTTCCTTCTTCTTCGGCTGGCCTTGGGCGAGGTGGAGCCTCGGGCATCGCCTCTCTCTAACGAGGCGAGATGGCCCGAGCCTCACCCATGGGCGACGATTGGGAGAAGGAAAAAAAAAAGGGAAAGGAAAAAAAATAAGATTATTTAAAATTAAAAATTAAAAAGTTCAGAATTGTTTTTTAAAATAATTAAAAAAGATGAATGTAAACGAGTTGAGAGAGCAAAGATAGGAGAAAATTTGGAAAACATTTTTAAAGTTGTTTTTCGCGAAACAAACGGATTCTAGTCAACACATATTCATTTGCTACTTAGCTAGTTTTTTGTATATGATTTTGAAAGTTGCCAAACACAAATTTAACCAAAGAATTCCCCTAAAGAAAACTTGAACTAAAGAATTGAATATTGTCAAGGAGTTATTGCAAATTGAACTTTTGGAGTGACATTGTAAACAATTGCAGTTTATTAATCTTCTTCCTTTACTTGAATCTTAGAAACATTTGAATTTCTCCAATTTGAACATGAAAGGAGAAAGAAACAACAGTTTAGGAAAGGTTGATAAGATCATTAGATTGATCGATCTACATTAAAGGTGTCTTTTTCTTCTTTCATCAATCTTACCATTAGTGAAATCCTAGTGAAGGCTATTTTTGAACAATCGAAATTTTTGTGCGTATCGAATATATTTGGAAATAGGTGCAAATAGCGCGAGCCAATAGAATTTTAAGGAGAAGTCATCTGATAATTGTAGTTTCTGAACTTTTAGAGGCAGAGCTGTCCGATCTTTTATTTGCCACTTAACACGAGAACGAGGAGAATATGATACAGAAAGCTCTCCTTAAATTGCAGCAAGAAGGCTAATCAAAGGATTTAACAATCTCGAGTTTGCATCCTTGATCGGATGAAATGGCGGTTCTCTACGCGTATGGAACGCGTAACCTCTGTGTTTCCGGACCGGCCACCATATCTTCCCAAACCAGATCCGAAAGTGCCATTGTTAATTCTCCCACCTTCCCTGCAAGGAATACAAGGTACAATATGTTAAAACCAGAATGGTATGTCGAGAAAGAGTCTCATTCATCCATGGAGTTATCTCATTTCTTTGGATGGCTTGTCTGAAGTTCTATCGAAAACCTTCTGTGATTGATGAAGGCGGGTCAACAGTGCACAAAGCTTTAAAGTCCAGCCATAGCCAGTACAACTTATGATTTGCAGGGATAGACAATGAAAGGACTTCATGTGATCTTCACGGCATTTGCCAAAAGAAAAGTTGAAGATCCGCAAAGTAATAAGGAAAACAGAATTTACCATCTCCGATTGGTTGGTCATCCCACGTGGTTATCGGCAACAGAGGAAGGGTGCTTCCCACATACATCATCTCGGCTGCACCTTTGGCATCCTCCACAGTGAGGTTGGCAGTTTTCACACTCTTGAGTAGTCCCCGCTCGACCAGTTTTGGAGCCAGCTGAAGAAGCCTTTTGGCGGTGCACCCGCTGAGGATCTTATCAAATACGGGCAAGATCAGCTCTTTCTCGTGCGTTATGAAGGCCACGTTCACGTTCGGTCCTTCTGCAATATAACCTTCCTCATCTACCCAAATGGAAGCAAACGCTCCCTGCTCTTCAGCTTCCAATTTGGAAAGCACGTTTGGTAGGTAGTTCACGTTCTTCGTGGTTGCAAACAGAGGTGACTTCATGGGGACCGTGGAAGTTATGACTTTCACTCCCTCCTTGCATTGAGAGAAGTCCTCATCGATGACCACAGCATAGAAAGCAGGGGTTGGGCAGCCGGCAGGTGAGAGCAGAAAATCCCCAGGGCCAGCACTTAACCAGTATCTCAGAGTTCCTTTCTTGCATTGTGATGCCACGGTCAATTGTATGAGAATGCTTCGGAGGGTTGACCGAGGGAAAGGAGAGGAGATTTTTGCCTGTGATGCTGATCTAAGGAAGCGATCCAGATGGACATCCAGTTCATAGAGGTATCTGCAGCCAACAAGACAATATACATGTAACAAGACATTCTCTGCGATATTGACAAGTTTGTGTCCCGGGATCAAAGCATTTGTATCGAAATTATCTCTGCTCCAAACCATAACCCTTGCTTACCCATCCAAAATGATCGCTGTATCAAACACGCCATGACCTCTATGAACCATGTGATCATCAATTGGTATGACCATCATAGCTGGATCAAGTATTATTCCACCAAAAACACTTGAATACATTGCAGGGTACGGCTGCTTTTGCACCGAACTCCACTTCTCATGCAGCTTGTCAAGCAGCTGATAGAAATACCCATAAAATTGACAAATAAATAGGACAAGCAAGGTCAGAGGCAGTTCATTGACACTGCTACACTTCAAGAAAACAAGTAAGTTAGTTTAGTTTAGTTTGAACAGGTAATCATCGCGAGAGATGCCTCCTACATCGCTGGATTCATGGTGATAGTATCATCCAACTGGAAAAACGAGATAGTGATGAGAGACCGTCTGAAAGCCAAACAAATTTTCCTCAGATTGTAAATCTTTTCCTAGGGCAGAAGTCAGTTCGCAAGAGGGTCAACCGCATTCGATGGAGATCTAAGCAAAAGTTGGGTAGCTTTAACTTTGCACCGTAGCACATAGCTGATGAAAGTAAAATTCATCGCCTTATCATGAGATTCTTCGAACACTTGACCTTCGTGCTATTAACATCTCATCGCCAAATTGACGATTGCAAGGCACTATGAATTCATTCAGCTGTTATTGCCTGGAAAAACATGTCCTGCCTAGGAATTGTCTGGGCCAAAAACTGAACATCCTCGAACTAATCCCATCATCTGGTCCATCGGAGCTTTTGGCAAGTCGTTATAAAGCAGGGAAATCAATTACTATTGCCTAGCCAGTTGTGATATTGATCCAACTCAAAATATTAGAACACATGCACATAACTGAAAAGATCAAGGGCCGACAACCAGGGTCGAGGGAAATATCGTGATGGGTTTTACCTCGGATGACGACGAGAACACGTGAACTTTGGAGTCAACTGCATTTCCAACCTCCGAAGCATCTGCACCCCATGAAAAAGAAAGTAAAAGTTCGAAACTTCACGAACAACAGACACCCAGAAGGGGAGAAACAAACGGCAAGGACCATGGGCTCAGTCACCTGATCTATTGTCAGTGGAAGAGTCGCAAGAATCCATGGCGTCAGCGGCACTGAGAGCGAGAGCGAGAGCGAGAGTGAAAAAGGGGATAGACAGGAAAGGGAAACACCAAAAGGCGATGGAGAGAAAGGGGGGTGATGAAAGCCCAGTTATACGCACCTTGCTGTGCATTTTTCAAATGGGTACTATCCAAAAGTCAGCCGCTTCACCTCCTTTTTTTGTCTTGGCGCGATTGGAGAGAATACGGAAAATGCTCGAATCGAACGCAAGAAGACGGGATTAAGTGACACGATCTTGTTTTATATGCTGTGCTTTTAGCGATTGTTTAGCGGGCGCCATTAGGTAATGGCCGTAAGGCAGAGTGATCATCAAGATCATGATCGTACTAACGCCAACGTTTCCAATTCCAGATGAAAATTCTTCTTGATCGATCGATGTACGTTTCGGAGACTTTTGAAATATCTGAATCGTGCCGCTGCATGAACAACAATTGCCTTAAGAAGAGAAAGACACCCAAAAAAAAAACAAAAAACAAAAAAACAGGGAAGCGATGAACAGTGATGGCAGAGGAGTGAAGCCCATTTGTGGTCTGCATTCAGGAGAAGAAAAGGACTCGGAACGGGACGAATCTCGGACGGCATGAACGGGTTATTTTTGTTGTCTTTCTTGCCGTCGCCAAGTGGGCCGACACATGTTCGCTTGAAATGAATCTCTCTCCCCATGGGACCCCAACCACTAAAGAAAACAAGCACACATTGGTCTCCTTTTCCTACAATTTCTCTTGCGCGTTCGCTTAATCTTTTATTGCTTCGTTGGGTGTGCTCGTCCTTTGTTCCTTTTTGGTCGGCGTGCTAGCGTCTTTCATCTTGTGATCGTCTTATAGCTTTCTTTCAGTATTAAAAACCATCTAAACAAACCAAGAAAGTGACTTCTAAAGGAGATTAAGGGCATGATTGCTTTCAACTCTGTCACGGGTTGAGCAATTTGCGCAAGGAACCTGAACGGACAACGATGCCGAGCCGAAACCGAACAACTACAGGGTTAATTTAATGCCCGATAAGGCTTGCATGTATAAATTTGGTATGAATATGTGAGATTCGCAAGTCTCATACAGATTGAAATGTTGATTGCATATATTTCAGCTATGGAGGGAGACCAGGAACACCTTTATCTACCTAAACTCAGCAGGTTTAAGTGTATTAGGTCCTCTAATCTGCTTGTCGTCTTGTCCTCCGCTGTTCTTATACTTTTTTGGCATATCGCTGGCAGAACACCTTGATCCTTCCAAGGCCTTCTTTGAGTGATGATGGATCGGCCGCGAAAGTGATGCGAACCCAATCTTTCAAGCCCACGGCAAGTCCTGCAAAAGAGAGAATTCACATGTTGTCAATGATTCTGCTTCATTCCAATACAGTTTGGCTCCTAGGCTCTGTCAGATGAATTTCTTGCAGAGGTCAAAAACCAAAAGCTAGAATGCCAATTCACTTCAGAAGGCAGATTTTCTATTCTGATCTGTCTGAAATTTTGAATAAGAGCTTCAAAAGACGTGGGGCTTTTCAAAAGTGTCTAAGAAAAGAACAGTTTTTGTCCTTCAATCCCAATAAGCTCAGTCAAGGAATCAAGGATCAAAATGGTCTTTCAAACTAAAGATGGATCGGGATGATTGCGACAGATATGCGCTAATAGATCGGGTTCTGCCACTAGGTATCATACCTGGAAGGATGATGACCGATTCCTCCTTGGCCAGCTTGAAGCAGAAGTCGATATCGTTGCTGATGTCTTTCAGTAGCGAAAGGTTCAGCTTTACCTGCCCAGAGGATAAAAGAATTTTTCAATTCATGCACATTTAGCAGCATTAGGTATTATATTAGCTATGTAAGAGCATTCAAGAGTTGGCCTCACCATCATAGCCATAGATCCCTTAGGTTTATCAGGGCAAGTAAGGCAGGGAATCTCGCTGATCCGGCTGCAACAAATATCTGCGGTCTGTCTCAGCATGTTGATGTTTTTCTCAAAGAAAGCCTCATCGGTTCTCTCAAGGATTTGAGGAACTGCTGCCTGGCAAAATAGGCAACAGAAAAGATAAGGAATATAAGTTGTCGGATTTTCATAAGGCCGAACTTACAAATTGCCCAAGAAAGAAGAAAGGCCTAGCCTCATGTAGAGGTTTGAGGTGAAGTTTTCGACGTAAATTGTATATTCACAGTAGGAAGACATTCCTTTTTATGCAAGGCATGACCACAATGGATGAGTGACAGATTAGATTATGCTTCACTTGAGAGTGAGGAGGAGGCATTGCATATCTCCCTCAGTATGCTTAAATGGGCATCTCTGTTGTTCTTTTGCCAAACTTTACCTTGTAAAATTCATTATCTATGATGAAACATCTATTTCCCTGCATATTCAACTGCTTTGCTGCACAAAATAGTTATCACTTCGAGGTACAAGTTGCATCGTGATATCGATTTGAGCCATCAGATGTAAATTGGTATGCTTGCTCTTCGATGATCAAAATGTTGACAGTATCTATTTGAAAGCAAACCTGGATGAAAGTTGACGGGCCTCCCAATATATCGAAATACTTCTTAATGCGCTCAACAACCTAATTGAAGAGAAGGCATAAAGAACAACTCAATAACTGCAAAGATGTTTAGACCAAAAAAAAAATGCAAAGATGTCAACTTTATGCAAGAGCTCTTAGGAATTGTAACAACACTAAGCCAGGAAGGAAAGAGGGCACACCCGCCACACACACGCATAGATACCTTGGGCTTCCTGAACATGCCACAAGGGTCACTCGTCACGAACCAGCCGAGTCTCCATCCAGGTACAATCCATCTCTTGGATAGAGACCCAAGAGTAAGAACAGGAACAGTCGTCCCGTATCGTCCCATCGGCACAAATGGGGTGTCCCCAAAAGCAAGGTGCCCGTAAACTTCATCGGCAATCACAAGGATGCTCAGCTTCTCTGCAGTTTCTGCGATCTAATTTCAGTGCACAAGCAGTCTAATCAGTTCAAATCTTTTTAAGGTGATGCAATGGCACTTGAAGCTGTATTATACGGAATGGATGCTGACCTCCTTCAAATGTTGATCTGTGTACACATTCCCACAAGGATTTCCTGGGTTGATAATTACCATAGCCACTGTGTTCTGATCTGCTAAAGCTTGTATAGCATCAACATCAACCTCCCAACCTTTATTGGGGAGGAGATCATAATGCCGAACTTCAATGTGTCTAAAAGCAGCACAAAGTTCATATATCGGGAAGCCGGGCTTCGGAATCAGTATGTTCGCTCCTGGTCTAGCGAGCATTGCCAATGCAACATCTATTGCTTGCGTGCAACCAGACGTAACGAACACATCATTGGACGACAACTTGTACGGGAGATCACGAGACAAGTACTCGGCTATTGCTCTGCCAAAGTGAAACATCCATTGGTGAGTTGCTGTCTCAGCTTCTTATGCGAATATTGAAAGCCATACACAAATCGAGAAGTCAATTTTTTTTCCACGCCAAGAAGACTGGAGCAATTTCAGCTGATCGAATGAAGCCGGGATCGTTCAAAACCCAATTGAGTTCCGGACAAATTCCGACCGAGACTTGAACACTCGATTAATCAACATCCAAGAGGACATGCAAACCGTGCATCATGAATGCGCCGATCGACAACGTGTGAGAATTGAGAACCGAAATTACATAAGAAAGCACAAACTTTCTTCAAAATTAGATTGCAATGGCAGGAACGAGTGAACAGAAACTCGGCTTCTTGCTAATTGCAATTTGCAACTCTGACCAACCTACTGAACTGATAACTGCATGCGACTTGAAACTATTCTCCCTGGCATGAAATTAATCTCAGCAACTAAAAAATTTAGGTGTTAACTGCGACAGATAATCCAAAACAAACCGGAGTTCCACTCACCTTCTTGTCTGGGGAAGACCAACGGTGGGTGAATAGCCATTGAACTTCTGCGACTGAAGAGCGTCCACCACGGCGTCCTCGGCCACGCGGGTGGTGCGGAAGCACGTGTAAGCAGAGGGGTCGCCCATGCCCAGCGAAACGACCCTCTTGCCGTTGTCCGCGTCGACGCTCTCCATCAGCAAGCTGAGGATGCCTTTGATGGTAATACGCGAAGGCGTCTCCACTTCATGATGGTTCGCGTTTGCACTCTCCATTTCTCTCGTCCCTTTCTCTTCCCGCTTCAATTCACTCCTGTTTGTCCTCTGTTTTTCTCCCGGCTTTCGAGGGCTGGGGATTTATGAAGAAACAGAGAGAGGGAGATGACCCAGTGGGTCAATGGTTCAGTGAATTGAAAGCCGCATGTTGGGTTTTCTTAATTACCGCATGAGAACAAAAAATGTTGGGAGCTGTGTCTCGCTGAGAACAGTAAAAAAAGGAAAAAGAAAAAAACAGAGCAACGAAGGGAAACATCGGCAAGAAAGTGAGAAAGAAACGAGGGATCCCCATCAAGACGCAGCTTTCACAACTTCAGCCGTTACAGTCTTACAGATTTCACATTTTGCATGGTGGAGAGACAACGGACTTGCGTGCGCTCTCCTGTCGGATGCGCCGCTCGGTTTAGGACATCTGAGTCATTTCCAGAAACGAAACTGAGGCCGTGGTTCCCGACTCGTTAAAATTAGCAGATAACAAAGTCCCGCCCCCGTGCCCGGCGCGGGGCCGTTCCTTGCTGGGAATTTTCAATTTTTGTCCCCCCCCCCCCCCCCCCCCCCCCCCCAAAAAAAATGAGGGTGGGGGACCCGCAGTGCCCGTGCCCATCCCTAATCGGGTTGTTCGACCTGGATCTGCAACTAAGATCCAAAGCGGCGAAGTTCAAGGCGGGATGGGGCTTTTTGGGTGGAGAAGCAGCGGCCCAGTGGTGGTGCCGGGTGCGTATAATCTTTTCGTCGTCTACGAAGATGAAATTAATAATTTTCTAAAAAATGATGATATGCGTCGCCAAATAGTATTTTCGTCCGTCCACGAAAATATCTAGGCGTAAATTATTGTCAATCTTCAAAATATTTTTTATTGACTAATTATTTCAAGCGATCATTTGGAGAGAACATTTTTTTTCAAATTATACATTTTCTGCGAAAAAGACGGAGTCTTAGGGTTTGTGCCTTATCTCCGAGGTATGTGTAGTCTAGAAGAAAAATGGCGAGTCGGGGGATGCTAAGAAGCAACTCAATATGGAGTGGCAAAATTAAGAGTGCTACTCGCAGATTCTGTAAAAATCGAGGCTGCTATAAGATATGGAGCGTGAAAAATTCGATGTTGGTACCTACCATTTCATAAAAGAATGACAGACTTCGATTAGGTAATCACTAATCAGCACGTGCGTTCTGACCTGCTTAATGCGGTATCCTAATGGTGAAGGTGGAGTGTGCAGTACTCTTTTCCATATTAGTCTTGAATTCGAGCCACCTTGCAAGCAAACCTTTCGCCAGCATGTGTCTGTGGGCGTGAAGAGACTCCTAGACTTCCGGCACGCCGACGGAGCTGTGGTGACGGGCCGGCCCCGTGCACTTATCGACGGACCGGGTAACTATGCCTCAAACCGAACATTTCGTAACCGATACGGTGGATGATAGCTTCTCATTGTTTTACTTACAAAAATGGAACACGGACCTGTGGGATGACAACCGGGAATGGATCGTGATGGCGGGCGAAAGCTACAAACTCCGCGGCTCCTGTGCGACCACCGGCACACATTTTGTCCTTAAAAAACTGATAACGACCCCACCCCCCGCGCGGACCCAATTGCGAGACGCATTCTCGTTTCGAGGCATCGATTGCGTGGATCCCTTCCTCTCGTTCGCGATCGCGAACGTGGGTTCCCCATGTCCAGTGGTGGACCATCAGCATCAGGACTCCCAGACAAAATTGAAGCGGGTTGACCCGACTTTGACCCATCGGTTCCCCTTCGCCCGACCCTAGTTTGCACGGGTTGAATTCATATCATGGCACCTTACTTAATTCCATTGGTGCTCCTTATACGTTGGGAATCACTTCGATTTGGATGACCAAAATCTTATCTCAATTGATAATACGACTGCTGAAGTTTGAGAGCGACAACGCAGTTCATCGGGAATTATGCTAAATTTTAATCCAAAAAAAAAAAAGTACGCCGACACTTGACGACTGAGGAAGGAGATGGTGGTGAGGCTCGATGAGTTGTAGACTTGTAGTCGGACCTTTTTATCTATCTATCTATCCGGCATTAATCATTTTAAAAATAGTTCGATTAGACCCCATTTCAAATGGAAAGGTTCAAATAGTAGCCGAACGTCGCGATTTTCTCTAGTGAGCCGCTAGGGGCCTATTTGGTAATGTTTCCGTTCCACTATTTCTATTTTTCGAAACAAAAAAGAATCGGATATGTGTTTGGTAACGCAAATGATTCCGATTCCAATTCTGATTATGTCCTGGGAACAGTTTTTGACAAAAAATAAGAAACAAAAAATGCTCCCCCCCCCCCAAAAAAAAAAGAACTCTTTTGAGAATAAAAAAGGCAACGATAATCTTCTTTCACTTTTGTCGGGTGTCAAGGAGTGGGCCGGGTCAACCCAATCCATTTCGGATAATGTTTTTAATAAAATTTTTGGAATTTAAAAAATTTTAAAAATCCAAAAAATTGAAAATTCATTAAAAAAATTAAAAAAAATTGGAAAAAAAATCCAAAAAAATATTAAAAAATTATGAGATGGGTCATTTCAACTAGTCATTCCTATTTTTTTTAGGATTTTGCCTTTCGATTTTTCTCAAATGATGATTTTGCTCCTTGTGGGAAAATCATTCCAAAAAATTTTGATTTTTTTTTTAAAAAAGACCCCAAAAAGTAGGAAATGAATTCAACTAGTCAATCATATTTTTGGTGATTTTGCCTTTTAATTTTTTCTAAGCCTTGTCTGATTCATTGTCGGAGTACCATGCTGCATCCAAGAGTAAAATTGAGCCACCTATGTGGCAGAGATGGATTGTATTCATTATAAGCAATAAAAAATAATCAGAGTCACCTCTTTCATCCTTGGCATATGCATAGCCTCAAGAGAAGCATGGAAAAACAACTATTTTAGCATATTATCCTTCCAATGAACAAATCTGAAGGATCCCTGTTTTGGCAAAAAAAAAAAAATGTCATGGTGCAAGAGGATCACACTTGTGGGGTTTGAGGAAAGTCATCAAATGTGATTATGTAATTGTTTGATTTAAATGATAAATTGAGAAGAAAAATTATTTTTCAGAACAGAAAATTTGTGCAGGTATCAACCGCGTTTCTGTTCCAGGAACAAAAATGTAATTACCAAACGCTTTCTGATTATCTAAAACTCATTCAGGGGAAAGATTTTTTTTTTAAAAAAAATTGATTCTAATCATAATCACTTTTTTGGAACAAAAACGTTACCAAACAAGCCCTAGGTAATCGCTCGACCGGTTTCGTCGGAGGAGCTAGCAAATGGAAAGAGACGTGTGATTCTATCTACATAGAAATGGAGGAGTACAGGATGCGTGCAGAAACCTATGCATGACTAGGACGTGTTTTAGTGTTTAGGCGATAAAATCGTATCCACGTACGTAACAAGTGGTCCGAGATGCTGACAGTCCGGAAAGATAACGCATAAGCTCTAACAGGACAAACACGCAAAGCACAATTGGGTAAAATACCAACAAAGCGAGCAAATTAAAGAACACCACCCACCCCACTCGCGCTAAGACGTTGAAATATCTGCGCAAGAAAAGCAAGAGATGATTAAGACGACGGACCTTGGACGAAGGCTGTGCTTTTGAGCTATTAGCATATCTCGCCAAAGAAAGAACCACCTCGGCTTCCAAGAAAGCAGCAGCAGCAGCAGCAAAAAGAGAAGTTGGGGGGGGGGGGGGGGGGGGGGGGGGTTGGCCTTTTCCACCCCTCCTTATATTGGCAAAAAGAGAAGTTGTTTCCGCGGGGACAGAACTCTAATTCGCAAATCTTCAAAGATAAGGTCCGCTGATTCATGTTTCTTGTCCGGATCACTGTCGAACACGTTTGGATGTGGACGTCCCGAGAGGGACGAGAGCTCCCCCGCTTTTCGACGTCTCTGACGTGGAGCGTTCATCATGGCGACCCTTCCCTTGTTCTTTCCCTCTTCTCTTGGGAGCGAGGAAGCACCTCACCTCCGACAATTTCATTTAACCAATCGTGGAAGCGTCGCTTGTCGTCCTGGGCGGGTGATGGAGATGTATCATGTATTACGTTCAGTGGCTCGGATCCCGTGCGAGAAGGCCTGTTCAAGCTCGAGAATTTGGGAAAATGGAAGTGACGGGGCAGAAAAAAATAAATAAATTTGGAATCTTGTTCGTCCTCTCGGATCACGGTGCGATTGAATATGCGATTTTCCATGATGTGTAGCGACATGTGGACCCCGACCCCAATTACGTGCGTCACGTTGTCCCGAAAGGACTGTTCAACGTTGGTAGGTTGAAGGTTTTTTTTTTTTTTTGGTAGGTTGAAGTTGATTGCCGGTAGTCGCACGTGAATGGCCATGGGCATGTGTCAGGGGCCGATAGATTTTTTTTTTTTTTTACGCGGGATAGCCCGTGCGGCGCCTGATAAGTCGAGAACATCAGGCTAGCCTTCCCTCTAAGTATTAAAATAATAATAAAATTGATTTTAGCAAGAATTAAGTGTTGTCTTGGTTTTAGCAAGAATTAATTGTTGTCTTGGTTTTAGCAAGAATTGATTGTTGTCCTAGGAGAAGCAAGTTTGATTGTTGTCTTCATAAGTGTGTTAGAAGTTTTACTATAAATACTTGAGTGTTGTATTGTAAAAAGCAAGAGAGAAGCCAAAGCAAGTGTTCTCCAATATACATGTTAGCACCTAAATTTTAATTTTCTAGAAAATTCATTCAAGCATAAAATGAGAATTAATCATGGTTCTCACAAAAATTTAAATTCTCATGCATTGCATATTTATTTTCTGTCATGCATTCGCATTCATTAACCTAGTAATCTAGTAATATCTTAGGTTGGTTAAGTTAATTAATCTAGTAATCCATTAACCTAAAATTGGAAAACACCCGATTTTTTTAGGTCGCGACAATACATATTTTCTCTATCCATTTCGTGCCTCGTTTCTTATATCCGAAAGGTCACCCACATTGTGTTTTCGGTTCCAACATTTGGTATCAGAGCTAGAATGGCATCTACTAGTTCCGTTCAAATGCAGCTTCCAAAGTTGAACGGAAAGAATTTCAACAACTGGGCTGTCCAGATGAAGGTTCTGTTCAAATCGCAAGATTTGTGGAATCTAGTTGAAAGTGGCTACAACGAAGTAGCCGATGCCGAAGCATTCGAGGCTTTGAGAAAGGAGGAGAAAGAATCTCTGGTGGAGTCCCGGAAGAAAGATCAGAAAGCATTATATGCGATTTTTCAAGCCGTGGGGAAACGATATTTGAAAAAATATCGAGTACCGAGACCGCGAAAGCTGCCTGGGATATCTTGCAGAAATCCTACAAAGGCGATGATCGTGTCCGGCGGGTGCGGCTTCAGACTCTTCGAGGTGATTTCGAGTCTTTACGCATGAATGACTCGGAAACAATATCGGCATATTTTGATCGTGTGCAGGCCATCGTTAACCAATTAAGGGTTAATGGTGAAGAACTTCAAGATGTTCGTGTTGTAGAAAAAATCTTGAGGTCTTTGACCGAAAGATTTGACTACGTCGTCGCAGCGATCGAGGAAGGACAAGACGTATCAACTCTCACGTTGGAGCGGTTGATGGGTTCATTAGGCTCCCATGAGCAAAGAATGAACCAGAAGTCTACGGGTTCCGTTTCCGAGCAAGCATTGCAAAGCCGGGTCGCTCAACCAAACCGAGGAGGCTATCAAGGCGGTCGAGGTCGTGGAGGAGCCCGAGGTAGAGGTGAGAATTCAAATTTCACCAGAAAATTTAGAACACCTGACAAATCAAAAGTCAAATGTTTTAAGAGTAATAAATTCGGACATTATAAATCCGAGTGCCATGCAAAGGCGACGTACGTGCCGGCGGAACATGCACATGCCACAAATGCTGAAGAGTACATGGTACTAGCATGTGCGAAGGATGATTCAACTATCGTGGATACCAACACATGGTATCTAGATACTGGGTGTAGCAACCATATGACCGGAAGAAAGGAGTTATTCTCACAGCTGGATGAGACAAGCCGTGGTGAAGTCAACTTTGGGAATAAATAAAAAATTCCCGTGATGGGCAAAGGTAACATTAATATCAAATCCAAAGATGGTACTAATGTTGCTATTGTAGATATTTACTTTGTGCCAGGACTTTTTTGGAATTTGCTTAGTGTTGGGCAACTTTCCGAAAAAGGCCACAAAGTTCACATTAAAAATGGAGTTTGCACAATCAAAGGTGTAAACAACAAGTTGATCACGACGGTACAAATGACGAAGAACCGGATGTTTCCCCTAACTCTTCAGACGAAGAATCTCTTGAGCTTTCAAGCGATGACGAAAGACAGCAGCTGGCTATGGCATCTTCGATTTGGGCATCTAAATTTTCGTGGAATGAAGCAATTGGTCCAGAAAAGGATGGTGACTGGCATGCCGTTGATTAACGATCCAGGGCGTCCTTGCGAAGGATGTCTCGTTGGAAAGCAGCACCGAGACTCTTTTCCAGTTGGAAAAGCCAGAAGAGCAAACCAACCGCTGGAGTTGGTACATGCCGACATATGTGGCCCTGTTGAGGTGGAATCGTTTGGACAAAAAAGGTACATGCTAATTTTTGTCGACGATTTTAGTAGAAAAATATGGGTACACTTCTTGAGGGAAAAATCTGAAGCTTTTGGCAAGTTTAAAGAATTTAAAGTCTATGTTGAAAAACAAAGTGGCTTTAAATTGAAGGTGTTGAGATCGGATAGAGGTGGAGAATTTACCTCAAATGAATTTCACAAATATTGTAAAATTCATGGAATCAAACGTCAGTTGACTGCCAGCTATACTCCTCAGCAAAACGGTATAGCAGAAAGAAAAAACAGGACAATTTTTGAAATGGCAAGAAGTATGCTGAAAGCTAAAGATTTGCCCAAGAAATTTTGGGCAGAAGCTGTTGCTTGTGCTGTATTTGTACTAAACAGGTGTCCAACAGTGAGTGTTCTTGGAAGAACTCCAAAAGAAGCTTGGAGTAGAAACAAACCAGATGTTTCGTTCCTACGAGTATTTGGGTGCGTGGCATATCCCCATATACCAGACGAGCGAAGAAAAAGGCTGGATAACAAAAGCGAGAAGTGCATCTTCATCGGCTACAGTGATACAACTAAAGGTTATAAGCTGTATAACCCGATCACTGAGAAAGTCATTATCAGCAGGGATGTCCAGTTTTTAGAAGATGAAGCCTGGGACTGGAATCATAAGGGTGAACAGAAAAACATCACCATCGAAGATGAACCACTGGCGGGTGAGACAGAAACACCTCCATCATCTTCAACGAGTGATCCATCTTCCTCATCATCTTCAACTGGAGGTACATCTTCACCAACAGCAGTTTCAGAACCACAACTACGTCGTTCACAACGACTGAAGGAGACGCCAGCAAAATTCAGAGATTATGTGGTCACAAGAAATAGAAACAGTGATAGCGAAATCACTGATGAAACACTGGTAAACTTTTGTTTATTTGCTGATTGTGACCCTGTAACCTATGATGAAGCAGCTGTAGATGAAAAGTGGATTGAAGCAATGGATGAAGAAATTCACTCCATTGAGAAAAACGACACATGGGTGTTGACTTCTTTACCACCCGGTAAGAAGCCTATTGGTGTCAAGTAGGTGTACAAGACAAAGTACAAACCCGATGGTTAGGTGGACCGTTACAAGGCTAGACTGGTTGTAAATGGCTACAAGCAAAAGCCAGGTATTGATTATTTTGAAGTATTTGCACCAGTTGCCCGGATGGATACTATTCGGATGGTCTTAGCACTTGCAGCTCAAAACCATTGGCAGATCCATCAAATGGATGTGAAATCAGCATTCCTCAATGGTGTCCTTGAAGAGGAAGTATATGTGGAGCAACCACAGGGTTATGAGAAGAAAGGGCATGAAAATCAGTTTTACAGACTGAAGAAGGCTCTGTATGGATTAAAACAGGCACCACGTGCTTGGTACACACGTATCGACACATACCTGTTGGAGCATGATTTTCAAAAGTGTCCTTATGAGCATACACTGTATATCAAGTCAAATGCTAACGGTGACATCTTAATTGTGTGCATTTATGTTGATGACTTGATATTTACAGGGAGCTGTGAAAAAATGTTTGCTGAATTCAGGGAGGCTATGACTAGCCAGTTTGAGATGACTGATTTGGGACTGATGTCCTATTTTCTTGGTCTTGAAGTGAAGCAAACAGATGATGGCATATTTATTTCTCAGCAGAAATATGCTAATGATATTTTGAAGCGATTTAAAATGGAATCGCTGAAGCCAATCCGAACTCCCGTAGTAGAACGATTGGAGCTGAAGAAAGAAGGAACCGGTGAGCTGGTAAATCCCACTTATTTTAAAGGCATTGTTGGCAGCTTGAGATATTTGGTTTCTACAAGGCCAGATATTACCTATGGAGTGGGCATTATTAGCAGGTTCATGGAAAAACCCTACCAGTCACATTTGCAAGCAGCAAAGAGAATTTTACGGTATGTCAGTGGAACTCGTGATCATGGAATTTTATATTCTTATACTGACAACTTTGGTCTAGTGAGGTACACAGACAGTGATTGGGCAGGTGATACCGAGACTCGAAAAAGTACGTCGGGGTATGCTTTCTTTCTTGGATCAGGAGTATTCTCTTGGTCTTCCAAAAAGCAACAAGTTGTTGCTCTCTCGACAGCTGAAGCAGAATACATGGCATTAGCTTCAGCGGCTTGTTAGGCGATATGGCTTCGTAGGATGCTGCATGAATTGATGCATGAACAAACGGGTCCTATTAAAATGATGTGTGATAATAAGTCGGCTATTGCATTAGCCAAGAATCCTGTATTTCATGGCAGGAGCAAGCACATCGACATCAAGTATTATTACATTCGTGAGCGAGTCAAAGATGGTGAAATCGATCTTAATTTCTGCAGATCAGAAGATCAGCTTGCAGATATTTTGACGAAACCCTTGAAGGGGGATTCGTTCGAAAAATTGAAGAAGATGCTTGGTATGGAAATCAATTTTAAGGGAGGCTATTAAAATAATAATAAAATTGATTTTAGCAAGAATTAAGTGTTGTCTCGATTTTAGCAAGAATTAATTGTTGTCTTGGTTTTAGCAAGAATTGATTGTTGTCCTAGGAGAAGCAAGTTTGATTGTTGTCTTCATAAGTGTGTTAGAAGTTTTACTATAAATACTTGAGTGTTGTATTGTAAAAAAGCAAGAGAGAAGCCAAAGCAAGTGTTCTCCAATATACATATTTTCTCCATCCATTTCGTGCCTCGTTTCTTATATCCAAAGCAAGTGGTCACCCACATTGTGTTTTCGGTTCCAACACTAAGGTTGTTCTTAACGGTATGGCAAATCGCATTCTAGCATCGGATCGAACCACGCCCAGTTTAGGTCGGTAATCCGGCCCCTCGAGTGAGCTATACAAAACGCTTTGACACAATAATTGATTTCAGCTACCATGGCCTGGCCTCATCAGTGGAACAACATCGGCTCCCCACCGGTTTTGTGTATGGGGAGGCCAAATGCCGCATTCATCGCTCCTGAGTGTCATAATCGTTCTGTCCTAAAACTCCCGGCACAAACACCTTTCATGCCACTGCTCCAGTGCTCCTAGGAAGCAATTGTATCATCACTTCTGCATCGCTCCCTCTTCACTCCTGCGAAGTACTCCCTCCAGACTTGCGTGAATGGTCAACGCTCGCCCAGCAGAATAGGCTGCCTCCGCTCCATTGGTAGCTTCCTCCCGTGATGATCCATTCGATTCCTAGGAATCACCCAAAGTATATTATTACCATCGTCATCGTCATCGTAGTCCTCCCCATTATCTTATTATCATATTCAACAAGGCAAAAGGATGCAATTATTTATGGGACTAATATCCTCCCTTACTAGTAACTTCCCTTTTGGTTAGTGATTTCATCCCACGCTAAAGCAACTTGCAAAGCATTTAAGAACCGCAGAGAAAGAAAACGAAACAATTAACATCGCCAATTCCTGGGACAATTTGAGAGCTGGATTGATCCGAATCGCCAACCCGGTCTGGTTCCTGCTTATAGAGACGAGAAACCGACCATGTCCGGTCCGATTTTCGGTTCTCAGCTTGGAACCGGCCCATCCTGAAATATTCGATCACCCTAATCTTAATGACCCGACTAAAACGAAATGCGAGATAGCGAATGATGCATAAGGAAACACGAATTGCTCGGAGCAGAAGAAGTTCGGTGGCCCTTGAAATTTCCGTGCTGTAGTAGTCGGTTTGTAACAAAATGCGCCACTGTTTAACAAAATTTGGCTTACGCATTTGTAAGAACTCTTTGCTATGAGTAATATCAATATGCTTGTTTTTCGACAAAAAAAAAAAACGAGGCGCGAATGCGTAAGCCAAATTTGAATTTTTGTCTTTCCCGTTCTTTCGTGGAGCGGAGATGAGACGGAGATTGGGGGAGAAACGATTTGTCTTGTTGCGGGAAGAGAGTGCGACATTCGACGCACCCGACAATAATAAGGTTTACGCATTCGAAGGTCGTCATCTTCGATCATTCCGGGCGGCCATACGTTTGTTTTGTACGGTCAAATCACGGTGCGATTTCCATGCGGTGCGACGAAGTTCGGCCCCAACCACGGTTACGTGAATCGCACAGTCCAAAAGGATTGTTCACGTTTGTTTTGTACGGTTCCCGATAAAAAAAAAACGTTTGTTTTGTACGGTCAAATCACGGTGCGATTTCCATGCGGTGCGACGACGTTCGGCACCAACCACGGTTACGTGAATCACATGATCCGAAAGGACCGTTCAATGTTGGAGGAGAAAATTATCAAAACGAAAAGAGAAAGTCTAAATCTATTGTAATTGTGTCAATTTAATTTTAATTATTTTTTTATAATTAAATACTCTTACTTTTGTGTCTATTCAGTCCATCCAGTCAATTTTTTGCAGGAAATCGTTGACGATTGTCTTTCAGTGGTTTCTCGTCTCTTTCTTTCAATAAGTGTTCATACTTGGAAACTCATGTGGTTAACTGGAAGAGATCGTCAGACGCCTGGCCTTCAAACCTTTTTTAGACCCATTGTCGCGACTCGTTTTTTTTTTTTTTTTTTTTTTTTTTTTTTTCGGGCTAATGGATTATCGAATCGGGCCCCACTCTGCAATGTGGATCGCGGGCTTTCTCGACGCGGGCCCTCCCAGGCCCATACCAAATCGCGACGGGAATGAATGTACGCGGATTCTTCGACGATAAGGGTCGATCGCTTTCGACCTTGGTGTGGTCGTGGTGGCATGTTCTATATGTGCATGCATTTGGAGTCGCCACCGGTCCTTCTTGGAAGGTGGACCGGAAACCTCACTAATCGATTGGGAGAGATCGATTAGTTCTGCGGAACCAGAGATTTTGGGTTCGGTGACTTGGTTACGTTGGTGTCATTACCAACGCCCTTTCGGTACCTAACGCGAGTGATTTTCTTGACTAAGATTTCATGCAAGCGCAATTTTGGATGAGGTAAGTCTGATTTAAAGTTTCATGCAGATTGAAAGACTAGTCCTATCAAATCACAGTCAATATAAGGAGGGCGCAATCATGTACATAAATGAATCACATCAATACATATCAATTCAAATCAATGTTCTCCTAGTATAGCCTTAAGGGCTTAGGGAAGGTGTGATTTAGGACCAAGGGTAGACTGGGAAGATTTGGGGACGACTCGCCCAAAGGGCGAAATCGTCATTCTTTGAAAAGTTCGAGTGTCGAATTAAACGAAATAGGACGTGGCCAGTTGATCGTGGCCATTTCCTATTTTTGAGAATTTTTTTGGATTTGTAAGGATTTCTTGAGGAACGATTTGCCAAAAGGGCAAAATCGTCATTTTTGAGAGGATCGGGATTCGAAAGACCAAAAATAGATCATGGCCAGTTGATTATGGCCATCTCATACTTTCTGGATTTTTTGGACTTTTTACCAATTTTTGGGGATGATTTGCCTAAAGGGCAAAATCGTCCTTTTCGAAGGATTGTGGTTCGAAAGACCTAAAATAGGTCATGGCCAGTTGATTGTGCCCATTTCCTATTTTCTGATTTTTTTGGAAATTTTTTGAATTTCTTTTATTTTTGGAGACGATTTGCCTAAAGGGCAAAATCGCCATTTTTGAAAAGGGTCAGGTTTCAGAAGACCAAAAATAGGTCATGGCCAGTTGACAGTGGCCATTTCCTATTTTCTGGAATTTGTTTGGAATTTTATGAATTTCTTCAATTTTTGGAAGATGATTTGCCTAAAGGGCAAAATCGTCATTTTTGGAAAGATTGGGGTTTGAAAGACCCAAAATAGGCCATGGCCAGTTGATTGTGGTCATTTCCTATTTTCTGAAATTTTTCTGAAATTTTCAGAATTTTTGCAATTTTTTGGGAGACGATTTGCCTAAAGGGCAAAATCGTCATTTTGGAAGAATTGAGGTTCGAAAGACCGAAAATAGGTCATGGCCAGTTGTTTGTGGCCATTTCCTATTTTATGGATTTTTTTTGGATTTTTTCGCATTTGTTTCAATTTTTTTAATATTTTATGATTTTTTCTATTTTTTGTTAATTTTTGAATTTTTTTTATAAAATTTTTTGAATTTTTTTTATTAAAAATATTTTCCGGACCGGGTCAAACCCGGCCCGAACCGGCCTAAAACGACACCGTTTTGATTTTTTTGGAATTTTTTTTATTATTTTCTTTAATTTATCCGAAAATATCCCATCGGACGGTCTATAATTCGCCACGTGGCCTCTCCTGGTCTGTCCGATCTTGAACTAGATTGGACGACCCACAGATCGCCGCTTGGCGAAATAATAGCCGTCGGATCAAATCTTTTTTTATTTTCTGAAAATCCATTTATTAATATAAAATCATTTATTTAATTTCGAAAATTTCTAGATCTCAATACGTGGCAATACCGTGGCCGTCCGATCTAGGTTTTGTAGTCTTTTTTTAAAGGGGAAGCCTTCCCCCGGCGGATGACGTGGCCGCCTACGTGGCGCGCCACGTCATCGTTGACCGGTCAACTCCCTTACCGGGGAATCGCCGGAGCTTCGGTTCCGACGTAAAAACGTCGGTTCCGAAGCGCGATTTCGACAAGAAACGACCCCCCATGCATCCCAGGTCTACAAACATAAAAAAAAATGGCAAAATCACGTCGGAAAATGGCCGAACGGACCTCCCCCCGAACCGGCGCTGTTGACACATGATTTTTAATCATCTTTTATTTCGATTTTACTCTTAAAATTAATTTAAAATAGCAAAAAAAGTCATAAAATTACAAAATCAACTTTGAAAGCCTTGGCCCAGCCTTAGGAACCAATTTTGAGCAAAAAATATTTTCGAAATTTTTAATTTTTTTTTCGAATTTATTTAATTATAAAAATACCCAAAAAATCAGAAAAATACCATTCGTGGTCATAAAAATACAAAAAAAATAGTCAATAATTTTATTTTAATCCCCTCTTCGGGTTGGTCTTTATAAATCTCAAAAATTCGACTTGGGTCATTATGTTCCTTCACAAATATAAACCCGAATCGACCATAAAAATTACCTTTGGAGTCCATTAATTTTCAATTCCCACTCCCAATAAGCCATGACATTTTTTTCTAGAACCTTGAAGTGTTATTGGGTCAATTAGGCCTCCAATTTGATCAATTTTGACAAAAAGTACTTAATTGCACAAATTTCTTTACGATTTAGTCCCCGGTTTCGCGAATCTTAAAATTAAATTCTCTCTGGAGACACCCATGAAAATCAAACACCTCTACCCTATAGTGTTCGTCGCCCCGGATCTAATGGTGACCTCAATTTGGACTGATTTGATCATTTGAGCCTTCGATTTGGTGAGAATCATTTTCAGATCCTAGGTGTAATGTGGGGTTTTCATTAGATTCCCACTCAATTGTTCACAAAAATACCCATTTTATATGGAAAACATGCCAAGGAGTCCGATTTTGACATCAATTTCATGAAAAACGGTTGATCAGAAGCTCAATTGGGCTAAAAATTAAGATCCGGTTCGGACGGGTCGGACCCGACCCGACCCGACTGAACCGGGTCTGCAACCAGGGGACAATCCCTGTTCTTCTTTCACGTACAGAGAGCAAAAAGCAGGGGCAGCGGCAGAAATGGAAGCAACGTCGCGCGACCAAAGCTGGAGATGGCAGACCGCTTTTTTCAGAGAGGAGAAAAAAGCGTGATCGTCCTCGATACCGCGAGGCTCGAGCCTATACAGGCTCGGTCACGAGAGAGACACAAGGGGGGCTTGGTTTTTCGGACACAAAATAGAGAGGAGGCCGAGAGAGAAAGGGAGGAGTTCGAGCGAAGCCAAAGCGCGAAGGAGCGTCCCCGGACCTTCGGCGACTCAGACCAATCACCACCGGAGCCCTAGTCGCCGTCGGCAAGCTCCAAACAGGTCTGTTCTTCCCCCCGACCTCCGTTTCCATAGTGCACGCCATGTGCTCGATAAAATGTCCAAATGGACATTGTAGTTTTTGGCTCTCGGCCGTGGAGTCCCTGGGCTCTATTGTTGCGAGTCTCACCTCAGACCTTCATTAGAACTTGCTCTAAGCCCGGTTTGATGTTTATTTTGCATCGAAAATACGCCGAGGACGCGAGCCGGAGCTTCACCGGCCACGGTTCGGATCGGGAGTTCGACGGGGGGTTTCAAATGATCACCGACCCCTAGGCAACCTCAGGTAAGCTCCTAAACCCTCATTGGATGTTGTTTGATGGCCTGGAACCGAGCTTGAATGAAGAAAAAAATTTCTGCAAATACTCACCGGCGCCGGTTCGGTGGGGGGTCTGTTCGGTCATTTTCCGGCGTTTATTTTGCCATGTTTTTTATGTATGTGGATGTGGGATGTTGGGGGTTCGAGTTGGTGTCGAAATCGCGGCGTTTCCTCGTCGTTTGGACGTCGAAAAAGCATTTCCAGCGAGGAGCCGGTGAGTATCGCCGGCGCCGGTCTTCTTCCCCTTCGAGGGAGTTGACCGGTCAATGTCGACGTGGCCCGCCACGTTAGCCGCCGGGGGAGCTCCCTTTACAAAAAAAATCAAAAAACCCTAGATCGGACGGTCATGAGCGTGCCACGTGTCGTGATCTCGGATTTTCAAATGATTTTCGGATAATTAATTAAAAGTCAATCGGACGGCTGAAATTGTGCCAAGTGGCTCTCTGTGGATCGTCCGATTTAGTCCAAGATTGGATGCATCAGGAGTAGCCACGTGGCACAATCCGGAGCGTCTGATTCAATGATTTTATGATAATTAAAGAAAAATGTTAAAAAAATAGAAAAATTCTAAACAAAACAAAAACGGCGTCGTTTTAGGCCAGCTCCGACCCGTATGGTCGGGCCGGGCGCCCGAGAGGCGCGGGCCGGGTTTGACCCGGTCCGGAAAATATTTTTAAATAAAAAAATTCAAAAAAATTTATAAAAAAATTTGAAAATTCAATAAAAAAATAGAAAATCATTAAAAAATTCAAAATTTAGAAAAATTCCAAAAAAATTCCAGAAAATAGGAAATGACCACAATCAACTGGCCATGTCCTATTTTGGGTCTTTCGAACCCCAAATCTTCCAAAATGACGATTTTACCCTTTAGACAAATCGTCTCCCAAAAATCAAAGAAATTCAGAAAGATTCCAAAACAATTCAGAAAAATAGTAAATGACCACAATAAACTGGCCATGTCCTATTTTGGGTCTTTCGAACCCCAATTCTTCCAAAATGGCGATTTTGCCCTTTAGGCAAATCGTCTCCCAAAAATTAAAGAAATTCAAAAAAATTCCAAAACAATTCAGAAAATAGTAAATGACCACAATCAACTGGCCATGTCCTATTTTGGGTCTTTCGAACCCCAATTCTTCCAAAATGACGATTTTGCCCTTTAGGCAAATTGTCTCCCAAAAATCAAAGAAATTCAGAAAAATTCCAAAACAATTCAGAAAATAGTAAATGGCTACAGTCAACTGGCCATGACCTATTTTGGGTCTTTCAAATCGCAATCTTTTCAAAAATGACGATTTTGCCCTTTAGGCAATTCGTCTTCAAAAAATCAAATAAATTCAGAAAATCCTAAAAAAAAATTCCAAAAAATAGGAAATGGCCACAATCAACTAGCCATGACCTATTTTTGGGTCTTTCGAACCCCAATCCTTCAAAAATGACGATTTTGCCCTTTTGGCAAATCATTTCCCAAAAATTCACGAAAAATTCCAGAAAATGGGAAATGGCCACAATCAGCTGGCCATGACCTACTTTTGATTTTTTCGAATCCCGATCTTTTCAAAAATGACGATTTTGCCCTTTTGGCAAATCGTTTCTCGAGAAATACTCAAAAATTCAGAAAAATTCAGAAAATAGGAAATGGCCACGATCAGCTGGCCATGACCTATTTTGTTTAGTTCAACACCCAAACTTTCCAAAAAATGACGATTTCGCCCTCCGGGCGAATCGGCCCCAAATCTTCCCATTCTACCCCTGGTCCTAAATCGCACCTTCCCTAAACCCTTATGGCTATACTAGAAGGCCCTTGATTTGAATTGATGCGCATTGATGTGATTCACTTATGCACTTGATTGCGTTTTCCTTATATTGGTTGTGATTTGATAGGACTAGTCTTCCAATCTGCATGAAACCCTTGAACCAAGCTTACCTCACCCCAATTTGCGCCCGCATGAAATCTTAGTTAGGAAAATCACTCGCGTTAGGTACCGAAAGGGCGTTGGTAATGACACCAACGTAATTAAGTTCCCAAACCCAAAATCTCTAGTTCTGCAGAACTAATCGATCTCTCCCAATCGATTAGTAAGGTTTCCGGTCCACCTTCCAAGAAGGACCGGTGGCGACTCCAAATGCATGCACACATAGCACATGCCACCACGACCACACCATGGTCGAATCCGATCGACTCTTATCATCGAAAAATTCACGTAAAATTAACTCCCGTCGCGATTTGGTATGGGCTTGGGAAGGCCTGCGTCGAGAAAGCCCGCGATCCACATTTTAGAGTGGGGGGCCCGATTCGATAATCCATTAGCCCGAAAACGGGTCACGACAGGCGCCAGCAGAGAAATTTGCAGAATTTTTTTTTTTTGCGACCAAGCTCGGTTTCAGTCATTCTAAGAGCATCCAATGGAGGTTTAGGAGCTTACCTGAGGTTTCCTGGGCCTCGGCGAGCGCCGGCCTCGTCGGTGTGGACTTTCGGCTCGGCCCGAGTAAGGTGGAGCTCCGTCCATGGTTTTTTGGCGAGTTTCGATGCAAAATAAAAGCCAAATCAAGCTTAGAGTCGATTCTAGAGAAGCTTTGAGGCTATATTCGTGCAAAATGAGGCCAGGGAGCACGAGGCCGGGATTTACAAATTAAAATGCTCATTGGGGCATTTCGTCGAACATGTGGTGTGCGTCAGCGAAATGAAGGTTAAGAGGGGATACCGACTTGTTTTGGGGCTGTCGACGGCGGCGAAGGCTCTAGTGATGATTAGTAGAGTCTGTTGAAGGTCGAGGGTCACTCCTCTTGCCGGGTTTCGCTCAAAACTCTCCCGTTCTCCCGGCCCTCTCTCTCCGAGCTCGTTTTTGTGGATCTGAAAAAAAAAAACCCCCACCTCTCTCTCTCTCTCCAGTCGAACCTTATACCCCTGAGTCGTTCGGGGTCGAGGACCATCACGCCTTCCATCCACCTGCAAAAAAGGACTGCCCTTCTTCCCAATTTTTGGTCGACCGCGACGCTCCCCCTGCTCCCTGCCATTTGTGTCCCCTGTACGTGAAGGAGAGCAGCAGGGAATGTTCCCTGTTGCAGACCCAGTTCGGCCGAGTCGGGTCGGGTCCGACCCGTCCGAACCGGCTCCCAATTTTTCGCCCAATTGAGCCTCTAATTGACCGTTTTTGTGACACCCCATTTTTTTTTTATAATTATGTATAAACATGAATTAGACTAAATGGATTTTGAAGCTGACTCTTTCGATGGGAAGTCAGAAATTTGGAATAGGTTTACCGAATCGACTAATAGACTTTAAAAAAAATTAGTCAACAATTTCATGGGCCATAGAACCCAGCAAATGCCAGCCCAGCATAAAATGAATGGACTCCAGAAATTCGAAACCCATGAAATCGTCCTCGCCCAAATTAATGGACAGCTAGTGAAAGCCCATTTTTTTTTTACTTTAAAATCCCCTCATTCAAAGAAACGTGACCCAAAACAACACCTCCCTTACTTTATCCTTATTTTAGTACCCAACTTGTCAAAACCTTTCTCTTTCAAGCGGTGGCCGAATTGGATAAAAGATCTGGAGAGCTCTCGATTCTTTCTCTTCTTCTTCTTTAAGGGAACGCCTGCAATAGAGAAAGAGAGTCTTCGGTCCAACCACCGCTTGTCCAGCCGTCCCCGAAGCTGTTATCCGCCGTCCGCTCAGTCGTGCGCAACCCAGCCACCGCCATCTCAAGGCAAGTCGAGTTCTACCTTATCTGCTAAACTGGGTAATGAGTATCGGGGTACGAGGGTGAGCGACGGTGTATTGTGGGAGGCTCAAATGAGGGCCGCGAGTTCGATTTCTGATTGTAGAAGTTGTGGCGTGATGGGTTCTCGGAAGAATTACGGTGGAATTGGAGGAAATGGTGTCGATTTCGGAATGGGTCAGTGAGGAACCTGGTGATTGCCGTGAATGCCAAAATGATTGAAAACGTCATTCTTTGAAGTGTAAGGTTTCGTCTGGGAGTTGCTCGAAAAGTTGCGCTGAAGAGATCATGGTTGCGATGAAATTGAGTGAGTGGGTGTCGTTGGTGGAGTCGTGATGGAGAGTAGAAAGGAGTAATGAACGTGGGGTAATGGTTGATCTGTTTGCTATGAATGTAATGCCGAGATGGAATATTGTCTGTGAAAGACCTAAAATTAAATAGAAGTTTTCGTATTCTGTAGGATTGATTTCAGGTGGAATTAAGGTGTAGCAAAGTTATATAAAGGGTTGTCGTTGAGGTTGGTGAATGAAGGCAGTAATGTAGAGAATTGTAAGTTGATACTGTGATTATTGCCTGAGACCTTATATCTATTCTTTACAAATATGATAACAGAATTTATAATTTTTTTTTATCTTCGAAGACACTAAATTATTGCTTTGGAGGTTCTGTTCTCGTTGGTTTTGCTTTGAATTTTAAACATTACCATTTCTGGAGGAAATGGGTGGAATACGGGAGAGACTTGGAATTGCCTATAAGATTTTCTTTATTCCTTTATGCTGGAATTTATGTTTTCAGAAGAATTCATGAGTGGCAAATGAATTTTTCCGGGTTGTGTTGTGTTCTATACCGAACAGGGAATTGAGGGCCACGAACGGATATTGTTTTATGACTTGCCTTTGAGATATTAAACTTTGTATCATATGAGCATTCATTTCAGGGATTTACATTGAGAGAAAGTGAGGCTAATGGGCTTCGCAGCCAATGAATAATACCCCATGGAGTTTATCAATGGGAAGGCCCCTGCTGGTGTGATCTGGGCGGTCTCGTTGCGTGCGCCGGACCGGTCTTTGTGGTGGAACGGGATGTTGTTATGAGACATAAATTCATTACATGCATTGCATTTCTCATTTGTGGATAAATGAATGATGCATCTATTGTGTGATTTTATTTATTGAGCTAGAACTTGACTTGCTGAGTTTACTCACCCCGTTATTTATTTATTTTTTTAGGTAACAATGTCTAGTGCGCCAAGATTCTTCTATGGTACACCCACATATGTGACTATAAACGTGGAGCAGTATGTATGTGATAGGGACCCCTGACTTGCCTATGGTCCGACTCACTGTTACTCTTAAAGTCAATGGTGGTTTGGATAGGAAAGACTATTCCCATGCGTTTACTGCTGTCTATGGCATCCTGGAAGACAATTTAGGTTTTATTGGGCCGCTACCTCGTGAATATGCAGCGCCATAAGTACTAGTTGGTTAGGGTAGTGGTTCTACATTGTACAGTTTTGGTTTGTACTTTTGCAGTTTGAATATCGAGTTTGTATGGGAGTTTTTGTTGGGTTTCAGTTGTCCGTTTTGTTGTACCAGGTAGGTCAATAGTCTATTTTTTGGAATGCCACCCGATGAGTTACCTACCGGGTTGTAAATAAAACGAACCCGACTCTAGCTGACTTTTTGAATGTATATATTAATAAATGACAGTTCTATGTTTTGTTTACTTGCCTGTCTTGTTTTTTTTTTTTTTAATTTCAACTTCAGATTAATTACTAGTAATCGATAGCTTACGTGGCGTGCCTGGGGACGCCACGGGTTCTGACATCTTTTGGTTGGTATCAGAGCATTAAGATTCACTTGGAGTGATAAGGTGCGTTAAAACTATAAAGTCTAGGTGACCGTGCATGTGGTTGCTATAATTTTAAGTCAAGTTGCAGTAACGATTTCGTTACTTATTCATAACAGTGACAAGTGAAAACTTGTTACTTATTATGGGAATGGGGTGTGTATGCAGAATACAATCATGAGTGGAATGAATGATCAGCCGGCATGAGCTCTACCTCCAGAGCCGGGAATAAGAGATGTAATTGAAGTGCTAACACAAATGGGAACATTGATGGCACGACAGGCACAGCAACAAGCCCAGCAACAGACTGCAGTAAACACTGGAGTGGAAGGACGCCGCACTCAAGGACTGGTAGAGCAATTTTTAAAGTTAAAACCTTATAAGTTCACTAGTACTGGAAGACCTGAAGAAGCTGAACGATGGATCAAAGAGATGGAGAAAATTTTCAGGTTTTTGAATTGCAATAATGTGGATAAGATGATTCTGGCAAAGTACCAAATGGATGGAAATGCAATGTACTGGTGGCAGGCATCGAAGGATGTAGTGTTTCCTACTGGAACGGAGATTATCTGGGAAATCTTCGTAACTGCATTTTATGAAAAGTACTTCTCAAGCTGCGCCAAGGACAGAAAGTTGACAGAATTTGTGGAACTAAAACAAGGTGAGAGAACTGTGGATGAATATGAGGCCAAGTTCTCGGAACTGTCAAGGTTTGCTCCTCGTTTGGTAGAGCATGCCGATGATAAGGCAAAGAGGTTTCTGAAGGGTCTAAGGCTAGAGATACAAAAACAATTGGCACCATTTGGACTCATGACATATCGAGAAGTATATAACCGAGCACAACATGTAGAGCAAGTGGGGAATGAGAACGAACCTAAGACTTTAGAGGCCCGGAATAGTGAGAAATATGGCAAAAGACCAATGCAGACGAATCGCACCTAGTTCAATCCAAATAAAAGGCGTTTTGGTGAAAATTTTCATAGACTAGGTGGAGTATGGATTGGAGAGAGAAGGTCAAATTTTAATGAAACATGTCATAAATGTGGTAAGTTTTATGGATCTGCTCAGTGTATAACAGAGAAGAGGCCAAATGGGACACATCGCAAAGGATTGCCCAAGGAATAAGCCACCGGTCCGAATGACTCCTCCCCAACGACCGCAAGGGATGCAAACAGCAAGAGGGTGACAAAATCGCCAGAGGCCGCCAGCTCAGGGGAGAGTATATGCTGTTACTCAGGAGGAAGCTGAGGCCTCTAAAAATGTTATTACAGGTATCCTCTCTATATATGGTCATAAAGCTTATGCTTTATTTGATACGGGTGCTACGCATTCGTTTATATCTGCGCGGTATGTGAAATTACATGGAATAGAGAGTAATCAATTAGATATGCCTCTGACTGTTTTGACACCAATGAAGGAAGGTGTATTGTCAACTTTAGTATGTAGGAATTGTGAAATTGAGATTGAAGGAAGGAGGCAGTTAATCGATCTGATACTACTGGCCATGTTGGACTTTGATGTCATTGTGGGAATGGATTGGTTGAATAGGCAAAGAGCTACGGTGGATTGTCATGAAAAATTGATAAGTTTTAATCCACCGAATGAGCTTGGTTTTAAATTCCGAGGAAATGGAGTAGGTGCTACAAGAGCATTTATTTCTACAGTCGAAGCATGCAAATTGTTGGATAGTGGATGTTATGGTTATTTGGCAAATGTCAATGATGAGAAAAAGCTGGAAAGGAAACTGGAAGAGATACATGTAGTTTGTGAGTTTCTGGATGTATTTCCAGAGGAATTGCCAGGATTACCTCCGGAACGAGAAGTAGAATTCGCAATTGAATTAGCTCCAGGGACCGAGCCCATTTCTAAAGCACCTTACAGAATGGCCCCGGCAGAACTGAAAGAATTAAAAGTTCAGTTACAGGAATTACTAGACCAAGGATTCATAAGACCCAGTGCTTCGCCTTGGGCGCGCCTGTTTTGTTTGTGAAAAAGAAAGATGGATCACTGAGGCTATGTATCGATTACATGCAGTTGAATAAAGTGACGATAAAGAATAAGTATCCACTTCCTAGGATTGATGATTTATTCGACGAATTGCGTGGGGCATTGTCGCGACCCGTCCGAAAATCAACGGACGCGGCTAATGGATTACCGATCGCGGCCCCCACTCTGAAATGTGGATCGCGGGCTTTGGATCGGCACGGGCCCTCCCAGGCCCATACCAAATCGCGGCGGGAGTTTCTTTTGAGGGATTCGACGATAAGAGTCGATCGCTTTCGACCTTAGTGTGGTCGTGGTGGCATGTGCAACGTGTGTATGCATTTGGAGTCGCCACCGGTCTTTCTTGGAGGGTAGACCGGAAACCTTACTGACCGATTGGGAGAGATCGATCAATTCTGCGGGACCAGAGATTTTGGGTTCGGGGACTTGGTTACGTCGGTGTCATTACCAACGCCCTTTCGGTACCTAACGCGAGTGATTTTCCTAATTAAGATTTCATGCAGGCGCAATTTTGGGTGATATAGGTATGAGTCAGGGTTTCATGCAGATTGGAAGACTGGTCCTACCACATCACAGTCAATATAATGAAAGCGCAAGTCAAGTGCATAAAAAAATCATGTCAATACACATCAATTTCAATCATTGGCCTCCTAGTATAGCCATAATGGCTTAGGGAAGATGTGATTTAGGGCTAGGGGTAAAATGGGAAGATTCGGGGACAATTAGCCCGAAGGGCAAAATTATCATTTTTGAAAGGTTTGGATACCGAATTACCCAAAATATTCCATGGCCAGTTGATTGTGGCCATTTCCCATTTTTGAGAATTTTTTGGAATTTCTTGATTTTTCTTCAATTTTTGGAAGACGACTCGCCCAAAGGGCGAAATCGTCATTTTCAAGAAGGTTCGGGGTTCAAAACACCCGGGATGAGCCTTGGCCAGTTGTTTGTGGCCATTTCCTATTTTTTGGGATTTTCCCGGATTTTTTAGAATTTTTTGGAAGATGGTTTGCCGGAAGGGCAAAATCGTCATTTCTGGAAAGATCGAGGGTCAAATGACCCGGAACAGGTCATGGTCAGTTGAACGTGGCCATTTCCTATTTTCTGGAATTTTTTTAGAATTTTTCTGAATTTTTCGAATTTTTTTGAATTTTTTTATGATTTTTTTATTTTTTTATTGATTTTTTGATTATTTTATTATTATTTTTGAATTTTTTAATATTTAAAAATATTTTCCGGGCCGGGTCAGACCCGGCCCACGCCTCTCGGGCGCCCGGCCCGACCCTAGGGGTCGAAACCGGCCTAAAAACGACGCCGCTTCATATTTTTAAACATTTTTCCAATTTTTAACAATTTTTTTGATTTTTTATCTATTTTATTTAATTATCCGAAAATTCCCCGGATCGGACGGTCCACATCGTGCCACGTGGCTTCGTCTCGTGCGCCCGATCCTCTACTAGATCGGGCGACTCACAGAGAGCCACGTGGCTCGATCACGACCGTCGGATCAAAAATCAATTTCTTTTCCTTTTTTAGAAAAAAACCACAAATCGGACGCTCTAGAACGTGCCACGTGGCTTCCTCTGGTGCGTCCGATCTTGTACAAGATCGGACGTCCCTCAGCGAGCCACGTGGCACATCCTCGTCCGCCGGATCGATTATTCGAAAATCATCTATTTAATTTTGCAAAAATTCCAGGATCGCGACACGTGTCGCGATCGTGGCCGTCCGTTTGTTTTATTTGAAAATAAGCGGACCGGACCCCACCCGGCTGACGTGGCTGCCTACGTGGCACGCCACGTCGGCCGTTGACCGTTGACCGGCCGGAGGGTCGCCGGAGAAGACGATGAACAGTGAAAAATCCGGCGAGAATAGTAAAAATTCCGGCGAGGTCGCCGGAAAATGCCCAAAATTGACCAAAACTCAGAATTTTTTGGGGATTTTCGCACCACTAGACTCCCTAACATTTCAACATTAACATACGACAAAATGAGGGCCATGAGCACGTCGGAAATGGCCGAACCGGACCTCCCCGGAACCGGCGCCGGCGAGAGAAAATTTTTAGAAATTTTTTATCGTTCAAAGCTTGTTCTACCCATTCAAGAAGCGTCTAAATAAGGTTTAGGGACTTACCTTAGGTCTCTTAGGCGTCGGCGATCGTGGGCTTCGCCGGACCGAGCTCTCGGCTCGGGTATGCGTCGGGGAGCTCCGGCCATGGTTTCCCGACACGTTTCAATGCAAAATAAATAGCAAGGTAGGCGGAGGGATGGTGGTAGAGGAGTTTAGGAACCAAATGCGCAACAAATAAGGCTCGGGGAGCCTCGGCCGAGACTCAAAAAATGCAAAGCCCGTTTGGGCATTTCGTCGAACACCCGGCGTGCATAAGAAAAAATGAAGACCGGGGAAGATACCGACTTGTCCAAGGGACGCCGGTGATAAAAAATGCTTTGATGATGATCGGTGAGGGTTGCTGAAGGTCCGGGGAAGCTCCTCCAGTGCCGGTTTCGCCCGAAAAAATCCCCCCTCTCTCTTTGCCAAGCTTCGCATAAATCCGAGCTCCCTCGCCGGTTTTCGTGGCCGACCGGCGCGCCTCGGCACGCCCAACGCCTCTGCCCAATGCGAGCCTCGGCCTCTTGCCTGTCCCCCACGCGTGATGCTTTTTTTTTTTTGAAAATCACACGCCCCCATGCTCTGTTTGCTGCACATTCTGTTCTGTGCATGCTGTCCACGACCCGGGTCGGACCGGGTCGGGTCGGGTAGGACCCGACCGACCCGGTTCGGCCAAATCGCCCAAATCGTCAAATTGACCCCCCAAATGACCTCTTTTCATGAAATTGATGGCAAAATCGGATTCCTTGACATGTTTTCCATCAAATATGGGTATTTTTGTGAATCAATTTATTGAAATTCTGTGAAAACCCCAAATTGTCCCTAGGATCCGAAATTTAATTTCGCCAAATCGAGGGCCTAAAAGATCGAATTAGCCAAAATTGAGCCCACTAATGGATTCATCATGATGAAAACTGTTGGGTAGAGGTGTTTAATTTTAATGGGTGTGCCCGTGTGAAATTTAATTTCAAAAATTGTGAAACCGGGGACTAAATTGAAAGATTTTTATGCAATTAAGCCCTTTCGGTTAAAATTGATCAAATTGGAGGGCAAATTGACCCAATTGCATTTCAATACTTTGGAGTCCAATGTCATAGCTTATAAAAACCGAGAATTGAAAATTAAAAGACTCGAAAAGGATTTTTTAGGCCCGGTTCGGGATTAGGTTTGTGAAGGAACCCAATGAACCAAGCCGAATTTCCCTAATAAAAAGTGAAAATATTGAAGAGAGAATTAAAATAAAATTTCTGAATATTTTTTGTAATTTTCTGACCACGGATGATATTTTTCTGATTTTTTGGGTATTTTTTATAATTAAATAAATTCCAAAAAATATTAAAAAATTCAAAAAATATTTTTTGCTCAAAATTGGTTCCTAAGGCTAGGCTAAGGCTCCCAAAGTTGATTTTGCAATTTTTTTGACCTTTTTTGCTATTTTTAATTAATTTTAGAAATAAAAAATTATAATAATGGATGGTCAAAAATCAGGTGTCAACAGCTGCCCCTCTTTGAGAGTGAGCTCATCAGAGGTTGCTTTCAAAGACAAAATGACACATGGATCTTGACCGACTCGACTGGGGGGAAAGAAATGCTATGACATCGGACCTTCAAGTCTTTTGATGAATGCTCAAATTAAGCTCTGACCTGTATGGTAGGTCATACCATTAGTTGACCCTTATGGCGGTTTCTACCATTCAATTGACCCTTATGGCGGTTTCTACCATTCAATTGACCCTTATGGCGGTTTCTACCTTGAGGCTGACCCTTATGGCGGTTTCTACCTTCATTTGACCCTTCAGGCGGTATCTACCTTCAGTTGACCCTTCAGGCGGTATCTACCTTCATTTGACCCTTCAGGCGGTTTCTACCTTGAGGCTGACCCTTATGGCGGTTTCTACCTTCATTTGACCCTTCAGGCGGTTTCTACCTTCAGTTGACCCTTCAGGCGGTATCTACCTTCAGTTGACCCTTCAGGCGGTATCTACCTTCAGTTGACCCTTCAAGCGGTATCTACCTTCATTTGACCCTTCAGGCGGTTTCTACCTTGAGGCTGACCCTTATGGCGGTTTCTACCTTCATTTGACCCTTCAGACGGTTTCTACCTTCAGTTGACCCTTCAGGCGGTATCTACCTTCAGTTGACCCTTCAGGCGGTTTCTACCTTCAGTTGACCCTTCAGGCGGTATCTACCTTCAGTTGACCCTTCAGGCGGTATCTACCTTCAGTGAGACTCCAGACTGATAGGAATCTAAGGATGACGCGCCCGTTCTGTAGGGTTTGTCGGAGACTCGATCGTTCTGTAGATCGGTCTTGGAAAAGGTTTGCCTACTAAAAGGCTACGCCTATGAAATGACATATCCCGTCTTGTTGGGACTAGTCGAAGACTCGATCGTTCTGTAAATCGGTCTTGGAAAAGGTTTGCCTACTAAAAGGCTACGCCTATGGAATGACATATCCCTTCTTGTCGGGACTAGTCGAAGACTCGATCGTTCTGTGGATCGGTCTTGGAAAAGGTTTGCCTACTAAAAGGCTCCGCCTATGGAATGACATATCCCTTCTTGTCGGGACTAGTCGAAGACTCGATCGTCCTGTAGATCGGTCTTGGAAAAGGTTTGCCTACTAAAAGGCTCCGCCTCGGAATGACATATCCCTTCTTGTCGGGACTAGTCGAAGACTCGATCGTTCTGTAGATCGGTCTTGGAAAAGGTTTGCCTACTAAAAGGCTCCGCCTCGGAATGACATATCCCTTCTTGTCGGGACTAGTCGAAGATTCGATCGTTCGGAATGACATATCCCTTCTTGTCGGGACTAGTCGAAGATTCGATCGTTCTGTAGATCGGTCTTGGAAAAGGTTTGCCTACTAAAAGGCTCCGCCTCGGAATGACATATCCCTTCTTGTCGGGACTAGTCGAAGACTCGATCGTTCTGTAGATCGGTCTTGGAAAAGGTTTGCCTACTAAAAGGCTCCGCCTATGGAATGACATATCCCTTCGTGTCGGGACTAGTCGAAGACTCGATCGTCCTGTAGATCGGTCTTGGAAAAGGTTTGCCTACTAAAAGGCTCCGCCTCGGAATGACATATCCCTTCTTGTCGGGACTAGTCGAAGACTCGATCGTTCTGTAGATCGGTCTTGGAAAAGGTTTGCCTACTAAAAGGCTCTACCTAAAGATTGACATCATTAAGGTCTCTTTTGGAAGGTTTACCTAACTCTAGGTTCACCTGAAGGCTATCCTGGGATTTAGGGGTTACCTGAAATCTCGTAGAAGGCCGAGTTGTCCTTTCGACATGCGAGGTATCTTTCTGGGATATGGGGACTCCAATTATCCTGCAGAAAGCTGAAACCTGCAAACTTTTCATTAAAAAGGTATCAGTGTGGGACCTGGGTTCTCCAGGGATCCTGCAAAACATGACCCTATGAGCTTTTCTTGACAGAGCAAGGCATCCTTTCGGGGTCATGGGTTCTCCACGTCCGATGGAACTGTCTGAATTTTGAAAAAGGGGTCTCATGACGAGGGTTCTCCACGTCCGATGAGACTGCCTGATTTTTTTTGAAAAAGGGTCCCGAGATGAGGGTTCTCCACGTCTACTGGGATTGCTTGATTTTTTTTTTAAAAGGGGTCCTAGGACGAGGGTTCTCCACGTCATGCTAGGACTGCTTGATTTTTGTTTTAAAAGGGGTCCTAGGACGAGGGTTCTCCACGTCATGCTAGGACTGCTTGATTTTTGAAAAAGGGTCCCGAGACGAGGGTTCTCCACGTCTACTGGGATTGTTTGATTTTTTGAAAAAAAGGTCCTAGGACGAGGGTTCTCCACGTCATGCTAGGACTGTCTGATATTTTTGAAAAAGGGGTCCTAGGACGAGGGTTCTCCACGTCATGCTAGGACTGCTTGATTTTTTTGAAAAAAAGGGGTCCTAGGACGAGGGTTCTCCACGTCAAACTAGGACTGTTTGGTATTTTTGAAAAGAGGTCATAGGACGAGGGTTCTCCACGTCATGCTAGGACTGCTTGATTTTTGAAAAAGGGGTCCTGGGACGAGGGTTCTCCACGTCATGCTAGGACTGTCCGATATTTTTGAAAGGGTCCCGAGATGAGGGTTCTCCACGTCTACTGGAATTGCTTGATTTTTTGTAAATGGGTCCTAGGACGAGGGATCTCCACGTCAAGCTAGGACTGTTTGATTTTTTGTTTTAAAAGGAGTCCTAGGACGAGGGTTCTCCACGTCATGCTAGGACTGCTTGATTTTCGAAAAAGGGTCCCGAGACGAGGGTTCTCCACGTCTACTGGGATTGTTTGATTTTTTTGAAAAAGGGGTCCTAGGACGAGGGTTCTCCACGTCATGCTAGGACTGCTTGATTTTTGTTTTAAAAGGGGTCCTAGGACGAGGGTTCTCCACGTCATGCTAGGACTGCTTGATTTTTGAAAAAGGGTCTCGAGACGAGGGTTCTCCACGTCTATTGGGATTGTTTGATTTTTTGAAAAAAGGGTCCTAGGACGAGGGTTCTCCACGTCATGCTAGGACTGTCTGATATTTTTGAAAAAGGGGTCCTAGGACGAGGGTTCTCCACGTCATGCTAGGACTGCTTGATTTTTTTGAAAAAAAGGGGTCCTAGGACGAGGGTTCTCCACGTCAAACTAGGACTGTTTGGTATTTTTGAAAAGAGGTCCTAGGACGAGGGTTCTCCACGTCATGCTAGGACTGCTTGATTTTTGAAAAAGGGGTCCTGGGACGAGGGTTCTCCACGTCATGCTAGGACTGTCCGATATTTTTGAAAGGGTCCCGAGATGAGGGTTCTCCACGTCTACTGGGATTGCTTGATTTTTTGTAAAGGGGTCCTAGGACGAGGGATCTCCACGTCAAGCTAGGACTGTTTGATTTTTTGTTTTAAAAGGGGTCCTAGGACGAGGGTTCTCCACGTCATGCTAGGACTGCTTGATTTTCGAAAAAGGGTCCCGAGACGAGGGTTCTCCACGTCTACTGGGATTGTTTGATTTTTTTGAAAAAGGGGTCCTAGGACGAGGGTTCTCCACGTCATGCTAGGACTGTCTGATATTTTTGAAAATGGGTCCTAGGACGAGGGTTCTCCACGTCAAGTTAGGACTGTTTGATTTTTTTTTTTGAAAAGGGGTCCTAGGACGAGGGTTCTCCACGTCAAGCTAGGACTTTTTCTTTTAAAAGGGTTTTTTCTTCCCCTCTTTTCAGGGATCCCGAAGTTTGTCGGGAATTCAGTTTTGAAGTAGTGAAAGATTTTATTTGGACAAAACTTCACTTGGGTCTGTTGAGGCGACATTCTGGGAGCTGAGTTCTCCAGGTATCCTGCAGAAGTTTGAGCCTGAAAGATTCTTCTTCATCAAGAAAATGTTAGTAATCTTTGGGAAGACCACGGTTGTCCATTTGACAAAAACCGTATGACTTAAGTTTTAATCATGAGATGTGCATTTTGATGCTGGAGGTTATCCAAAACATTCTTGCAACATGCAAATGAGATCACAAATCCCTTGCATGGAAAATCTGGATCCAACAATTCGAAGATTCCAAAAAGAGTTTGTTCAAAACATCAATTGGAATATTTCTCGACGAGGAGGTCTTCTCACCTGTTTTGAGGTAATGATTTTAATAGTGGATGCACTCAATTCCTTACTGACCCGTGCCTAGGTTTTAGGCTCATTCGCAGCGCATACATTTTGATCGGTCGGGAGGTCTTCCACGGGACCGTAATGTTGGGCTTGGGTATCGGTTTTCAAGGGGGACCCGCTTTGGAGTCGAAGCCATTGAATGAAAGATTTCACCATCTGCTCCGGGTTTACAAGTCAAGGACCCTGCAAAATGAGAAAGAAATAGTCTTGCCCGTACTTCTTCGAGCTAAGCTATATGTTAACCCAAATGTCTTAGTCAGAGAAGACTGTTTCAGGGTTATGATGTTGGTAGGATTGGGGACTGAAAAAGGCTTGTTTTTGGCCCAGAATTCATGACGAGTCTGACATTGGTGATCATTGCTGATTTGCCACCTGTCCTTTCCATTCTGCATCTTCAGTCTTTGAGGCGCGCAACCGATTTTGAGGTGTGCACCAGCTCTTTTAGAGAGCGTCTCTGGTTGCATTAAGAAGATTGACAACTCTGTCTGCGTCTTTCCTCCGCGCTTGACATCATTCGGAGAGCAGTCTTTTTGATCTGACTCGTTTAGGAATTTTCTCTTTTCCCATCCAAGTTTCACTGGGGATCAATCAGATAACTAACACGAGCATCGGCCTTGCTTTTACCAGGCACTTTGCTTTTTCTTGATGCTGGGGATTTTCTTCGTCCTCATTTTCCTTTTGAAATCCCGCTTTTCTCATCTTCGGTAGATCATGTTAGACATATGATCGAATATCTAAACATGCTTTAAGCATTAGCCTAGGAATTTCTTTGTAATCCCTAAGTCTCGAACTCCTCCGTTTCTGAAGTGATGATGCATCAGTCTTGGAATGTGCAATGATCACCAACAGGTTTATGAAATAATTTGGCAGGCCCAACTTGGCTGTGCAAAGGGTATGGTGTGTGGGATAGAGAAATGAATGCTTCTCGTCATCCTATGGCACTTGGATTACCATATAAACAACACACAAAATTGATGTTAGTCCGAGCAAGAAAATTTCTAACCATTTTCTCCTGATGTTGCTGGACTCGCCTCCGTTTTGCCCCAATGTGGGGTGGTTCTTGACAGGGTTGAGAATGAAAACCGCCGTTCAATGGGGTTGTCAATGGTCACCTGTAGTGTTTGGGGATATGAAATGAATGCCTCCGTCATCCCAATCCATGTAATTGCTGCGAATAATCCCTACTTCCGTAGGTCCAGATTTCGCTATCTGATCTGCTCCACTTCTCTCTCAAGTGTGTATATGGGACGTGTTTGGATTAGGCTTTGCCTCTCGTCTTTTGAGAAAACGTCCCTTTGAGATTTTTGAGCAACTTTTGATTGGAAAAATCTCTTTTATTTTCTCCAAAAATTTTACCCGTCAAGGGGATTTTATGATGCACCATGCATGTTCTTATTCATGTTCAGACAACCTCATGTTTTAAAACATGAATGCCAATGAAGTTTGAATTCTATGTCTTTTCTAGACATTAGATTCTGAAAGCTTTTCTTTTTCTCTTTTTTTTTTATTAAGCATCTTCAATGGATTGGGGAGAGGGATACTTACCTGTCCCTCGCGGCTAGAGACCCCTGAAAATGCGGAAGAAACATGTTATTGTACGTTTATGAATTTTTCAAGAAATTAGAACGATACATCTTACCCTTGGTCATGTATTCCAATGGGTAATACATGGGATGTGAAAACCTGTTTCGCCTTGATGGCGAGCCCCTGTCAAAGACGGGAGTTAGATGTCAGTTTGCGTTCCAAAATTCAAGGCAAATTGGAACGATACAGCCTTGTTCTTGCTTTGTGTTTCCATTTGAACACAAAAGCGCGGCCTGCAGAATTTGGCCCTCTATCTTGTGGCCTTGATCCCTCTGTTTGGTTGGCGATGAATCATTCTCCAGGATTTGCCCCAGAGGAGATCCATTTGTGTTTTTGGACGCATTCCAGCGCCACTCTTCAGAGTTCCTTTTATTCAAGGAAAAAGGAAATTGTTATCGGAATGCATGTCAAAGCATGAAGTGTGGAAGCGATACTTTTTACCCTCCACTCAGTCTTATAATCAAAGACCATTTCTTGGAGTCCTGACTTCTAAGGTCGATAATTCTATTTGCCTCCTTGTCGGCGAGTTCTTTTATTTTGCGGCCTTCTGGTGCCAACAATTTTCTGTCCTTCTTGACAGTGAATCCCTGTCAACAATAAACATCAAGTGTCAGTTCGTGTTTCGAAATTCAAGACAAATCGAAACGATACTGCTTTACTCTCGCTTCGCGCCTCCATTTGATCACAAATGTAAGGCTTGTTGAAGTCGGCCATCTAGCTCGTGGCCATGATCTACCCGTCGGGTTGGCAACGAATCCTTCTCTAGGATTTGAACCGGATGAGATCAATTTGTGCTTTTGGACGTATTCTAACGCCATTTTGCGGGGTTCCATTTCCTGGCAGCTTGCCCCCTACAACGGATATTTCTTTTCGCTTCCACGTTGGGCGAAATCCTTTCTTTTGTGGCTTTTTGGCGCCACCAATTTTCTGCCAAATGAGAACAAACTCATGTTAAGCATGGGATCTTTGGGAGATCAATTTGGAACGGTACAAAGTTACCGTTCACCCAGGTTTGTATCTTGGGGTTTACTTCCGATGAGGACGATTCTGTCATTGCGTCCATGGATTTTGCCAGCGAAGAAATGTCCTTCCTTTGTCCGGCGCACAAATGATTCACTTGCCCCGATTAGACGTGGTTCATCATGGCTAGGTGATGCCTGCCCCAGCTAAATTCATTCCTGCGTTTTGCTATAATCTCCATCCTCTTTGGGGATGTCTTCCCTCTTGGGATTCCTGATGACGCCTTACTGACGTATTCCTTTCCTTCGTCGATTACTGACGCTTCTCATTTGATGTGGATGATGGATGCTGCTTCATCTCGTCTGTATTTGTGGGTGTTGTTCGTGAGACGATCCTCAATCACGTCGACAATTGCTTTGCCCCAGTTGGGCGGTGTTTATCTTGGCAGCATGCCTTGGCATTCCCATGCTTTTGGACGATTTTCAATCCGATTTGAAGACATTCATGCACCTGCATATGAAGAGACAGGTGTGGGGATTTATCTGGCTTCATTTGAAATTTCAGGAAGGAGGTACTCCCTTCGAGACTTCGTCCTTCCAACATTTGAAGGAGCAGTGTTTTCCAAGTATTTTGCTCCAGTGAGGCTTGTCTTGGTGTTTGTCATCTCTGGGTTTGATAACCCTGGTTCGATGCAATTTCATGGGGGATCGTGAGAATTTGCCCCCGGTTTGGCTCCTCGAAGCTGGTGGGGGAGCCCGCTCTCATGAATTTTTGTCGATTCTGGTCATCTATCTCGATTGCCAGATTCTTCGATTATTTTTTCTCTGTCCCTGGACAGCCTGACAATCTGGGGATTTGTCATGTGGCGGTTTGGTGATTCTCTCGATCACGGTCGCTATTTGAGATGTTCGACGTTCCCCTATTGAAAAGAAGAAATCTCATGAGTAAAGGGCATGTATAATTGACTATTGGAGTCGATACAATTTACCCTTGAAATTCGTCCTGCGGGAACCGGCATTTCTCCCTTTGGGTTCTCTGTGTGCAGGATGTGTGCATGATATGCATGATGCATGTTATGTATGCATGCAACGAAAAAATGAGTTTGTACTTTTCATTCTATTCAAAGAAGGCATTTTTATCAGATGTGTCAATCTGCAAAACTTGAAATTTTCTTTTCAAGTGTTCTTTTCACAGAGATTTCTAAATGATGAGAAACTTCTTCAGGTTTTCTTAAAGGTTTTGTTCACAAATTGAGCCATTAGAATGCTCTTGAAAACATTCAGCCACAGTGCATGTCTGAGATGTCATGAAAATGGATACTCCCCGTTTGTCATTTGAAAGCACTGCCTCCTGAGTCCTTTGCTTCTGTTCCCAACCTGAAAGGAGAAAGAAATGAAACATTATTCTCATATCAAGAAAACAATCATTTTGGAACGATACGTCCTTTTACCGAATGGATGGCTCCGCATCGTTCTCCTTCTCATTTAGAAGGGTTTGATGCGTTTTGTCTTTGATGGATTACTCCACTTCATCATGATTCATGGGTGGTAACTGCTTCAGGGACTTCCCTTATGTATTCCCATGGTGAATTCGGCATATCCGACCTTCGGTACCCTTTCTAGGTAGAGAGTGATTTGCCCCCAGCCACTAAGTGCTTCGCCTGGGCTGGCTTTTAAATTTCTCTGACGTCTGGTATCTACTCTGTACTCTCTTTTGTGACACCAGATGATATGATCGTACGATCTTCCGAAGATCTTAGCATTTGATGTTCCGCAACGTTTTGGCACTTCTTGATCTCATCGATACATTTTGATTTCTTCATGCATCTTTTGCCTTGTCATCATTTCATGACGTCCCTCGAGCATCTTGTTATTTGGCATCCGCCAGCGTGGGTTTACTCGTGATTGGGTACTTCAACAACCTAATTAGGTTGCTCCATCTTCATAATTTAATTCATTTTGTCATTGCAATCCCAATGGGTGACGTCTGATGAAGGCACCTTCCTCTTCATCTTGTAAGGAATGCAAGTTTCTCTTTGTTGGCCTTCAACCATCTTATCCATCGTTCCATGATCATCTTGCATGTGATCGGATGAGGACATTTTCGACAAATGTATGCCATGTAAAACATGTCCCTCGTGTCTTTCCACAAATGGATTTTCCTTCTCTACCTGTTTTTCACCTGAGAGGAAGAGATAGGAAATATTATGCCAATATCTGATTGAAAATCAATTAGGAACGACACGTCTTTACACTTGACCCGGCTGCCCCGGTCAGGTGGCGTCTTCCCTAGTTGAGTGGGATATGCCCCAGTCGACTGCCTTGATCCTTTCACAATTTTTACGGTTCCCTTTTCAATTAGGGGATATCTGCCGTTCAGTGCTTCCTGTCTCTTTTCATCTTGGCGGGCTTTGCCCCAGTATGCTGTCTTGGTGAGAAGTCGACTTCTTTGTCTGACTTCAAATATCCATCCTAGTGGCTCGAGTTGTCAGCCAGTTTCAATCTTCTTGAAGCACCACTCCTGAGGATCAATAAAACACAATCAGCAAATTTTCAAATTTAAAGAGATTAGATTACAGCTAACTCTCTTCCGCATGTGGCTCCTTTGATTGCCTGTTGTTCAACGTCTTGAAAGATGGCAAAAATGCCCTCATCAGTTGACTATTTTTCTTGATGATTCCCTGGTCGGACAGTCAGGTTAGAATTTAAGACTGTCGGGGTACCCCCTGTGTGGTGAGGATGAGTGTCTTCATCTCTGTCATCATTGCGAACACCTAAGCCAACTGACTCTCCAGGGTGGTTAAGCGCTTTTCTATGCCATCCTGGTCCATTTTAACTTGCGACTGATTCTTCACACAAGTCCCCGAATTTTGATTCTGGAAATTACCTGTTCGAACGACAGGAACATGTCAGAAAGGGAAGTAAAGCATAAATCCTTTCAATTTTATGCTTTCTTGTGATTAACGAAGATAAGGACTTTTACACAAGCCTTAACCTTATGTGAAAAATTCTTATCGATGTTTTTCAAGAGAAAACATAAAACTAAAAGGAGCGTAATCCATGGTTATCACTTTTGGTAAATCCCCAGAAAATCTGTGGAATTTCCAAGGAGATAAAAATGCAATTCCAATGTGTCCTAAACTCGATTAGAGATAGGACATCCAAATTGAAATGATTTCCCGAAGGTAATTTGGATATCATGTCTCCTCTTGAACTTAGGAAACATGGACGACTTTAGTTAATTACCAAGGATTACCAATGATGCATGCTATAGACCGGTACAATTCCATGTCCGGCGCACCATGAAATGAATATTAGATTCTCGTACTTGGGTTAAATACCAAGTGTGAGTTCTAACGAAAATTTCATCTAGGCGAGACACGCAATTGAATCGGAAAATCTGAATGGTTGAGAGAAATTCCAGTGTCACATTCCAATGTCAAGACACTTAGACAAGACTTATGAATCGAGGTGTAAAAGATAGATGGGAGGCCCACAGACGAGTGCTCCTTACAGACTCGATGATCCTGATAAAAGAAAAGGGACAATTGGAATGGAGCCCTTAAGAACCTAAAGAGATGCCCCAAGTTGGGTCTTCGAGGGACGACGCTTGGTGTCTTCGGTTCGGCCCTTCGGGTCTTTATTTTCGTCAGATGCCCTTTTGATGATGCCTGGCAGGTGTCTCCGATTTGCTGTTATTGCATGTCCTTCAACTATCGGTATGGTCACCGGATCATTCCTTGGACAGCTTGAAGAGGGTAGACTTCGTTGAATGTCCCGACAGTCTGATGGCGGATGAAGCGTCGCTCATACTTGAATACGTCCAGGATGTGGGACCGACTTGGAGAGATCATCTCTTCTATCCGTACTCTATATTGGAATTAGACTCAACCATTGGATTTGATGAATGCAGCATGATGTGCAAAATGAAAGGCTGTAGATGAATTTAAATAGAAATGGCAGGACCTTACCATAAGTGGCGTTTAATGACTTTTTGGTTTTAGGTATACCAACCCTCCATATATATGCGCATGAGACAAGTGAGGCTCGACTCTAAAAATCAAAATGGCTTAGGTGAGGAACCTAGAGGCTTCCCTCTATCCGAGTCGATAAATTCGTCCATGAGCGCAATCCACAACAAATGGATAAAAGTCTCGACTTGGATAGTGAGTGGGATCGAATATGGTCGACCCCAGCGCAAACCACGCTAGAGCGTTGCATATCGATCCCTAATCTATGGCTACCTGAAAAGGTGATTTCGCGGCCTGGGTTTGGGCGCTTTGTGCAAAGTGTCGTGATCCTCAAATATGCAGTGAATCATGCGCAACAATTTATATATCAATCAGCGCTTCAAATCATCCATATAACATACATTCCTACGCCCATCCTGCATAAGACAATGTTAATCACAGACTACACCCCATATCACTCCAATCTGCAAAAACATATAACACCTATCGTGAGCGGACTTACCTCACCTTCAAGAGCGCCTGCAGGGTTAGAAAAATCACTCAACGTTTTAATTACGGCCTAAGTCCACTTGAGGTCTAGAACCAAGTGTTCTAGAACAAAGTCCCCAGCGGAGTCGCCAGCTGTCGCGACCCGTCCGAAAATCAACGGACGCGGCTAATGGATTACCGATCGCGGCCCCCACTCTGAAATGTGGATCGCGGGCTTTGGATCGGCGCGGGCCCTCCCAGGCCCATACCAAATCGCGGCGGGAGTTTCTTTTGAGGGATTCGACGATAAGAGTTGATCGCTTTCGACCTTAGTGTGGTCGTGGTGGCATGTGCAACGTGTGCATGCATTTGGAGTCGCCACCGGTCTTTCTTGGAGGGTAGACCGGAAACCTTACTGACCGATTGGGAGAGATCGATCAATTCTGCGGGACCAGAGATTTTGGGTTCGGGGACTTGGTTACGTCGGTGTCATTACCAACGCCCTTTCGGTACCTAACGCGAGTGATTTTCCTAATTAAGATTTCATGCAGGCGCAATTTTGGGTGATATAGGTATGAGTCAGGGTTTCATGCAGATTGGAAGACTGGTCCTACCACATCACAGTCAATATAATGAAAGCGCAAGTCAAGTGCATAAAAAAATCATGTCAATACACATCAATTTCAATCATTGGCCTCCTAGTATAGCCATAATGGCTTAGGGAAGATGTGATTTAGGGCTAGGGGTAAAATGGGAAGATTCGGGGACAATTAGCCCGAAGGGCAAAATTATCATTTTTGAAAGGTTTGGATACCGAATTACCCAAAATATTCCATGGCCAGTTGATTGTGGCCATTTCCCATTTTTGAGAATTTTTTGGAATTTCTTGATTTTTCTTCAATTTTTGGAAGACGACTCGCCCAAAGGGCGAAATCGTCATTTTCAAGAAGGTTCGGGGTTCAAAACACCCGGGATGAGCCTTGGCCAGTTGTTTGTGGCCATTTCCTATTTTTTGGGATTTTCCCAGATTTTTTAGAATTTTTTGGAAGATGGTTTGCCGGAAGGGCAAAACTGTCATTTCTGGAAAGATCGAGGGTCAAATGACCCGGAACAGGTCATGGTCAATTGAACGTGGCCATTTCCTATTTTCTGGAATTTTTTTAGAATTTTTCTGAATTTTTCGAATTTTTTTGAATTTTTTTATGATTTTTTATTTTTTATTGATTTTTTGATTATTTTATTATTATTTTTGAATTTTTTAATATTTAAAAATATTTTCCGGGCCGGGTCAGACCCGGCCCACGCCTCTCGGACGCTCGGCCCGACCCTAGGGGTCGAAACCGGCCTAAAAACGACGCCGCTTCATATTTTTAAACATTTTTCCAATTTTTAACAATTTTTTTGATTTTTTATCTATTTTATTTAATTATCCGAAAATTCCCCGGATCGGACGGTCCACATCGTGCCACGTGGCTTCGTCTCGTGCGCCCGATCCTCCACTAGATCGGGCGACTCACAGAGAGCCATGTGGCTCGATCACGACCGTCGGATCAAAAATCAATTTCTTTTCCTTTTTTAGAAAAAAACCACAAATCGGACGCTCTAGAACGTGCCACGTGGCTTCCTCTGGTGCGTCCGATCTTGTACAAGATCGGACGTCCCTCAGCGAGCCACGTGGCACATCCTCGTCCGCCGGATCGATTATTCGAAAATCATTTATTTAATTTTGCAAAAATTCCAGGATCGCGACACGTGTCGCGATCGTGGCCGTCCGTTTGTTTTATTTGAAAATAAGCGGACCGGACCCCACCCGGCTGACGTGGCTGCCTACGTGGCACGCCACGTCGGCCGTTGACCGTTGACCGGCCGGAGGGTCGCCGGAGAAGACGATGAACAGTGAAAAATCCGGCGAGAATAGTAAAAATTCCGGCGAGGTCGCCGGAAAATGCCCAAAATTGACCAAAACTCAGAATTTTTTGGGGATTTTCGCACCACTAGACTCTCTAACATTTCAACATTAACATACGACAAAATGAGGGCCATGAGCACGTCGGAAATGGCCGAACCGGACCTCCCCGGAACCGGCGCCGGCGAGAGAAAATTTTCAGAAATTTTTTATCGTTCAAAGCTTGTTCTACCCATTCAAGAAGCGTCTAAATAAGGTTTAGGGACTTACCTTAGGTCTCTTAGGCGTCGGCGACCGTGGGCTTCGCCGGACCGAGCTCTCGGCTCGGGTATGCGTCGGGGAGCTCCGGCCATGGTTTCCCGACACGTTTCAATGCAAAATAAATAGCAAGGTAGGCGGAGGGATGGTGGTAGAGGAGTTTAGGAACCAAATGCGCAACAAATAAGGCTCGGGGAGCCTCGGCCGAGACTCAAAAAATGCAAAGCCCGTTTGGGCATTTCGTCGAACACCCGGCGTGCATAAGAAAAAATGAAGACCGGGGAAGATACCGACTTGTCCAAGGGACGCCGGTGATCAAAAATGCTTTGATGATGATCGGTGAGGGTTGCTGAAGGTCCGGGGAAGCTCCTCCAGTGCCGGTTTCGCCCGAAAAAATCCCCCCTCTCTCTTTGCCGAGCTTCGCTTAAATCCGAGCTCCCTCGCCGGTTTTCGTGGCCGACCGGCGCGCCTCGGCACGCCCAACGCCTCTGCCCAATGCGAGCCTCGGCCTCTTGCCTGTCCCCCACGCGTGATGCTTTTTTTTTTTTTTGAAAATCACACGCCCCCATGCTCTGTTTGCTGCACATTCTGTTCTGTGCATGCTGTCCACGACCCGGGTCGGACCGGGTCGGGTCGGGTCGGACCCGACCGACCCGGTTCGGCCAAATCACCCAAATCGTCAAATTGACCCCCCAAATGACCTCTTTTCATGAAATTGATGGCAAAATCGGATTCCTTGACATGTTTTCCATCAAATATGGGTATTTTCGTGAATCAATTTATTGAAATTCTGTGAAAACCCCAAATTGTCCCTAGGATCCGAAATTTAATTTCGCCAAATCGAGGGCCTAAAAGATCGAATTAGCCAAAATTGAGCCCACTAATGGATTCATCATGATGAAAACTGTTGGGTAGAGGTGTTTAATTTTAATGGGTGTGCCCGTGTGAAATTTAATTTCAAAAATTGTGAAACCGGGGACTAAATTGAAAGATTTTTATGCAATTAAGCCCTTTCGGTTAAAATTGATCAAATTGGAGGGCAAATTGACCCAATTGCATTTCAATACTTTGGAGTCCAATGTCATAGCTTATAAAAACCGAGAATTGAAAATTAAAAGACTCGAAAAGGATTTTTTAGGCCCGGTTCGGGATTAGGTTTGTGAAGGAACCCAATGAACCAAGCCGAATTTCCCTAATAAAAAGTGAAAATATTGAAGAGAGAATTAAAATAAAATTTCTGAATATTTTTTGTAATTTTCTGACCACGGATGGTATTTTTCTGATTTTTTGGGTATTTTTTATAATTAAATAAATTCCAAAAAATATTAAAAAATTCAAAAAATATTTTTTGCTCAAAATTGGTTCCTAAGGCTAGGCTAAGGCTCCCAAAGTTAATTTTGCAATTTTTTGACCTTTTTTGCTATTTTTAATTAATTTTAGAAATAAAAAATTATAATAATGGATGGTCAAAAATCAGGTGTCAACAGGCATATGTATTTTCAAAAATTGATCTTCGCTCAGGATACCATCAATTGCAAGTTAAAAATGAAGACATTCCGAAGATAGTATTTCGGACAAGGTATGGTCACTATGAATTTTCAGTGATGCCATTTGGATTGACCAATGCTCCGGCTGCCTTTATGGATATGATGAATCGAGTATTCAAACCATTCTTGGATAAGTTCATAATTGTGTTTATTGATGATATATTAGTCTATTCCAAGAATGAGGAAGAACATAGGCAGCATTTGAGGTTAGTAATGCAAATTTTGAGAGACCACATATTATATGCTAAATTTAGTAAGTGTGAATTTTGGTTGGATCGAGTTATTTTTCTGGGGCATGTTGTCACTGGAGATGGAGTATCGGTGGATCCGGCCAAAATAGAGGTTGTAGTAAATTGGCCAAGGCCAATGACAATAACCGAGATTCGTAGTTTCTTAGGACTGGCAGGATACTATAGGAGGTTTGTAGAAGGATTTTCCAGAATTGCCGGTTCTTTGACTCAGTTGACCTGGAAAAATGTAAGGTTTGAATGGAATGAAAATTGTGAAAAGAGTTTTCAAGAGCTCAAAAGAAGGCTGACTACAGCGCCCGTGGTGACAATACCATCTGAATGTGGGGGATTTGTGATCTTTAGCGATGCATCACATAAAGGTCTTGGATGTGTCTTAATGCAAAATGGAAAACTGGTGGCTTATGCATCTAGACAATTAAAGCTGTATGAATTAAATTATCCCACTCATGACTTGGAATTGGCAGCGATAGTTTTCGCATTAAAAATCTGGAGGCATTATCTATATGGGGAAAAGTTTGAGATTTTTATAGATCGTAAAAGTCTCAAATATTTATTTTCTCAAAAGGAGTTGAATATGAGACAGCGCAGGTGGTTGGAGTTATTGAAGGATTATGATTGCGATATATTATATCATCCTGGAAAAGCAAACAGAGTAGCTGATGCTTTGAGCCAAAAGTCAGCGTCAATGGCAAGCTTGCAGACTCGAGCATGGAAATTACTCGAAGAAATTCCAAATTCAGAATTTAAAATTGAGTTGGATGAAGTGACTGGTATTTTAGCGACATTTAGAATTGAGCTTGAAGTAGTACAGAAAATTAGAGTCTTGCAACAAACGGACGAAGAAATTTCGAAGATTCGAAATGAGATGTCACAAGGAAAACGAACAGATTTTAAATTGTCGGAGGATGGAATTGTCCGATTTCATGGACGTATTTGTGTACCGAGTAATAAGGAATTAAAGGAAGAAATTCTGAATGAGGCCCATAGGAGCAGATACAACATTCATCCTGGAGGTACCAAGATGTACCAGAATCTTCGACAGAATTATTGGTGGAATGGAATAAAAAGAGATGTGGCTCAGTTTGTTGCTCGATGCTTGACTTGTCAATAGGTCAAGGCAGAACATCAAAAGCCGGCAGGATTGTTAAGGCCATTGGAAATTCCTGAGTGGAAATGGGAGCACATAACTATGGATTTTATTCAGGGACTCCCAAGGACGTCAAGTGGGTATGATTCGATCTGGGTGGTGGTTGATCGCTTGACAAAGTTAGCTCACTGTATGGCGGTAAGAGTCGACTACCCAATGCAAAAATATGCCGACTTGTACGTTAAACAGATTGTTCGACTTCATGGTGTTCCTGTGACTATCACCTCAGATATGGATTCAAAGTTTACATCTAATTTTTAGCGAGGTTTGCAAGAAGCGTTGGGAACTAAATTACAGTTTAGTACTGCTTTTCATCCTCAGACAGATGGACAGGATGAAAGAATAATTCATATTTTTGAGGATATGCTTCGCGCCTGTGCCATAGATTTTAAAGGAAATTGGGACAAAAAATTGCCTTTAGTGGAATTTGCTTACAATAACAGTTATCAGCAAAGTATTGGCATGGCACCTTTCGAAGCATTATATGGACGGACCTGTAGAACGCTCGCATGTTGGTCTGAGGTAGGTGAAAGGACATTGACAGGACCTGAGTTAGTTCAGATTACCTCGGATGCAGTAATTGTAATTCGATTGCCGTGAATGCCAAAATGATTGAAAACGTTATTCTTTGAAGTGTAAGGTTTCGTCTGGGAGTTGCTCGAAAAGTTGCGCTGAAGAGAACATGGTTGCGATGAAATTGAGTGAGTGGGTGTCGTTGGTGGAGTCGTGATGGAGAGCAGAAAGGAGTAATGAACGTGGGGTAATGGTTGATCTCTTTGCTATGAATGTAATGCCGAGATGGAATATTGTCTGTGAAAGACCTTAAACTAAATACAAGTTTTCGTATTTTGTAGGATTGATTTCAGGTGGAATTGAGGTGTAGCATAGTTATATAAAGGGTTGTCGTTGAGGTTGGTGAATGAAGGCAGTAATGTAGAGAATTGTAAGTTGATACTGTGATTATTGCTCGAGACCTTATATCTATTCTTTACAAATATGATAACAGAATTTATAAATTTTTCTTTATCTTCGAAGACACTAAATTATTGCTTTGGAGGTTCTATTCTCGTTGGTTTTGCTTTGAATTTTAAACATTACCATTTCTGGAGGAAATGGGTGGAATACGGGAGAGACTTGGAATTGCCTATAAGATTTTCTTTATTCCTTTATGCTGGAATTTATGTTTTCAGAATAATTCATGAGTGGCAATGAATTTTGCCGGTTTGTGTTGTGTTCTATACCGAACAGGGAATTGAGGGCCACGAACAGATATTGTTTTATGACTTGCCTTTGAGATATTAAACTTTGTATCATATGAGCATTCATTTCATGGATTTGCATTGAGAGAAAGTGAGGCTAATGGGCTTCGCAGCCAATGAATAATACCCCATGGAGTTTATGGGAAGGCCCAGCTGTGTGATCTGGGCGGTCTCGTTGCGTGGGCCGGACCAGTCTCTGTGGTGGAACGAGACGTCTCATAAATTCATTTCATGCATTGCATTTCTCATTTGTGGATAAATGAATGATGCATCTATTGTATGATTTTATTTATTGAGCTAGAACTTGACTTGCTGAGTTTACTCACCCCGTTATTTATTTATTTTTTTAGGTAACAATGTCTAGTGCGCCAAGATTCTTTTATGGTACACCCACAGATGTGACTATAAACGTGGAGCAGTATGTATGTGATAGGACCCCTGACTTGCCTATGGTCTGACTCACGGTTACTCTTAAAGTCAATGGTGGTTTGGATAGGGAAGACTATTCCCATGCGTTTACTGCTGTCTATGGCATCCTGGAGGACTATTTAGGTTTTATTGGGCCGCTACCTCGTGAATATGTAGCGCCATAAGTACTAGTTGGTTGGGGTAGTGGTTCTACATTGTATAGTTTTGGTTTGTACTTTTGCAGTTTGAATGTCGGGTTTGTATGGGAGTTTTTGTTGGGTTTCAGTTGTCCTTTTTGTTGTACCGGGTAGGGCAATAGTCTATTTTTTGGAATGCCACCCGATGAGTTACCTCCCAGGTTGTAAATAAAACGAACCCGACTCTAGCTGACTTTCTGAATGTATATATTAATAAATGACAGTTCTATGTTTTGTTTACTTGCATGTCTTGTTTTTTTTTTTTAATTTCAACTTCAGATTAATTACTAGTAATCGATAGCTTACGTGGCGTGCCTGGGACGCCACGGGTTTGTTGACACCTGATTTTTGACCATCTATCATTGTGATTTTTATTCTTTAAAATTAATTAAAAATATAAAAAAAGTCATAAAATCACAAAATCAACTTTGGAAGCCTTAGCCTAGCCTTAGGAACCAATTTTGAACAAAAAATATTTTTTGAATTTTTTAAATATTTTTCGAATTTTTTAATTATTTAAAATACTCAAAAAATCAGGAAAATACCATTCGTGGTCAGAAAAATACACAAAAATATTCAATAATTTTGTTTTAATTTCCTCTTCAAGTGTGTCACCTTAAATCTAGAAAATTCGGCCCGGGTCACTATGTTTCTTCACAAACATAAACCCGAATCGGGCATAAAAAAATCCTTTTCGAGTCTTTTAATTTTCAATTCCCACTTTTTATAAACTATGACATTGGATACTAAAGTATCGAAGTGCAATTGGGTCAATTTGCCCTCCAATTTGATCAATTTTGAACAAAAGGGCCTAATTGCACAAATTCCTTTCAATTTAGTCCCCGGTTTCACAATTTTTGAAATTAAATTTCACACGGGCATGCCTATTAAAATTAAACACCTCTACCCAATATTTTTCATCATGAGGAATCCATTGGTGGCCTCAATTTTGACTAATTCGGTCGTTTGGACCCTCGATTAAGCAGAAATCAATTTCGGATCCTAAGGGTAATTTGGGGTTTTCACTAATATTCAATCGATTGATTCGTGAAAATACCCCTATTTGATAGAAAACATGTCAAGGAGTCCGATTTTGCCATCAATTGTATAAAAATGGGATTATTTGGGGGCTCAATTTGGCTAAATTAGGTCGAACCGGGCCGGTCGGGTCAAGACCGACCCGGTCCGACCGGGTCTGCAACTAAGTTGCAGACCCCACCGTCCGACAAAGGCAAGGAGGACAGAGAGGATGGAGGGGCAGCGAGGCGCGGCTGTTTAAAATAAAAAAGGGACAGCAGGGCCACGCCTCGTGGTTTTTGAGGCGAGTGGACGCCAAAAGGCCGGTCGGCCACGGGAGGCCGGTCGGCCAAAAATAAAAACAAAAGAACAAAAGTGAGAGTTTTGGCCGAAGGAGTGCAGGCGGAGACCAGGGAAAAATCAGAGAGAGAGAGAGAGGTTCGGGGAGGAGGAAGAGGGTGACAAGGACAAGCTGGTCATCGTCGTCGTCGTCGCGCGCCACCGCCGCGGCCGAATCACCAGGTCAGTGTCGCCCCCCCTGTTTTGCCCTGTTTTCGTGCTGTTGAACAGGGCTCCTCGGTCCGGCTCGATTTCAATCGAGTCGGACCAGAACCGATAGTACCCGAACCCCCTGATGATGCATATAGAAATAATAAATAGTCATTTTAACTCGGTATCCCTCTTGGAGCTTCGACGAAATCATTTCAACAACTTTCCGAGGGTGCACGCCACATGTTCGATGAATGTCCTAAAATGAGCCGAGTTGGTCGATCCGATTAGCGAACTGTGATATGCTATACTTCGTGTTTTCATGCTCAAAATCGCATTTAGAATCATCCCTAAGCCTGGCTATACCGTTTTGTTGCATGAGTCGAATTGTAAATAGCCAAATCGAACCTATCGCCGACTTCGTCGGAGCTCGGAGCCGGGGACCGCCAGCCGCTAACCATTGGACCTCGTGGACCTCAGGTAAGCCTCTGGACCTTCATTGGATTTTTTTTAGAATTAATTAAACCAAGCTTGGACGAAGAAAATTTTCTGGCAATTGGTCGCCTGAGCCGGGACTGTGGCTGTCCGGTTTGCCCTTCTTCGGCGGGTTCGTGGCTTTTATTTCTGTCTTACGTTGATGCTGAGTCCGTAGGGAGTCGAAGGCTAAAAAAAAGGAGTGAAAATTTTGAAGATTTGGCCTCGGTTTGGGCTTCCCGGCGAGATTTCCGGTGAAGAGGCCGGAATATTTACTGTTCCGGCGTCTTCTCCGGTAGCCCTCGTCCGGTCAGAAGTCAAACTGCTGACGTGGCACGCCACGTGGTGGCCACGTCAGCCGGGTGGGACCGGTCGAGGCGCTTTTCAGGCGATCGAGGTGGATGGTTCGGATCGCGACACGTGTCGCGATCCTGTGTTTTTGGGGAAATAAAAATGATTTTAGAAAATTAATAAATGATTTTCGAAAATAATAAAAATATTTTGATCCGACGGTCGATGTTGCGCCAAGTGGCGCTCTCTGGAACGTCTGATCTGCGGCTAGATCGGACGTTCCACGGGAGGCCACGTGGCGCTCTCTGGGCCATCCGATGGGAGGGTTTTCTGATAATAATAAAAAATAAATAAATAAATCAAAAATTGAATAAAAAAATAGAAAATCATAAAAAAAAATTCAAAAAAATTCGGAAAATTCAGAAAAATTCTAAAAAAATTTCAGAAAATAGGAAATGGCCACATTCAACTGGCCATGACCTGTTCCGGGTCATTTGACCCCTGATCTTTCCAGAAATGACGGTTTTGCCCTTCTGACAAACCGTCTTCAAAAAAAAAAAATTCTAAAAAATTCCAAGAAAATCCCCAAAAATAAGAAATGGCCACAACCAACTGGCCAAGACTCATTCCGGGTGTTTTGAACCCCGACCCTTCTTAAAAATGACGATTTCGCCCTTCGGGCGAATCGTCTTCCAAAAATTGAAGAAAAATCAAGAAATTCTCAAAAATTCTCAAAAATGGGAAATGGCCACAATCAAATGGCCATGGAATATTTTGGGTAATTCGGTATCCAAATCTTCCAAAAATTGACGATTTTGCCCTTCGGGCTAAATCGCCTCCAAATCTTCCCATTTTACCCCGGTCCTAAATCACGCCTTCCCTAAGCCCTTATGGCTATACTAGGAGGCCATGTGATGTGAATTGATGTGCATTGATGTGATTTATTTATGCACTTGATTGCTCTTTCACTAAAATTGATTGTGATTGATAGGAATAGTCTTCCAATCTGCATGAAACCCTGAATCAACCTACCTCACCCAAAATTGCACTTGCATGAATTCTTAGCTAGGAAAATCACTCGCGTTAGGTACCGAAAGGGCGTTGGTAATGACACCAGCGTAACCAAGTCCCCGAACCCAAAATCTCTGGTTCCGCAGAACTGATCGATCTCTCCCAATCGGTCAGTAAGGTTTCCGGTCTACCCTCCAAGAAAGACCGGTGGCGACTCCAAATGCATGCACAAGTTGCACATGCCACCACGACCACACTGAAGGTCGAAAGCGATCGACTCTTATCGTCGAATCCTTTGAATAATACTCCCGCCGCGATTTGGTATGGGCCTGGGAGGGCCCGCGCCGATCCAAAGCCCGCGATCCGCACTCCGGTGCTGGGGAAAAGGCCTGCGATCGGTAATCCATTAGCCTGAGTCCGCTTTCGGACGGGTCGCGACAGGGTTCTGACAGTTTTTCATGAAAGTGATTTTAAAATCGGACTCCTCGACATGTTTTCCTTCTAAAATGAGTATTTTCGTGAACGATTGAGATGGAATTTAATGCAAACCCCAAATTGCACCTAGGATCCGAAAATGATTTTCGCCAAATCGGAGGCTCAAACAATCAAATCAGTTTAAATTGAGGTCACCAATGAGTTCGGGACGATGAAAAATATAGGTAGAGGTGTTTAATTTTCATGGGTATCCCTAAGAATGATTTAATTTTAATATTCGCGAAACCGGGGACTAAATCGCAAAGAAATTTGTGCATTTAAGTCCTTTTTGTCAAAATTGATCAAATTGAAGGCCTACTTGACCCAATAGCACTTCCAGATTCTAGATCACAATGCCATGGCTTATTGTAAGTGGAAATTGAAAATTAAAGGATTCCAAAGGTAATTTTTATGGTCGATTCGGGTTTATGTTTGTGAAGGAACATAATGACCCAAGTCGAATTTTTTAGATTTTTAAGGACAATTCTGAAAAGGGAATTAAAATAAAATTATGGACTATTTTTGTGCATTTTTCTGACCATGAATGGTATTTTTCTGATTTTTTTGGGTATTTTTATAATTAAATAAATTTGAAAAAATATTAAAAATTATGAAAGCTATTTTTGTTCAAATTTGGTTCCTAAGGCTAGGCCAAGGCTTTCAAAGTTGATTTTGTAATTTTATGACTTTTTTTTGCTATTTTTAATTAATTTTAAAAAATAAAATCAAAATAAAATACGATTAAAAATCAGGTGTCAACACCCATCATCTGAAGAAACGTAAAACACTACCCTCCAAGAAATTGTAAATGGAACTTTAATTCATTGAAGGCTAAATCAGTAAATTCTCTCTCGATAAGAGATATCAGACACTGATTCCTAGATTTCTTGAAATGAGCGATATATTGATTCATCGTCTCGGTATTGTACTGATACATTCTTACCAAGTCAACCACTGTTACTTCGAGCACCGAATGGTAAAATTGAGAATGAAATTGTCTCTCAATCTCAGCCCATGTCTAAATATAATCTGCAGGTAAATTTGTATACCTTGTGAATGTTGTTCGTGACAAAGATAACGAGAACAACCTTAACCTCAAATATTCATTGGTCCCGGCCTCCCTACATTGTGCCAAGAAACGGCCAATATGTTCCACTGTTGACTGATTTTCCTCTCCTGTGAACACAATTAAGTCTAGTGTTTTGAATCTTCTCTGGTAAGGGATATTATCAACCTAATCGGAATGAGATTTCCTATAAACTGGTCTTTGGAGCACCTATGTCTGCTCCCAACAGTTGGATCACTAATTTTGCTACTCGATCTAAGTTCCATGGCCTCAAATTCTGTTGGCCAATCCAAGCTTCTTGCCCCTTGAGATCAACTTGTGGAGGCCTATCCATTCCTTGATTCTCCAAATTGAAGTTAACTGGCGGCACCCATCTATACTGTTGATTCCCCATGACCTGTGGATTCGGTTGAACTCCAGGAGATCTCATGGGATCCACATTGGGCAAATTCGGTGCTGGTTGTGCATTTTGAACACTTGGGTTAACCATGTTAACTTTAATCAGTTCAGTTTGAGGAAAATTATAACCGCTAACTCCATTCATCAAATTAACCAGAGTTGGATTTTCTGGTCTCGGTATAATTCTCATGGCTGGGAGTGGTAAAAACTATCCCCCATTGCCATTATATCCAATATTGAGTGGTCCAAACACCGGGGGAAATGGCCTAGTGTCGAGAGAACTCACATGGAAAGGTAAAACTTGAGAAGATGAATTAGGATGCAATATTTCCTCGTTTATGGCATTAACCAATATGGGCTTTATCACGTCAGTTACATGTCTCACCATGTAATGGGATAGTTCATTCTGCTCCTCGTCAAATATCCTCTTCATCATGGCCACTAATGTAGCATTGGGTGCCAAAATGCGAGTTTATTTCTCGATTAACTGTAGTGAAATATCGGCATTATGAGGAGGTATTTTCGCAGCCGGATTGGCTGTAGAATACTCTGACAGCGCCGTCATCGGGATTTGTCACGCCCCGACTCTCGAGCTCGCGACATCCCTTGCCAAATCGCCACTAGGTCACGAAGGATAGCGTCCCAGGCGGACTATCGACCTACTATCATACGGCGCATGCGGAACGTGCAACTTCCAAACGATAAGATCAGCATGGGATAGAGAATCATAAACAACCAGTCAAATAAAATAGAAGCACTAAACAGATGAGAATAGATGATCCATGACCTTACAGAGCTAACAGCTAATATATACAACCCCATGCTTCGGGGTGGCCCTCTAAGACTCTCAAAAAGATACAGAAGTCGGGGTAATGTCAACTCTCATCTACTCCAAAATGGTACCCCCACAAAAGATCCACCAACAGACCAAAAAAAGATCACAGTTCAGACTAGTGATCACGGCGGCCCCAACGGAGGAGCCGAGTTGTTGGGATCGTCATAAGAACTATTACTTGACTGCACAGAAGAGGCTACAGACTCCTCGGGCTCGACCTCAGGCTGCGTACCGGGTTCGGGATCCACCACCTCCCCGTTAGGCGTATCAATGTCCATCGGGTCCCAGGCGGCGGCATTAGCGACCCCCTGAATAGGTGGTCCCTCAAACCCACGAACCGGGCCGTAGAGATCAATCCCGTCACGAAGATACCAGGCCTTGAAGAGATGAGCCACCAGAAGTGGCATCCCCTCATCGACCCATATCGTCGTGACGTGACGCTCCCAGACCTGATCCGTACCTGGAACCGGATGAGACGTGACATCGTGAGACGAGTGGGTAGGGGTATCGAATCGCACGGGCCTTTCCATTACTTCGGACCTGAAAGGTTAACCCACGACGGGGTGAGAAATAAATCTCAGTGAATCAGGCCTAAGCTCAGTTAGGACATTGATTCGCCCAGAATATACTAAGCACCGCAACCAACATACAATTCAGTCGCATAACTCAACAAGATATAGTCATAACATATTAAACAACCCATCAAGGCATCACAAATCCAGTGTACATCAGGCACCACACAATTCACTCATTTCAGATGACCCACGCCACTGGCGTGATCCAATTCCACCACGCGATCCAGCACCTTAGTGCGATCTAGCGTCCTTCCGGTAGAACCGGACTACGTCTCATTTCCCTCTCAACGACGGCTACTAGAGGTGGTGTATCCAGTGCACTCAGCACGACACCAGCAAGCAGGCATCCCTAGACGGGGCGTCGGTCCATCACAAGCAGCGACCGGCATCCGATAATTCCTTAAGACCGTACGTCTGGCACGAGGCATGAATTACCGTGCTTCTGGCAAATCGTTTACAATAGGTACGGTAAGTGCACAAACAGTACCAAACGAACTTGCCAGGTACTGTTGACACCTGATTTTTGACTATTTATTATTGTGATTTCTATTCTTTAAAATTAAATTAAAAATATAAAAAAAAGTCATAAAATCACAAAATCAACTTTGGAAGCCTTGGCTTGGCCTTAGGAACCAATCTTGAACAAAAAATATTTTTCATAATTTTTAATAATTTTTTTAATTTATTTAATTATTAAAAATACCCAAAAAATCAGAAAAATACCATTCGTGGTCAGAAAAATACAAAAAAATATTCAATAATTTTTTTTTGATTTCCTCTTGAAGAGTGTCACTTTAAATCTCAAAAATTTGGCTCGGGTCACTATGTTCCTTAACAAACATAAACCCAAACCGAGCCCAAAAAATCCTTTTCGAGTCTTTTAATTTTCAATTCTCATCTTGTATAATCTATGACATTGGATTCTAAAGTCTTGAAGTGCAATTAGGTCAATTTGCCCTCCAATTTGATCAATTTTAGACAAAAGGGCTTAATTGCACAATTTTCTTTCAATTTAGTCCCCGGTTTCACAATTTTCAAAATTAAATCTCACACGGGCATACCCATTGAAATCAAGCACCTCTACCCTATAGTTTTCATCATGCTGAATGCATTGGTGTCTTCCATTAAGGCTAATTTGGTCGTTTGGATCGTCAATTAAGCAAAAGTCAATTTTGGATCCTAAGGGCGATTTGGGGTTTTCACTAAATTTCAATCAATTGATTCGCGAAAATACCCATATTTGATAGAAATAATGTCAAGGAGTCCGATTATGGCATCAATTTCATGAAAAGAGGTCGATTTTGAGCTCAATTGGGCGAGGATAATCGAATCGGGCCGGTCGGGTCAGGACCGACCCGACCCGGTCCGAACCGGGTCTGCAACTCAGTTGCAGACCCGCGCAGGACAAGCAGAAAAAACAAAAAAAAAGGGAAAGCAGGGGGGAACGGCACCGAAGGTGGGGGCATCAATTTTGTTAAAAAAACGTCAACATGGGGGACAAAGGGAGGTGGTCGAGGAGGGCGGAAAAGCCGGTCGGCCACGGTGAAGAAAAAGGCTCGGTTTAATGGAGAGGCGGGGGGTGAGTAGAAAAAGGAGAGCTCGGTGGAGAGAAAAAAAACAGAGGTTTTCGAGCGAAAATGGGAGGCAACCAACACCTTGAAGCTTCGGAGATCATCATAGAAGTTTCCGTCGTCGTCGTCGAGCTCCAAATATAGGTCGGTAAGTCCTCTGAGTTTATATTCTGCCGGTGCATATTATCTGTTCGACGGAATGCCCGCATGAATGTCTCGACTCATGGCTTTCAGCTGCCTCCTGTTTGTCCTCATTTTATGCGAGTCTGTTACTTAAACTTCGTTAGAACTCCCATTCCACCTGTTTTCCCCTTTATTTTGCAACGAAACGCAACAAAAATCGTAGTCCCGGAGCTTCACCGGCCACCTCCCATACCGAAAGCTCGACGGGGATTTCAAGAGGTTGCCGAACCCTAGGCGACCTTGGGGAAACTCTCAAACCTCCATAGGATGCTCACTGAATGCTTGGAATTAAGCTTGGATCAAAATAAATTTTCTGCAATTTGTTCGCCGGCGCCGGTTCGGTGAAGGGTGTTTCGGCCGTTTCCGACGTAGTTATTTGCCATGAAATGTTACCATACGATTATGGGTTCGTTGGGGATTGATTTAGTGTGAGAATCGCGAGTCGAAACCGCCGTTTTTACGTCGGTTTCGCTCCTCCGGCGAGAACCGCCGGCGCCGGTCGTCTTCTCCGGCGATGGGGGGTCGCGCGTTGACCGGTCAACAATGACGTGGCTTGCCACGTCATCATCCACGTCAGCGTGGTGGGACCGGACCGTTGGATTTTAAAGCCCAGATCGGACGGCCGTGGCTTCGCCACGTGTCGCGATCTGGGACTTTTGGAAAATTTAAGAGATTTTCAGAATTAATAAATGATTTTCAGATAATAAATGAAAAAAATTGATCCGACGGGTGAGATTGTGCCAAGTGGCACTCCGTGGGACGTCTAATCTACGACTAGATCGGACGCGCCACAGTAGGCCACGTGGCGCTCTCTGGGCCATCCGATGGAGGGATTTTATAAAAAATTGAGAAAATGATAAAAAAAATTAAAAAAACACCAAAAATAAAAAACGGTGTCGTTTTGTTAGACCGGTTTCGACCCGTAAGGTCGGGCCGGGCGCCCGCGAGGCGCGGGCCGGGTCCAACCCGGCCCGGAAAATATTTTTAAATATTAAAAAAATTCAGAAAATAATAAAAAATAATAAAAAAACTCGAAAATTCAATAAAAATTGAAAAATCATAAAAAAATTCAAAAAAATTCAGAAATTTCAGAAAAATTCTAAAAAATTCCAGAAAATAGGAAATGGCCACATTCAACTGGCCATGACCTGTTCCGGGTCTTTCGACCCCCGATCTTTCCAAAAATGACGGTTTTGCCCTTCCGGCAAACCGTCTTCCAAAAAAATTCTAAAAAAAAATCCAGAAAAATCCCAAAAATTAGGAAATGGCCATGAACAACTGGCCAAGACTCATTCCGGGTGTTTTGAACCCCGACCCTTCTTAAAATAACGATTTCGCCCTTTGGGCGAATCGTCTTCCAAAAATTGAAGAAAAATCATGAAATTCCAAAAAATTCTCAAAAATGGGAAATGGCCACAATTAACTGGCCATGGAATATTTTGGGTAGTTCGTTATCCAAATCTTCCAAAAATTGACGATTTTGCCCTTCGGGCTAAATCGCCTCCAAATCCTCTCATTTTACCCCGGTCCTAAATCACATCTTCCCTAAGCCCTTATGACTATGTTAGGAAGCCATTGACTGGAATTGATGTGCATTGATGTGATTTATTTACATATTTGATTGCGCTTTCATTAAAATTGATTGTGATTGATAGGAATAGTCTTCCAATCTTCATGAAACCCTGAATTAAGCCTACCTCACCTAAAATTGGGCCTGCATGAACTCTTAGCTAGGAAAATCACTCGCGTTAGGTACCGGAAGGGCGTTGGTAATGACACCGACGTAACCAAGTCCCCGAACCCAAAACCTCTGGTTCTGCAGAACTGATCGATCTCTCCCAATCGATCAGTAAGGTTTCCGGTCTACCCTCCAAGAAAGACCGGTGGCGACTCCAAATGCATGCACAAGTTGCACATGCCACCACGACCACACTGAAGGTCGAAAGCGATCGACTCCTATCGTCGAATCCTCAAAAAATACTCCCGCCGCGATTTGGTATGGGCCTGGGAGGGCCCGCACCGAGCAAAGGGCCCGCGATCGGTAATCCATTAGCCGCGTCCGCTTTCGGACGGGTCGCGACAGCTGGCGACTCCACTGGGGACACTGTGTTTTAGAACCTATGGTTCTAAACCCCAAGTGGACTTAGGCCGTAATTAAAACGCTGAGTGATTTTTCTAACCATGCAGGCGCTCTCAAAGGTGAGGTAAGTCCGCTTACGATAGGTGTTATATGTTTTTGCAGATTGGAGAAATAAGGGGTGTAGTCCGTGATTAACATTGTCTTATGCAGGTTGGCGTAGGAATGTATGTTGTGTGGATGATTTGAAGCGCTGATTGATAAACGGTTGTGCATGACTTGCATTGTGATGATCACGACACATGGACACACACAACCGCGCCTAAAACCCTGGGCGCCGCCTATAGGAAAACAATAGAAGGGATTGAAAATGGAATCTCTGTGAGGAAAAACACGGGGTAATCCACTTTTCAATTCCGCTCATTTCGAACTATGGATCGAGCCCCAATGCAACGATAGTTGTGCAATGGAATCTGCTCTTTCTAGAACTCGAGGTGGGAACCTTGACCTTAGGTGCCAAATCCTTTGATTTTTAGAAGTTTTATCCTCACTTGTCTCATGTGCATGTCTTTAGATGGTTGGTATATCTAAAACCACCTAAAAAAAAAATTCGGTGATCCTAGACTCACATCTCGAAGATTGGAACTGGGGCATCTCCAAGTGTTCAGACCACATTCCTTTGATTGATTTGACATTCTTAGTTCTCTTGTATAAGATTAATTTTGCTGAGATCCTCTCTATCTCGTCCCTTAGATTGATTGTATTAGGGATCTATTTGTATTGTATACATCTTGATAAGGCTAATTTCTATCGAAAATGGGGGCAAATTCCCCAAACCCGTGGAGCATAGGGGAATTCGTCCCTTCAGTGCAAAATACATTTGGCCGCAGAGCCACTCGTTTGGTGAAAGGACGTATCGTTCCTAATTGATTTTTAATCAGATCTGGGGATAATTTTTTCTCCATTTTTTTTTCTCTCAGGTGATAAAAGAGACAATGCACCCAAAAGCTCATACATTCAAATGACAAAACAGACGTCGCCCAGCTGGGGCAAATGAACCGTAGGCGTTGCAAATACCTTCAAGCACGGATGGAGGAATTTGATAGATGTTGTTCATATCAATATGCAACATCAAAACGGAATGCAAATCAAGTGTAAAAGGACGTATCGTTCCAAAATGATTATTTTCTTGATATGGGAATAATGCTTCCTTTCTTTTTCCTCTCAGATGATGATCAAGAGCAGAGGACGCAGGATGTAATGCTTTCAAATAACAAACAGGGAACATCAAATACCTCAAATGGCGACTGTGATCGAGAGAATCACCAAACCGCCACATGACGAATCCCAAGAATATCAAGCTGTCTTGAGACAGATAAAATTGATCAAGGATTCTGACAATCGAGATGGAGGATCAGAATCTGCAAAAATCAATGGGAGCAGGTTCCCCCCATTTGCTTTGAGGAGCCAAACCGGGGGCAAACTCTCATGATCCCCCATGAAAGCGCATCAGACCAGGGTCATCGAATCCAGAGATGACAAACAGCAAAACCATGCCTAACTGGGCAAGTGAATCATTTGTACGCCGGACGTTTCTCCTCTGGCAAAGTCAATGGACGCAATAACAGAGTCGTCCGCATCAGAATCAAACCCCAAGATACGAATTTGGGTGAACGGTAACCTTGTATCGTTCCAATTTGGTCTTCGAAGACCACATGCCTAACATGAGTTTTCACTCATTTTGCAGGAAGTCGTTGGCGCTGAAAGCCTCAAATGAAAAGAGCGCGCTAACAGGGAGACGAATAGAATCATTGGCCTTAGAAGTCATGATTCCATGAGATGGTCTTCGATTATAAGACCTAGTGGATGGTAAAAAGTATCGCTCCTACGTCACATGCTTTAACATGCATTTTGATAAAATTTTCTTTTTCCCTTGAAGAAATGGTACCCTGGAAAATGGCATAGAGTACGTCCAAAAGCATGAATTGATCCAGTGCAAATCCTTGAGAAGGATTCGTCGCCCAACCAGATGGGAGATCAAGGACACAAGATAGAGGGCCAAATTCTGCGAGCCGCGCGTTTGTGTTCAAATGGAAACACAAAGCAAGAACAAGGCTGTATCGTTCCAATTTGCCTGGAATTTTGGAACGCAAACTGACACCTAATTCCCGTCTTTGACAGGGGCTCGCCATTAAGGCGAAACAGGTTTTCACATCCCATGTATTACCCATTGGAACACATGACCAAGGGTAAGATGTATCGTTCCAATTTTTTGAAAAATTCGTGAACATACAATGACATATTTCTTTTACATTTTCAGGGATCTCCAGCCACGGTGGACAGGTAAGCATCCCTTTCCCCAATCCATTGAAGATGTTAAACAAAAAAAAAACAGAGAGAAAAAGAAAAAAGCTTTCAGAATCTGATGTCTAGAAAAGACATAGAATTCTAACTTCATTGGCATTCATGTTTTGAAACAGGAGGTTGTCTGAACATGAATAAGAGCATGCATTGTGCAACATAAAATCCCCTTGACGGCTAAAATTTTTGGAGAAAAAGAAAGAGATTTTTCCAATTAAAAATTGTTCAAAACTCTCAAAAGGACGTTTTCTCAAAAGACGAGAGGCAAAGCCTAGTCCAAACACGTCCTATACACACTTAAGAGAGAAGCGGAGCGAATCAGACAGCAAAATCTGGACCTACTGAAGTAGGGACCATTCGCAGCCATTACATGGGTTGGGACGACGGAGGCATTCGTTTCATATCTCCCAAACACTACAGGTGACCGTTGATAACCCCTTTGAACGGCGGTTTTCATTCTTAACCCTGTCAAGAACCACCCCACATCGGGGCAAAATGGAGGTGAGTCCAGCAGCATCAGGAGAAAATGGTTAGAAATTTTCTTGCTCGGACTAACATTAATCTTTGTGTGTTGTTTATATGGTAATCCAAGTGCCATAGGATGACGAGAAGCATTCATTTCTCTATCCCACACACCAAATCCTTTGCATAGCCAAGTTGAGCCTGCAAAATCATTTCATAAACCCGTTGGTGATCATTGCACATTCCAAGACGGATGCAGCATCACTTCAGAAACGAAGGAGTTCAAGACTTAGGGTTTGCAAAAAAAAATTCCTAAGTTAATGCTTAAGCTTGTTAGACCTTTGATCATAGGTCTAACACGATCCCATGAAGATGAGAAAAAGTGGGATTTCAAAAATGAATGAGAAAAATCCACGGCATCGAGAAAAAGCAAAGTGCCTGGTAAAAGCAAGGCCGATGCTCGTGTAAGTTGTTTGATTGATCCCCAATGAAGCCTCGTGGGGAAGAGAGAAAAACCTCTAAAGGAGCCAAATCCAAAAGGCTGCTCCCCGAATGCTATTAAGCACAGAACGAAGACATAGAGAGAGTCGGTCTTTGAATGCAACAAGAGACGCTCTCTAAAGAGCTGGTGCACACCTCAAAATCGGTTGCACGCCTCAAAGACTGAAGATGCAGAATGGAAAAGACAGGTGACAAATTTGCAATGATCACCAATGTCAATCCCCTCATAAATTCTGGGTCAAAAATAAGCCTTTTTCGGTCCCCCAATCCTACCAATGTTACAACCCTGAAACAGTCTTCTCTGACTAAGACACTTGGGTTAACATATAGCTTAGCTCGAAGAGGTACGAGCAAGACTATTTCTTTCTCATTTTGCAGGGTTCTCGACTTGTAAACCCGGAGCATATGGTGAAAACTTTCATTCAATGGCCTCGACTCCAAGCGGGTCCCCCTTGAAAACCAATATCCAAGCCCAACGTTGCGGTCCCGTGGAAGACCTCCCGACCGATCAAAATGTATGCGCTGCGAATGAGCCTAAAACCTAGACACAGGTTAGTAGGGAATTGAGTGCATCCCCTATAAAAACAATTATCTCAAAACAGGTGAGAAGACCTCATTGTCGAGAAATATTCCAATTGATATTTTGAGCAAACTCTTTTTGGAATCTTCAAATTGTTGGATCCAGATTTTCCGTACAAGGGATTTGTGACCACATTTGCATGTTGCAAGAATGTTTTGGATAACCTCCAGCATCAAAATGCACATCTCATGACTAAAACTTAAGTCATAAAATTTTGTCAATTGGACAATTGCTGTCTTCTCAAAGATTACCAATGTTTTCTTGGGGAAGAGAAACCCTTAAAAAAAAGGTCCTAGCATGACGTGGAGAACCCTCGTCCTAGGACCCCTTTTCAAAAAAAAAAAAATCAAGCGGTCCTCGCATGACGTGGAGAACCCTCGTCCTAGGATCCCTTTTCAAAAATATCAAACAGGCCCTATCGGACGTGGAGAACCCTCGTCTCGGGACCCCTTTTAAACAAAATCAAGCAGTCTCATCGGACGTGGAGAACCCTCGTCTCGGGACCCCTTTTAAACAAAATCAAGTAGTCTCATCGGACGTGGAGAACCCTCGTCATGAGACCCCTTTTCAAAATTCAAGCAGTCTCATCGGACGTGGAGAACCCTCGTCATGAGACCCCTTTTCAAAACAAACAAAGGTAGAAACCGCCTAAAGGGTCAAACCAAAGGTAGAAACCGCCTAAAGGGTCAAACAAGGGTAGAAACCGCCTAAAGGGTCAAACAAAGGTAGATACCGCCTGAAGGGTCAACTCAAAGGTAGAAACCGCCTAAAGGGTCAAAACAAAGGTAGAAACCGCCTAAAGGGTCAAACCAAAGGTAGAAACCGCCTAAAGGGTCAAACAAGGGTAGAAACCGCCTAAAGGGTCAAAACAAAGGTAGATACCGCCTGAAGGGTCAACTCAAAGGTAGAAACCGCCTAAAGGGTCAAAACAAAGGTAGAAACCGCCTAAAGTGTCAAATCAAAGGTAGAAACCGCCTACAGGGTCAAAACAAAGGTAGAAACCGCCTAAAGGGTCAAACAAGGGTAGAAACCGCCTAAAGGGTCAAACAAGGGTAGAAACCGCCTAAAGGGTCAAACAAAGGTAGATACCGCCTGAAGGGTCAACTCAAAGGTAGAAACCGCCTAAAGGGTCAAAACAAAGGTAGAAACCGCCTAAAGGGTCAAACCAAAGGTAGAAACCGCCATAAGGGTCAACTCATCGGTAAATACCGCCATAAGCGTCGACACAATGGTCCGATCCCCCATACGGATCAAAAGTTTGACTAATTCCAAATGTTGAAGAAGTTCTTTTCCTAGGTAAGCCTCATTGTAGGCGAACCGCTTATGGTCTAATCCACCATACGGATCAAAATCCTTGGCAAATTCCCAAAGAAAGAATGTGCCTTCCTTAGGTACCTACCAGTTAGGAATCCCATAATGGTATGACCTACCATACAGGTCAGAGCTTAATCTCCCTAGGATTTTCTGAACGAGTCCTAGGCATCTTCTTAAAAGTTGTCGCAACCGGCAGCATCCGACAGGTGAGCTTCAGGTAAGCCTCTCTCACTCCGGCCCATGTTCAAATTGTTAGAGTAAACCGGGGATTAATTTGAGCTTTTATCAAAAGGCTTAAGGGTCCAATGTCATAGCATTTCTTCTCTCATTTTCCCAGTTGAATCAGTTAGGAATCAGGTGCCACCTTGTCTTTGAGAGAAACCTCTAACGAGATTCCTCTCAAAGAGGGGCAGCTGTTGACACCTGATTTTTGACTATTTATTATTGTGATTTCTATTCTTTAAAATTAAATTAAAAATATCAAAAAAAAAAGTCATAAAATCACAAAATCAACTTTGGAAGCCTTGGCTTGGCCTTAGGAACCAATCTTGAACAAAAAATATTTTTCGTAATTTTTAATAATTTTTTTAATTTATTTAATTATTAAAAATACCCAAAAAATCAGAAAAATACCATTCGTGGTCAGAAAAATACAAAACAATATTCAATAATTTTTTTTTTGCTTTCCTCTTCAAGAGTGTCACTTTAAATCTCAAAAATTTGGCTCGGGTCACTATGTTCCTTAACAAACATAAACCCGAACCGAGCCCAAAAAATCCTTTTCGAGTCTTTTGATTTTCAATTCTCATCTTGTATAAGCTATGACATTGGATTCTAAAGTCTTGAAGTGCAATTAGGTCAATTTGCCCTCCAATTTGATCAATTTTAGACAAAAGGGCTTAATTGCACAATTTTCTTTCAATTTAGTCCCCGGTTTCACAATTTTCAAAATTAAATCTCACACGGGCATACCCATTGAAATCAAGCACCTCTACCCTATAGTTTTCATCATGCTGAATGCATTGGTGTCTTCCATTAAGGCTAATTTGGTCGTTTGGATCGTCAATTAAGCAAAAGTCAATTTCGGATCCTAAGGGCGATTTGGGGTTTTCACTAAATTTCAATCAATTGATTCGCGAAAATACCCATATTTGATAGAAATAATGTCAAGGAGTCCGATTATGGCATCAATTTCATGAAAAGAGGTCGATTTTGAGCTCAATTGGGCGAGGATAATCGAATCGGGCCGGTCGGGTCAGGACCGACCCGACCCGGTCCGAACCGGGTCTGCAACTCAGTTGCAGACCCGCGCAGGACAAGCAGAAAAAACAAAAAAAAAGGGAAAGCAGGGGGGGAACGGCACCGAAGGTGGGGGCATCAATTTTGTTAAAAAAACGTCAACATGGGGGACAAAGGGAGGTGGTCGAGGAGGGCGGAAAAGCCGGTCGGCCATGGTGAAGAAAAAGGCTCGGTTTAATGGAGAGGCGGGGGGTGAGCAGAAAAAGGAGAGCTCGGTGGAGAGAAAAAAAACAGAGGTTTTCGAGCGAAAATGGGAGGCAACCAACACCTTGGAGCTTCGGAGATCATCATAGAAGTTTCCGTCGCCGTCGTCGAGCTCCAAATATAGGTCGGTAAGTCCTCTGAGTTTATATTCTGCCGGTGCATATTATCTGTTCGACGGAATGCCCACATGAATGTCTCGACTCATGGCTTTCAGCTGCCTCCTGTTTGTCCTCATTTTATGCGAGTCTGTTACTTAAACTTCGTTAGAACTCCCATTCCGCCTGGTTTCCCCTTTATTTTGCAACGAAACGCAACAAAAATCGTAGTCCCGGAGCTTCACCGGCCACCTCCCATACCGAGAGCTCGACGGGGATTTCAAGAGGTTGCCGAACCCTAGGCGACCTTGGGGAAACTCTCAAACCTCCATAGGATGCTCACTGAATGCTTGGAATTAAGCTTGGATCAAAATAAATTTTCTGCAATTTGTTCGCCGGCACCGGTTCGGTGAAGGTTGTTTCGGCCGTTTCCGACGTAGTTATTTGCCATGAAATGTTACCATACGATTATGGGTTCGTTGGGGATTGATTTAGTGTGAGAATCGCGAGTCGAAACTGCCGTTTTTACGTCGGTTTCGCTCCTCCGGCGAGGCGCCGGCGAGAACCGCCGGCGCCGGTCGTCTTCTCCGGCGATGGGGGGTCGCGCGTTGACCGGTCAACGATGACGTGGCTTGCCACGTCATCATCCACGTCAGCGTGGTGGGACCGGACCGTTGGATTTTAAAGCCCAGATCGGACGGCCGTGGCTTCGCCACGTGTCGCGATCTGGGACTTTTGGAAAATTTAAGAGATTTTCAGAATTAATAAATGATTTTCAGATAATAAATGAAAAAAATTTGATCCGACGGGTGAGATTGTGCCAAGTGGCACTCTGTGGGACGTCTGATCTACGACTAGATCGGACGTGCCACAGTAGGCCACGTGGCGCTCTCTGGGCCATCCGATGGAGGGATTTTATAAAAAATTGAGAAAATGATAAAAAAAATTAAAAAAACACCAAAAATCAAAAACGGTGTCGTTTTGTTAGACCGGTTTCGACCCGTAAGGTCGGGCCGGTCGCCCGCGAGGCGCGGGCCGGGTCCAACCCGGCCCGGAAAATATTTTTAAATATTAAAAAAATTCAGAAAATAATAAAAAATAATAAAAAAACTCGAAAATTCAATAAAAATTGAAAAATCATAAAAAAAATTCAAAAAAATTCGAAAAATTCTAAAAAATTCTAAAAAATTCCAGAAAATAGGAAATGGCCACATTCAACTGGCCATGACCTTTTTCGGGTCTTTCGACCCCCGATCTTTCCAAAAATGACGGTTTTGCCCTTCCGGCAAACCGTCTTCCAAAAAAATTCTAAAAAAAAATCCAGGAAAATCCCAAAAAATAGGAAATGGCCATGAACAACTGGCCAAGACTCATTCCGGGTGTTTTGAACCCCGACCCTTCTTAAAATAACGATTTCGCCCTTTGGGCGAATCGTCTTCCAAAAATTGAAGAAAAATCATGAAATTCCAAAAAATTCTCAAAAATGGGAAATGGCCACAATTAACTGGCCATGGAATATTTTGGGTAGTTCGTTATCCAAATCTTTCAAAAATTGACGATTTTGCCCTTCGAGCTAAATCGCCTCCAAATCCTCTCATTTTACCCCGGTCCTAAATCACTTCTTCCCTAAGCCCTTATGACTATGTTAGGAAGCCATTGACTGGAATTGATGTGCATTGATGTGATTTATTTACATATTTGATTGCGCTTTCATTAAAATTGATTGTGATTGATAGGAATAGTCTTCCAATCTGCATGAAACCCTGAATTAAGCCTACCTCACCTAAAATTGGGCCTGCATGAACTCTTAGCTAGGAAAATCACTCGCGTTAGGTACCGAAAGGGCGTTGGTAATGACACCGACGTAACCAAGTCCCCGAACCCAAAACCTCTGGTTCTGCAGAACTGATCGATCTCTCCCAATCGATCAGTAAGGTTTCCGGTCTACCCTCCAAGAAAGACCGGTGGCGACTCCAAATGCATGCACAAGTTGAACATGCCACCATGACCACACTGAAGGTCGAAAGCGATCGACTCCTATCGTCGAATCCTCAAAAAATACTCCCGCCGCGATTTGGTATGGGCCTGGGAGGGCCCGCGCCGAGCAAAGGGCCCGCGATCGGTAATCCATTAGCCGCGTCCGCTTTCGGACGGGTCGCGACAGGTACTCGTCATTTGTCCCTCATGTGACCACACAATTCACACTTGGCAATCAATTCATCAATTATCTTTGATTAATGCCAAATACTCATATAGACATGCTAGCAGACTCGGCCCACGGCCTTTCAAGACACTCAGTCAGGCATGTCAGCGAGGCGATCAAACCCATGAGGTTAATGACTAAATCACGAGCAACCAATTCAATCAGGCAATATCAAGCTCAGTTCGTGCCATGACAATTATTAACCAGATTGATTTAACACACCAATCGTTCGCTCATAATCGAACCACAATCTACGAATTACCACCCAATCAATCAATCACTAATTCTATCACAATTAGCCACAGATAATAAAATCACCTCAATTAACCTAATCGATCGGCCATTTAACCTAACTCAATTTCTAACTAAACCGGCCCCGATCGCGTACCCAAATTTCACAAACAACTAATCCTAGGCGCAATTAGCGCCCTAACTAAGGGTTAGGGTCAACTCACTGAGTGAGTGAGCTCGGGCGGTCCCGACGGTCGACGGCGACGGCGACGGCGACGGCGGCGGCGGCGGTTCTTGGTAACCAAAAAGGGTAACCGCGCGGCAACTCGGACCCAAACTTCGGGGACACCTCAGGAAGGTCCCACGAGGTCGCCGGGGCAGGTGGTCGGCGACGGAGCTCCGGCGAATGGCGGCCGGCGGCCTGAACAGAACCTGTTCAGGGCAAAACAGGGGAAAACAGGGCGGCTTTAGGGCGGTTCCCGGTCCTACAAGCTGCGACAAGGCCGGCTAAGGGTACATGACTCACCTAGGGGTCGGGGGACGTCAGCTAGGACCGGCGAAGGGCGGCGGAAGGCGGCCGAAGACGGCGGAGCAGTCACGCACAGAACCGGGCAGAAACAGGGCAACTCGCGGCTGAAACATGGGAGGTGATTGGCGGCGCCTCACGAGCTACACGGCCAACGACGAGCTTCCATGAGCTGGGGGAAGTGAGAGGGAAGTCAGAGGAGTCGATTGGAGGCGGTGGTGAGCGGCGGGGCCGTCAGAAACGGTCGGGTTCGAAGAAAAACCGAACCGAGCTCAAAACAGAGCACCGGCGGTTCCAAGACTTACCGCGGCGGCTCCGGCGGACGACGGGCGGCGAGACCAGTTCGGGGTGGTCGAGGGGAGGCTGAAGGTCCGTCGTGAGGTGGTGGTCGGGCCTGGTGGCGTCGCGAACGGCCGGGAAAGGAGCTGGACTCCTCGGGTCAGAAAACCCGAAAACAGGGCCTGACTTCGCCGAGCTTCCCCGCGGCTGTCCGGTGGCGAACGGCGGCCGGGGCTGGACGACGACGACGGCAGGGAGTGGCTTGAGGTGGTGGTGGCTGGCTGTGGGCTGGTGGTTGCACATAGTCCACGAGGAAGGGAAGAGGAAGCTCGGTCGTGCGTCGCTCAAGGAAACCACGGGGAAAGAAGAAGAGGAAAAAGCAGCGGCAGAAGAGAGGAAGAAAGAGAGGGAGTCACGTGAGCTGATGGGGCATGGGGAAGAGAGATTGGTAGGGTCCAATGAAGACTTTGGGGGCACTTCTTATCTCTTAGGGTTAATGGCCTTTGTCTTATGCAAATTAGGGTAGGGGCAAAATGGTAATTGGCCATGCCGGGACTGAATGAAAATTTGGCGCACTGGACGGACAGAAAAATTTTGAAATTTCACTGGCTAGGCTTGGTCGGGATTAGGTTCGGCGCAAAAGTCGAAAATCTAAGTCAAAAAGGATAAGAAATCGATTCCTAATCTAAAACGATCGAAACTTCTCAATTCGTCCAAATTATCGTCACTTCGGTCCTAACGGTCCAAAATAATTGTCGACTATAATTCCATATAGTATTCTTATAGTGAGTTCCGAATCTTACAGAAATTGGGATTTCCAGGACGTCACAGGATTGTTGTCATTGTCGATCAACACTCGATCACCTTCAAGCTGGTCTCTAGTTCTCGCCATTTTTTTCAAAACTCTCTGCTAGTGGTCCCACTGGGGGTGCCAAAAAGATGTTCGCACGTTTTGTGATGGGAATATCTTTCATCGAAATTCGTCCTTCGATTTTTATTAAAAGGGATTCTGTGGCTCAAGTGTCAAGGAGAATTCAGGCAAATGGTGTTTGGATGGATGGGTGTATATGGAAAGATCGAACATAAATGGATTGAACACGGATTGTGGATTGAATGGCTGAGTGTCAAGTTTCTACATCTTACAATACTCCTAAAGAAAGCAGTAATCATAGAGAAGTAAACTTGGTTATTGGAAATGTAAAGGTACATAAAATGTAAAGTGCGAGGAAAGTTAAACTGCAAAGAAGATAAGTGTTTTTTGATTGATCCGTCGGGGGAGGTTCCCCCTTCATCTTCACTGCATATTTGTAATCCCTTGCACTTTATAATTGCTCAGTCACTTATTCTAAGGCTTTCAAATCTTGAATTTTGGCGCTTCTAATCACTTCCTCTTGACCCACGATCTTTATAGTATGTCCGTCAAAATTCAAATGAATTCTTTTTTATTTTTAACATCCATAATCAGTTTAAATTTCTTATGATAACTTTCCATGATCTACTCGTGCCCACTATTTTATCTCTGTGTTTGTAACTCCTTTGTTGACATGGCTAAGTTAGCATATTCATGCTTAGTCATTGTAACATTATGAATTTCCTGTCATTTTGAGACTATGGAATGAGAAGAATCTATCGATGTATTTCAGTATTATTTCGCTCGGATCTAATCAATCTTGAGTGGACTAACCAGAAGGGAAAGGCTAATGCAAGACAAGGTACGTGGACCTAGGAAACTCGAAAAGGAAATGACGCTTTGACCATAAGGATTGTCGAGGGAACATTTAGAGCCAATAAAGGCCGATCGAATAACGATTAAGGAATTCATTGCTAGCGTTATACGATTGGAACGCGGGTGATACCGCTTAACCAATGTATAATTTGCGAAGTTTTCCTAAATCGAACTATGACGATCGAGACCGTCGGAACTAGTAATGAACCCTCGTGATTACATGACAACCAAAGTCGTCTTATCTTGAGTCGCCCTAAGTGTGACGAGAGTCACACAGGATCGATACGCGTAACGTCTGCAAAAGCCGTCCGTTAGTTCGAGATAAACTGAAGTTACGATCGACGGACGATTGATCACGAAATGGAAGCTCAAAATTAGCAATTGGAAATGAAAAATTTCAAAATTGGAAAAAGATTTGACGTCGCCTCGCCATTGGCCATTCAAAATGAGAAAATTGAATTTTCGGACTAAAATTGCCAAATGACCGTTTTACCCCTCGCTCATTTGTCTTTGCCTTAAGGATCTTTGAAGGTCAAAATGGTCATTTAGTCATCCCTAGTAGCTGCCGAAAATATGAAGGGAAAATTTGTCAAGATGGTCAATGGTAGTCAAAGAGAGAAGACCAATAATGGAGCCCATGCCAAGTGTCAAGTGGAGAAGTAGCCACGTCTTAATCCTCATTAATTGCCATCTTGTCCAACCCCTTACCTTCAGTTTGGATGACCACTTCTCCCCTCTCCTTCATCATCTTCACTTTTCCTCTCCTTTCCTCCATAGCCAGACTGCATCGTCCGACCAGTTTCTGTGCCTCTGTTCGGTCCTTACGATCGGCCCTTCCCAGAATCGTTTGGTTGATCCCTCCTACTACAGGTTAGTTCAGGATGTCTCTAACATTTTCCCGTTGGTTTCATGATTTTTGGAGGTCTGGTTAATTCATAGTGATTTTTGGAAGAAAACCGGACAGAATCTGAGCTAACTGAGAGAGGGTTCTTGTTCGACCCCTTAGAGAGTTCAATTGACTCCAAAATTTTTGTGGGAACTACATGACATCTAGTACTCAAGTTATATGAGAATAAATGGTAATTTAGTCGGAGTTTTAGAAGGTTTTCATGGCTGACTATGGGTAATCAAATCTGAACAGAAAACTGATTGTTAAGCGCCAAGAGAAAACCGGGCTGTTGGAGGGTCTTGAGGACTTGTTTGGCAACGAAATTTTTGGTGAGCTTCCAAAACTCATAAATTGAGATAGGAGTGAATTAAATTCGTGATAATTGGGACCTAGGATCGAAGTGTAGACTGATTATGCGGGATAGGCTCAAACCGAGTATGTTCTGTTCTTGTCCTGTTCTGAACGGTGCTGTTGGAGTTGTTTTTGGTGATAAATTGGTGTCAAATTAACTCATGAGACCTTGTGAGAGGTAGTGTGAGGTGTTAATTGGAAGTATATGAAGTGGATTGGAATTTGGAAGTGATTTAAGGGCTATAGGTGCATGAAACTCCAAGTTATATTCTGCCATGTATATGGCTGAATGAACCGAATACTTAAAGGGTTTATAGAGGTATTGTAATGTATTCGATCAATTGATAAGGCATCCTAAGTTGCCATTTGGTTGGTTAATGAGAGATTGGTATGAGGGAATTGAGAATTAATTTAATTGTGACCCAAAATTAATGAATTTCCTAGGACGGTACGAGGACCTTGGTGGACAGAATACTTTGAGGGTTAAGGAAGATCAATTGAAGTGGATTTGTGCTAATTGCTTGAGGTAAGTGGTTCCTAAACCCTTACTCGAACCCTAGGACGCTACTGGAATGATTGAAAAGTATAGCGTCATTGGGTGACAAAAGTATTGTGATTGATGACATGTGTTTTGTGTGGCTAGTATGCCTTTGCTATATGAATTGGCTTGTATGCATTTGTGTGATTGAACTGGCCATGGACCCTTGTGATTGAATTGGCCGTGGGCTCTAGCAATGAAAGAATGATTTGTGAAATACATCGCGGCCGTGGGCCCTGGCGATGATGGAACGACCTGTGAAAAATTACATCGCGGCCGTGGGCCTTGGCGATGCTTGAGTGAATTGAAGTTTCATCGCGGCCGTGGGCCCTAGCGATGATTTGATGAATTGAAATGATATCGCGGCTTTGAGCCCAGGCGATACATTGCTGCCGTGGGCCCTGGCGATGGTTGAATTTGCTCACACTGATGATTTATAAAAGTGACATGTTTGTTTGAGGCTAGTGTGTGAAGCTTGGGTCACAAGTGTTGAAATGTGCATGATGAATGTTTATTTCTATCAAGTACTTGAGAAAATGATGTTTATTCTCCATATGTCATTGCTTGATGAATTCCCTGCATATTGTTGCATTGTTGTGTGGTCTAGTGGGACTAGCAGTTTACTTTGGGTTAGGTTTCACTTGCTGAGATTAATATCTCACCCCGCCGTGGGACCTACATTTTCAGGCCCAAAGCCTTGAAGAAGGTCTCGTAGATGACAAAGAAGAAGAAAGGAGGAAGATGAAGACGAATCCGTCTGGTCTATAGTTTTCTTTTTGAAGTTCATCTTTTTGGTCTTATAGGGCCTTCCTCCGAACCCCACTTCCTTTTGTATTAATAGCCCCTTTTATTTGTAAGACAATGCATGTTAGTTTTAATCCTATGTTACCTTGTGTTGACATCTGATTTTTTGTCAACTTTTATTTTAGTTTTAATTTCTAAAATTAATTAAAAATAGCAAAAAAAGTCATAAAATTGCAAAATCAACTTTGGAAGCCTTGGCCCAGCCTTAGGAACCAATTTTGAACAAAAAATATTTTTCATAATTTTTAGTATTTTTTCGAGTTTATTTAATTATAAAAATACCCAAAAAACCCAAAAAATACCATTCGTGGTCAGAAAAATGCAAAAAAAATAGTCAATAATTTTATTTTTATTCCTTATTTAGGTTGGTCTTTATAAATCTCAAAAATTCGACTTAGGTCATTATGTTCCTTCACAAACATAAACCCGAATCGACCATAAAAATTGCCTTTGGAGTCTTTTAATTTTCAATTTCCACTCTCAATAAGCCATGACATTTTGATCTAGAGCCTTGAAGTGCTATTGGGTCAATTAGGCCTCAATTTGATCAATTTTGACAAAAAGGACTTAATTGCACAAATTTCTTTGCGATTTAGTCCCCGGTTTCACAAATTTCAAAATTAAATCCTCTATAGCGACACCCATGAAAATTAAACACATCTACCCTATGTTTTTCATCGTCTCAAACTCATTGGTGCCCTCAATTTGGACTGATTCGGTCGTTTGAGCCTTCGATTTAGCGAAAACCATTTTCGGATCCTAGGCCCGATTTGGGGTTTTCATTAAATTCTCACTCAATTGTTCGTGACAATACCCATCTTAGATGAAGAACGTGTCGAGGAGTTCGATTTTGACGTCAATTTCATGAAAAGCGATCAATTTAGGGCTCAATTAGGCGAAATTTGATAACCGGATCGGTCGGGTCGGCCCCGACCCGACCGAACCGGGTCTGCAGCCAACGTTGCAGACCTGCGTTCCCCCCACGTACAGTACCAAAAAGAAAAAAACGCAAGGGATCGACAGAGGATAAGGGAGCGGTCGGTCGACCAACGCTGGGGACTGATAGACTTTTGCAGGGCGAGGGAGTGCGTGGTTGTCCTCTTGAGGGATCCCAGGCGGCCTTGGATGATAAAGGCCATTCGGCCGTGAGAGAGGGGAAGAGGATTTTTCATTCACGGTTTCAAGAAAAATCGAGAGGGAGAGAGAGCGGGCGGAGCAAAGAAGAGAGCGGAGAGAGAGAGAGAGCGAGTGCTCGGACATCCCTCAAGCTTCAGAAGACTCGAAGCATCGTCGCCGAAGCCCCGTGGTCGCCGGCGACCCCCGAGCAGGTCGGTTTCCTCCCCTGTTTTGCCCTTGTTCCGTCTTAGACACTGTGAGTTTGGCTCGGTTTGATTTTTGGTCAAATCGAGCCAAACCAAACACATACCGACGCTATTTGGAGTTTCTCTAGTGATGCCTGAATGTCTTCTTGTGACGGTTCGGCTCGTGTGGTCCTCGGTTCCCATTTGAATATAGATTTTCTCGCGCGTGCCAACTGTTCGATGAAATGACTGAACGCGTGTTTGATTTCTTGGCTCTCGGCCATGCCTTTTTCGAGTGTTATTTGTGCGAATCTGGCATTAAAACTTCGCTAGAATAAACTCTAACCCCGGCTTGACCTTTATTTTGCATTAAAACACGGCGAAAATCAAGCCCGGGGCTTCACCGGCCACCCTTCGGACCGGGACCTCGACGGGGAGACTCGTGCGGAAGCCGACCCTTAGAAGGGCTCAGGTAAGCTTCTAGGCCTAGTTGGGATGCTATATGAATGATCAAAACCGAGTTTGAGCGTAAAAAAAATTTCTGCAAAAATCCTTGCCGGCGCCGGTTCGGTGGGGGCCCGTTCGACCACTTTCCGACGTGTCTGTTGTCAAAAAATGCTGATATGTTGATGTGGGATGTTGGGGGTTCGAGTTGGTTTCGAAATCGAGGCGTTTCCACGTCGTTTGGACGTCGGAAACGCATTTCCGGCAAGGCGCCGGCGGTCTTCTTCCCCGGCGAGGGAGTTGATCGGTCAACGTTGGTTGACCGGTCAACACCGACGTGGCGTGCCACGTAGGCGGCCACGTCAGCCGCCGAGGGTGTTCCCCAAAAAAAAAAAACCTAGATCGGACGGCCATGAGTATGCCACGTGTCGCGATCTCGAATTTTCAAAATTATTAAATGATTTTCGGATAATTAATTAAAAATCAATCGGACTGCTGAAATTGTGCCAAGTGGCTCTCTGTGGAGCGTCCAATCTAGTTCAAGATCGGACGCATCAGGAGTAGCCACGTGGCACAATCCGGAGCGTCCGATTCAATGATTTTTTGATAATTAAAAAAAATGTTAAAAAAATAGAAAAATTCTAAAAAAGTAAAAACGGCGTCGTTTTAGGCCAGCTCCGACCCGTATGGTCGGGCCGGGCGCCCAAGAGGCGCGGGCCGGGTTTGACCCGGTCCGGAAAATATTTTTTTTATAAAAAAAATTTCAAAAAAATTATAAAAAAAATTCAAAAATTCAATAAAAAAAATAGAAAATCATTCAAAAATTGGAAAAATTCAAAAAAATTCAAAAAAATTCCAAAAAATAGGAAATAACCACAATCAACTGGCCATGTCCTATTTTGAGTCTTTCGAACCCCAATTCTTCCAAAATGACGATTTTGCCCTTTAGGCAAATCGTCTCCCAAAAATCAAAGAAATTCAGAAAAATTCCAAAAAATTCCAAAAAATAGGAAATTAACACAATCAACTGGTCATGTCCTATTTTGGGTCTTTCGAACCCCAATTCTTCCAAAATGACTATTTTGCCCTTTAGGCAAATCATCTCCCAAAAATCAAAGAAATTCAGAAAAATTCCAAAACACTTCAAAAAATAGTAAATGGCCACAATCAACTGGCCATGACCTATTTTTGGGTCTTTCAAACCCCAATCTTTTCAAAAATGACGATTTTGCCCTTTAGGCAAATCGTCTTCAAAAAAATCGCAGAAATTCAGAAAATTCTCAAAAAAATTCCAGAAAATAGGGAATGGCCACAATCAACTGGCCATGACCTATTTTTGGGTCTTTCGATCCCCAATCCTTCCAAAATGACGATTTTGCCCTTTTGGCAAATCGTTTCCCAAAAATTCACAAAAATTCCAGAAAATCCCAAAAAAAAAAGGAAATTGCCACAATCAAGTGGCCATGACCCATTTTGGGTCTTCCAAACCCTAATCTTTCCAAATTGATGATTTTGCCCTTTTGGCAAATCGTCTTCCCAAAAAATCGAAAAATTCCAAAAAAATTTCAGAAAATAGTAAATGGCCATAATCAACTGGCCCTGACCTATTTCGGGTCTTCCAAGCCCTAATCTTTCCAAAATGATGATTTTTCCCTTTAGGCAAATCGTTTCTCGAGAAATCCCAAAAAATTCAAGAAAAATCTCTAAAATAGGAAATGGCCACGATCAACTGGCCATGACCTATTTTGTTTAATTCAACACCCAAACCTCCCAAAAATTGACGATTTCACCCTTCGAGCAAATCGTCCCTAAATCTTCCCAGTCTACTCCTGGTCCTAAATCACACCTTCCCTAAGCCCTTAAGGCTATACTAGGAGGCCATTGATTTGAATTGATGTGCATTGACGTGGTTCGTTTATGCACTTGATTGGGCTTTCCTTATATTGATTGTGATTTGATAGGATTAGTCCTCCAATCTGCATGAAACCCCTGAATCAGACTTACCTCACCCAAAATTGCGCCTGTATGAAATCTTAGTTTGGAAAATCACTCGCGTTAGGTACTGAAAGGGCGTTGGTAATGACACCAACGTAACCAAGTCCATGAACCCAAAATCTCTGGTTCCGCAGAACTGATCGATCTCTCACAATTGATTAGTGAGGTTTCCGATCCACCTTCCAAGAAGGACCGGTGGCGACTCCAAACGCATGCACACATAGCACATGCCACCACGACCCCACCAAGGTCAAATGCGATCAACTCTTATCGTCGAAAACCGCGTAAATTTATTCCCGTCTCGATTTGGTATGGGCTTGGGAGGGCCCGCGTCGAGAAAGCCCGCGATCGACATTGCAGAGTGAGGGCCCGATTCGACAATCCATTAGCCTGTTTTCGATAAAAACGAAAAAACGGGTCGTGACAGACTGGCGACTCCACTGGGGACGAACACCTAGAACCTATGGTTCTACGCCTCAAGTGGACTTAGGCCGTAATAAAAACGTTGAGTGATTTTTCTAACCCTGCAGGCGCTCTTGAAGGCGAGGTAAGTCCACTTATGATTGGTGTTAAATGTTTTTGCAGATTGGAGTGATAAGGTGAGTAGTCTGTGATTAACATTGTCTTATGCAGGTTGGGTGTGGGAATGTATGTCATGTGGATGATTTTGAAGCGCTGATTGATATATAAACTGCTGTGCATGATTCACCTGCATATTTGAGGATCACGACACTTTTGCACAAAGCGCCCAAACTCAGGCCACGAAATCACCTTTTTAGGTAGCCATAGATAGGGAATCGATATGCGAGGCTCTAGCGTGGATTTGCGCTTGGGTTGACCATATTTGATCCAGCTCACTATTCAAGTCGATTCTTTTAACCATTTGTTGTGGATTGCGCTTATGGATGAATTTATCGACTCGAATAGTGGGAAGCCGTTAGGTTCCATACCCGAGCCATTTTGATTTCTAGAGTCAAACCTCACTTGTCTCATGCGCATGTGTGTGGATGGTTGGTATACCTAAAACTAAAATTTATTAGGTACCGCTTGTGGTAAGGTCCTTCCATTTCTATTTAATTTGTCTGCAATCTTTGATTTCGCGCAACATGCTGCATTCATCAAATCGATGGTTAAGTCTAATTCCATTTTATAGTATGGATAGAGTAGAGATGGTCTCCCTAAGTCGGTCCAAGATTCCCGAGATATTCGAGTACGAGCGACGTGTCATCCGTCATCGATCTACTGAGGCATTCAACGGATTCCACTCCTTCCGATTTATCCAAGGGAGGGCACTTACTGGACGAAACCTCATCCGAGGGACGAATCGCTTCTACACCAAGTCTGCCGAGCAACTCGAGTGTAAGCACAAACACGAGCACAATATGGAAGGGATAATGAACCTCTACCGAAAGAGGAAGAAAGCGTTTCGAAGGGCCATAGCCGATCCAAGACCCCCTCCAGAAGTTATCGAGATTTCGTCGGACGAAGAAGAGTCTCCTGAAAGTCAGCCACCCTCTTTCAACCTCATAGACGTTTCGTCAGGTGAAAAAGGCGATCCGAGCTAACCAGAGCAAGGACGACAAATGACATTCCCCGAAGACTCGACTTGGGGCATCTCTGTAGGTTCTCTAGGGTCGCATTCCGACTGTCTCTTTTTAATTATTTATCTATCCGAGTCCTCGAGTCTGTAAGTAGCGTCCGCTTGTGGAACTCCCTTCTACCTTTGGTACTTTGGTCTTTGAGTCATTTCTAAGCGTCCTGACATTGGAACGCGACCTTGGAATTTCTCTCAACCATTCAGATTTTTCGGTTCAATTACATGTCTCATCCAAATGAAATTTTCGTTAGGACTCACACTTGACGTGTTCAACGCAAGTACGAGAATCTAATCCTCATTTCATGGTACGTGAGGAATGGAATTGAACCGGCCCGTATCATGCATCATTAGTAATCCATGGTGATTAACTAAAGTCATCTGTGTTTTCTGAATTCAAGAGGAGATTAGATATTCGAATTGTTCTCGATAAACAATTTCAATTTGGATGTCCTACCTCCCACCGAATTTAGGACACATTGGAATTGCACTTTTATCTTCTTGGACATTCCACAGATTTTTCTTGGAATTTTCCGAGAGTAATAACCATGGATTACACCGCTTCCAATTGTATGTTTTCGTTTGAAAAACATTGATGAAGAACTTTTCACACGAAGCTAAGGCTTTGTAAAAGTCCTTATCTTCGTTAATCACAAGAAAGCATAAAATTGAAAGGATTCATGCTTTACTTCCCTTGCTAACATAGTTCTGTAATTTAAAACAGGTAATTTCCAAAAGCGAAATTCATATACCTGCGTGGAGACTCAGTCACAAGTTAAGATAGACCACGATGACGTGGAGAAACGCTTGACCACCCTAGAGAGACAAATGACTCGGGTGATTGCAACGATGACAGAGATGAAGGCACTCATCTTCACCATACAAGGGGCATCCCCAACGGTCTCCAATCTTGACCTGACCGTCCGACCTATTTCGCCTAAAATATCGGACATTGGTCAAGCTGTAGGAGCAGAGGTCTTCCCCGAGAGCAAACCTATGGTGGCCGATCTGGAAAAACAGCATGAGGGAAAGCTTGGTATTATTGAGGAAGATGCATTGACTGGAGAGAATCTGTTCGTCACATACCTAATTCGAGAGAAAGACTCTAGTCACCAGAATAACGTTGAAGGTCACGCGAACCCAATCAACGTCGAAACCTGTCCACGCAACGCCTCTCCCACATGCCTTAAAGGGAGGATGCCTGAGGTTCTACAAAGGCCAAAATTTGTCAAGAGATACGATGGCATCGGCTGCCCGAGAACTCACATCTATTACTATTTGGAAGCAATGGCTGATTACGACCGGGATGATTCACTTCTTGTCCAGAATTTTCGGCATAGTTTGGTTGGTCCTGCTTTAAGATGGTTTACAGCGCTTGACGTCAGGGGTATCCGAGAATGGGACGATCTGGCCAATCAGTTTCTCCAGCAATACGATTTCAACAGGAAGGCCACCCCTACCAGAATGGATCTGGTGCGTATGAAGCAAAGGAGAAATGAAAGCTTTAAATCATTCGCACAAAGGTGGAGAGCGAAAGCAGCCCAAGTCCAACCCCCGCTGGACGAAGAGGAGTTAATAGAGCACTGTCTGAAATCTCTCCCCTATGATTCCTTTAATCTGTTGAGTACGGCTCATTACCAATCATTTTCGTAATTTGTACATGCGGGTGAAAGGATGGAATGGGTTAAGCGCGATAGTATAATCAAAGACAAAGAAAGTCGTGGAGAATCTTCTCAAATGAGTAACGAACCGGTCAGGGAAATGAAGACCAACTATCGAGGAATTACGGTCGCGAGTCAAATTTCTGAACACAAGTCGAGACATCAGTCACCTGATTCCATTCCTCACCGGAGACAACCAGCGCCCAAGATAGAGAAAGCTAGCCAGTCAAGCAGGAGAGGTCCTCCATTCTTTACACCACTACCACTTTCTATGTCAGAACTGCTCCCCCGGCTTTTGGAGGAAAGGTTGGTAGCCAAAAAATCACCGAGGGCGAAACCACCAAGGTTCCCGGGGTTTGACATGAACCGAACCTATACATACCATATGGGTGAGAAGGGACATAATGTAGATAATTGCCGAGCACTACAATATGATGTGCAGGCTCTCATCGACAACAACGTACTGGTGTTCGATAAGGCGTGCCCCGACATCCAACAAAACCTTTTACAAAATCACAAAATCAATTATGTGTCTGAGGATAGATTGGAAGACAATCTGGGGTTTGTCGCGACCCTCTCGAGGTTGTCGGGCTCTCGAGGGCTAATGGGCCATCCAGTCTGGTCGGACGCGGGCCTCTCCCAAGGCCCATTACCCAAATCGCAACGGAGGTATGCGTAGTCGACCTTCAGTGTGGTCTAGTGACATGTGCTAAGTGTGCATGCCGAGGAGTCGCCACCAATCATTTTTTGGAGGGTATGATTGGACCACCCTATTGAATAGTCGGGAGTTTCTATTCAATTCTGCGATAACCAGAGAACTGGGTTCGGGGACTTAGTTACGTCAACTGTCAGAGTTGACGCCCTTTCGGTACCTAAGTTGACTGAATTTTCTGACCAAAGATTTCATGCAGATGAGTGGGGTACGAGTTCTAAATCTAGGAGTTCATGCAGATAGGAATGATTATCATAGCAATCACAATCAATAATAAAGTGCACAAATCGATGAATTCAAGTGTACAAATAAATCACATGGCATTCCTAATAAGGCCATATTGGCCTAGAGAAGCATCAATCAGGCTTAGGAATGATTTAGACATGATTTTGCCCATCAGGGGCAAAATCGTAATTTTGAGACAAAGGGGACAATTTGCCCAAAAAGGACAAAATCATCATTTCGGAATGAATCCGGAGTCAAAACAGGTTTGGTCACTCAATTGACCCATTTCCTATTTTTTGGCAATTTTCGTGATTTTCGGGAATTTTAGAAACCGATTTACCATTCGAAGGGTAAAATCGTCATTTTCTAAAAATGGAAATGAAATGTGGAAATCTTAGACATAAGGTTTAACCACCCATCTGGCCCATCACCAAATTCTAAGCAATTTCCACAATTCATCAGAATATCAAAGACGATTCACCCTTTGAGGGGTGAAATCGCCATTTTGGATTAAATGGGAGAAAATCCCAAAAATGAAAACAAATCAATTTTTTGTCATTTTCAGCCTTGGACAATTTTTAGAATTTTTCTCAATTTTTTTGTTTTTCTTTAATTTTTCCATTTTTTTGGCATTTTTGATTTATTAATATTTTTTTATATTTTCAGAAAATATTTTAACAAAAAGCATGTCTTTGACAATAGATAACACTCAACCAGATAAATAAGCTAACCACTAGACTGAAACAAATACATACAAATCAAGTCTATAAATGCAATATTTTAGAAAAATAATCCTGATATACGGATCGGGTACGTAAAACATACCGGATTGGACACCGGCCTTCAATCGCCCAGCCCCAGCCTGCGACCATCCCCATGCCCGTTACCTGTCGATCGCCATTAGAATGTCAATAGTCAATTTCACAAATTAGGACTAAAAAATAAAAATAAAATTAAAAAATTAAAAAATTGGACACTGTTCATGCACTGTTCCGACACTGTTCATGCACTGTTCGGATTGGACACTGTTCATGCACACGTCCGACACGCTCCGACACGTTCGACACGCTCCGACACGTTCGACACGCTCCGACACGTTCGACACTCTCCGACACGTCCGGACACGCTATGACACGGCTCGACACTCTCCGACACGCCCGGACACTCTCCGACACGTTCGACACTCTCCGACACGCTCCGACACGTTCGACACTCTCCGACACGCTCCGACACGTTCGACGCTCTCCGACACGGCTCGGCACTCTCCGACACGTTCGACACTCTCCGACACGCTCCGACACGTTCGACACTCTCCGACACGCCCGGACACTCTCCGACACGTTCGACACTCTCCGACACGCTCCGACACGTTCGACACTCTCCGACACGGCTCGACACTCTCCGACACGCTCCGACACGTTCGACACGCCGACACGTTCCGACACGCCGACACGCTCCGACACACCGACACGCTCCGACGACGGGGTGGTGACCCGAGGCCGTTTCTGAGCTCCACCAGCGGCGCGTAGGCTCCACAAGCTCCGAGGGAGGAGGTAGGACTCCGGGGCAGTCACCGGAGGCGATGGCGGTGACGGATTTGGCCCGATCCGAAACAAACCCGAACCAAACTCCGAAACGGGTGGAGGTCGCGGGTCTTGAGTTGTTCACGGCGGCTTTGAGGTACGACGGCTAGCGACGACGGCGGAAGGATCGAAGGCGAAGGCAAATAATGCACGAAGGTGAGGATTCCTTTTTTTTTTTTTTTAAGAAGAAGAAGAAGACAAGAAGAAGAAGAAGAGCTCCTGAAGAAGAGGAAGGAGAGGAAGAAGATGAAGTCGCGGGAGGAGAAGAAGCCAGCGACGGATGAGGGGAAAGGTGAGTAAATAATAATAAAAAATAAAATAATAAAAAAATAATAAAAAATAAAATACTAAAAAGTAAGAATAATAATAAAATAATCAAAAGCAAAGACAAAATGATTAGTTCCCTTTTCCTTTTGAATGATTATGTTTTCACTCCTTTTCCTTTTAATCATTACTAATATTTTTGCTAATTTCAATTTTATGGTGATCAGAAAACACCCAAAATCGAACCTGAATTTTACTATTTTATGAGGTTCAAAAGTAAAGAAAATTAAAAATAAAAATACTGACTATTTTTCTATATTTTTGTGACCTCAAATACTACTTTTCTTGATTTTCATTTTATTTTTATATTTTTCGAAAATAATAATAATAAAAAATACGAAAAATATGAAAAAATATTTTTTTATCCAAAATGGTTCCTTTAGCTTGGCCAATGTTACCAAAGTTGATTTTGTAATTTTTCAGCTTTTTATGGATTTTCTATGAATTTTTGAAAAATAAAGGAAACAAAAAGGTTGATCAAAATTTAGGTGTCAACAGGGTTCAGCGTCAATATACCCAAATGGGCAATACTAACTTCAGCTTCTCAAGGCCCGGAGGAGGATACCATCTCGAAGGAACGAAAGGAACTATGCTTGATCAAGACGGCTGATATGGGCATCATTAGTAGGGTTGAAGACCCTACTTTTACAGGACCCTTCGCAAAAGTTAACTTAATCTCTGAAGAATGTATGATAAGGACTACGAGAGGGGAGTCATGGGAGGGCCCTTCTGGATACTTGTTGAAAGTTAAAGACACTGAAGAGATCGAAGAATTAGGGAAGTACGAGGAGCGCCTGGAAGAAGTGCGTCGAGGAGACATAAAAACCATGTGGGATGCCACCAAAGGAAGCGAGATGCCACTTAGAAGGCAAAATCTGATATGTGAGGCTAACAAGACAGTCGTACCAAGCTCATTGAAGCAGGAGGACCCGTCAGAACCAACTTCTATATGGGGTAATGCCTCTTGCGAAACATCCAGAGTTTGCGAGCCCAAGAAGAAATCGCCAATGCAATTTACATCACTTCCCATGCCACTATCAAAATTGCTCCCAATACTCTTGGAAAAAGGGATGGTGACCAAGGAGGTGTCGAGGTATAATCCTCACTTGTTCAAAGGATATGATGAAGCCAAGTCGTGCACCTACCATGCAGAGGAGAAATGGCACAACGCAAACAACTGTATTCGACTGAAAATCAAGGTGCAGAAACTCATCGACAATGGCATTTTGGATCTCGAGGAGATAAAGCAGAACAGCCAGCAAGACCCGTCATCGGATTTCCAAGAACTGGACATGGTGTACGTGGATAACCCTATCGAAGACTATGCCAGCCCAACTGATCGGACGATCGATGACGGCGGACTACACGGATAAGGGAGTCACTTCCTCCTTTCCATCGTCACTCGTTAGTCTATTTACATTGTAGTTCATCTGTAGTCCCAAGTGCAATTTCTCAAAAAAAAAACAAACAAACAAAAAAACAAAACAAAACAAAAAAACAAACAAACAATAAAAAAAAATCAAAAAATGGGGGACGTGTGGGAACACAAATCGGTCGATGACGATCCAAATGAGAGAAAAGAAATGGTGCCAAAAAAAGAGAGGAGATGAAAAGAAAAGAAAATCCCTGAGACCTGATTTCCCACACGTCTCCTAATTTTCAAATTTTTGGGAAGTGAGGATGTCCAATGATATGAGGACTAGCTCCCATCTCACGTTTTTAGATTTAATTTTCCTTTTTCTAAGACGTCTTCCAAAGAAACTCATCATGCATAAACTCTTCCTGTTATATGTCAACTAACCATCTTTATGACATTTCAGGCATACCATTCCAAGCATGCATAGCAGTTTGTTAAATGACTCAGGTTCTCGAGATGGGGCTACCATCCAAATTAAAGGAGAAGGGGAGGAGCAGAATATGAGAGAGGTTGAGTATAGTTGGGATTCCCAACAAAAATGCAGACCACCCACTATAGAGGGTACCATTTCAGTAAACCTAGGGATCCCAAAGGACGTCAGTGAGGTGAAGATCGGTGAAAGTCTGTCGTCGACAAAGGGACAATTGAACTCATCAAAGAGTACCAGGACATTTTTGCCTGGTCGTATGTGGATATACCGGGGTTAGATCCCAGTATTGCGGAACACACATTATCAGAGAGCGATGGTTACCCTTTTTCACGACTTGATGCATAAAGAGATAGAGGTGTATGTGGACGACATGATAGCGAAATCCAGATGTGGTGAAGATCACACTGCAATGTTGAGGAAATTATTCGAACGACTTAGGAAGTATAAGCCGAGGTTGAATCCCGCGAAGTGCGTATTTGGGGTAAAATCTGGCAAGTTGCTCGGGTTCATAGTTAGCAATCGTGGCATCGAGGTTGGCCCCATCAAGGTCCAAGCCATCCTTATCTTGGGGCCCCTTCAACAGTTAAAGAGCTGATGAGCCTTTTAGGCAGATTGAACTATATCGCCCGCTTTATATCCCAGCTTTCAGAAACAGCCAAGCCGTTCTTTAAGCTTCTGAAGAAAAATGTTAAAATCAAGTGGGACCACAAGTGTCAACGAGCTTTTGATAGAATCAAGGGGTATCTGGTTAGTCCACCGATATTGGTGCCTCCGATTCCTGGCGTTCCTCTGACCCTCTACCTCACTATCCACAACGAGTCCTTGGGGGTTTTACTCGCTCAAACGAACCCCGAAGATGGCAAGGATCGAGCAGTTTATTATCTAAGCAAGAAGTTCACCCCGTCACAGGCGAAATACCCGGAGATAGAGAAAACGTGCGTCGCGCTAATCTGGGTATTCCATAGGCTGAGGCAGTACACCCTTCACCATACTATCCAGTTAGTCACGGAGAATGATCCGATCAAATACATGCTAGAGAAGCAGTCATTGGTGGGGAAATTGGCTAAATGACAAGTACTCCTTTCTGAATTTGACATAAGGAGCTCGAATCAGAAGCCGGTGAAAGGACGAGTCATCGCCAATATGCTAGCGGAAAGTTCATAGGGTCATGACACCCCCGACGGAGAAGAGGAAGCTGAAGGCCATATTCTCACACTCTCGGATGACAAGTAGACTATGTATATCGATGGTGCAGTCAACTTAGCTGGGGCAGGTACCGGGGCAATTTTAATATCTCCAGATGGCCAACACTACCCTGTGGCCGTGAAGTTAACTTTCCCATGCACCAATAATGTGGCAAAATATGAAGCCTATACCCGGGGCTACAATTGGCCCTCAACATGAAGGTACAGAAGTTACGGGTTTATGGAGATTCGATTCTAATCATCCTACAGACCCAAGGCGAACAAAAAAGGATTCTAAACTCATCTCATACCATAAATTCATGGAAGAAGTAGTCAAGGGATTCGAAGTGATCGATTACGAGTATCTGTCGAGGACGCAGAATCACTTTGCCGACGCGTTAGCTACCTTGTCCTCCATGCTTCAAGCAACGAATGGCATGGACATTGAGCCGCTGAGGATTGGCATCACCCAGGAACTGGCGCATTACACGGTAATTGAAGAGGGGTTCGATGATCAATCTTGGTATCATGACATTAAGAATTACCTGGCGAAAGGGAAATTTCTTCCAGGTGCCCAGGCGAGGGATAGGAAATACATAGTAAAGGCGGCCGGCAAGTTTTTCCTCAGCAGCCAAATCCCCTATAGGAGATCCTACGATTCAATGCTCCTCAGGTGCGTAGACGCCGAAGAAGCCAAGTTACTTGTAAGAGAGACACATGAGGGAGAATGCGGCCCTCACATGAATGGTCATCCCCTCGCCAAGGAAATCATGCGATTGGGTTATTACCAGATGACCTTGGAATCGGGCTGTAATCAGCATGTGAGATCACGCCATCAGTGTCAGGTGTACGAGGATAGAATCAACGCACCTCTGATCGAGCTTCACCAAATGTTCGAGACAGGGTCATTCTCCAAGTAGGGGATCGATATGACAGGCCCGATCAATCCTAAGGCTTCAAACGGACATCGCTTCATATCGGTAGCAATCGACTATTTCACGAGGCCGTGTCATATACGAATGTCACCGCGAAGAACGTGGCAAAATTCAATAGGCGAGACATCATCCCGAGAATCCATTAAGAGATGGTACTTCAAGAAGATTTTAAAAAAAAAACAGTCAACAGCCCAAGTCATCGGGATAATTGATTGAGGATTCACTGGGATCAGACTCCCCACCAAAAGAGCATGTCGGGGCAGAGCCATCAAGACCCCAGTGACAAGTAGCGAGGCATAGACTATTCCAGCAGGACATCTCGAGAGAGACAATACCTCCAGGCGTGAAAGGGCAACATTCTGATGATGAAAAGAGACAAGAGACCCAAAAGAGAGGCATCCCCAAACTATGCAAAAGTTGTGAAATAGATTAAAGCAGTCAACTGGGGAAAATTCCACTTAACCGAGGTGAAGGCCACCTGACCAGGGCAATCAGATCAAGAGTAAAGCGGTATCATTCCAATTTATTCCTAATACGGGGCGCATACTAACTCTTCATTTCTTATCTTCACAGGGACTCGCCGTCATGGCAGACAGGTGAGTATCCCTCTCCTTTAAGACTCCAAAGAAGCTCCAAGCTTTTGGCCATATCATCCGATCGAGTTGGATCGCACACCTTCAGACTCTACGCGATTACATCCAGACGGGAACACATAATTAAGGGTGAAGTTGTATTGTTCCAATTTTCTCTATATTCGAGAACGTAAACTAATACATCTCTTTTACGTCTCCAGGAACTCCCCACCATGGCGGGCAGGTAAACATCCATTTCCTTATCTCTTAGAGCTTAAAACTTTCGGAATCACTTCTTTCGACTTTGAAAGGTCTTTGAGCCATTGAGATTTCGAAGAGTCTAAAGATACTCAATAACTCCATGTGTAAAAAAAAAAGTGTGAAATTCTTGAAATCCTTTCATCTGCATTCACATTTAAAAGCTTTTGGGAATCATCCAACACATGCATTGGAACATGCATATTGCATCAAGGATCCCAATAAGGGACGTTTTGGATAAAAAGAAATGGATTTTCAAAATGGAATGTTTAAAACTGTCAAAAGAAGTATCTCAGACGATAAGAGGCAACCCATGCCCAAACACGTCCCTACAAACACTTGAGTGACGAGTGAAGTAAGAATTAGAATAGGAACCGTGTTCGCAGATGTAGGGATCATTCACAGTGGTTACCTAAATTGAAAAGACGAAGGGCATTCTTTTCTCTATCCCAAACACCACAGGTCAACCATTGTTAACCAATTTGGACGGAGGCATCAATTCTATAACCCTGTCAAGAACCACTCCACATTGGGGCCAATCAGAAGGAATTCCAGTGGCGGTATGAGGTAAATGGTTGGAAATCTTTTTGCTCGAACCAACATCATTCTTCGAGTGTTTCTTTACATGTAAACTCGTACTGCGATTCAAGTGCTTTAGGACGACGAAAAGCGGTCGCTTCTCTATCCTACACACACTCATCCTTTGCGCAACCCCATTGAGCCTGCATATCCGTTTCATAAACCCCGTTGGTGATCATTGCCCATTCCAAGATGAAAACGGCGCCACCTCAAATCGGGAGAACTTAAAAGAACTGGGTCTATAGAAAAGTCCTAAATTAATTCTTCAATGTGCTAAGATTTTGTTTGCATGTGTGTCTAGCATAATCTAAAAAAAATCTTGCCAAAAAAGAGAAGAAAAGAAAAGGCGAGATTAAAAAAAAGGCAAAAGCCAATCCCGGGCATCAAAAAGCAAAGTGCCCGGTAAAAGCAAGGCCAATGCCCATTCAAATTCTTGTGTATTTATAAATCATCCAAGGGATTCCAGAATATCCAAATGTTAATCCCCAGTGGAATCTACTTGTAAAATAAAATGCCCATAGGAATCAAGTCATGAAGTTATCCCCAGCCGGGGCGCGTCTAAGTGACGACTACACCATCCTTGAGCAACGAGGGTTCTTTTTGAAGATTAATCCAAGGGTCAAGATCGGTGGTAAATCTGCAATGATCACCAACATCAAACCCCTTTCATATATTCTAAGCCAAAAATAGGCATTTCTCGGTCCCCAATCCTCACCTACGTTACAACCCTTAAAAGTATTTGTCGACTAAGGCACTTGAGTTAACGTAGAGTTTAAATGATTTTAAGCATCGCTCGAAGAGGTACGAGCAAGACTATTTCTCTCTCATTTTTGCAGGGTTCTTGACTTGTAAACCCGAAGCAGATGATGAAGATTTTCAATTCATTGGCCTCGACTCGACCATGAGTCCCATTTGAAAATCATTGACCGAACCCAACATTACGGTCCCTCAAAAGACCCTTTCTGATCAATCAAATGGTATACACTGCGAACAGTTCCGAAACCTTGAGCATAGGTTCGGGAGAGAATTTGAGTGTTTCAAAAGGAGAGGAAGTGAGAAGAAACCTCCTGAAAAATGGCGAGGAGCCATCTTTGATGAGCGTACTCCAATTGGCGCTTTAACCAAACCCTTTTGGCTATCTCAGATCATTTGATTCAAAATCCTCCCTAAAGGGAGCTTCGATCGTCACATTATGTTGCAAGATGTTTTGGATGACCTCCTACATCATTAGCATACCCGAATGAAATTCTTGGCTGAATGAAATTTTTGACAACATTGAGACAAAATCCCATCTGCTAGTCATGGGATCCCCTTTCAAAACAAGAAAAATCCCCTCTGCTAGTCATGGGAACCCCTTTTCGAAAATCAGACAAAAAAATCCCCATCTGACGTTGAAAACCATCGTCATGAGAGAACCCTTTTCAAAATAAGAGAAAATTTTCCCGACGAAGAGAATCTTTGTCACAGGAAACCTTTTTTCAAAAACCAAACAGTCCCATCGAACGTGGAGAACCCTCATCCCGGGACCCCTTTTTCAAAATCAAACAGTCCCACCAGCCGTGGAGAACCCTCGTCCTGGGACCCTTTTTTTTAAAAAAAAAATCAATCAAGCAGTCTTAGCGGACATAGAGAACCCTCGTCCTGGGACCCCTTTTCAAAAACTCAAGCAATCCCGTCAGACGTGGAGAACCCTCGTCTTGGGACCCTTTTCAAAAAATCAAACAGTCCCATCGGACGTGGCGAACCCTCGTCCGAGGAACCTTTTTTTCAAAAATCAAACAGTCCCATCAGACGTGGAGAACCCTCGTCCCGGGACCCTTTTCAAAAAATCAAACAGTTCCATCAGACGTGGAGAACCCCCGTCCCGGGACCCTTTTCAAAAAATCAAACAGTCCCATCGGACGTGGCGAACCTTCGTCCGGGGAACCCTTTTTCAAAAATCAAGCAGTCCCATCAGACGTGGAGAACCCTCGTCCTGGGACCCCTTTAAAAAAATAAAAATCAAAAATCAAACAGTCTCAGCGGACGTGGAGAACCCTCGTCCTGGGACCCCTTTCAAAAACTCAAGCAATCCCGTCAGACGTGGAGAACGCTCGTCCTGGGACCCCGTTTTTAAAAATAAAAATAAAAAATCAAACAGTCTCAGCGGACGTAGAGAACCCTCGTCCTGGGACCCATTTTCAAAAACTCAAGCAATCCCGTCAGACGTGGAGAATTCTCGTCCCGGGACCCTTTTAAAAAAAAAATCAAACAGTCTCATCGGACGTGGAGAACCCTCGTCCGGGGAACCCTTTTTCAAAAATCAAACAGTCCCATCAGTCGTGGAGAACCCTCATCCTGGGACCCCTTTCAAAAAATCAAGCAATCCCATCAGTCGTGGAGAACCCTCGTCCCGGGAAAGCCCCTTTCAAAAAAAAAAAAAATCCCCTCTGACTTGGAGAACCCTCGTCATGGAAAACCCTTTCAAAATTCAAACAGTCCAATCAGACGTAGAGAACCCTCGTCCTAGGACCCATTTTCAAAGAAAAAAATCAAGAAAAACTTAAGAAGTCCCCTCTGGCCCCGCTAGTCAGCGTCATGGGATCTCCTAAAGGAAATAGGTGCCTAGAAGCCGACCCCAAGACTGAAGCCCAAAAGGCTCGCTTGCCGCTTCGAAAGCACGATGACCTAGATAAATCTCTCTGTAAGTGTTCACAGGTTGGTAGCCGCGGATCTGTCATCTTCCGGACCGGATCGCCAATCTTCAGCTTCAGAAGATTTCTTCCACCCTAAATCCCACCAGATAGGGATATACGACAGAGGTATCTCAAAGCACAGTTCAAGATCAGAGCCCATAACGCTCGCGACTTGCCGCCTAGAGATACGGTGACCGCCTTTTCCACGAAGCACGCGCCGGATAGCCATGCCTCGAAGCTCACACCCTTCGAAATGGATTGCAGCCTGTAGCCGCGAAAAATACATTTATTTCACCCCAAATCCCACCATATAGGGATCCACGATAGAGGTGTCTCAAAGCACAGTTCAAGATCGGAGCCCATAACGCTCGCGACTTGCCGCCTAAAGATACGGTGACCGCATTTTCCACAAAGCACGCGCCGGATAGCCATGCCTCGAAGCTTTCACCCTTCGGAATGGAGTGCAGCCGGTAGCCGCGGAAAAGACTTTCAAGACCCTAGTATAGCCAATCAAACGCTACGAAGGGAAGAATAAAACCTGGTATAGCGAGTCAGAAGCTACGAAGGTAAATAAACAAAAAACAAAACAAAAAAGAAAAAAAGGGAAGCCGAGCCCACGATTTCAACGCCCTAGGAGCATAACAACGAACTCTCAGATTCCGCAAGCACCGCATCGGACAGGTAATCTCTAGGTAAATTTCCCCCTCTTAGGCCTAAGTTTGAATTGCAAGAGCAAATCGGGGATTAATTTGAGCATTGTCGCGACCCGTTCGAAAGCAGACGCGGCTAATGGATTACCGATCGCGGGCCCTTTGATCGGCGCGGGCCCTCCCAGGCCCATACCAAATCGCGACGGGGGTATTTTTGTAAAGGATTCGGCGATAAGAGCCGATCGATTTCGACCTTAGTGTGGTCGTGATGGCATGTGCAACTTGTGCATGCATTTGGAGTCGCCACCCCCGGTCTTTCTTGGAGGGTAGACCGGAAACCTTATTGACCGATTGGGAGAGGTCGATCAATTCTGCGGAACTAGAGATTTTGGGTTCGGGAACTTGGTTACGCTGGTGTCATTACCAACGCCCTTTCGGTACCTAACGCGAGTGATTTCCTAGCTAAGAATTCATGCAGGCGCAATTTTAGGTGGGGTAGGTTTGATTCAGGGTTTCATGCAGATTGGAAGACTATTCCTATCAATCACAATCAATTTAAATGAAAGCGCAATCAAGTGCATAAATAAATCACATCAATGCACGTCAATTCACATCACATGGCCTCCTAGTATAGCCATAAGGGCTTAGGGAAGGCGTGATTTAGGACCGAGGTAAAATGAGAAGATTTGGAGGCGATTTAGCCCGAAGGGCCAAATCGTCAATTTTTGGAAGATTTGGATACCGAATTACCCAAAATATTCCATGGCCAGTTGATTGTGGCCATTTCCCAATTTTGAGAATTTTTTGGAATTTCTTGATTTTTCTTCAATTTTTGGAAGACAATTCGCCCAAAGGGCGAAATCGTCATTTTAAGAAGGGTTGGGGTTCAAAACACCCGGAATGAGCCTTGGCCAGTTGTTTGTGGCCATTTCCTATTTTTTGGAATTTTTTAGAATTTTTCTGAATTTTCCGAATGTTTTTGAATTTTTTATGATTTTCTATTTTTTTTATTTGATTTTTTTGATTTACTATTATTTTATTATTATTTTTTTTATGATTTTTCGAAATTTCTGAAAATAAATCCCAACTGACGGTCCCTAACTCGCCACGTGGCGTCTCGGTGATAATCGAATCATTTTAATTTTTGTAAAATTCGAAATTCATTTCTTTTAATGTTAAAAATATTTTTTTTTTGAAAATCACCGGATCTCGACACGTGGCTCATCTGCAGCCGTCCGATCTAGCATTGTTTTTTTGTTTTTATAGGACGCGACGCAACGCAATGCAAATTATAATAAAAATAAAGAAGATATTAAGTCATTACACAACATAAACATAAGCAAATGAGGTGGGATCCGGTGAATTTTACGACGTCGGAGTCCGTCGGTGCTCGTGCAACAATGTGTGGGGTATAAACCACCAGCAGGAGGCTCGGCCTTCCGATTCTGGGGTAGCACAATATAATTTGCAGAAAATAAATGAATAAAATGCCTTGGACACCAACAGGAGGCTCGGCCTTCCGATTCTGGGTCTAATAAGTAAAATGTAGAAAATGCACACTTTTATTAGATGCAGTACAATGCAAATTAATTATATGATGCATGAAATGCTAGGACATAAAGTAAATACACAGCAAATATTTAGACACCAACAGGAGGCTCGGCCTTCCGATTCTGGGTCTAATAAGTAAAATGTAGAAAATGCCCACTTTTATCAAACGCAATACAATGCAAATTAATTATACGATGCATGAAATGCTAGGACATAAAGTAAATGATATGGCAATTATGCATGGATGACGTGGCATAAACGACATAGCATGATATAACGACGTGGGAAAATATGACATGCAATTATGTAATATGCAATGTAAATGATATTTTATTTTTTTGGTATTTTCAAAGGATCTCGGATGCTTGGTAATTAGAACAACACGAGGAATGGCCATCTCATGGAAGAGTTGTGCTACGCCATTAGAGGTCATGTGGATTATTTCTTTAGTGTGTGAATTGAGTCTTGGTGGGAAAACTCCAAATTACCTGCATAGAAAGATTAAATAATAGCAAGAGGGAACTAAAATTAACATTGCAGGAAGGAGCAATTCTAGAGTCATAAAAAAGGGAGTGAAACTTATAACTAAACGGGGACGAGGACTAATCACGGTTGGATCGTCAGTGGGAATTCACTGGACTTGGCCGAGCATCTCAACAAACTTGTTGGTTTGCAGTGGACGATTGCTATAAAGGCTTCGGCTCGGTATTGGCGGTGAGCGTCGGAGACACGTCGGGTCCTGATTCAGGACACCAAGAAGTCATCGATGTCACCGAAGGGTGCTCGATATTCACCGACGTTTCTGGTTCGACGCGAAGGACATGCTGATTTCTCGTATAAGAGATCGGAATCGTCATCTTCGCTCATAACTTCCCTGGAAGTTAGTCATCAGCATCACCATCAGGGCTCGGTAGCAGCGAGCGTCGACGTTGGGGTTGTCTCGGTGGCCGTTCAAAGATTGGAGGGGACCTTGCTAATTAAGTCAGCTTGCGGCAAAATCTTCGTCCCCAATCTCCCTTCGTCGAGTGGCTTTTAATGAATTGGATCCCTCCCTTTTTTTTAATCTTTCTTTTTCTCCCCCTTGGGGCAGGGCGTCCATCCCTTGCAACTTTCATTGTCCTTGCCGACAATGAGTGTGGTCCTACTCATTTATTCCCCTTCTTTTCTATTTTTTTTTCTTTTTTTTTTTGGATGAAGACCCCATCTCCCTTTGCTTTTTCCTTCCCCAAAGCTGAAGATGATGATGATGGCTTTGGAGTGGTTGTCCCTGCGCATGTGCTCCCTTAAAGATGATGCCCATTTTTTTATGGAGGAAGTATGCCAATGGCCCATCTTATACAATTTCCTAAAGCACGATTAGGAGCAAACTTCTGAAGCGCACTATCGACTCATCCTCTTCTTTTTAACCCCATAATAATCGATCCTTTTTTATCCCAATGAGTCCCCTTCCAGTTTCTTTTCCTTCACTTTTCTTTTTCTTTCTTTTTTATATATTTTTCGAAAATATATTAAAAAAATAAAAATTATGAAAATTATTTTTTTGGTCAAAATGGTTCATTTAGCTTGGCTAAGGTCACCAAAATTGATTTTTCAATTTTTCAACTTTTTATGGATTTTCTATGAATTTTCAAAAAAATAAAGGAAAAAGGAAAAAAAAAATTTATCAAAATTTAGGTGTCAACAGCTGCCCCTCTTTGAGAGGAATCTCGTTGGAGGAATCCCCTCAGAGGTTTCTCTCAAAGACAAGGTGACACCTGAGTCCTGATCGACTCGACTCGTGAAACTAAAGGAAAATGAGTCATGACATCCAGTTTTTCATGCTTGTCGATGTATGCTCTTTCTTAAAGGGGGAAACATTCATTTGACATGAGAGAGTGAGATAATAGAGAGACATACCTACCACTTACCTGTTCGATATTTGTGCGATTTTCGCGGTGTTTGATGGATTCAAGAGAATTTCTAGGAACTCGTTACTAGAGTATCCTAGAGAGGTTAAGCTCTGACCCGTATGGTAGGTCAAACCATAATGGGATTCTTAACTGATAGGAATCTAAGGAAGACGCGTCCCATTTGGGATTTGCCAAGGATTTTGATCCGTATGGTGGATCGGACCATTGAGTTGACCATTTAAGTGATTTTCACTATTGGATTGACCCTTCAGGCGGTTTCTACCATGGTTTGACCCTTCAGGCGGTTTCTACCTTGGTTTGACCCTTTAGGCGGTTTCTACCTTGAGTTGACCCTTCAGGCGGTATCTACCATTGAGTTGACCCTTCAGGCGGTATCTACCTTGTGTTGACCCTTCAGGCGGTATCTACCTTGAGTTTGACTCTTCAGGCGGTATATACCTTTGATTTGACCCTTTAGGCGGTTTCTACATTTGTTTTGACCCTTCAGGCGGTTTCTACCTTTGTTTTGACCCTTCATGCGGTTTCTACCTTGAGTTTGACCCTTCAGGCGGTATCTACCATTGTTTTGCTTTGAAAAGGGGTCTCATGACGAGGGTTCTCCACGTCCAATGAGACTGCCTGGTTTTTGAAAAGGGGTCTCATGACGAGGGTTCTCCACGTCCAATGAGACTGTTTGATATTTTTGAAAAGGGGTCCTAGGACGAGGGTTCTCCACGTCATGCTAGGACTGTTTGATATTTTTGAAAAGGGGTCCTAGGACGAGGGTTCTCCACGTCATGCTAGGACTGTTTGATATTTTTGAAAAGGGTGTCCTAGGACGAGGGTTCTCCACGTCTGCTGGGACAGTTTGCTGACTTCTTTTGAAAAAGGGTTCTATCCTCACCCCTTCCTTTGAAAGATCCCGAAATTTGCCGGGAATTCAATTTTGAAGCAGTGAAAGATTTTATCTTGACAAAGCTTCACTTGGGTCTGTTGAGGCGACATTCTGGGAGCTGGGTTCTCCAGGTATCCTGCAGAAGTTTGAGCCTGAAATATTTTTCTTCACCAAGAAAACGTTAGTAATCTTTGGGAAGACCACGGCTGTCCATTTGACAAAAACCGTATGACTTAAGTTTTAATTGTGAAATGTGCATTTTGATGCTGGAGGTTATCCAAAGCATTCTTGCCACACACAGATGTGATCACAAATTCCTTGTGGGGCAAATCTGGATCAAACAATTTGAAATTTCCAAAAAGAGTTTGTTCAAAACATCTATTGGAATATTTCTCGACGAGGAGGTCTTTTCACCTGTTTTGAGATAGTGGTTTTTATAGGGGATGCACTCAATTCCCTACTTACCTGTGCCTAGGTTTTAGGCTCATTCGCAGCGCATACATTTTGATCGGTCGGGAGGTCTTCCACGGGACCGTAATGTTGGGCTTGGATATTGGTTTTCAAAGGGGAGACTCACTTTTGAGTCGAGGCCATTGAATGAAAGTCTTCACCATCCGCTCCGGGTTTACAAGTCAAGAACCCTGCAAAATGAGAAAGAAATAGTCTTGCTCGTACTTCTTCGAGCTAAACTATATGTTAACCCAAGTGTCTTAGTCAAAGAAGACTGTTTCAGGGTTATGATGTTGGTAGGATTGAGGACCGAAAAAAGGCTTGTTTTTGGCCCAGAATTCATGAGGGGATTGACGTTGGTGATCATTGCAAACTTGCCACCTGTCTTTTCCACTCTGCATCTTTAACTTTTGGTGTGCAACCGCTTTTGAGATGTGCACAAATTCCTTAGGGAGAATCTCTGGCTGCATTAAGAGATTGACAATTCTGTCTGCGTCTTTCTTCCATGCTTGACATCATTTGGAGGAGCGACCTTTTGATCTGACTCCTTCTAGGCTTTTTCTTTCTTTACCCATCCAAGCTTCATTGGGGATCAATCAGACAACTTGCACGAGCATCGGCCTTGCTTTTACCAGGCACTTTGCTTTTTCTTGATGCTTGGGATTTTCTTCGTCCTCATTTTCCTTTTGAAATCCTGCTTTTCTCATCTTCGGTAGATTATGTTAGACATATGATCGAACGTCTAAACATGCTTTAAGCATTAGCCTAGGAATTTCTTAGTAATCCCTAAGTCTCGAATTCCTCCGTTTCTGAAGTGATGATGCATCCGTCTTGGAATGTGCAATGATCACCAACGGGTTTATGAAATAATTTGGCAGGCCCAACTTGGCTGTGCAAAGGATATGGTGTGTGGGATAGAGAAATGAATGCTTCTCGTCATCCTATGGCACTTGGATTACCATATAAACAACACACAAAGATTAGTCCGAGCAAGAACATTTCTAACCATTTTCTCCTGACGCTGCTGGACTTACTTCCTTTTTGCCCCGGTGTGGGGTGGTTCTTGACAGGGTTAAGAATGAAAACCGCCGTTCAAATGGGTTATCAACGGTCACCTGTAGTGTTTGGGGGATAAGAAACGAATGTCTCCGTCGTCCCAATCCAAGTAATTGCTGCGAATAATCCCTACTTCCGTAGGTCCAGATTTTGCTATCTGATCCGCTCCACTCCTCTCTCAAGTGTGTATAGGACGTGTTTGGATTTAGGCTTTGCCTCTCGTTTTTCGAGGAAACGTCCTTTTGAAAGTTTTGAACAACTTTTGATTGGAAAAATCTTTTCCATTTTCTCCAAAAATTCTACCCGTTAAGGGGATTTTAGGATGCACCATGCATGTTCTTATTCATGCTCAGACAACCTCCTGTTTCAAAACATGAATGCCAATGAAATTAGAATTCTATGTCTTTTCTAGACATCAGATTCTGAAAGCTTTTCTTTCCTTCTCTGTTTTTTATTCAACATCTTTAATGGATTGGGGAAAGTGATACTTACCTGTCCCCCGCGGCTGGAGATCCCTGAAAATGCAGAAGAAACATGTTATTGTACGTTCACGAATTTTTCAAAAAATTAGAACGATACATCTTACCCTTGGTCGTGTACTCCAACGGGTAATTCATGGGGTGTGAAAACCTGTTTCACCTTGATGGCGATCCCCTGTCAAAGACGGGAATTAGGCGTCAGTTTGCGTTCCAAAATTCAAGGCAAATTGGAACGATACAGCATTATTCTTGCTTTGTGTTTCCATTTGAGCACAAACGCGCGGCTTGCAGAAATTGGCCATCCATATTGTGGCCATGATTCCTCCGCTTGGTTGGCGATAAATCCTTCTCAAGGATTTGCCATAGAGGAGATCCATTTGTGTTTTTGGACGCGTTCCAGCGCCACTCTTCCGAGTTCCTTTTATTCAAGGGAAAAAGAAAATTTTATCAAAATGCATGTCAAAGCATGTGACGTAGGAGCGATACTTTTTACCATCCACTAGGTCTTATAATCAAAGACCATCTCCTGGAATCCTGACTTGCGAGGCCAATGATTCTATTCGCCTCCCTGTTAGCGCGCTCTCTTCTTTTGAGGCTTTCGGCGCCAACAACTTCCTGTTAAATGAGTAAAAACTCATGTTAGGCATGTGGTCTTCGAAGACCAAATTGGAACGATACAAGGTTACCGTTCACCCAAATTCGTATCTTGGGGTTTGATTCTGATGCGGACGACTCTGTTATTGCGTCCATTGACTTTGTCAGAGGAGAAACGTCCTGCGTACAAATCATTCACTTGCCCCAGTTTAGGCATGGTTTTGCTGTTTGTCATCTCTGGATTCGATAACCCTGGTCTGAGGCGCTTTCATGGGGGATCATGAGAGTTTGCCCCCGGTTTGGCTCCTCAAAGAAAATGGGGGGAACCTGCTCCTATTGATTTTTGCATATTCTGATCATCCATCTCGATTGTCAGAGTCCTTGATCAATTTTATCTGTCTCAAGACAGCTTGATATTCTTGGGATTCATCATGTGGCGGTTTGGTGATTCTCTCGATCACGGTAGCCATTTGAGGTATTTGATGTTCCCTGTTTGTTATTTGAAAGCATTACATCATGCGTCCTCTGCTCTTGATCATCATCTGAGAGGAAAAAGAAAGGAAGCATTATTCCCATATCAAGAAAATAATCATTTTGGAACGATACGTCCTTTTACACTTGATTTGCATTCCGTTTTGATGTTGCATATTGATATGCATAACATCTATCAAATTCCTCCATCCGTGCTTGAAGGTATTTGCAACGCCTACGGTTCATTTGCCCCAGCTGGGCGACGTCTGTTTTGTCATTTGAATGCATGAGCTTTTGGGTGCATCGTCTCTTTTATCACCTGTGATAAAAAAAAAATGGAGGAAAACTTATCCTCAGATCTGATTAAAAATCAATTAGGAACGATACGTCCTTTCACCAAACGAGTGGCTCTGCGGCCGAATGTATTTTGCACTGAAGGGATGAATTCCACTATGCTCCACGGGTTTGGGGAATTTGCCCCCATTTTCGATAGAAATTAGCCTTATCAAGATGTATATAATACAAATAGATCCCTAATGCAATCAATCTAAGGGACGAGATAGAGAGGATCTTAGCAAAATTAATCTTATACAAGAGAACTAAGAATGTCAAATCAATCAAAGGAATGTGGTCCGAACACTTTGAGATGCCCCAGTTCCAGTCTTCGAGATGTGACTCCAGGATCACCTTTTTTTTTAGGTGGTTTTAGATATACCAGCCATCTAAAGACATGCACATGAGACAAGTGAGGATAAAACTTCTAAAAATCAAAGGATTTGGCACCTAAGGTCAAGGTTCCCACCTCGAGTTCTAGAAAGAGCAGATTCCATTGCACAGCTATCGTTGCATTAGGGCTCGATCCATAGTTCGAAATGAGCGGAATTGAAAAGTGGATTACCCCGTGTCTTTCCTCACGGAGATTCCATTTTCAATCCCTTATATTGTTTTTCAATAGGCGGCGCCCGGGGTTTTAGGCGCGGTTGTGTGTATTTTCGGTGTCGTGCTAAAGCGATAAACATGCATCTTATTTAACAATCACCGCTTCAATATAAAACATACACACAATCATTCATTCCTACGCCAATCTGCATAAGACAATGTTAATCACAGACTACCCCCATTATCACTCCAATCTGCAAAAACATATAACACCTATCATAAGCGGACTTACCTCACCTTCAAGAGCGCCTGCAGGGTTAGAAAAATCACTCAGCGTTTTAATAACGGCCTAAGTCCACTTGGGGTCTAGAACCATAGGTTCTAGAACACAGAGTCCCCAGCAGAGTCGCCAGCTGTCGCGACCCGTTCGAAAGCGGACGCGGCTAATGGATTACCGATCGCGGGCCCTTTGATCGGCGCGGGCCCTCCCAGGCCCATACCAAATCGCGACGGGGGTATTTTTGTAAAGGATTCGGCGATAAGAGCCGATCGATTTCGACCTTAGTGTGGTCGTGATGGCATGTGCAACTTGTGCATGCATTTGGAGTCGCCACCGGTCTTTCTTGGAGGGTAGACCGGAAACCTTATTGACCGATTGGGAGAGGTCGATCAATTCTGCGGAACTAGAGATTTTGGGTTCGGGAACTTGGTTACGCTGGTGTCATTACCAACGCCCTTTCGGTACCTAACGCGAGTGATTTCCTAGCTAAGAATTCATGCAGGCGCAATTTTAGGTGGGGTAGGTTTGATTCAGGGTTTCATGCAGATTGGAAGACTATTCCTATCAATCACAATCAATTTAAATGAAAGCGCAATCAAGTGCATAAATAAATCACATCAATGCACGTCAATTCACATCACATGGCCTCCTAGTATAGCCATAAGGGCTTAGGGAAGGCGTGATTTAGGACCGAGGTAAAATGAGAAGATTTGGAGGCGATTTAGCCCGAAGGGCCAAATCGTCAATTTTTGGAAGATTTGGATACCGAATTACCCAAAATATTCCATGGCCAGTTGATTGTGGCCATTTCCCAATTTTGAGAATTTTTTGGAATTTCTTGATTTTTCTTCAATTTTTGGAAGACAATTCGCCCAAAGGGCGAAATCGTCATTTTAAGAAGGGTTGGGGTTCAAAACACCCGGAATGAGCCTTGGCCAGTTGTTTGTGGCCATTTCCTATTTTTTGGAATTTTTTAGAATTTTTCTGAATTTTCCGAATGTTTTTGAATTTTTTATGATTTTCTATTTTTTTTATTTGATTTTTTTGATTTACTATTATTTTATTATTATTTTTTTATGATTTTTCGAAATTTCTGAAAATAAATCCCAACTGACGGTCCCTAACTCGCCACGTGGCGTCTCGGTGATAATCGAATCATTTTAATTTTTGTAAAATTCGAAATTCATTTCTTTTAATGTTAAAAATATTTTTTTTTTGAAAATCAACGGATCTCGACACGTGGCTCATCTGCAGCCATCCGATCTAGCATTGTTTTTTTGTTTTTATAGGACGCGACGCAACGCAATGCAAATTATAATAAAAATAAAGAAGATATTAAGTCATTACACAACATAAACATAAGCAAATGAGGTGGGATCCGGTGAATTTTACGACGTCGGAGTCCGTCGGTGCTCGTGCAACAATGTGTGGGGTATAAACCACCAGCAGGAGGCTCGGCCTTCCGATTCTGGGGTAGCACAATATAATTTGCAGAAAATAAATGAATAAAATGCCTTGGACACCAACAGGAGGCTCGGCCTTCCGATTCTGGGTCTAATAAGTAAAATGTAGAAAATGCACACTTTTATTAGATGCAGTACAATGCAAATTAATTATATGATGCATGAAATGCTAGGACATAAAGTAAATACACAGCAAATATTTAGACACCAACAGGAGGCTCGGCCTTCCGATTCTGGGTCTAATAAGTAAAATGTAGAAAATGCCCACTTTTATCAAACGCAATACAATGCAAATTAATTATACGATGCATGAAATGCTAGGACATAAAGTAAATGATATGGCAATTATGCATGGATGACGTGGCATAAACGACATAGCATGATATAACGACGTGGGAAAATATGACATGCAATTATGTAATATGCAATGTAAATGATATTTTATTTTTTTGGTATTTTCAAAGGATCTCGGATGCTTGGTAATTAGAACAACACGAGGAATGGCCATCTCATGGAAGAGTTGTGCTACGCCATTAGAGGTCATGTGGATTATTTCTTCAGTGTGTGAATTGAGTCTTGGTGGGAAAACTCCAAATTACCTGCATAGAAAGATTAAATAATAGCAAGAGGGAACTAAAATTAACATTGCAGGAAGGAGCAATTCTAGAGTCATAAAAAAGGGAGTGAAACTTATAGCTAAACGGGGACGAGGACTAATCACGGTTGGATCGTCAGTGGGAATTCACTGGACTTGGCCGAGCATCTCAACAAACTTGTTGGTTTGCAGTGGACGATTGCTATAAAGGCTTCGGCTCGGTATTGGCGGTGAGCGTCGGAGACACGTCGGGTCCTGATTCAGGACACCAAGAAGTCATCGATGTCACCGAAGGGTGCTCGATATTCACCGACGTTTCTGGTTCGACGCGAAGGACATGCTGATTTCTCGTATAAGAGATCGGAATCGTCATCTTCGCTCATAACTTCCCTGGAAGTTAGTCATCAGCATCACCATCAGGGCTCGGTAGCAGCGAGCGTCGACGTTGGGGTTGTCTCGGTGGCCGTTCAAAGATTGGAGGGGACCTTGCTAATTAAGTCAGCTTGCGGCAAAATCTTCGTCCCCAATCTCCCTTCGTCGAGTGGCTTTTAATGAATTGGATCCCTCCCTTTTTTTTAATCTTTCTTTTTCTCCCCCTTGGGGCAGGGCGTCCATCCCTTGCAACTTTCATTGTCCTTGCCGACAATGAGTGTGGTCCTACTCATTTATTCCCCTTCTTTTCTATTTTTTTTTCTTTTTTTTTTTGGATGAAGACCCCATCTCCCTTTGCTTTTTCCTTCCCCAAAGCTGAAGATGATGATGATGGCTTTGGAGTGGTTGTCCCTGCGCATGTGCTCCCTTAAAGATGATGCCCATTTTTTTATGGAGGAAGTATGCCAATGGCCCATCTTATACAATTTCCTAAAGCACGATTAGGAGCAAACTTCTGAAGCGCACTATCGACTCATCCTCTTCTTTTTAACCCCATAATAATCGATCCTTTTTTATCCCAATGAGTCCCCTTCCAGTTTCTTTTCCTTCACTTTTCTTTTTCTTTCTTTTTTATATATTTTTCGAAAATATATTAAAAAATAAAAATTATGAAAATTATTTTTTTGGTCAAAATGGTTCATTTAGCTTGGCTAAGGTCACCAAAATTGATTTTTCAATTTTTCAACTTTTTATGGATTTTCTATGAATTTTCAAAAAAATAAAGGAAAAAGGAAAAAAAAAATTATCAAAATTTAGGTGTCAACAAGCATTTATCAAAAGGCTTAGAATCTGATGTCATGGCACTTTCCTTTTTCCCAACTGAATCGGTTAAAACTCATGTGTCATTTTGTCTTTGAAAGCAACCTCTGACGAGCTCACTCTCAAAGATGAGCAACTGTTGACATCTGATTTTTTATCATATTTTATTTTAGTTTTTATTTCTAAAATTAATTAAAAATAACAAAAAAAGTCATAAAATTGCAAAATCAACTTTGGAAGCCTTGGCCCAGCCTTAGGAACCAATTTTGAACAAAAAATATTTTCGTAATTTTTAGTATTTTTTCGAGTTTATTTAATTATAAAAAAACCCAAAAAATACCATTCGTGGTCAGAAAAATATAAAAAAAAATAGTCAATAATTTTATTTTTATTCCTTATTTAGGTTGGTCTTTATAAATCTCAAAAATTCGACTTGGGTCATTATGTTCCTTCACAAACATAGACCCGAATCGACCATAAAAATTGCCTTTGGAGTCCTTTAATTTTCAATTTCCACTCCCAATAAGCCATGACATTTTAATCTAGAGCCTTGAAGTGCTATTGGGTCAATTAGGCCTTCAATTTGATCAATTTTGACAAAAAGGACTTAATTGCACAAATTTCTTTGCGATTTAGTCCCCGGTTTCACAAATTTCAAAATTAAATCCTCTATAGCGATACCCATGAAAATTAAACACCTCTACCCTATGTTTTTCATCGTCCCAAACTCATTGGTGCCCTCAATTTGGACTAATTCGGTCGTTTGAGCCTTCGATTTAGCGAAAACCATTTTCGGATCCTAAGCACGATTTGGGGTTTTCATTAAATTCCCACTCAATTGTTCGTGACAATACCCATCTTAGATGAAGAACGTGTCGAGGAGTTCGATTTTGACGTCAATTTCATGAAAAACGATCAATTTATGGCTCAATTAGGCGAAATTTGATAACCGGATCGGTCGGGTCGGCCCCGACCCGACCCGACCGAACCGGGTCTGCAACCAATGTTGCAGACCTGCGTTCCCCCCACGTATAGTACCAAAAAGAAAAAAAACGCAGGGGATCGGCAGAGGATAAGGGAGCGGTCGGTCGACCAAACTCTGGGGGCTGACAGACTTTTGCAGAGCGAGGGAGTGCGTGGTTGTCCTCTTGAGGGATCCCAGGCAGCCTTGGATGATAAAGGCCATTCGGCCGTGAGAGAGGGGAAGAGGATTTTTCATTCATGGTTTCAAGAAAAACCGAGAGGGAGAGAGAGCGGGCGGAGCAAAGAAGAGAGCGGAGAGAGAGAGAGAGAGAGAGCGAGTGCTCGAACATCCCTCAAGCTTCAGAAGACTCGAAGCATCGTCGCCGAAGCCCCGTGGTCGCCGGCGACCCCCGAGCAGGTCGGTTTCCTCCCCTGTTTTCCCCTGTTTCGTCTTAGACACTGTGAGTTTGTACCGACGCCATTTGGAGTCTCTCTAGTGATGCCTGAATGTCTTATTGTGACGGTTCGGCTCGTGTGGTCCTCGGTTCCCGTTTGAATATCGATTTTCTCTCGCGTGCCAACTGTTCGATGAAATGACTGAACGCGTGTTTGATTTCTTGGCTCTCGGCCATGCCTTTTTCGAGTGTTATTTGTGCGAATCTGGCATTAAAACTTCGCTAGAACAAACTCTAACCCCGGCTTGACCTTTATTTTGCAATAAAACACGGCGAAAATCGAGCCCAGAGCTTCACCGGCCACCATTCGGACCGGGACCTCGACGGGGAGACTCGTGCGGAAGCCTACCCTTAAAAGGGCTCAGGTAGGCTTCTAGGCCTAGTTTGGATGCTATATGAATGATCAAAACCGAGTTTGAGCGTAAAAAAAATTTATACAAAAATCCTTGCCGGCGCCGATTTGGTGGGAGCCCATTCGACCACTTTCCGACGTGTGCGTTGTCAAAAAATGCTGATATGTTGATGTGGGATGTTGGGGGTTCGAGTTGGTTTCGAAATCGCGGCGTTTCCGCGTTGTTTGGACGTCGGAAACGCATTTCTGGCGAGGCGCCAGCGATTTTCTTCCCCGGCGAGGGAGTTGACCGGTCAACGCCGACGTGGCGTGCCACGTAGGCGGCCACGTCATCCGCCGGGGGTGTTCCCTAAAAAAAATAATCAAAAACCCTAGATCGGACGGCCGTGAGTATGCCACGTGTCGCGATCTCGGATTTTCAAAATTATTAAATGATTTTCGGATAACTAATTAAAATCAATCGGACGGTTGAAATTGTGCCAAGTGGCTCTCTGTGGAGCGTCCGATCTAGTTCAAGATCGGACGCATCAGGAGTAGCCACGTGGCACAATCCGGAGCGTCCGATTCAGTGATTTTCTGATAATTTAAAAAATGTTAAAAAAATAGAAAAATTCTAAAAAAGCAAAAACAGCGTCATTTTAGGCCAGCTCCGACCCATATGGTCGGGCCGGGCGCCCAAGAGGCGCGGGCAGGGTTTGACCCGGTCCGGAAAATATTTTTTTTACAAAAAAAATTCAAAAAAAAATTATAAAAAAATTCGAAAATTCAATAAAAAAATAGAAAATCATTAAAAAAAATTCAAAAATTTGAAAAATTCAGAAAAATTCCAAAAAATTTCAGAAAATAGGAAATGACTACAATCAACTGGTCATGTCCTATTTTGGGTCTTTCGAACCCCAATTCTTCCAAAATGACGATTTTGCCCTTTAGGCAAATCGTCTCCCAAAAATCAAAAAAATTCAGAAAAATTCCAAAAAAATTCCAGAAAATATGAAATGACCATAATCAACTGGTCATGTCCTATTTTAGGTCTTTTGAACCCCAATTCTTCCAAAATGACGATTTTGCCCTTTATGCAAATCGTCTCCCAAAAATCAAAGAAATTCAGAAAAATTCCAAAACAATTCAGAAAATAATAAATGGCCACAATCAACTGGCCATGACCTATTTTTGGGTCTTTCAAACCCCAATCTTTTCAAAAATGACGATTTTGCCCTTTAGGCAAATCGTCTTCAAAAAAATCAAAGAAATTCAGAAAATTCTCAAAAAAAATTCAGAAAATAGGGAATGGCCACAATCAACTGGCCATGACCTATTTTTGGGTCTTTCGATCCCCAATCCTTCCAAAATGACGATTTTGCCCTTTTTAAAACAAAAATTCACAAAAATTCCAGAAAATCCCAAAAAATAGGAAATGACCATAATCAAGTGGCCATGACCCATTTTGGGTCTTCCAAACCCTAATCTTTTCAAAATGACGATTTTTCCCTTTTGGCAAATCGTCTTCCCAAAAAATTGAAAAATTCCAAAAAAATTCCAGAAAATAGTAAATGGCCACAATCAACTGGTCATGACCTATTTCGGGTCTTCCAAGCCCTAATCTTTCCAAAATGACGATTTTTCCTTTTAGGCAAATCGTTTCTCGAGAAATCCCAAAAAATTCAAAAAAAATCTCTAAAATAGGAAATGGCCACGATCAACTGGCCATGACCTATTTTGTTTAATTCAACACCCAAACCTCCCAAAAATTGACGATTTCACCCTTCGAGCAAATCGTCCCCAAATCTTCCCAGTATACTCCTGGTCCTAAATCACACATTCCCTAAGCCCTTGAGGCTATACTAGGAGGCCATTGATTTGAATTGATGTGCATTGACGTGGTTCATTTATGCACTTGATTGCGCTTTCCTTATATTGATTGTGATTTGATAGGATTAGTCTTCCAATCTACATGAAACCCTTGAATCAGACTTACCTCACCCAAAATTGCGCCTGTATGAAATCTTAATTTGGAAAATCACTCGCGTTAGGTACCGAAAGGGCGTTGGTAATGACACCAACGTAACCAAGTCCCCGAACCAAAAATCTCTGGTTCCGCAGAACTGATCGATCTCTCCCAATCGATTAGTGAGGTTTCCGGTCTACCTTCCAAGAAGGACCGGTGGCGACTCCAAATGCATGCACACATAGCACATGCCATCACGACCCCACCAAGGTTGAATGCGATCGACTCTTATTGTCGAAAACCCGCGTAAATTTATTCCCGTCGCGATTTGGTATGGGCCTGAGAGGACCCGCGTCGAGAAAGCCCGCGATCCACATTGCAGACTAGGGGCCCGATTCGACAATCCATTAGCCCGTTTTCGAAAAAAAAAAAAAAAAAAAAAAAAAAAAAAAAACGAAAAAACGGGTCGCGACATCTTGTGTTTACTTTATGTCTGGGGTTTTGTTTTCGCTTTCGCATGTGCTTTTCATATAGCATTACGAAAGTTAGGCCGTTGGATCCTGGGTTATCTTACTAAGGTTGACGGCCACGTAGGATGTTGGCGTGTCCGACGGGATTGAGACGTGACAGTTATATTATTGCACTTCTCGATTTCTGATTTTCTTTTTAGTTCTATCGGTAAGTTTTACGTTACTTTTAACTTACCGATCTCAGGGTTCGGAAGCCCTGCTATTCGTTCAATACTATGCTCTTAACTTACAGAATCTCAAGATCCAGTGGCCTTGTAATTCATTTGGTACTGCTCTCAACTCACGAACCTCGAGACATGTTGGCCTTGCCACCCATTCGGTATTTTACTGTCATCTTACCGAATCTCGAGACACGGTAATTTTGTCGTCCTTTTGGTATTTGCGCTGGTTATTTTTGGGCGTCAACAATTATATTCAACAAGCCAAAAAGGTATAAATTATTTACGGGAGTAATATCCTCCCTGACTAGTAACATCCCTTTGGTTAATAATTTCATCCCGCACTAAAGTAACTTGGAAAATATTTAATAACTGTAGAGAAAGAAAATATAACACTGTAAGGAAACAATTAACATCGCCAATTCTTGGGACAATTTGAGAACCGGATTGAACCGAACCACCAACCCGATCCTGTTCCAAAAGTGAACACGGTCGATTCCTGTTTATAGAGATGAGAAACCGACCATGTTCGGTCCAATTTTCAGTTCCCAATTGGGAATCGACCCACCCTAAAATCGATCACCCTAATTTTAATAGGAATGGATTCCCTAATATTGTCAAATCAACATTAGGGATGACATTGATCAAATCGGGCCGTCCAAATCAAAATGAACGGCCTGATTTGATCCATGTCACCTCTTGAAAAGGAGGAAAATTTATGCGGGAAATTTTTAAAAAATTTGAAGAGGTGATTTGAATCAAATCAGGTCGTCCATTTTGATTTGGTAGAAGTACGCAGAAGTGCCAATATTTGTGTACGAAGATCACTTTAGTGTCAGTATTTTTTTTTATCACTTCAGTGCCACATCAAAGAGAAAATGATCACCAAAGTGTCAATTCCGGTCAAAAATGATTATTTCAATGTCAATTCCGGTCAAACAGTACACATGATATTTCTTATTAATTTTTTAATATTACGTGTCAAATTTTTTTAAAAAAATCAACACATGTAGATGCGACGTAGACGTTTCAACATTAAAATAGTTAATTTTTTCAGGAAAATTAAAATTGAGCCGTCGCCGTCGCCGCCCACACCATCACCGTCCTTGCCGGCTAGGGGTGAGGGATGGCCCAGGGGGATTGCCGGGGTCGGGCGGCCCTCACTGCGAGCTCGCCAGGGTCGACAAGGCCCGGTCATGTGTCGCGAACCCTAACGAGCCCGCGACGAGGGTCGGCCGACCCCGGCGACCCCCATGGGCCATCCCCCACCCCTTGTTGGTCATTACCGACGAGAGGTGCAGCGACGGCGGCAAGGGCCGTGAGCCCTCGTCGCTGCAACAGAGGGTTTCACCCTCTTTTTTTTTCTTTTTCTTTTTACTTTTTTTCAATTTTCAGTTTATTAGGTGGAATTTTTTTTATTTTTTTGGCTTTTTGTTATTGCTGATTAGGATCTTCAGCATGATTTCCGGCAAGCAACGTCGAAAATGGCACTCAAATAACCTTTTTTTTTTAAATTAGTACTGAAGTGTTCCAAAAATATATATATTTACACTAAAGTGATCTCCATACACAAATATTGACACTTATGCTGTACTTCTGTCATTTTGAGTTGGACGGCCCGATTTGATCAATGTCGCCCCTAAAACGAAATGCGAGATAGCGAATGATGCATTAGGAAATACGAATTTGTTCGATGCAAAAGAAGTTCGGGGGCCTTGAAATTTCCGTGCTGTAGTCGGTCCGTAACAAAATTCGCCACTATTTAACGAGGCACGAATGCGTAAGCCAAATTCATTTTGGATTTCTCGTTCTTCCGTCGAGCGTAGATGAGATGGAGATTGAAGGAGAACGATTTGTTTTGTTGCAGGAAGAGGATGCGACATTCTACTCGACCAGACTAAAAGCTCGAGAGTTAGGAAATGGAAGGGACGGGCACTAATAAAAGACTTATACGGAATCTGCTCATCCCCCTTCGAGTCAAAAAAAAAAAAAAAAAAGGGAAGAGAAAAGAAAACGGTGCGACAACATTCGACGGCAACCACGGTTACGTGAATCACATGATCCAAAAGGACTGTTCCATGTTGTAATTGTGTTAATTTAATTTTAATTATTTTTTTATGATTAAGTACTTTTACTTTTGTATCTATTCAGTCCATCCAGCCAGATTTTGCAAGAAATCGTTGACAATAGACGTTGATTGTCCTAAGTGGCACGGTTGGCGCAGACGTGGATAATTTTTAATAATACTTTAATATTTATTGAATGTTTATATATTTTTTTCTCCCTTTTTATTTTATTTCTCTTTATTTTTTTATTTTACTAAGTCCGGTGGGGTTCGACGACCCGCGCCTTCCACTTTAAAGGCAAAATAAATAAAATCCCAAAAACTAGTAGAAAAATATTTTAAAAAAAATTGTCCACGTCAACCGGCCGCATCACGCGGGACGGCCGACGTCCGTGCCAGTAATTCTCAGTCAAAATTGGCAGGATGGACTAAATTGATACAGATGCAAAATATTTAGGACTGAATTTGAAACAAAAAAAAATTAAGATTGAATCGGCATAATTGAAATAGATTTAGGACTTTTTAGTCTAATTTTCCCCCGTTGATGAGTAGTGGCGAGAAGATTGAAGATGAATGACTCGTTACTGGTGAATGGCCATGTGACATGGACACGGACATGGACCTGCTTCTGCTTGTATCCCACGAAGCGAAGCCCGTGAGCGTCCATCGGAAAGCCCACCGGCGAGAGGGACAACGGCCCAAACGGGGATTCGCAGGACGCTCGCGCTGCACGGGGCTTTCTCACTCCTTTACCTTATCAGCACAACCTTCGGAATTTATTTCATCGCCATTATTGGACTGGACCAACGACCTGCAAATTTTCCTTTTATGTTTTTACGCAGGGCTGTGCAGAGTTTGGTACGGGAGATGGGTGCGCAGTGCGCACAGCCTGGGAACGGTAAACGAACACGAGAGAAAGAACCAAAATCGAGTTTCACAGCACAGACCGACCGGGCACGCCCTCCCGCTGAAAAATTGCCAACTTACGTTGATCGAGTGATTCTACTGGTTTTTAGTTGCTCAACACGTGTTCTAATACGAATTTGACTGATCGTTGCACGTATCGCGTCACGCGGCGGCGCGCTCGGGCTCGAAATCGTATGAGCTCGGTGTATCCTGTCGATACTAGCGATTCGATGTTGAAAAGCGTGCGGCGCTGCGTTTCCCATATACTTGCATCCGACAACTCTAAAGAAGGCGCATCGTTTACTACGGGCGCTAAGTAAGTCCTTGGAGCCTACCAAGCGCGGCATCCTGCTAACGGTCCGCGGCAGCAGAGCAAGCTGAAAACGCATTTTGAAAAATATCTCATAGGCTCAAAGCATCCCCCGGCTCAAGGGTTCTCCTGATGGGGAAAGCCCCGAAGCCCTACGGGACTCTTAAGGGATGCACCGACGGCTTCATTCACGCTTTGATTCGCAATTAACAGCTCCGTCGGGCGATGAAAAGTTCAATGATTCCTCGACCTAAAAACCACAGGTAAACTTTGTTCCTCTAACCTCTTTGTCGGGAACCGGGCCGCCCTCGATTGGGCGCGTGATGGCATGCCGGGTCGGTACTCGGCACTGCGGAACAAATGTATGGCCGCGCGCGATGGTGCAATTTAAGAGTTCTCCTTCGGCTCAGAAGCGGGGGTCAGTGGCTGCCCGCTGGCCCGAATGGGCAAAAATTGAATGCGGTTTTCTTACGTAAGGAAAGAGGAGGAGAGGCCGAAGACAATAAATGGGCGGTCGGCGACGGGAGGGGGCTGAGAAGATGGAACGATAGAGAAGGGGCCGGACAGACGAGGTTGGGGCTGGACGTAATGAAGTGGGGGCCCAAGTGGAAGTGGGCCCCACCGGACACCCCCGAGAAGGTGGGGCCCGGGATTGAAAAGAGCGGGAGCGGCCGTATGTCGGGGGGGTGGGCGGCGGGAGGGTGACTTAAGGTTGTCGTCATGCGCGATCCACGACGCGATCTCTCGAGACATGAGCCCCTTTTGTTTCTTTCTTTCTTCCTTTTCCTTTCTTTCCCTCCCCCACCTTTTTCACTTTTCTGTTTCACCGCCTGAATCCCAATTATTTTTAGCTTTTTCTTTTTAATTTTTCTCTTTATTTTCTGCCAAAAAGACAAAAATATAAAAATAAAACGAACGGGGCTGTTTGGTTATTCCCTCTCTCTGTCATTATTTGCAAAAAGTCAACTTGAAAGTTGCCCAACTCTCTATCTCTGTTCCTCAAAAGGTTTCAGGGTTTTTTAAGATGTGCATAATAATATTCCTGAAAGTAAATTTTAACTTTAAAATTACTTCTAAAGTATAAATTCGTTTGGTAAAAAAATTTACTTCTAAAAGAAATTTTCACTTCTGAAGTTATTTTTCCATCAATTTGAGAAGTTAAAAAAAATAGTTTCTCCAATTCAAAAAGTACTTCTCTAACAAAAAAAAAACTCAAGAAGTGTTTTTCGCCTCATATTCTTTTCATTATGCCCTTATTCTCTTTTCTATTATACTCACCTCTCCTCCGCCAACCATCGTCTACCACTGCCCACAACGGCCACCCATCAACCATCCCCGACAGCCAACCACCGCCCACCGCTGACATTCGCCAACCGTCGCCCGCAACCGCCACCACCGACCACGACCACCGCCAATTGCTGCCAACCATCGCGCCGATCGCGGCCACTATGTCTCCATCGCTTGCTGCCGAAGTAAAAAATAAATAATAAGTTTTTATTTTTAAAAAGTTACTTTTAATTGTTTGAAGAAATTTAGAAAGTTTAAAAATGAAGTATAAATTTTTCGGCTGCTGATGATAATTTTTCCATAGAAGATTTTGTGTCTATAATGTTTCAGAAGTAGAAAATTGCAACCGTTACCAAGCGAATTTCTCTTAACAGAAATAACGTCTAAAGCGGAAGTGTTACCATGTGCGCGAGGGATGAGAGCAATTGGCTCAAAAAAAAAAAGTCTTAAAAGATCGACTTGTGTTTATCTCGCGATTAATCTTTGAAATTTTGTTAGCATAATAATATTTAAATGGCTTGTTGAGAGCCAAAGATAAGATTTAGTTGGAATTTATCCTCAGATACAGACAACGGGCGGACAAACCTGAGACCGGCCAGGCTGTTGGAGCGGGACTCCGACTTTGTATTCAACTTGGACATGGTTTTTCAAAAATTAACTTGACTTTTTCGAAGTTCCTTCCATGTGGGTTTTTATTTGAGTCGCTTCACGCGAATGAAAATTGTTTGAGACAATCTTTATTTGACTCGCTTTTCTCCGAGGAAAGAAGAAAAGTTTCTCCCCATGTAGAAGGAATCTTCAACGTTGTATCTTTTGTATATGTTAAAAAGAACGTGCGACAAATTTTTATGGTGATGGAGGCTCATTTACCCCCAAAAATCATGCATATCTCTCTCTCTCTCTCTGCTCAGTAGAATTTTTTTGGTCGTGAGTAGAACAGAAGTTGACACAGGTACAAAAGATGGGGTTTAGTTGCAGAACGAAATCACGCAACCTCTTAACGTTGCAGAACAGGATTATAGTTGGTTTTTTATCCACACGCATGACCTGCGCACACCCTTCTTTCCCTTCCTGGTGCTAGGGTTTTCCTCAGGAAACGAAGAGTTCTTCTTCTTCTTTTTTTCCCCTGCACGGGCGGGTGATGCTGAAACCGCCATGCGCATTACGTTGAACTCTACCTTGGGGCCATTAAATGATTAGCATGGGATTAGAGGGCGGGGAGAGAATATGTTGTTTGCCGCTTTGGGGGAGGGACTTAAAGCTTCACGATCGCCGAGAGAAGGAAAGGCAAAGCGAGACGTTAGCCAAAAGGGGGTCGGGAGGCGAGATCGGGGGGGCCATTTTAAGCAAGCTGCTTCCCTTTGAGGCGAAAGCCCCTAGGCCACACAGGTGCTTCTCGGAAACCAGGAAAGCAAAGGTTACTGCGAGAGAGAGAGATGCGGATTCAGATCAACATTAGTGCGGGAATGAACAGAGGCGAGAGAAGATAGAGAGAGAGAGAGTGATTTGATGTAAAGCCTGCGCGGGAGAGAGGAGCAGATGCAGAGGGGGAGGAGTTGAAGCCCTCAAAATCCGAGCATGACGCGTCCAAATCTGGTAGCATCGCTCGCCCTGCTGATCTATTTGATGGAACGGGTTGATGGATGGATGGGACTTTTGATTCGATGCCTCAAGAGAGACATTGGAAAACAAATACGCAGCGATTACACACAGGAAAAACAATGTCACTTCTTCAATTACTGAGATATAAATTTGAAATTATCAGTATTTTTGGTCCAAAAAATTGTTAGTATAAAAATACAAACTTTTGATGTAAAATGTGCGAGTTATTTTATTATCAATTTCCCCTTTTAGGATTATGTACTCTTTTTCTTTTCTTTTTTTAAGGACGGATTAGGATTACGTGCTTGCAAGGCTCCTACTAAAGTTCGTACTTTGTTTAAAAGAACCTTAGTCTGTTCGTATCTTTTTTACAGAACAAGTTCAACAATTTATATAGTATGTAAGAATTGCTGGCGTGAAGTCGCCAGAATATTTTCCACTGTACAATACAAGAAAGGGAAAAAAAAAATTCAACTGTGTCCTCTATGACATGTTATCTTAAAAAATTTTCTTGTGACGTATTTCATGTCAACATTGTTTGCCATAGGCAGATTTTTAATGGTTATTATTGAGGAAATTTACAGAAAGTAAATCTGTCCCACGGGTTCAAGTTTCTGATTTTTTTTTTTTTTTGTAATCGAGGTGTACGAGCCAACTTGTGCACACCTCGATTATTCCTCGGGAGAGACTAGCACAACAACCCACCGCCATAACTCCTACTTAAATCACAGGTGCTCAGCTGGGAAATCGAATCTGGGACCAGTGCGCCTAACACACAATCTCAAATGCGCCCTAATCAACTGAGCTATCTATGAGTGAGTAAGTTTATGATTTTTTGTGTCATACATTTTTTTCATGCAATTGTGTCACGTGGACATAACTTTGAATTTTTAATGGTTATTATTATGTACGATGCTCACTTCAATGCCAATTTTTTTTCCAAATCATTTAAGTGTAAAATCGAAGAAAAAATGATCACTTAAATGCCAAATTGAATAATTTTTGACCAAATTAATTATTTGACATTTATTATTACATTTTTAATCCACCAAGGCATATATTTTTAAAATTCAGTCAACGTGGACTTCTAAAATTGAAAACATGCTAAAAATTAAAAATTATTGAATTGAATTTAAAAATAAGCTAAAATTTAAATTTTTAAATTACAACGATAATTCGAAAATTATATAAAGTTCAATTTAAAAATGGCTTAAAAAGGGATGGAGAACTAGGCAACGAGGGCTTGATAGTCCTCGCCAGGCCTCGGGCAAGCGAGGGCCTGCATGCCCTTACTAAGATCTAGGCTTGTCTCATAGCCCTTCCCCAGGGCCAGATCGGCCAAAGGGTCACCTGCCCTCCGCTGACTCGCAGTCAGATCTAGTCGAGGACCTACAGACCTTTGCCTTTGCTCGACGGGGGTCACCGGCTACTGGACGAGGCTCCCCGCACAGCCCTTGCTACCTGGTTCTCAATTATTATTCTTCTCCTTTTAATTAGTTTATTTTTAAATTCAATAGAAAAAAAATGTACTAATAATTTGATTTGGAACAAAATGATGTCGTTTAGTCACGTCATCATCATGTAGGAGAGAGAAAATATAAAAAGAAAAAGCCACATCGGCATTTTAACATTATTTAAATGGGCGGAGTTAACAAAATGATTTGATTGCATAAATTCGACAAGTTTTTTGACTTGATTGCATTTTTTATAAGTTCTACGACTCGAATGCACTTTTGAACAAATTTTAAGGCTTTCAGTGCATTTTGTAAAATTCTTAGTTTTATAATAGTTCCAATGAAATCAAAATTTATGTTTATTATTTTAATGTTTTTAAAAATATTTCAGCCTTTTTGTTGGTGATAGTACCTCCGACGAGCCGCGTGAACTACTTAAGTGATCATCTTTAAAAATATTGTCATTCAAGTGATCATTTCGAAACTTTTCGCGCTAAAATTGAGTTCGAACGTAGCTTTCAGCACTCTTAATATTTTTCTCTCTAAGTTTATTTTTTATTTTTTATTGGTAAATCACGCGTGTTGGTCATCTCGAGTGAACATGAGACCCTCCAGTCCACCCCACGAGATGCTAATCCACCGGTTTCGCAACGAAGCTTATTATAAGCAAATAACATTACCAAATTTGCAAAATCAATTTTCCCACATTATGACATTTCTTTATTTATAAAAACTAATGATGATGTACAACATTGTTTGCCCATCCATCGTTCACTGTGGCCTGCTTCTAATGATGTGACACGATTTTGGGGGCAGGAAGCGGGAAGATTTTCCCGGGGGAGGGGGACGAATAGCGACGAGGATGGCCATGATTTCATGGAAAGCAATAGACCCTTTTTGCTATTTTTGACTGTGGGGTTGGCGGGGGAAAGGTTTGCATGACAAAGATGTGCGGAGCGACCTAATTTGTTCGTTTCAACGTTAGGAAACGAACAAATTACCGAGGAATCAATGCAGAGGGAATCAATCAGACAAAACGAGACAACATAGAATCATTCACGCTCGAGAAGACGGTCTCGCTAAGTACCGGAGCGGCGGAGCCCGTCCAACCGAGGGTTTCGTGCCCTTGGGTACCCTCGAGCTGCCTTTCGGACGCCTTCAGGCCCGTCGCGTCGCCCGTCTCCGAGTCTATACTCGAGCCGGGGTTTGCGATCCGATGACTCGATTAGGCGTTGCTGGGGAAGACGGCGACTACCTCGTGAAGGTAGTCCGAGGACAGCGCCGGTAAACAAGTAGCCTCGGGCATTAGTACTATCTTGTTTTAGGGTTCCCCAACATATCAAGGGACACGAGAGGTAAAACGGGTTTCGGTTAAGTTTTGGCATGATTGCGTTCTAACGCCCTATAGTCCGAGTCTTGTCGGTTGAAAAGTCGACTCCTCAATTAAGCAATCGAGCCCTTTCCTACTGAGGATTCGAATTCTCTAACATTGTCATTGGGGTGACGTTGATCAAGTCGGGCCCTCCAAATCAAAATGAACGAGATCATTTGATAGAAAAGAACACGTACGGCTCCGAAAATCCCTCTCCGATGAGACCAAATTAACCCAAGGCTGTACGATGTTCGCGTCGCACGGATTTTCACATGCAGAGACCCAGCAAACAGAGCCCTACGCAGAAGCGTAGCGGGGTAAACCGTAAGGGTGGGTTTTCACCGTCTGCTCTGCTACGGAACAACTCGGGGCACTGCAAATTGCGTCCTGGTGCGTAATCATCAGGGTGAAAAACACAGCAACAGCTTCGAGCAGAGAAGTGGAATCTGGCGCGCCGGTGGGAAAAAGCGGTTGATCAAGCCTTTCGACTTTTCGGCTCCAAAGAACCGCGAGACCGCATGTGAATTGAACCGAAACAATCTCGCGGACAGCTGTTAACAGGCAAAATCAACCTATTCATTTTGGCAATAATTAGCGCATGAATAATGTTGGAATTACAAACGTGCTTTTTCTTGAGATTTGGAACTAAACTTGATCAATGATCGTCACGCGTCATGCTTAAAAAGTGCTCTATTTCTTTTAGGCTGATTGTCAATATTTGTTTACGGCGCTCTCGATATTATTATTTTTATCACTTAAGTGTCAAATCGAAGAAAAAAAAAAACGATCACTTCAGTGTCAACGGAGGGAAATTCCGGGGACCTCGCCGGAGTTGACACTTAAATGATTATTTTTTTATTAAAAATTGACATTTAAATGATCCAAAAAATGATCACTTTAATGCCAATTTCGGTGACCTCACCAGAGTTGGCACTTAAATAATCATTTTTTAAAGAAATTGATACTTAAGTGATCCAAAAAAATATATTGGCACTAAAGTAAGCACCGTACGTAAATATTGACACTCTTGTTGTACTTATGCTCGCTAATTTTCCTATAAAAAAACTCAACTTTAAGTGGAATCCCAATTTTAGCCTAATTTTTTTTATCGAACTTTCATTTTAGCCTCGAAGGTTGCTTACTCTTCCAAAAATTGTCACGGATTTTTTCAATATTATCAGTATGAACTTAACCCATATTTGGTTCAGCATTGGGAATAAAATATTGGGGCTCTAAAATCCCTTGGGCAAATGCAAATAGCATTTGTTTCGTTTATTTACACTTCTTAGCGGGACGATTGAACGAATTTGTAAGATACAATTATTCGATCTTCGAACCTGAGCTCAGTGACACTCGAATTCAACTCGTGCCGGCAAAAAAGAAAAAGAAGAAATATGGAGTCGGAGCAATAAAACTCGGAAAAGGGTTCAAATAATTTTCTCATTATTGACCTATATTTCTTCCATCTCAATATTTTTTTTCACATGGTGTCCGGCTCGATGGTAATTTTTTCTTTCCCGAAAACAAAAACGTTGTACTGTGCTGACGTATTTGAGATACGAAACAGCTTTTATTGATCTACGCAGACAGTGTGAGAAAGGGTGGGATGAAAATTGTATTTTGTTTTTAAAAAAAAAATGCTAATCTCAATAGTAAATTCATTTATTATCGTTACGTGTTTTGCATAAAAAAAATATTCATTTAAGAGTCCGACAGTACTGCTAGTTATTTTAGATATAATCATCGCGTATTTTACATAAAATACTTATTAATTAAAAAAACTATGAGTTGAGGTGGCAGACCTCTCATCGTACTAGGCACTAATTGATCTTAAGTTTTTTTTTTAACCGAAAATTGATATGTAGTCCGTATGATCAGAAATGGATAATAATATTATCAATTTAATGATTTTTTTTTGTTTTGGAAAATTTATGGGACGGAAGGAGAAGAAAGAGAAGAAGACCGAGGAGGAGGAGAAAGCGTGGGTGTCCGTTTATCTGGGGTTTTAGGACAAGATGCAAGAAACTACTTTCTGTTCCCAACCCAGATTAATATAATGTAATAAAAACGAAAGGTTAAGTTTTTCTTTGCTTTCCATCACTGACACAGGAATACCCTCTGCACACTTTCTCACGCACGCACGCATTCTCTCAGCAAAAAACCAGTGTGCCCACACTCCATCTCTCTCTCTCTCTCTCTCTGAACATACATCATCATCTCTCTCTTCCTCTCTCTTTCTCTCTCTCTCTCTCTGAAGAGGGGCTATGGATATGATAAGGGCCGTGTTGGCAGGAGTTGCAGGAGGACAGAAGAAGAGGTCACCAGGTCAGAGCCCAACGCAGATTTTCTCCCACCCTCTCTGTCTTTATATTTTTCACTCTCTGTCGCTCTCGATTCATCAAATCCTCCTCCCCCCGTCCTCATCAACTTCGTATAATTTAAACCCCCTCAGCCCCGTCCCCTCCCCTCTCTCTATTCTGCCCCTTAAACCAAACCCTAGCTCGAAACCCGCCGCGCGCAGTCTCACTCGGCGATGACTGTGAGCTGGTTTTTCCCTTCTTCCACGCATTCTGAGTCGCGGGTCAATCTTGGTTGTTCGTGAAGTCGGTTTTGGTTTCGGTTTCTTCGACCCTCCCGAGTCCCGAGTTCGCTCTAGTGTCGTTTCGGTTTTCGCTGGGTTTCGCTCGCTTTTCGTCTGTGTCTCGCGGCATGGACAACTACCACCAGTTCAACAGCCACCACCACCTCGTCAATGGCGACGGGCATTTGCCTCCAGGCTTCCGGTTCCACCCCACCGACGAGGAGCTCATCACGTACTACCTGCTCAAGAAGGTCCTCGACAGTAGCTTCACCGGACGGGCCATTGCGGAGGTCGACCTCAACAAGTGCGAGCCCTGGGAGCTTCCCGGTAAGACCAATCCGACAGCGACAGCGCACTTTGTTTTTTTGCGGAACGAGTGTCCTGACAGATACGGTGTGTGTGTCTCTTGCAGAGAAGGCGAAGATGGGGGAGAAGGAGTGGTACTTCTTCAGCCTGCGGGACCGGAAGTACCCGACGGGGCTCCGCACGAACCGGGCGACGGAGGCTGGGTACTGGAAGGCGACGGGGAAGGACCGCGAGATCTACAGCGGCAAGACGGGGTCGCTGGTGGGCATGAAGAAGACCCTCGTCTTCTATCGGGGACGAGCCCCGAAGGGGGAGAAGAGCAACTGGGTCATGCACGAGTTCCGCCTCGACGGCAAGTTCGCCTACCCCTTCCTCTCCCGCTCTTCCAAGGTAATGCTACTCCTTCTCTTTGGGTTTAATGCGTGTCGGTAATGATGTTAGTCGCATTTTTTTGGTGTGCTTGCAAGCTTTCTCGAGCCCTGTTATCTTTGTCCTTCAACTGATGTTCAGTGGATGGAACAGCTAGTTTCAATGCATGAGAGACTTTCCCTTTCACGCGGGGTTTAAGCCACCCTGCTGTTTTGTCGCTGAAAGTTGTCTTGACCCGGTCATTTTATTTCCGTTTCGAAGTTTAAAACGTGTCCAAGTGGCATTCTAACCTTGCTGCATTTTCTCTGGATTTATATATCTTCCCGGACTTTTATGGACTCTTTTTTTTTTTTTTTGCTAACAGTGATATACCTTGTTCTTAAAATCATAATTGTTCTTAACCTATAGTGGTAAGATTCACTTGTAGATCAACGCGAACTTCTAAACTGTATTGACAAGTTCTTGTAAGATAAAGAGTCATGTTTAGAAAGGGCTTTGTGGGATGACTGAACTGAGTAATTTTCTTACCGTAAATTGTTTTGAGTTTGTGGTTTCTAATTGTTACAATTGTTAAAGATGTTTCATCTTCGGGTTAGTGCTAGGACTGATGGCCGAACACTTCATTAGAAAAATGTTAAAACTTTGCAAAATCATGAACTACACATCTTATCAACTGGTTAACTATTAGGTACAGTAACAAGAGCGCAAAAGAAAAGTCAACGTTTTGTTTCATGTGGGGGCAACATCATTGTCAACTTTCTTTTGATTTGCATAAAATCCTAGGTTGATCCGAGTGTTCTTTACTACAGGAGGCTGGCTATTGCATTTAATTAGTGTGTACTGTCACGTGAAATGGCATCCGATGCAGTGCCTAAAAACTGTATTTTTTTTTTCTCAATGTAAGCGGTTTTTTTGGTTTTGCAGGATGAGTGGGTGATCTCCCGCGTTTTCCAGAAGTCCAGCAACGGCTGCGGCGCCGCTGCCCCTTGTGGTGGCAAGAAGACCCGCTTGGCCTCCCACATGAACCTCTACCCGGAAATCAGCTCCCCCTCGGTGTCTCTACCTCCACTGCTCGACTCCTCTCCTTACTCCAACACCGCGGCATTCATCGACCGCATCCCTGGCTCTTATGACGGCTCAATCCCCAAGGAGCACGTGTCCTGTTTCTCCACGGCCGGTGCCGCCTCCTCGGCAACCCCCAATTTCTGCAGCAACCCTAGCTTCCAGCTGGCTCCTCCCGCGGCACCACTGTTCAATGCGACTGACCCGGTTGCCCGTCTATCCAGGAGCATTGGCGTCTCGGCTTTCCCGAGCCTGAGGTCCCTGCAGGAGAATCTCCAGTTGCCTTACTTCTTTTCAGCTAACCAGCATCTGAGCGGGGGGATCTGCGAATTGGTTGGCTCGACTTCGAGCTCTTTGGGGAATTGGGCGGCTCCGGAAGATCAGAAGGCGCTGGACCTTGGCGGGCGCATGGGAATGGCCTCGTCGGAGCTCGACTGCATGTGGAACTTCTGATGCCACACTGCATCTTGCGCTAGGGTTTCTAATTTCGCTCTCTTTTTGTCTCACGTGTGCTCTCTGTTACGGTCAAGTTTTCAGTAGGGAAGTGTGTTTGCTCTTTTAATGTGGTTGTGTTGTTGTGCTAGCGCTTAAACTGCGCCCTGTTAATCGTTCCCAGTATTTATATTTTTGCAAGTTCGAGTTCACTCGTCTGACTCACGCTTCATCAGATTATGTCTTTTGTCTCTTCTACTCTGAATCATGCTTCATTAAATTATGCAACTCCAATCATACGATCGCATTGGATATTCAAGTTCTTAATGGCTGCAATTAATCATGCTGGAAAGCGATCCGCAAGCACAGCATTGTATAGAACCAAATTTAAGTGGTCCGCACGATTTTGTATTTTGAGGAACATAGCAAAGTTAATGTCGCTCCTCGTAAGCAGAATCGTTGGGGGAACAATCGAAGTTGGCATTTTCTTGAAGGATTTATGACCCCCATAATAGGTTTCTGATCGCGGACGTAATAAGATTCACGTGTCGAAAAGTTCCTTAATTTCTCGATTCGGTGTGCTCATAAATGCAGAGATCGTGGGTGTCGCTGCGTTTCTAGCGTTCCGCGGTCTCCCCTATGAGGAAGATATCAATGCCATAATGTCGTTTTTGGCTGCGAGAACTGACATGGTTATTTATAGGCCCTCTTTTGAGTTATTGCGCCTTTGAGATGTCTCTCTGCTGCGTTTCGGTAAATTGCACATTACCAAGAACCCTAGTTGGTAACTCTCTTGCGGCAATAATGTACTCTAAGTTTGTCTGTGCCCGGGTCTTATGTGTTGAACGAGGATCATGTCTTAGACTTTTCTCAAGAGTTAAATCCCATTTATTGAAGGTATCCCTCAGGTGAGAGACGAGGAGGTGTGATTGTCTGGGCCTTAGTATTTCTGCAAGGCCGAGTTTGCGAGATCGAACTTGCTTGTGGCGGTATGCGATCCGCGTATCCCGATCTTGTTGAACGGGTAATGACTGGATAGCCTCGAAAATCTGAACGTTTGGGCGTGAGGGATTCTCCCGGTACATGACCAACATCAGTTGCCCCTCTCCGAAATCGAACATGGTCGGAGGGAATTTGGCTTATGGGTTATGAGCATGTTGGTAAGTGATAATCTCTGGATAGTCTTAAATTCAAGCATTCTTCAGCGGGTGCTGCATTCTCATAGTAACGTCAATGACGAGCAGGGCATGTCGGTTGCCTTATCTCTAATGGAAAAGAGAAGACCATTTAAAAAGATATGTCCACGTACGATTATTCCTTTACCGACCAACACATCATTAATCTATAGCAATAAGGAGTGCTCACCAAGCCCAGTTTAACGCTGGAACATACTCAAACAGGCATGACCCGACTGGTTCATAGGTAACAAAGCTAGGAATTGGCCTGAACCGGTTTGGTTCGCAAGTCAATAGTTCAACATTGGAACCGACTCAAAACAGGCATGGCCGACCGGTTCTAGGCTGGTTCACAGGTGAACTGAGTAGGTTCTCGGGGTAACAATTCGGCCTGAACCGGTTCAATTCCCAAATCGAGGTTCTGAATTGGCGATTCTATAATCCGAGGACTGCCCCGACCATGCATAATAGATCTCGTCGGTTGTCATGACTAAGTACAAGCAGCTGATTTATGGTCCTAGTATTCGTTTCCTACACAATTTCAAGGTCCAGCTCAGCAATCCACACGCGGAACTCCCATCCAGCCCGGCAAATAGTGGAAAATTACAGCATGAAATTGATTTTATCCGGATGGTGAAGCTTACTGTCTAAATTCAATCACGCATGCAAGTCGAAATTTAAATATTCCGGCCTCGTAAGGAATCTTATTCGTCCTTCCTTCTCTCCCTTGCCAAGCAAGACAAAAACCACAGAATGATAAACATGTCGACTCTGAACATGGATGACGGTACGTATGCATGGCGTAGGACTTGGCATACGTCAAATCAAATAACACCGTGTCATGCCCCAAACATTAAAGAGAGGTAGCTGAATATTTTCCTCGGTAGTCCAGAGGTAAAACGAAAATGGGAGGTCGTGCGGGGACGGTTGGCTTTCGAGCCGAGGCACGTGTCTGGCGCGGCCGAGCGACTGGCGAGGGACCGGGGAGAGGCCTGAGGTCATCTACGGGGGCTGAATACGGTGCGAAGTTCGTTAGGTGGGGGACAGAGTTATGGCTGTGATAGCAGTTCATCAGTTATTCTATGGCGACGTAGCTTTGGAAATATCTTAAGGGTCCATATAGATTTTAGTGTATTTATGTGTCGACACGGCGCATTGAATCGTACATGCTCAACGCAGCGTATGCAAAGCATCAGCAGACGGGCCCCGGGGGGGGTGTTGGGGCCTTTGCTGCAAGCACTGTCGTTCTGGTGCTTTTGTTACGTTCTTGATGCGTCACGACTTGGATGGAAACTAGTTCATTTTCCAAATGAATGTACACAACTAATTGAAATGGAGAGAAGGGAAGGCGATGAAAACCCTCCTGCGAAACATGGGATCGCGTCCTTTTTGCCTTGGTCGAAGAAGAGCGAGACATGATATGATGATGTTACGGGTTCATCATGAAAACGATACGTCGGTCGATACGGGCTTTGGGTCAGCACGAAGTGGGGAGGGACCGGAGTGATCTGCTGGTGAATCGGCAAAAACGCAATGATCTCTACGTACTCGATCTTCGGAAGGTGATGGAGACGTCCTTTCGATTTTGATGGTGCTCGTGTTACGGAGAGACAGAGACACGAAACGGTCCGAACCCTAAGAAACGCCAAAACACACTCGTCGTCGACATGGCTTCGCAGGAACAGGAAGTACGGCCATGGAAGATACAGCAGCGGGCAGGAACATATGATGGCCGAGGCCGCATGTTTTTTTTTTTGCTCTCTTCTGCTAGCTGCTCGTTGCAGCAGAGCACAGTACACCCCCACAATTTCTTTCTTGTCATTTTCTTTTTCTTGGGCCTTTCCCCTTGTTTGTTTTTCATTTTTTTTTTCTGTCAGAGTAATTAAATGTTTTAACTTCAGCTAACAACTTGAGTTTTTTTTTTTAAATAAAAAAATTGACTATGATTTCACGGGATCTCTTATTTGCTTTTAGTTTTGTGTATTAAATTCGAAATGAGGGATGACAAAACAAGAGGCAAAAGTACACTTTTAATGCCAAAAGTTGTGTACGGAGATCATTTGGCGCCAAAAGTTTCAATCGGACCACTTTAGTACCAAAAATTATAAAAAAACGACAACTTTGGTGCCTCTAACAAAAAAATCCGGCCAAAATTACCACGTGGCATTTTTAATTAATTTTTTAAACATGTTAGCAACCCAACAAAACAACAAGATGTTTTATCAACACGAAGTCCGTCAGGAAAAAAAATGCGCCCATGTGTGTTAGGATTGGCTCATGATCGCAGCGAAGTAAAACGAGCAAGAAAGAGGAAATTGAGGCATGAGGTTTTATTTTGGTTCACCCTTAAACTAGGGCTACGTCCAGTAGAGAATTCCACTATAATCAGTATCTCGCACCTCTCGTTTGCAAGCAAAAAAAAAGTATATATAGCAGTAACTATTCATGAGTCACGTGCTTTCCTGTCGCAGAGGAATATGAATCAAATCGCAATAACATGCTTATACGTCCCAAGGTGAATATATTCTTGGTAGTTGTCGTGCAGACTTGTTTTCTAGCAGAGAGCCAAAAACATCTGCTCCTACACATTTCGATTGAATTCCAGCACCACTTTACCGAGAATTTGCCTTCTCTCTTTAGGCTCGTGTGCTTCCCCCCACTCGTGCTACTGAGAACATTTTATCAACAGGTATACACAACCTCCCCGGCCTCAGATAGCTTGCGGATCTCCTCTAAACCTATTGAGTCGGACTCCATGAATGTATAGCAATAATCTGCCGCCATCAGGAGCGCGGACAGAAGATCGATATGTGTAATGAAGCATGACTGACACGGTGGGGTCAACAGCATGTGGAAAGGACATAGCAAGCAAACGCTATTTATAAGAGAGACATTGGACCTAGGGGCATGAATTCGAAAATGAAAACATAACTTTCCCAAGCAAGAAATGGTGGAAAGGAGATTAATAAAACGGCAGAAGTGACAGCTAGCAAAAGTTCACAAGCTAATTGATCTAACCACATCATGATCCTCCATCCTATATGTACCAGCTTTGATCTAACGGCAGAAAATAATCTTCTATCTGCATCTTCCAGAAACCAAAGTCCTTCCCCTCAAATCTGTCGATTTTTCCTTTAGCTTCCTCTGTCGCCATCGATTCGCTTCAACTCAAGCAAGCCTAGCTCTGATACCAATTGTTGCGCGGAACAAGCGATCGATCGAAAAATAGACAGAATGAGCAAAGTAAAACGGACACCAGATGTACGTGGTTCGGTCGTAAAGACCTACGTCCACGGAGAGAGTAGCAACGAATTCTACTATAAAACGAGCGATACACGGAGATTACAATCCACTTGAGTTACACAAACACACTCTTGGTGTTTCCTAGCCCCAATTACATCCAAGAACGCACACAATGTTTAGCCCCTTAATTCCTAGCGAAATAATCTCTCAATCTCGCAAAGGAATTAAAAACACAAATCTAACCTCAAGATTTAATCGGCTTCGACACTTGAATTCTTGATGTAATTTCGCGAACAAACGAAGACCCAATATCAAGCACTCGGTGAACGGCGCTTCAAGAAGTCCCTCTACCAAGCACTCGTGATGGCGCTTCAAGGATCACGATCTTCGTGTCTTCTCTTCGGACGTGGACTGCACGGGAACCCCTCTATATCAAGCGCTCGGCAATTCGGCGCTTCAAGGATTATCTTCTGCCTAACGACAGCTTCCACGATCATCTTCTGGCCTTTGTTACTTACATATATATACACATGAAATTTGGCACAAAAAACGAATCCATGCGTGCCACCCTTTCACCGACTTCAAGCCAGGGAAAAAAAGATATCTGTGCAATAATCTTCAGAATATTTTATTGCCTTTTTCTTCTTTTGGCTTCCAAGTCTTCAATTCTCCTTTTCAGACTTCATATAATAATATAGCTAAGTTTGATCAAATCATGGTCTGATACAAAAACGTTGGAATATTTATTTTCTACATGCATACATCCATATCAAGAAAGAAACCGAAGATCTTCTTCCACTTTTATGTCTTTATCCAACACCGAACAGGAAATCAATATTTCCACGGACGTTCACGTATATTCAATTTTAGATTTTTCGCTTCGGGCTCAAACTCGAGACACAATTTAACAATCTCCACCTTGGCTCGACGTTTGAGCCAAATCACAATCGCTTCGTTAAAATCCAAACTTCATCGTTACTACTCTTTCAACAGTCCCAATAGGCTCAACCGCCATAGATATCATCCAAGTCCAAGCCGCGCTTGAACTTCGCCATAACCGATGACCTCATCAGAACACCAACTCCACATGCACTTTTAACTGCTCCACAAGAACTTTCTGACACAAGCTCCTCAATCACAGATTAAGCAAAACCACAATTGCATCCATATCTGTCAGGAGATCGAATACGTATCTTGTCAATATCAGCAGTTACAGCAACCGTTGGCACTACAGGCTCCACCTCGCTACAAGCACCATCTGTGTCGATTACCACGCTAGTATCCGCTACCTCAGGAGTTTCTGGTTGCAACTCCACCTCAAACTGAACACCGTCCAGATCCGTATGAACACTGCCACAATCACTCCTAGCCAGAAGTACTGGAGACTCGTCAAAAGTAATTTCTCTGCTGCAAATAGGTGAATTTATATTCGGGCACCACAACTGATCGCCACACTCACCTTGTGCATAACCATGGAATATGCACCTTGCCCTCACATCGAGCTTACCATCACTAACTCGATAATAACATGGGCAATTAAACATTCTAAAATTAGAATAATCAGCAACATTACCTGACCACACTTCTTCGGGAGTCTGATATCCAATCGCAGTCGATGGAGATTTATTCACCAGATAGCTCGCCATACTAAGCGTATCCGCTGGAATTCTCCCAGCTATACCAGCACTAGAGATCTTTTCACGGGCCGTCTCTAGTAACACTCTGCGCATCAATTCTACACACTGTTGTGGTTTACTAGCACTAGTGCGGTGTTTCATTATGCCTTTATTCATGCAGAATTTATTTACCAGCTTCGAGCAGGACTCCATGCTACTGTCAGTTCGCACATGCTTGATCAACTTACTAGTCTCCGTTCCGATCAAAGCTCTCGACTGCGTATTCCTGACAACAGCATCAAACTTGTGCTTTCGCACAAACACCCAGGCCTTCCTCGAGTAGCCATTAGACTCTCGAACAAATGTCGACGTCTCAAGAGCGAAACTTATCAATATCCCACCTTGAAGTTCATACAGGCCGCCATGCTTGATTCCCTTCATTATCACCAGAGCACCTCGAACAATTTTCAGGCCTCCACCTCGTGAAGAATACCTGCATCCAGCTGAATCTAGAGCACCCAAGGAAATTAAGTTCTTTTTCAATTCTGGAACATGTCTTACCCCAGTCAATGTCCTCACAATACCATCATGCATTCTAATTTTAATATCACCAACACCCACAACATCGCATTCAGCGTTGTTTCCCAACTGCACTTTACTACTATCCATGCATTGATAAGAAGTAAACCAGTTCCTGTTTGGTGTAGCATGAAAAGAACAACCAGAATCCATAATCCATCCGCCAAATGACGAATTCTCAGTGATAGACAAGACACAATCGGCACCATCAGAATTTTCAGCTACAGCTGCTACATCATCTGTAGATTCAACTACAATTCCCGTAGCTCTTTCGTTTTTCAGCTTAAAACAATTTCTTTTAAGATGCCATCTCTTGCCACAGTTCCAACAGACATCACCGCCAGTCCTAGACTGACTGCGTCTATTCATGTTCATACTACTTCTGCTAACACGAGCATTAGCTCTTCCTCTGTCACCTACTAAAGCAGCAGATACAGATTCGCCAGATTCTCTTCTACGAATATCCTCACTCAGAATTAAATCTCGAATCCCATCAAACGTCAAACTAGTTGACCTAGAAGAATTGCTAACAGCAGTAACAGTAGTATTCCAACTATCAGGTAATGAGGATAATAGAATCAAAGCACGTACCTCATCTTCAAAGTCAATCTCAACTGAACTCAATTGACTAACTATCACATTGAATTCATTGATATGATTAGTAACTGATGTACCTTCGCTCATCTTCAAGTTAAACAGACATCGCATCAAATAGACCTTGTTGATCGCAGAGGGCTTCTCGTACATGTCCGACAGGGCTTTCATCAAACCCGCAGTGGTCTTCTCCTTGACGATATTAAACGCGACGTTACGAGCCAACGTCAGCCGAATAACACCCATCGCTCGTCTATCCAGCAATTCCCAATCGGGTTGCTTCATCGTTTCTGGTTTCTTCCCAGGCAGGGGCTCATGCAGCTTCATCTGATATAAATAATCTTCTATCTGCATCTTCCAGAAACCAAAGTCCTTCCCCTCAAATCTGTCGATTTTTCCTTTAGCTTCCTCTGTCGCCATTGATTCGCTTCAACTCAAGCAAGCCTAGCTCTTATACCAATTGTTGCGCGGAACAAGCGATCGATCGAAAAATAGACAGAACGAGCAAAGTAAAACGGACACCAGATGTACGTGGTTCGGTCGTAAAGACCTACGTCCACGGGGAGAGTAGCAACGAATTCCACTATAGAACGAGCGATACACGGAGATTACAATCCACTTGAGTTACACAAACACACTTTTGGTGTTTCTCAGCCCCAATTACATCCAAGAACGCACACAATATTTAGCCCCTTAATTCCTAGCGAAATAATCTCTCAATCTCGCAAAGGAATTAAAAACACAAATATAACCTCAAGATTTAATCGGCTTCGACACTTGAATTCTTGATGTAATTTCGCGAACAAACGAAGACCCAATATCAAGCACTCGTGATGGCGCTTCAAGGATCACGATCTTCGTGTCTTCTCTTCGGACGTGGACTGCACAGGAACCCCTCTATATCAAGCGCTCGGCAATTCGGCGCTTCAAGGATTATCTTCTGCCTAACGACAGCTTCCACGATCATCTTCTGGCCTTTGTTACTTACATATATATACACATGAAATTTGGCACAAAAAACGAATCCATGCGTGCCACCCTTTCACCGACTTCAAGCCAGGGAAAAAAAGATATCTGAGCAATAATCTTCAGAATATTTTATTGCCTTTTTCTTCTTTTGGCTTCCAAGTCTTCAATTCTCCTTTTCAGACTTCATATAATAATATAGCTAAGTTTGACCAAATCATGGTCTGATACAAAAACGTTGGAATATTTATTTTCTACACGCACACATCCATATCAAGAAAGAAACCGAAGATCTTCTTCCACTTTTATGTCTTTATCCAACACCGAACAGGAAATCAATATTTCCACGGACGTTCACGTATATTAAATTTTAGATTTTTCGTTTCGGGCTCAAACTCGAGACACAATTTAACAATGAGTTGTGCAGATTATTCACAACTCTCCTAAGCACAGCCCTATTTCTTCCTAGTTAAAAAAAATAGACCAGTCAAGTAACACACAAACGCTTCTAACCATTAAGGAACATAGATAATTAATTTGCAAAATGTATGTGGAAGAATCCGAGAACACATCACAGGATGAATTTTCCAGGAGGTCTCATCAACTGACTTTGAAATCAAATTCTCAAGTTTCCTATGATCTTCTAAATGAAAGGGCTAGCCCAGTCTATAAAGGCCGGATTTTTTTTTCTTTTTTGGTCGAAAATAAGTCGCATTTCATTCATCCAAAGTCGGAATTACTATAAAGGCTGGATTTGAATGAGGCAAGTTTCATAGGAATGGCATATGCACAGTTCTGCTATAAGATTGACCATTTGAACTTTTGGCGCAGTTAACAATAATGTGCGTGGAAAGAAATCTATGAGACTCAAGCTGCATTTTGGAACAAAAGGGAGATGCAATGGCTGGAAATCCAATCAGCTCTCATACCCACGCAGAAGGAAAGATAATCCCTACCATTTTCGGTACGTGGCAACTACCATTTCTCGGTATTTTTCTCTATTGCCCCCTATTCCAATCTATAGATGCATCAAACATTTCAAACAAGAAGACGGTCCATCAAATTAACGATTTAAAAAAAAAAATGAAAGTGCAAGCCTGCATGATAACCTGAAAATTTTGCCATATTTTGTCGAGCAGTATTAGCCCCTATTCCAATCTTTGGGATTGTTCTGGCCAGCAATAGCGAGCCCTTTGTTCCATTTGTTTGGGTTTCCACTGCCGGGAGGCCTTTGAAGTCAGCGGTTCAAGGCGACTTTGCCGACTTCTGAAGCTGAGAAGCTTCATTCCATCAACTTGCTACTATACATGGCACCAATGGCTGCTATGATTCTGTTGCCCTTTACTCTGTGTCGTCCCGTTTACTTGTACGGATTTAGGATTTGACAATATTAAATATAGAACTATCGATGTCTCGAGATATCTCTATTCGTATAATGCAGAGTCTCGGAGACTAGTTCGGATGAATGCCGTGTCAACATTTGAGTTTTTTTCAAATTTAAGTCTCGAGTAACTTTAATTTTATTTGGGATCTTGATTTCCAATTCTTTTCAAAATTGAAAAAAAAAAAAACCCTCCCGACCCAACCCGAACAATTGGGCTCGGGCTAGGCCGAGCTAGGTACTGTCTAGTTTCGAGGTGGGCCGGGTCGGGCCTCTATGATATACGGCCCACGGACACCCCTATTTTATACCATTCGGATAGGTCTTTTGGCGGGCGCCTAAAACCTGGACTGTCTAAATGTGACTGGTCGACCGGACTTAGTAAACAAAAAAAAAGGATAGAAAGAAAAATAAATTAAAATAAATATTATTAAACATACAGAAAACTACAAAAATATAAAAATTAGAAAATAATAAAATATTTTTTTAAAATTATAAAAGTTGTCTAGTACATTTGTAGTGCATGCAAGTGTTTTAGCAATATAATTTTTTTTAATCATAAGAAGCAAGTTTTCTTAGATTGGGATAAATATGGCAGCGTATCACCAACATAGGTAGTGTCGAGTATGGGTCAAGAAATTTGCATTATGAATAAATAGGTCATGAACGAGATAATGGGTCAAGCGCCTAATCCGACCAGAATACTAGTAAGTAATATGAATTGATTGTCTTAGATTATCAATGACTCAACTTGACCTACCCGTTTGACAAGTCTACTATTACAAAAAAAAAATCTCAACTTTAGCAATCCCAATTCTATCCAAAAATAATTTCCATATAAAAAAATCCAACCTTTAGATCCAGTTTCAATCTGCCATAAACTTTTTTTTTCTCTCATAAAAAACCCCAATTTTAAGTCCATTCCCAATTTCACTATAACTCTTTTTGTTCCATAAAAATTCCAATTTTTGGTCCACTCTCAATTTGACCATAAACAAGAAAAACCCACTTGATTACACATGCAAACAACTAGCAAAGTTCACTAAATCGAAAATCGAATGACCTCAAGATGGACCTTTGATTACACATGCAATTTGATTAATCCTAGCCACCTCTAATCAATTAGGCTACGTTTGGTGGTCCGAATTTGGGCCCGAATATGATAACTATTATCTTATTCGATGTTTGGCGATGCTCTCCAGACCGGATAAATCCGAATATACCCGGATAAAATACCGGATAAGAGATCCGGGGGGAGGGGGTAGGATTTACTCCGATAGGATAAAAAAAATAACAAACCCTCTCTTTCTCTCTCTAGGTCTTCGTTTTAGCACTCTTGACGGCCGCGAGGAGGAAGACATGCCTTCGCCACTTCTGCAAGTCCTGCCGCCGCTACTGGACCTAGGGCGGCACCCTTCGCAACGTCCCCGTCGGCGGCGGCTCCCGCAGGGCGGGCTCCTCGAGCTCGAAGCGCCCTCCCCGTTGGCCCCGCCTCCTCTGTCTTCTACCCCTTCCTCCAACTCCAATTCTTCCTCCGTGACCCACAAGCCCCCTGCGGGGAGATAACCCATAGCAAACGGGATGATTGGCGCACTCACTTATTATCTTCAGCAACGAAGCCACCAATCAATCGCGCAAATTTCGTTTCAGCAGCCATGGACTGACAGGGTAGGCAAAGCAAAGAGGCACGAGGAAAAGCGAAAACATACTGTGGAGGAAGAAAACTGCAACTGCTCAAGGTGGAAGTCGAAGCTGCACGAACCGTGCAGTTGAAAGTCGTAAGCGTCGACGTCGATGTCCTCGTCGGAGAAGTCCATGATTGGCTTGTCCTTGTACTCCGATGTCCTCATCGACGCAAACCGTCGCCAATCTATATAGTGAGGACAGGAGGAAGAGGAGGGGATTGAGGCAATAAAAGTGATCCTGCGTCAGCTCTTCTGCTCGATTTTGACCTTGATTTAAGGTTTTTGATGCGAGCGAATTTCCTTATTCGCGGATAAAGGAAGTTGGTTTTTGGCCAGTGTGGAGAAGCCAATCAAGCGACGTCACGCGTCCTCGAAATGTTTCAGCTTCGCGGGATGACTCTTGGTTTTACCGGTAGCTCTATCTATCCGGACATTTACTAAATATACGATGGGATTTTACAAATCCAATAGACAATCCAGAGGATTTTTAATCCGACCTTATCCTATTCTATTCGGATCCAAATTCTGACCACCAAACACAGCCTTAGGCTACGTTTGGGGGGCAATTTTCCAAAAAATATATATTTTTAAAAATATATACCGAATTGGGTGTCGATCGGCAGCCGATCGACACCCAATTCACGAGTTGAGCCCCACTCGGCGGCCCAATTGGCGAGTGGGGCTCCCAATCGGTAATTGGGCTGCCGATTGGGACCCAGGCCAGCCCCATTCAGCGGCCCATTCGCCGATTGGGGCTCAAATGGGGATTTGGGCCCCAACACAAATTTTTAAAAAATAATAATTATTTACTTTTAATTTATATTTTTTTATAAAAGTTTTAATTAAATAATAAATTATATTGGAATTACGTAAAATTTGAGAAAAAAAAGACAAGCACTACATAATTCATATTCCACCATTAAAATTTACTTTAAATTTATATTTTTTATAAAAATTTTAATTAAATAATAAATTATATTGAAATTACGAAAACTTTGAGAAAAAAAAAGACAAGAACTACACAATTCATATTCCACCATTAAATAATAAATTATATTGGAATGGGCCGCCGAATGGGGCTGGCCTGGGTCCCAATCGGCAATTGAGCTGTCGATTGGGAGCCCCAATCAGCAATTGGGCTGCCGAGTGGGGCCCAACTCGCGAATTGGGTGCCGATCAGCTGCTCAATTGTCGATCGGCACCCAATTCGATAAATATTTTAAAAAAAATTATTTTGGAAAATTGCCCACTAAAAAGTAACTCTTTGACCACGAACTGCTCCCAGTTTACTCTCAGAGTTGAGGAAGGCAACATTGATATTCTCCAACAGTGAACGAGTAGAGCTTTGTGGTGTTCCCTGGTTCTTTCCGCCATGGCTATTGGCTAGCGACCTTCTGAGGCCATCTTCCTATGGCTGCGAAAAATCTAGAAATAATTGTCCGCGAACATAATTGGCTATCGTAAGAATTGACTCCAGTCGAACGTGAAGATCATGCCGATAATCATGTCATCCTAATCAAAGGGGTCATGGCGTTGAAGATATCGAATTAATTTGATAATTTGTTCTTTCTTGTTCAATTAGGGCCTGTATGGATGGTGGCTGGGGCAACTGTTTCTGTTCCAAAAGTGTTCCAGGAACACTTTTAGAACAGAAACGCGTATGGTTCCAAAAGTGTTCCTAGGAACACTTTTAAAGAAAAGAACATTTTTGCTCCAAAACTGAGAAGCGAAAAAAACTTGCTTTTTCTAGCATGGAACACTTTTGAGAACTCACCAGGAACACTTTCGGTCCAGGCTCCCACGATACACACCTCTTTACACTGTTCACTCTCTCACTCTCGTTTGAAGCCTTCTACTGCAACTCCTCCCTGTTACGTGACCACCGACGCCGTTCGTCCACCAGCCAAAGCTGCTGCTCTCCGGTGAGTCTCCACTGCGTTGTCCTCTTCTTCTTCTTCCTCTTCTCGGCACCAAGTGAGGGCGGCGAGCGCGAGGCCAACCTGTGGGTCACCCAGGCGAGCTCCGCTCAGATCTGGGCGGAGCTCGACCTCGAGCTGCAAGCACGAAGTCGACCAGCTCGCGCGGCGCTGGTCGATTTCGTGCTCGCCGCGCGGCCGACCTGTGGGTCGCCCAGGCGAGCTCCGCTCAGATCTGGGCGGAGCTCGGCCTCGTGCGCCGAGCGCGAAATCGACCAGCGCCGCGCGAGCCTCGCGCGACGCTGGTCGATTTCGTGCTAGCCGCGCGGCCGACCTGTGGGTCTCCCAGGCGAGCTACTCTCAGATCTGGGCGGAGCTCGGCCTCGCGCGGCGAACACGAAATGGTTTTACTTCGGTATCTTTGGAAAAGAGGGGAGTCCATCTCATTTCTACCTGAAAACTGTACAACTAAAGATCCTATTTTGAATACGTTCTTAATTGTAGTCGGATTGAGCTATCCAGACAAAAATTAAGGAAGAACAATCTCACTTCGTGTGTCAAGGTTCTTATCTATTGGCATATTTTAGACAGATTTCATCATTTTGGAATATATTATCATCTAATTGCCTTACGATAATTGTCTTTAAAGGCTAATGAGTAGAAACAATGTTTGTTCATACCAATGGTCAAGGGAACTCCTTATGGAGATATAAAACTCTCAGCATAAGAATTTGCACAAATGAACACCTCAAATATGATCTATTGTTGAAAATTTTCTGGGTTAGTTTAATAAGTAAACGATAGCGTATGATTCTCTTTGTCACGCACTGAATCAGATTGGCTAGTCAAGGGAAGTCCTCATGTTCTTAGCACAATACCTTTGAAAGCTTAACAGGTTTGTTATTACTGGTTACATCTTTTGCAGGAAAGTGAAAGGGTAGTTTCTAAAAAGGAGAGGATAGATTTTGCCAGAGAATATGGGTGCCTTTTCCTTGAATTTAGTGCAAAAACTCGGATAAATGTAGAGCAATGCTTTGAGGGGCTTGTTTTGAAGGTCAGTGTTCACGCTGTTGCATCTTAAGTACTTTTTTACAATCACATATTAGTGTGGGTATGGATGTATTCAGAGCGATCTAGTTATAAAAAAAATTATGTTTGCATTCCTTTGTTTTCAGTTTGGCTGCTATCTCTTTAGGATGTGCATGCCTTGTTTGCTTTTGTAGTTCCATGTGGGCTTTCATGGTGTCACGAGGATGTGATATATTTTTATGTTCATGCATGAAATTTGAAACCTCTTGAGTATTACTCGTGTTTGGATTCTCTTTGCGGCTTCTAGATTATTACTTATGTTGCAAATAGCGTCATGAAAGATGTGCATCTGTCCACTCTAATTTTCTCTGCCATTTGAATGATCTTACTCTGTTGACACCTGATTTTTAATCATCTTTTATGTCGATTTTATTCCTAAAATTAATTAAAAATAGCAAAAAAGGTCATAAAATTGCAAAATCAACTTTGAAAGCCTTGGCCTAGCCTTAGGAACCAATTTGAACAAAAAATATTTTTCGTAATTTTTAATATTTTTTTGAATTTATTTAAATATAAAAATATCCAAAAAATAATAAAAATACCATTCATGGTCAGAAAAATACACAAAATAGTCAATAATTTTATTTTAATTCCCTCTTCAAGTTGGTCTTTTTAAATCTTGAAAATTCGGTTTGGGTCACTATGTTCCTTCACAAATATAAACCCGAACCGAGCCTAAAAAATCCTTTTCGAATCTTGTAATTTCCAATTATCACTTTTTATAAGCTATGACATTGGATTATAAAGTCTTGAAGTGAAATTGGGTCAATTGGCCTTTCAATTTGATCAATTTTAACCAAAAGGACCTAATTGCCTAATTTTCTTTCAATTTAGTCCTCGGTTTCACAAATCTTGAAATTAAAATTCACACGGGCATACCCATTGAAATCAAACACCCCTACCCCATGGTTTTCATCATGCTGAATCCATTGGTGGCCTCAATTTCGACTAATTTGGTCGTTTGGACCTTCGATTAGGCGAAATTCATTTTCGGATCCTAAGGGCAATTTGGGGTTTTCACTAAATTGCAATCAATTGATTCACAAAAATACCCCTATTTGATGGAAAACATGTCAATGAGTCAGATTTTGCCATCAATTTCATGAAAATAGGTCAATTTGGGGCCCAATTTGGTTGAATTGGTCGAACTGGGCCGGTCGGGTCAGACCCGACCCGCCCGGTCCAACCAGGTGTGCAACTTTGTTGTAGACTCGCACATGGCCGACAAAAAAAAAAGGGGGAGATGGGGCAGCGAGGCACGGCGATTTTAAAGTGAAAAAAGGACACCACGCGTGAGAGGACATTGACAAGAAGCATGTTCGTGTTTGGGAGAGGGTCATGGGCATAAAAGAAAACGTCGGTCGGCCACGGAAGAGGGGGTTTTTTTCGGACACAAAATAGAGAGGAGGTCGAGAGAGAAACGGAGGAGTTTAAGCGAAGCCAGAGCGCGAAGGAGCATCCCCGGACCTTCGGCGACTCAGACCAATCACCACCGGAGCCCTAGTCGCCGTCGGCAAGCTCCAAACAGGTCGGTTCTTCCCCCCGACCTCCGTTTCCATAGTGCACGCCATGTGCTCGATAAAATGTCCAAATGGACATTGTAGTTTTTGGCTCTTGGCCGTGAAGTCCCTGGCCTTTATTATTGCAAGTTTCACCTTAAACCTTCATTTTGCATTAAAACATGGCGAAAATCAAGCCCGGAGCTTCGCCGGCCACGGTTTGGACCGGGATCTCGACGGGGAGACTCGTGCGGAAGCCGACCCTTAAAAGGGCTCAGGTAAGCTTCTAGGCCTTGTTGGGATGCTATATAAATGATCAAAACCGAGTTTGAGCGTAAAAAAATTTTCTGCAAAAATCCTTGCCGGCGTCGGTTCGGTGGGAGCCCGTTCGACCACTTTCCGACGTGTCCGTTGTCATAAAATGCCGATATGTTGATGTGGGATGTTGGGAGGTTCGAGTTGGTTTCGAAATCGCGACGTTTCTGCGTCGTTTGTACGTCGGAAACGCATTTCCGGCGAGGCGCCGGCGAGAATCGCCGGCGCTGGTATTCTTCCCCGGCGAGGGAGTTAACCGCTCAACGTTGGTTGACCGGTCAACGCCGACGTGGCGTGCCACGTGGGCGGCCACGTCAGCCGCCGGGGGTGTGCCCTTAAAAAAAAATCAAAAACCCTAGATCGGACGGTCGTGAGTATGCCACGTGTCGTGATCTCGGATTTTCAAAATTATTAAATGATTTTCGGATAATTAATTAAAAATCAATCGAACGGATGAAAATATGCCAAGTGGCTCTCTGTGGAGCGTCCGATCTAGTCTAAGATCGGACGCATCAGGAGTAGCCACGTGGCACAATCCGGAGCGTCTGATTCAGTGATTTTCTGAAAATTAAAGAAAATGATAAAAAAAATTCCAAAAAATCAAAACGGTGTCGTTTTTGGCCGGTTCTCGACCCGTAGGGTCGGGCCGGGCGCCTGAGAGGCGCGGGCCGGGTTTGACCCGGTCCACAAAATATTTTTTAACAAAAAAAAATTATAAAAATCCGAAAATTTAATTAAAAAATTGGAAAATTATTAAAGCAAAAGAAAAATTCATAAAAATTTGGAAAAATTGCGAAAATGCCAAAAAAAATTCCAGAAAATAGAAAATGGCCATAATCAACTGGCCATGACCTATTTTGGGTCTTTTGAAACCCGACCCCTTCCGAAATGACGATTTTTCCCTTTAGGCAAATCGTCTCCCAAAAATTGAAGAAATTTCGAAAATTATAAAAAAATTCCAGAAAATAGAAAATGGCCACAATCAACTGGCCATGACCTATTTTGGGTCTTTGAAACCCGACCCCTTCCGAAATGACGATTTTGCCCTTTAGGCAAATCGTCTCCCAAAAATTGGAGAAATTCCAAAAATTCCAAAAAAAATCCAGAAAATAGGAAATGGCCACAATCAACTGGCTATGACCTATTTTGGGTCTTTTGAAACCCGACCCCTTCCGAAATGATGATTTCTCTCTTTAGGCAAATCGTTTCCCAAAAACTGGAGAAATTCTAAAAATCCTAAAAAATGTCAGGAAATAGGAAATGGGCCACTTCAACTGGCTAATCCTTTTTCGACTCTTTGGGTTCCTAATCCCTTAAAAATGACAATTTTACCCCTCATGGGTAAATTGCCTTTGTTTTCCCCAAAATGATGATTTTGCTCCTCTTGGGAAGATCATTCCAAAAAATGTTAGGAAATAGGAAATGAGCCATTTCGACTAGTCAATCCTTTTTTCTAACGCTCTTGGGTTTCTATCCCTTTCCAAAATGATAATTTTGCCCCTTATCGTGAAATTCTCATTTATTTTTCTAAGATGACGATTTTGTCCTTCATGGGCAAATTGTCTTCAAATCATCCCCGAACTCCTTCCGTACTTCAAATGTCCATTCTCTAAACTAATAGGGCTATACTAGGGATGCCATGCTGATTTGATGCGTTTTATATGCAATTTATGATTCACTTGATTGTTCTTTCGTTAAATTGATTGTGATTGATAGGACTAGTCTTCCAATCTGCATGAAACCCTGAATCAGACTTACCTCACCCCAAAATTGCGCCTGCATGAAATCTTAGTTACGAAAATTACTCGCGTTAGGTACCGAAAGGGCGTTGGTAATTACACCAACGTAACCAAGTCCCCGAACCCAAAATCTCTGGTTCCACAGAACTAATCGATCTCTCACAATCGATTAGTGAGGTTTCCGGTCCACCTTCCAAGAATGACCGGTGGCGACTCTAAATGCATGCACACGTTGCACACGCCACCACGACCACACAAAGGTCGGAAGCGATCTACTTATACCGTCGAGAAACCCGTAAAAATTAACTCCCATCGCGATTTGGTATGGGCCTGGGAGGGCCCGCGCCGTGAAAGCCTGCGACCCACATCACAGAGTGGGAGGACCCGATCGGTAATCCATTCGCCCGTCGACCCCGCAAGAAAAATCGAGGACGGGTCGCGACATACTCGACCTGCTCCTCTGCCTATGCTTTTCCTTTGTTCTCCTTGAAGTTTGCTCACATATGGATGGTATGGTGATCCTTTTTGTTTGCCAGATTTTGGAAACTCTAAGTCTTTTGGCAGAGAGGTCGGCCGGAGTGAAGAAGAACATATTTAAGCAGAAACCTCCAGAAACGAGTGCTGCAACCAGCAACTGTTGTTCCTGGTGAACAGACTATTGATCTTGAAACAACTCGCACCTTGATGCTGTCTTTTTTTCTTTTGGATCGTCACAAGCTCAACCATGTAACTTGAAACAATATGTTAATTGGCACATGTTTTTCTATCTACTTGAATGTATTTAGCTCTACAGATTGTTTGTCTTCAATCAAGGTTTGATACCGTGCTATTGATCTCTCTATTTGTCTGTTTTTGGGTGCCCGATTGCATTGTTGCCTATTCTCTCTGTTTGGCAACTTGAAGAAATTGACATTTGTTCGACTTATAAGGATGTTTTCATCTGGCGGAGACTGAAAGTTTCTGTTTGAGACGAAGGGATCTGCAGAAGTAGCCAAACAGTCTCTACTATTTTCAAGACCCATTCATAAAAATGCGGTGTACGGATTACATGTTCAAAGAAGTGCAATAATTTGTTGAGTCACAATATATTGAAACATGAAGAATTCACCTTCGTTTGCATTTTTAGGGAACATATTGGGTATGAAAAAATGAAAAATACCTCTATTATTCATGAGATATTTACAGATAAATTGTTGTCAATGATGAATATTTCTTTATCGATTAATTATTTCTAGCGAGAGAAGTGCAGGCAAATGAGATGAACGTACTTAAGAAAAGTATTGCAAATAAAATGGCAAGGGAATACAATATGCCTGAAATTCCATGACTTTGTATTTTTCAATGATGTAAGCATATTTCTAACTACTTGGGAATATTTGTGTATGACTCGTAACTGTAGTTTTCCTATATATGAAAAACATATTTCATGTTCTTATTATTCAATTCCAATTAGCTCATTCTCTTTCAATTCGTTATTTTAATTGATTTCGTACATATTTTAATTTGATAAATCGTGGACAAATTACTTATACATATATTAGTCTAATTTCATTTAGTAAATTGAACAAATGAGACTTAATTTGATTTATTAAGTTAAAAAGATAAAGACATATTAATTTATATATATAGTCCCTTTAATTAAATAAAAAATTAGGAACATAAATTTTTTTGCAGTTACCAAACGCGTTTCTGTTTTTTTTTTGTTCCAGAAACAGATTTTTTTCCCATTTACCAAACGCGTTTCTGTTTCCAGAAATCATAGTTTTGAACAGAAACACAAAAAAGCGTTTCTGTTCAAAAAATGCTCCCAAGAACAGAAACGCTACCATACGCAGCCTTAATGACATATGTTTGACCCCCCCCCAAAAAAATAATAATAATAAATAATAATGACATAGGTTATATCAGTATCCTTTCCAATATCATGAGTTTCTAAAGTTTCCTTTCTTCCCCTTTCTCATAAGCATGGTCTTTCACATATCTGAATCCTCTTGTTGACTCAGTAGTACGATTGGTTTGGTTTAGTATGCTCTTCAACTTGCCACTATGTGGAACCTGTTGAAACAGAAATATCTGGCACCTTAAGGGTTAAGCTTCAAGAATGGGCTTGAGTGAGCAAACAGGCAGTCCCCTTTTAAGACCAGGAGCGCCGTGTTTGTGGGGATAGCATATCTGCTCGTCTCGCCCAGGCTTGTCTCCGCTTTCTTTACTGGTATCAAAGCCATACATCGTCGAAACTGAGTTAAGATTAGTATTCTTATATTCTTAGACCCGCTGAAGAGAAAGGAGAAATTCAAACTCTCATGGAAAACTCCACAGATATTTCAGCTCCAGTTCAGCTAGAAACCACCATCTCACTTCCACCACCACCCGAACTCCGCAAGTCCACTTCCTCCAAAATGGATTACCTCTATGAGGTATCCTATGTGAATGATGATCACAAAATCTCAGAAACACAACTCCCACTCATGAACCCCTACTCCGCTTTTTGTAAACCATCATCATTTTCCCCCATTCGCTCCATCAAACATCTCATTAAACAAATTCCTCGTTCTGTCAAAGAATACGTTCAGTCCACTAAATTTGACCAGCACCCCATCCTGTCTACACAACAAGAGCAGTTTGTAACTCTTCAAATTCCACTTGAGTTCCCCGCCTAGTGGGCTCAACAGGGTTACACTCATCTCCACTTTGGCGTCATCCGTTTGGCTCTATCCTTGCATGGACGAAAAGGTTTACCCGTAGTTGCTCGAGTTGCTCTCCTTGACACTCGCTTCTTGGAATACCAGCATGCTTGCATTGGCACTGTTCAAACCACTTTGAACGCAGGCACAGTATTTGTCATACTCTTCCCAAATTTCAACATGGCCTTGGCAGATCCCAACCTTCTCTCTGCTTTGAAGGTCCAGTTGCAGATCACTGGTGCTCCTCAAATCACATCAGCCATAATTGCTACTCTACACTACCATATGGTGTATATAATACAAAACCATGCCATTGATCTCACCTACCAAGTGCAGATGATGCTTTGCTTATCTCTGTTGACAACGACCAGACTTCATATATTCATATCCCTTGTCAACTTCCAAGAGATCAGCTTGTTAAACTCCTTCCTGACAGTTGGGTGACCAACTATGAAAAACTCCATCAAAATTCCCAACCTGTCAAATCCTCTGAGCCACAGTACACTAAGAAAAAAGATGGTACTGTCACCATTAAATTCACAAAAGAGAAAGAAGACACTTCTTCCTCTGTTTTTCCATCATTCCCCACCATCTTGTGCTTTACCCCGTGTCCAACTGAGTCTGTCAGTATGGAAGGTCTAGATCCTAAAGCCCATGTCCAATCCTTTGATGACCATGGACAACCCATCCATTATTACAAGGATTCCTCCGGACACTGCTTTTGGGATGTTGACTGTTCATGTTCCTCTTGTTTGAATCTAGATGATGAGGAAGACAGACCGTCCTTTAGAAAGAAGAAGAAGAAGAAATATTCATTTTACCAAAGGTACCTAGACGGTGATCCAACCATTGGTCCTCTTGGTGAAGACGGCGGACGCTGGCAATATATGGTTGAGTATGGTTCTCCCAAACCTCCTCAAATTACTGCACCTCCACCAGCTTGTCCCCCAGATGAACCAAAGCCGCCACCTCCACCACCAAAGAAACCCATCACTTCTCCATTCTACAAACCCATCCTTAAATGGGTAAAGAAAAACTCTTGTCCCATCAAACTCCCTCAGCCATACACTTCCAATCCTAAACATGAACCACCTCCTGTTTTACCCAGTATTTGCATGTTCCGACCAGAAGACTTTCCACCTTTACAGCCGGCCCCATCTGAAGAAAGCTCAGCCACTTTCAGATTCTCTCCTGTTGAAAGTTTCTCTGATGCACAGCAAAAATACTTCCATTCTCCAAAGATCACAACTCCACATGATGTCGATCTTCATGGAAGACAGAAAAGCCCTACATCTGTTGAAGCTGTTCTGAATTGGCAGACAGAGAATGCTCTCGCCCAGAATGTAGCAATAAACACAGTGGCTACTCGTCTTGACAGGGTAGACCATGCTACATCTGTCTCAAAGAAGATGTTGGAAGATTTCCAAAAGAGGCTGTACCTGATGGAGACAAAATAGATTCCTACAAGTCATTATTTGGAAGACCAAACTCTTGAGATTGAGAAGCTTAGACGCTATGTCCAGATACTACAAGAACAACAAGCTCTCCTTGAGCAAAGGAATCTACAAGCCCTGGATCCATTTTTCTTTCCAACAGCAACTCCTAACCCCACACCCTTCATGTCCAGTTCCCCAGACCCCAACTCTTTTGCAGCTGTACTCAGCACAGCACCACCTCCTCCAAAGACGAACATCCTTGCTCTTCGGGATCGTCTTAAAAAGTTAGACCAAGAGAAAAAAGAAAAAAAGCAAACAGACCTTTTTCCCACCTCCTTCAGCACCACCAGAAAAATCTCCTCATTCATCCCCTCCTCATAAACCTTCCCACTCATATATGGTTTCAAATCCCTTGAAAAATTTCCTTCGAAACCAGGTTCCCACCATCTCCACAGTGAAACCCATAAATCCTTCACTCCCAGCTACTCTTGAAATCTCTATCAGTGACTCATCTTCCATTCCAGATACTGAATCCTATGATTCTAGCACCCAGTTTATTGTGGGAGACGTAATGATGGCTGATCCTGTAGAGTCAATCATTGAAGAAGAAATGGAAGACCCACCTGAAGTTGAGCATCCACCTCCACCTTCACAGCCTTACCATAACCCATCGTCATCAATCTATAAATCCTATTCGTCCAATTTCTTCACTCTGGATGATATCCCTTACCATAAATGGGCAGAAAGGCTACAAGAGTTTCATTCTTGGTTGATTACCAGAAACCTGAAGGAACACAGTTCTTATGATGTTCTCCTTGAGTTTGTCACTCGATTCACTGGTTCCTTGAAAGATTGATGGAAGTTAGCCCCAGAAAGAGACCAACTTCAGTTTCTAACCATGTCCTTTGATGAAGCAATTCAGCTGATTCATCTTTTCTTTATTGGCCAACCTCAAGATTCGAAAGAACTCAAAAGAAAAGAATTCTTTGAAAGAAAATGTTGTTCTCTGGCCAAAAAAGACTTGGATCGACACTTTCGAGAAATGATCAAGCTTTTCTACCAGCTTGGTTTTGATCCAAATCTCAAGTCCGTATTCCTGGCTTCCATCCCTAAAGAGATTAGTCAAGTTGTTGAGAAAGCCCTGAAACTAAAAAACAAGACCGCCACAGATGCGACTTTTGGAGAAATCCAACAGTCTGTCCACCTTGCCATTGAAGAAATGTGCCACAGAAGAGAGGTCTTCAGAAGTTACCTCCGGGAGAATCGTTCTCTCGAAAAGAATTGTGACAATCCTCATTGGAAGATCAAGTGCTCAAGAGATTACAGTGATCCCTCTTGTGCTGGCAATAAGAAACGCAAGCACTTCAAGAAGTTCTCATTTGAGAAATTCTCTTTTGGCAAACGAAGACCTAAGAAAGGCAAGTGGAAGTTCCTTCGAAAAAAGAAGCTGTATCACTCCTCTACTTCTGGTTTCAAGAAAAAGAAGAAATCCGACCGATGTTACATCTGTAGCAAGAAAGGGCACTTTGCAAAAAACTGTCCTCAGGTAAAGCGCCAAGGAAGCTACATGATCCAAAAGATTTCCTCCACCACAGGAATCCCCTTGGATGATGAAGATATTGAGTCTGTCTTCTCTGTTGAAGATGAACCTTCACCCGACACACTATTTGCCCTCCAAACATATTCCTCAGACTCTGATGAATCCCTAGGTGATATCTTTGCATTCTTCCCTGATACTATCTCTGACTCCTTCCATGTCCAACCCGTTTTCCACTCTCCATATATCCTCATCCAAATCCACACCCCAGAAAATGACAAACCCGTCCAAGTCATTGCTCTCATTGATACCAGCGCGGCAGCATCACTCATGGATATAAAAGTACTCCCAGAAGAATTCTGGACGCCTTACACAAGGTATTTCCATTCTGCTTCCGGAGATACTTTTACCACAAAATTTCGCAGCAAAATCATCACCCTCCAAATATTTTCAGGCCGTTCCATATCCACAAAAATCCTTGGTTGTAATTCCCCAGATAAAGACCCCATCATTGGTTGGGATGTTCTAGCCCAGCTTTCCCAGCTCATAATTAAACCTACTGGTTTACAATTTGATGACCAGTTTCGTGAATATGTGGATATCCAAAGACTTTTCATCATTCAGCCAGAAATCCTTGATCCAATTACCCAAAGTCTCTTATCCTGCTGTTCTGAATCTCATTCCCAGTTTATCCAAACCTGTTCAAACCCTCTTTGGAAAAATCCCGACTTCTTTGTCAAACTCCCATTCAAGAAAAGTGAAGATGTTAATCCCACAAAAGCCAGTCATTCTAGTATGAATCCTGAACATCTTGCTCTGGCCCAGAAGGAATGTACTGACCTACTCTCTCAAGGCCTCATTGAACCCTCTGATTCACAATGGGCTTGCGAAGCTTTTTATGTGAACAAACGAGCAGAACAGAATCGTGGTAAGCTCAGATTGGTGATCAATTACCAACCCTTGAACAAATTCCTTCAAGATGATAAATTCACTTTGCCTCACAAAAACTCTTTGTTTGGTAGCCTAGCTCAGGCTAAGATCTATTCGAAGTTCGACCTGAAAGCAGGTTTTTGACAAATTGGCATTCATCCTGATGACCGTACTAAAACTGGTTTTTGCATTCCAAACCAGCATTTTCAATGGACAGTTATCCCATTTGGCCTAAAAACAGCCCCATCCATTTTTCAGAAAGCCACGTGTAGAATTTTTCAGCCCATTCTCTCACATGCCCAATTTACATTGATGATATTCTCTTCTACAGTCCTGATGAGAAATCTCATTGTAAATTACTTTCCCAGTTCGTTGAAATTATCCAGAAACATGGAATCATGCTTTCCCAAAAGAAAATGATCCTTGCTCAAAAGGAAATTGAGTTTCTTGGTATGCATTTGAAAGAAGACACCTACTGTCCAGGTCCTCACCTTGCAGAAGAACTCCAAAAATTTCCCTCTGAGAATTTGACAGTTAGCCAAACCCAGGCTTTCCTTGGAATTGTCAATTATCTCCGAGACTTTGTGCAAAAAATTTCTAAAGCACTCTATCATCTTCAGAGGATGTTGAAGAAAGATGCTCCCCCATGGGGACCGAAGCAGACACAAGCTGTAGCTCATCTCAAAGAAATTTTGCAGCATCTTCCTCCTTTGCAAATTTTTTCCATTGGTCAAAGAATTCTGCAAACAGATGCTAGTGAAAAATATTGGGCAGCCATTCTCCTTGAAGAAATCAAAGGTAAGCGCTTCATCTGTGCTTACAAAAGTGGACGATTCACTCCCGCAGAGATGCATTATCATTCCACTTTTAAGGAGATTCTCGCAGTCAAATATGGCATCAAGAAGTTTGAATACCACCTTATTGGGCATCACTTTTTGGTCGAAATGGATATGTCTTCATTTCCCCAAATGCTCAATTTCAAGCAAAAACAGATTCCCCATCCGCAATTGTTAAGATGGGCCGAATGGTTCTCGAAATATTCTTTTGATGCTAAACACATAGCAGGCAAAAGAATGTCCTCGCAGATTTTCTGTCCCGACCTAAGCAGCCAGTTGAATCCATCAACATGTATGTCCGCAGAAATCCATTGGATGCAAGAACATTTCGTACCACACCAATGCGAGATACACCATGGAATACTCTCGCTTACCCTCCAGAAGTCCCCAGGCAAGTTGCAAAAAACAATTTCTATGAGAATTTGAAGTATTACATGAATGAGTACCAAAACCGCATATTCAGCACTTATGTGGATTAATGTTAGGACCACATGGCCTTAATTCTGATTATCCATTTATCCATGTTTTGCGGTGGTCTCCTGATCAAGATTTCCCTAAAGACCTCAAATGGTTCTTTTGGTATTTTCTCAACGTATATGCTGTTGCCATTGAATTTCCCACAGACAAGATTGTCCGAGTCCTATCCAGAATACTCATGGGAGATTTCTCAAACCAAAAAGCTTTGACAGAAATGCTCACTTGGTTCCAGCCTTTAGCAGCATGGAAACAGCACTTCATCTTTCAGCGAAATTATGGAATAGCTGACCTAGAAAGGCACACCACAGTCCTTTTTCACAGGCCTTGGGTTTTCTTCAGCCCAACCGGAGATGTCCGAGAAAAAGCATTGTATTATGGCACCACTACATTCAAGCCCAATCTTCATCGACAAGTTTTTCGGATCTACACAACATTTCCCAAGTCCATCACACTGATGCAGTATGAGTATAGAGAACTCCAACGAGTCCTACGTCAAGAAAATCATGAAACCCCTCCTGAAATTTGGCCATACCATAACATGAACCACTCGTGGGATAGGCCCAAAATGCACCCTCAGGTACTTCAAGCTCTTGAAGATTATACAAGCAACTAGCCGAGTTCTTCTATGGACACTGACACTCCTGACACTCAAGACCCTTGGGGAGGACAATTATAACAAAATCCATCCTCTACAGCAGACATTGTATCCAGCACCCAGGACCAACCATCTAGCTTTTACACGTGGCCTCAGCTCCAACTATGGCCCCAGCCCCAGATGCCATCCAGCTCTAATTAAGGCGCGCGACAAGATCCACCAACCCAGTCACCATGGAAGATATTTTGTCAAGCGAAAGACACGCGGCAGAAGAAGAAGATAGTCCCTCACTCACTGAAGACACTGAAGACCCAGACATTGGACTGTCCCAGCTCGAAGAACAGTGGTACTGGAATAAATTCAAAAAGGACAAAGATGGCCTAGACAGTTCTGACTCTGACGATGCCAATTATCATCCAGACTCAGACCGACGTCGACTCTGAATCATCAAGAATCATCAAAGTCTCCTCACATGTGTCAAAATCCTCGTGCATTTGTTGTTATTAGGTGTGCTAAAAGTCTTAAAAAGTAAGTACGTATGTCAGAATAATGTCCTGCAGAATCAGAAGACTTTTTGTGAAAATTACTATTCACAGTACTGTTCACGGCACTGTAGCAAAGTCACTGTAGCGGACACTGTTGGGCACTGTAGAACTGTAGCAAAAACTGTTCATCCGAAGACTTTTTTAGTTTTTTGTCGTGAATTCGTCTGTCATCTTATCAGAAGCCTCTTTGTATGATATTGGCCTATAAAAGGCCTCCGAAGACATTATAAACGGGGAGAAACCACCTTATGTGAAATATCAGTATCCTTTCCAAAAAAAAAAAAAAATACTGTATTGTAATTAAAATTTGAAAATTATTATGATTAGTTTTTTAAATTACAAGACAAAAAATTTATACCTGTTGTTGGCAAACCGCCACAAATGAAAACACCAACCCGATTTTGCCTGTAAATCCAGACACGAACCCACCGCGATTGCCACGCGCCTCTCCAATACCCGAAGCCGCGCGGCGCAACGTCTCTCTCTCCTCTCTTACTACCGTTCTGCGTCGTCACTCGCAAAGCGAGAAGAGCAGAAGAGCCAATGGAGGAGGAATACTACATGGCGGACACCTCTCGCTTGATGGAAGCCGCTTCCGACTTCGCCCACTATCCCGGTTAGGGCTTCCTCGTCCTCCCTCTTGATTTCGCTTCTCTCTCCATCATCGCGAACTACTCGCGGGGTTTCCAGGAGCTGTTGTTCATTTTCTTGTCTGTCGTGCTGATTCAGGCGTCCAGAATGACGCGGCTGCGAAGGAATTTCTCGATCGCTTTCCTCTCCCTGCCATCATCAGGTGATATCATGTTGATGATTCTACTTATTTCTGCTTAATTTTTTCTTCGGACAAGTTTGTGGTTCCATTGCTTAATCGTTTTTTTCCCCCCATTGTCCACCCTATTTTCCTTATTTCTTTCGACCCTATAGCAACTCGCGACCGTATACTGTTTGTCGACCCTTTTTTTTATCTGATTCTGAGAGAGACTTGCTCAAGAAGTTAAGAGTGGAGCTTGTTTGATTTTTGTTTTCTCGTATGCGCAGCGCTTTGCAAACGAGAGCGGATGTGCCTGGTCTCGAAAATGCACTTGTTAATTGTCTGGAGAGATTGTTCAAGACCAATTACGGCGCTTCCCTGATCCGGCACTTTATGGTATGCTCCAAACCTCTGATAATCTTAGGTTCCTGTACAATGTTAACTCCTTTTGGATGGATTTGACTCGCATCTCTATTCCGTTTTTAGTCTAGGCGGATTTCTCTCCCGTTTCTGCGCGCTTGCCTGTGTTGGTTATATAAAAAGAAAAGCTTCATGCTTCCGCAATTTTATTTGTTTGTGCAGCCTTTTGTACAAGTTGGTTTGCAGGCAGCTTCACAAGAAGTCAGATGTCTGGCTTGCAAAACGGTAAGTGTAAAATAGGTCCCAACACCTGGTACTGATTTAGGTCCAATGGACGATTTTTGTGTTCTTTGGCTATACAGTTACAACGCCAGACAGCACATGTTAACTTTTAAAATGCAGAATGGCAACCGCATTCGCTTCACAGCCCTAACTTTCAATGTCCTGGAACTTTAGCTTAGGGAATAAGCTGCAGACCCATAGTCATGAGGTGGACCACCTTCATGAACTCGTTGTCATTCATAACTAGTGATTTCATAGGTATTTGCAAATTGAGGGCATCGAGTCATTACATACAGATCTCTTAAAGAAAGTCAAACAAACAACTCTAGAAAAAACTCCGAGTGCTCCACATGTGCACATTACTCCGTGTGTCTGCTTCATTTTTCTAAAACAATTTTTGTGGGTTTCTATTTTCCTAAAGTTAGATTAAAGAGTTACTTTCTTTGGTGGGATTGGTTATAAACAAAGGGAAACAAAGCGTTCATTAATTCTCCTAGGTCGATCACATTGATTTGCATTCTACAGACCAATAAGAATCCATTTAATGTCCATCAACTCTCGTACCTTCTTTATGAATTGATAGCAATTGAGTGGCTCTTGGATCTTGTTCGTGAGTTGACAAAATCAATTATTTTCTCTCTCTGACTTTGATAGCCGCTAGAAACGTTAAAGCTTCCAGTTGCTTTTTTTTTTTGGGTAAGGAAGCTTCCAGTTGCTTATACTTGGTAAATTCTGTTTCTTTTGTTTGTCCATATTTTTCCTGAATGTCATTTGAATTTAGAAGTAAGAATTTGAGGGAGTTACTGAATTTAGTTTGGGGGAGATTTCACTGGAGCTGTGTCAAGGAGAAATTAATAGATGAAATGTCCACCCTTAATCGAAGTTAAATTATTTAGTGATTATATGTACCTCGCAACTTGAATTGCGCTAAAATTTTTCTTATGTCTCTTTCTTTTAATTATGAATTCTTTCAGGTGTCTAGCCTGTTGGAGAATTCTGATGAGAAGTCTGTGTCTGCTGTGGAGCTAATTATTGACTACAATGTTTACCCACTTTTGCTTGATTGCCTTGTTAATGGGTAAGAACATAATTATGAGTAGTTATCTTCTATTGACTCTTTTTTATGGCATGTCTTGATCTTTACTGTTCACTCCATGTGCATGGCCTGTTGTTTAAATAATGCTAGAAATGGGAAGATTAAGATAGACAGGAATTTGGCCATGTGTAAGGGTTTCCATAAAGGTAGAAGTACGTTTTATATATTAGATAGAGAGGAACATGGCCATACGTAGAGCTTCCACAATGTTAGAAGTAGTATATACATATATAGGTGGAGGAGGGTCTTTTGAGACTAAAACCCCAGTCTTGTCAAGTAAAGCGGCGGCCACTATAGAGATGTCCCTGGATCTTGCACCAGTAGTCATTGTGATGTCCATTCAAATTTTAAGATGAATTGACACTTAACATGTTCAGTGGTTTGAGATGTCGAGGAGATGGCATTTGAATTTCCTAGTAAAAGAAAATGAGAAAGGCTTCACTCCTCCTCGCAAAACTACCGAGGATTTTGTAGAAATGCCAGCTTTTTCGGCATTCAAGGCAAGTTGTCAACTGGAACTCAAAGTGACCTTCTTTAGCAGACTCTACATAGAGGTCCGGAGCTTGATCAGTTAGATAATGGGAACTAAGCAGCCTCTGTCCTGTAGCACCATCTGCTTTGTTAATACCTTCTATGGATGAAGTGAGGAAATCAAAAGAGAGAGAAAGTGAAGGAATTGGAAGGAATGTTGAGAGAGAGATTAAAATTCTCCAAACTGACCTTTTGCTGCTCTTCATACCTTTCTTAGCAGACTTGAAAAGTAGTACTGTTTTAAAGGGTAAATTTGTCATTATAACCTACATACATTTGCTGGTATCCGTAATCTTCTGTCTAAATGCTACAGGAGAAAATTTCTCTCTTAAAAAGTTTTGGAACAAAGAGTTAATGACTGTCAAATGAACAGTTATGTAACTTGGATGTATGGCATGGTATTCTCGTCAAGTTCAGAAACAGTTTTGGTTATTCCTCTCAGGACTCACCTAGGTTTTAATAAAATCAAGTGGTGTTTTTTTTAGTGATTGACATCTTCGGTGTTATAATCACATTCACCTAGTCGGATCTCTTCCTTTCTTATTCAAATGTAGTTTGTTTGTTCTATAGAAATGAACAAGTTGCCGCAGCTTCAATGGATGCTATTAAGATTCTGGCATGCTTACAAGGAGGCACAGTAAGGATTTGGCTCTGTTCTGTGCTCAAACTTATTTCTTGCGGCTTTCATTTATTTGATAATATAACCTACTTGCCTGAGATGGCTGTCTTGTGTTACCTTGCAGAACATTGTTTTTCCAGCCAGTGACAATGAAGTTACGCATCTTAGGAACTTAGCAGCTCAATGCACGTCATTGGTACGGCTGAATATATGTCGGTACTTGAACAGTTGAACTTGAGTTGTTGCCTTGTGTCAGTTAGCCAGAACAAGTTCCGTCAGCATGTTACTCCCTTTGCCTGGATCACATTTGAAGTAGAGTAGTCAAACCGCCCCACACACCCCACCCAAAAAAAAAAAAAAAAAAACCCACTCTTCTTTCTATTCAAATTCTTGATTGCAAGTGATGGATGCGAAACCCTAGGTAATGATGAATAGATAATTTGGTCATTATGCTAAGATCTCAATCTTATGCGAAAAAACAACCAATTACCTTTTGCAATTGTAGTTTTTGGTTGAGTGTGATTTAGCATTTGACTAAGACATTATTATAGTACCATGAAGTCATGGAAGCTGGTCAACAAAGTCCATACTTGCCTCTGCACTACGTTTGCATGTACACCTGCCTATGTACACTCATAGCAAGTGGAGTGTTGATGAAGTTTCTAATTTAATAACCATGTTTCAGGGTCGTGTTCGGGTTCTAGCTTTGATAGTGAAGCTGTTTTCTGTCTCCAGCTCTGTGGCATCAATTATCTACAGTTCCAATCTACTAAGTTTACTTGAGGCAGAAATCAGCAATTCTCAAGACACCCTTGTATCTTTAAGTGTTCTGGAGCTCCTGTATGAGGTTTGTTAATCTCTATGATTCTCCCTTTTTTCTTTCCCTAGTGAAGAAACATACTACTTGCTCATGCACTTCCAGTCTTTTATATTTATTTGAGGTGGTGTTATCCTCAGCTCAGTGAACTACATACATCTGCAGCCAAACACCATAATCACATAGGGAGTACAATCTCATTGGGCTAGCCCTCGATAGTTTAACTACTTGACATCCAACTGCAAGTACAACTCTACTTTTTGTGCGGTGAAGACGGAAAACATGAATTGTGTCTAGGAAGATGAACCTATATTGTTACCATGACATTAAAACTTATCGTGCTTTGAAGATCTATGTTCCTCTGTTTCTATAAATTTTCATAATATTTTTTTCTCCTTTGCATATTTAACAAGATGGTTGAGATTCGGCATGCAACGGAAATTTTGTCAAGGACTGCACTTCTTCAGCTACTTTCTTCTATCATAAGGTAATTGAGAGCTTTCTATCTTCTTCCGAATTTTAGTTCCTAAAAGCCCTAAACTGTCGTCACTCTGATAGCTGTCATTGTTTGTAGTAATGCATCATTGGAGTCAATTTTGAGGTCAAGAGCAATGATGATTTGTGGAAGACTTCTGTCCAAGGAGGACACTTATATGTTTACAGATGAACCCAGTAAGGCTAATCCATCTTTTCGTCCACATTGTAGGCAATTTTTAGCTTATGCAGTAATGAGGAGGTTAATTGTTTGGTAGGTATTGCTTTATGTCCACATCGTAGGCACATTTGTGCACTATAATGGCCTTCGTATTTAAGATAAGAATTTCTATCTCATCACCATGTTAACGCAATAATTAGTTTTCTAGTTCTCACTGGTATCAAGGAAGTTGGTGTGCTTGATCGAGTGGCTTGTGTACAAGAGTTCTTGACTATGGTTTTTGTAGCATCTCTTTCAATTGTAAAGTGACATTATTCTTGCATGAGTTGTTTGTCCTGTTGAGAATTTGCATTATAGGTTTACTTGAGTGCTTGCCCTATTGAGTGATAATTCAATGATGCTTTGTAGTGCAGGTGTCAGAGTAGTTGTTTCTGCCATTGATACGAGACTCAGCTCATCAGGGAGTCTAGATACAGATGAATGTGAATCTGCCCTTGAAGCATTAGGTCAAATCGGGTTATGTAAGTACTTTAAACTTAATAGCTGGTTAAATGTAGGCTATTAGAACTGCGTTGGTTTGCCATAGCTTGTCTGGCTGTTGTGGTCCCTGCCACAAGGAGGAACTTTTACTGGTTCGCTGGTTCACGAATTAAATGAATTGTTACCATACGTCAAAAGAGAGAGAATCAAGATTCCCAGCATGTACCCTGCTAGAAGACGCCTAGCTAACTCACTCCATGCTGGTTTAACTGTTTAGTGTACTTCTTTTCTCGTCCAAGCTTGCTGCGTTAGCGTTCTTCTTTTATACATCCATGGGAAGCTAAGATTTTCTCTCTTCTCTCTGTCTTTTATTTTGGTCTTTAGCAACTCAGGGAGCTGAATTATTGTTGTCGAGCACATCTCCTGCTGCAAGACATGTATTGTATGCTGCCTTCGACAGACAAGGACGCGGTAAACAGCTGGTGAGTGTGAATATATATGATTCTGTGTCCAAGTAACTCTTTCTCTGTTTTGTCATGATTAATCATCAAATAAAGGGGATCCACTTAGTGTGAATATCTTGGAACTAAGCATTTATTATATAGCATGAGATGGAGTCAATCTTGTAATTTGAGAAAGTGACGACATCGAAGATTGTGGACAAAGTGAAGAGAACATGAGTTAGATACTGCAAAATACTGCAAAGCCGGTCACTTTTTTAGATGAAATTAAAAGTCTTTTAGAAAGAATATCTTAATTTCGTTACAGTTCATTGGATCTTCGGTACTGTCTAATTCGGTACTATCTAATATAAGTGACCTATTCTATGGACTTTTTTCCCTGGATATATGCTATGCCTAAATCTTTCTACCATTATTATGTTCGCCATTCTTGCCACAATCTAAAGAAGTTTTGTTGTCTCCATTTTCACATGTTCTATTTTACGAGTACTCATTATCTTATGCATGCACATCATCAATCGTGAACTTACATGCTTTCACCATAATAGTGCAAACTATGGGTAGCTTCTTGAGGGCTTGTAACTTGTCAAATCTTTGTACTGATTCAAACCCACCCCCCCCCCCCCCCCCCCCCAAAAATAAAAATAAAAAAACTTTGTACTGTACACATCTTGATTGATTTATGGCTTACTCCAAGACTAACAGTAAGCCAGGGTCGAAAGGTTTCACTTATATCTCCTAGGGTAGTTTATTTATGATATGATTTCAAACTGCTCAGGCTGCATTGCATGCATTGGGAAATTTGGCTGGAGAAGCTCGGTCAGAGAATATTGTAATACTAAATGGTGCTGCAGAAGAAACCCTAAGATTCTTGATATACGAGGCAGCATCCAGGAGTCCAAAGTTGACACCATCTGTAAGTAGTTTTGAGTCTCCTTGTCCCCTTTTAGTGTGTTAGGCTGTTAGCTTATGGTAGCGTCTCATCTCTGTAATTTGTTCTTTGGTTCAAGAGGTTCAAGAACGAAATGGAGATTCCAAATATGAATTGTCTAGAAAAGCTAGTGATACCAAATGAAACTTAATTGATCATTTGTGTTTGGGGGAATGTGCCTAATATTTCACAGAAGGGAACAGAGAAGCAAAACAGGGATATAGGAGTTGAGGAAATTAAGGGCAACTTAGATAAACTAGAGGACCCAAAGTTGCTTTAAGCTTATTTTAAGTGCAGAGTTTGCCAAATCCAGATTATAGTTCATCAACAGGTTGGCAGGTCCCATATTTGGGGGAAAATACTGTAGTCATCATCAACAGCAGCTCCTTTGGGTCATTGATTCATTGCGACCTTGAGGATACTTGTAACTCATATTGACATGGGGTATAATCTCATAGTAAACCCACGAGACTGCCTCTTCAGAGTTTCTCATCGTCTGTCCCTTAGTTTTTCTTCTTCTATGGAATCTCTTCCTTTTAGTGCTTTTATGTTAATCTAAGAGCAAAACCCAGGGGCCATGACTGTCTAGTTGTTGCTTGCACCATTTTAATAGAAATGATACTTCTACTGATCTGATGAGATGAATATGTGATAGATATAAAGCATTAAGCTCAACCTTCAAGACAGTATGTTGAAGCTGATCAATGCTTGTTTAGCAACTCCTTCAAGTACTTGAGTGTTTTAGCACCTATTTCTTTTCCCATCCAATTGCTGAGCTGGTGCCATGATTTGCAGGGCCTTTTCCTATCAGTTCTTCAGCAGGAGGCAGAAACTCGTTTAGCAGTATGTCATTTACAGTCATTTACACAATTAATTTATAAAATCTTACTATATATCAGCCCTTACATGTGACAAATGTGGAACTTGCTCTCCTTTGGATTTGGGCGTAATTAGTACTGTTTATGTTTGTGCCTTCATAATGTGCTTCTGCTTTGTGCTGAACAACCTTGGATTTTTTTTTTTTTTGAATGAAATCGTTCAGTGTCCTGAGCATGTTTCAGATCCTCCTTCAGAATCTTATCCTTAGGTGGGGTCTTCTACAATTGCTTTTTAGCTGAAGAGAAAGAGGCGAGGACTGGAAAATAGATGATTTTGTCTTAGGAATTATGAATACGATTGGTTATTACCTTCCCGGTTGCTTCCTACTGTTTCTCAGTTTTACTATTACGTATCCACTTCTGGTTGCAGCAAGCGGATCCATTCAGTAATCAGGAGCATCAAGTATGATTTCTTCAATTTTCCAGTAAACATAGGTTCTTTGTTATTTCCCTATGCAGAAAAGAGGAAAAAACTTTTTGTAGGAGCCAAGCTTCGCAATTCCTTAGATGTGAGGTATAAAAAAACGAAATAATCAAGGCGCAACTAGAAATTGGAGTTCTTGTCCTATATTGGAGATTGACCGATGAACGTTTTGAGATCTATTTGACAGCAGCTATGTGCTTAATGAAGTTCATTGCTATTTGTGGTTAATTTTGCTCGTCAATCATTGTGATGACCTCAATGTTTCCAGGGTTATAGGCTGATTACAGCTTTCGTAGCTAGGCCATGGTGCCTGATGGAGATCTGCTCAAAAGAAGAGATAATAGATATTGTAACTGACCCGAGCATTGAAACCACAAAAGCAGGTATTTTTCTTTTGCTCCTTTTCCTATTCACCGTGTCACAGCAATCACCAACACTAGCATCAGATGGAGATGTTGTCCCTTCAAGCATGTAGGTTGGAGCTTTAGTAATCATGTTAATGCTATTTCTTTAAGCATATCAGTGTTAGTTATTACATCTATTGTTGTGTTGGTGATCTTCTGGAACTTTTTTTTCCTTCTGCTTTTGTTGTCTGGGAGATGTCTTTGGGCTTGCCCGTGTTGTTTATTCCTGAGTCCATCAACTTTAGTAGCGACTTCACACACACAAATGCACACTGTATAGAAGTCATCTCTAGTTGATTTACCCTTTTGCCCACTCGCATTGTGTTGTACTCTCTCTCTCTCTCTCTCTCTCTCTCTGTTGAACGGGTTGAAGCATTGTCCATTGCTTGCCTCTCATTTTGCCTTTTAATTTGGTTGTTCGACTTCTCAGGTATGGAAGCAAGGTACAGATGCTGCCAAGCAATACACAAAGCTTTCACACGTTCAACCAAACTGCTTAGCGATCCTTCTCTGGCTGGAATTGCTAGCAAGGTAAGATATACAAATCATGCACAAAGCGGAATGCATCATCTCCGTCATCTGCCTTTGGGATGAAGAAATGATGTTAATGTAAAAAACCGGGTCGGGTATCTTTGGACTTGATGATGACGTTCCTTCTTTGCACAGTTGCAAGATGCTGTAAGAAGGGGTCCCTATCTTGCAAGAAGGCATTCTGAGGCTCAACCTGTTGTAATGACAGCTGAAAGATTCTAGACGAAGTCAATCTTCCGGATCTCAGGAGGAGCATATAGTCCGTGCTCAAGGCCGTCTTTCTTTCCTTAATGCTCGGAAAAACTTGCCGCTTCCCATGCTTGCTTGAACGAGAGTTTTTGGACATGATCGGAACTTGTAAATCTCGCAGTTTATAGGAGCCGACTTTTGGTTAATCCCCAAGTTGAAGCGTACCGCAGTTGTCTGGTTATCTCCGGGGTGGGATCTCTATGCAACCATTTTAGGGATATTTCTGATAAACAGTCATTATGGACGGGACCGCACATTTCCTGCCCAATGTGACAGAGAACAACATGCCAATCAGCAAGGTGTTCCGGAAGCGTCATTTTTCTTGAAATGGTAACAAATGAAACTCTAATTGTTTTTAAGAAGAGACTCATTAGAAAATTTTGCGCACCAACCAAGTGATTGCAATGTGATCCCAACGGCAAGAACCAAGGAAAAGGCATCAAAGCAAGTAATCAAACCGCAACCATTGCAAAATCGCCCGACAGACAGAAGTATGCAAAATGCCTGCAAAAATATGACTTTTCAGTAACCAAAATCTTATCTTCAAGACAGAGAGATGGGAGAATCCGACAGCTCTGCGTATTTTCCTACCATAGCTATTTATACCTGCAACGCTCACAAAATAAAAGCATGACAACTGATATCGCATGGATAAAATAAGCCGAGACAGACCGAAAAGAAGTTCAAGGCCTACCGGATCACACAACTGGTCGTAAACATTTGTACGAGCAGCCCATTCGTCCAACTCCAGGTTCCTTGCAAAGTTAGAAAGAAATGGCTGCACGATGAGCGGTACCCAAGAAAGCAGAACAAAGGGGCAAGCATTCAGGGAGAATCGATTCAACTTAGAGGGGCATGAATAGATGAAGTTGAAAAAATCTTGACCAAATAATGCAGAGTTAAAACGGTTGATATTAATATCACGTGAAGTCGGAGTCCGAGGAGAGATTGTACTATAGCCACATTCACCATTGTGCAAAATACTATCAGATGCAGTAAATAAAAGGCTAACAAAGGTACAATGGAACATGGCAAAGTTGAGAGAGCTTGCCTTTAATGTACTGATCAGGAGCATGTCACATATGATCAGACAACTTTGGTCTACTCTCGGTGTCTTATTTCTAACTCCCCCCTCCCCCCCCCCCCCCCCCCCCCCCGGCTCTCTCTCTTTATCTTGCTCTTCCTCTTTTCCAAAGCGCGGGAGTTGAACCCCGCACATCTATGATACTAGCTTCCCTATCCTCCAACCCCTTTACCGGTGATGTGATACCCCAAGTGCCGTTGCCCTCTTTCCCCCTCCCACTCATCACACTCTCACTTTTCTCTTTCTCTTTCTCCCTTTCCTAACGTTCACCCTCTCTTTCCCTCATTATTTTATTCACTCACCTCTCTCCACTCATTCACTCACCAACGTTCCTCTCTTCTTCTTCTTTTCTTCTACGACACCTCCTCCCCTACCGAAGCTCCACCTCCATCTTCCTCCTCCTCCCGACGGTTTTGAGCGACGCCACAACCTCCCACCACCTCACTAAAGTCCCTCAGTCTCCTCACCACCTTCCCGAAGCCAGCTCGCCGGTCGTTGTCGCCGGAACCACCGCAAATCTCCACGGAACCGCCGGTACTCTGTTTTGGAGTAAGTCGCGGTTTGGTTCTGTTTTCGTCCGAACCGACCGCCGCCGTCGCTCACCACCGCCACCGACGACTTCCTAGAACCCCTCACGAGTTTCCCTGAGCTCGTGGTCGCCGGTCGCCGCACGTGGGGCCCGGATTCAACCCCGAACAGCCTCCCCTATTTTCTGCTCGCGAATCCTCTGTTTTCGCCGATTCTGTTCGCTGCTGTCCCGTCGCCTTTGGCCGCCTTCCGCCGCCTTCCTCCGGCCCCAACCGATCCCCTTCGACCCCTAGGTGAGTCCCCGAGCATTGGCCGGCCTCGCCTCAACCCGTGGGGCCCAAGATCGCTTCAAATAGCCCCGTTCCTCTGTTTTAAAGCTGCTGTAAAATTCTGTTTTAGGTCGCCGGAGTTCGCCGGAGCTCCGCCGTCGCCACCTCGCCGGACCTCCGTCACGTATCCTAGCTGGTGCCCGGGTCGTGACGCCTCTCGAGAAACCTTAGAACCGAGGCTTAACCGTGTTTTATCGCCGAGAACCGTCGCCGCCGTCGTTGTCGTCGCTCGTTGCCGCCGCCGTCACATTGTTGATTTTGAGTCGGCCCGAGCTTAAATAAATTGTGAGTTGACCCTAAACCTTGGTTAGGGCGCTAATTGCGCCTAGGGTTAGTTGGGTTAGCAATTTTGGTAATAACATAAAGTGATTACGGTTGGTTAAGTTAGAAACCCCGGCTTAGGTTAAATGACCGTAATCGACTAAGTTAGCGTGATTAATTATATTATCTGTGGTTAATTGTGATTAGTTGAAATTGATTGATTTATCACGAGAGAACGATAGATTACAGACGAGTGTTTGATCGGCAATTATAAATTAAATGGGCAAATAAATGATTATTGTTCGAATTGAGCTTTATATTGTCTAAATGAAATTAAATGCTCGTAATTGGTTCGATGATTTTCATCGGTGTAATTATCCCGTTGGAGGGCTGATGGTGTGACTGGAATTACTATTGAGTATTAATCGCTACTTGGGGATTTATCGCCCTATTTATGATTGGATGCCTGAAATGTTCATTGAATGAATTGACATGTATTTGGGAGTTATTTGTTCCGTGATTGCAGTATCTAATTGATAGTCTGCATATGCATATGACCGTGTGCAAAATCAAAGAAATATGCTTTAGCATGAAAATGGCCGTGGGCCGAGTCTTTAAGCACGTTGTGTGAGCATCCAGCCTAAATCAAAGAGAATTAAAATTGATTGTTATGGTGGGTGCATTGTGTGGTCATATGACGGAACGATGATGGGTTTTTTCCTGGTAAGTTCGTAGTGTACTAATAGTACACCGGTACCAGTCATGTGGGACCATACGACTTACCAGAAGCACGACAGTCCTGCCTCGTGCCGGTTAGTACGGGCACAGGGCTGATCGGATGCCGGTCGTAGCTTGTGATGGACCGACGCCCCGTATAGGGATGCCTACTTGCCGTACCGTGCAACGGGTGCACTGGAATAATCGCTTGTAGTAGCCGCTGCCGAGAGGGAAAAGGAGCGTAGCCCGGTTCGTCCGGATGAGTATGGGATCGTACTATTTATGAGGGTGGAATCACGCCAGTCGCGTAGATCCTCTCATGGTGCCGTTGGCACGATCATCGTTAATAAATGGACTCGTGTGGTGTCCTGTGCATACTTGTGGATGCGATGTTTGTTTTGAGTGATTAACTTATTTCACTGCTGAGTCGAGTCAAGCATTGCATTATGTGTGGCTGCAGACTGGTAAGTATGCATGTGATTGATTAGTATATGGGGACTATACTTGGGTATTTTATGTGATCATATGAGTTTGTGAGCCTGCTGTTAGGATGCCTTGGGCGAATCAATTTCCTAACCGAGCTTAGGCTTAATTCACTGAGATTTATTTCTCACCCCGTCGTGGGATAACATTTTTCAGGTCCCAAGTGATGAAGCCCGTGGACGCCATGGTTTGGCGGTAGGAGTGATCTTTTGAAGTAGATGGGAAGTTAACCTTACCCGACCGAATACCCTTTTGAGGTCTTAGTGAGCTGCCCCGAAGTATGGGGTTGTTTATGTCAACTATAGCTCAATAGGGTTAATTATCATCAGTTGTTTGGTTTAATGTGTGTGATGATCTTTTTGTGAACTGTCTTGGTATTTATCTCCTACTAATGTATCCATGTTCAAATTTATGTTGTCTGGGAGTAAACCGTTTCCGCATGCGTAATAAACTGTCGTGGGTCGGTAGCGAACCTGGGACGCTATCCCTTATGACCCTTGGGACGATTTGATCGGGATGTCGCGTGCTCGGGGTTTGGGGCGTGACATCCTGCCCGGTTTGGTATCAGAGCAAGGTCAGCCTGATCTATCTGGTCATTGGCCTGGAGTGATAAGGAGAGTTGGGAAATGGGATAGTTAGTAGGATTTTTTATCGCTATGCTTGTGATTGTTAATTGTGTGGTAAGTTTTAGGGTTGCTTTCTGACCGCGTTTCGCTATGGGGTAAGCAGGACTCCGTATCATTCCTGCATAATGAGCGGACGCGGTAGAAAAACACCTCGAGCCCCTCGTAGGAGGAATGTGAGACCAATTGAAGAGATTGTTAATCTTGGAGGACCACCTCCTGTCGCAGCTCCTGTCGCAGCTCCCGATGCTGAACCTGCTAGACGTGAGCCGACCATGGCTGAAGTGATGCAAGCTTTGGGAACCATTGGAGATTTGTTGGGGCAGCAAGTAAGGAATCAAGCTGCTGCTGCTGCTGCAGCTGCTGAAGCCCCACCTATGGTGCCACCTGTAGTTCCGCCAGTAAATCCACCACCTGCACCTGGGTATGAAGAGCGTAAGGCTCAAAAGATGGTAGAACAGTTCCTCAAGTTGAATCCGCCACAGTTCACTGGAAACGGAGACCCTGAAGCCGCCACCCGTTGGATTGAAGGGTTAGAGAAAACATTCAACTTATTGAGATGTTCGAATGAGGATAAGGTTTTCCTAGCTGTCTATCAACTCGAAGGGAATGCTAGTACTTGGTGGAGAGCTGTCAAGGATAGGATTTTTCCAGAAGGTATGGTTCCAGTATGGAATACCTTCATGGATGCTTTTAATAACAAGTATTTCTCAAAGACAGCTAGAGAACAGAAGATGGCTGAATTCTTCCGCCTCCGCCAAAACCAGATGACAGTCGACCAATATGAAGCCAAGTTTTATGAACTGTCCAAGTATGCCCCGAGATTGATTGAGGACCCTGAGGATAGGGCCAGAAGGTTCAGGGATGGACTGAAGCCCGAGATAAAGAGTATACTGGCGCCATTCAATCTTCAAGACTACGATGACCTCTATGAAAGGGCATTGATAGTGGAACAGGACTTGGCTGAGAGAACCGCCGCATCTGGATCGCGATTCACTTCCTCAAACAGATTTGAAAGGAAGCTAGGAAAGAAGCCAATGTTTGGAGGCAAGCATCATATTCCACCAAATCGTCGAGGAACGATCAGTAAGCCTACCTTCTGCCCAAATGAGGTGTGCAATATATGTCGCCAGAGGCATGGACCTGGTCCGTGCCCCTTTAAAGGAGGTGCTTGTTTTGGATGTGGTCGTTTTGATCATCAAGTGAAGGACTGCCCGCAGAGGCAACAGGGCAGGCAGATGCCACCACAACAAGGAGGACCACCTAGAGGAACTACGCCGCAAAACTTTCAGAACCGCCCGCCGGCGCAGGGAAGAGTGTTTGCTGTTACCCGGGAAGAGGCGAAGAATTCGCCGACCGTTTCAGGTACGGTCCTCTTGCATAATCAAGTAGCTTATGCTTTGTTTGATCCGGGTGCCACACATTCATTTGTTGCGGATCAATTTGCTAAGTTGTATGAATTGAGCTTGGTACCTTTGGATGTTATGTTTAAAGTATCTACGCCGTTAAAGGATAGTATAGTAGCTACAGTTAGTTGTCCTGATTGTAGACTTGTTGTGGGTGGCCAAGAAAGCAAGATAGATCTGATTGTGCTAGAAATGTATGATTTTGATCTGATTGTGGGAATGGACTGGCTGACAAAGCAAAGAGCCACGATGGACTGCTTTAATAAGGTGATCCGATTTAATCCGTTGAATGGGACTAGTTATGAATTTATGGGTAATCGAGGTGGAACCTCGACAGAAATGATATCGTCATTAGAGGCGACCCAACTATTGGAGAGTGGATGCCAAGGTTATTTGGTTTCTGTGGTGAATACGTCTGTTGAAGAACTTAAGTTGGAGAATATCTCTGTTGTATGTGAATTTCCAGATGTGTTTCCTCAGGACTTACCTGGTTTGCCACCAGAAAGGGAAATTGAGTTTGTTATAGAGTTAGCTCCTGGGACGGAGCCGATCTCTAAAGCGCCGTATAGGATGTCATTGTCTGAATTGAAGGAACTCAAAGTACAGATGCAAGAATTATTAGATAAAGGGTTTATCCGCCCTAGTGCATCGCCTTGGGGAGCGCCTGTTTTGTTCGTCAAAAAGAAGGATGGATCTTTGAGGTTGTGCATTGATTATAGACAGTTGAATCGAGTGACGATTAAGAATAAATACCCACTGCCGAGGATTGATGATTTGTTTGACCAGTTGCAAGGGGCATCGATATTTTCTAAGATCGATCTACGAACGGGATACCATCAGTTGAGGATCAGAAAGGAAGATATACCAAAATCGACATTTAGGACACGTTATGGACATTATGAGTTTATTGTAATGCCATTTAGTTTGACGAATGCTCCTGCTGCTTTTATGGATATGATGAACAGAGTGTTCAGAGAATTCTTGGACCGTTTCGTGATCGTCTTTACAGATGACATCCTGGTGTACTCGAAAAATCCTGAAGATCATGAACAACATCTTAGGATTGTGTTAGAAACCTTGAGAGTGCATCAGTTGTATGCCAAGTTTAGCAAGTGCGAGTTTTGGTTAACTCGCGTAGCATTTCTGGGTCATGTAGTATCTGGTGAAGGAATTGATGTGGATCCATCTAAGATTGAAGCAGTTATGAATTGGCCAAGACCGACGACAGTTACTGAAATCAGAAGTTTCTTAGGATTGGCGGGCTATTACAGACGTTTCGTGGAGAGGTTTTCATCTATAGCCTCACCTTTGACCAAGCTACTGAAAAAGGATATGAAGTTTGAATGGACGGACAAGTGCGAGCGTAGTTTTCAAGAGCTTAAACATAAGCTGACTACAGCTCCTGTTCTAACAATTCCATCTGGTCCTGGAGGATTCGAGATTTATAGCGATGCTTCGCTTAGAGGACTGGGTTGTGTTTTGATGCAGCATGGTAGAGTGGTAGCGTATGCATCTCGCCAGTTGAAACCGCATGAGTTGAACTACCCGACGCACGACCTGGAATTGGCTGCGGTCGTGTTTGCATTGAAGATCTGGAGACATTATCTGATTGGAGAAAGTTTTCAGGTGTATACCGATCACCAGAGTCTGAAGTACCTGTTCTCTCAGAATGAGTTGAATATGAGACAACGCCGATGGATGGAGCTACTTAAGGATTATGATTGCGAGATCTTGTATCATCCGGGTAAGGCGAATAAGGTTGCCGATGCCTTGAGTAGAAAATCAGTGATTGCTCAATTACAGATGCATGAATGGCGTTTACTTGAGCAAGTTAGAGACTCAGATTTCAAGTTAGAAATAAGTCGCTTGTCGAGTCTTGTAGCTACCTTGAGAATCGAGCCGGAAGTTCAGGTTAAGATCAAGACCCTGCAGTCTACTGACCCCACTATTCAAAAGATCATTCAGGAAGACTCAACTAAACGAAGAGTCGACTTCCAATTGGCCAAGGATAGGATACTGAAGTTTAGAGGACGTTTGGTAGTGTCTGCCGACAAAATTTTAAGGGAATAGATTTTATCGGAAGCACACCGTAGTAGTTATAGTATCCACCCTGGGAGTACGAAGATGTATCAGAATCTGAAGCAGCACTATTGGTGGAATGGCATGAAAGCGGATATAGCCAAGTATGTGGCTAAGTGTTTGACTTGTCAGCAAGTCAAGGCGCAACATTGTAAACCTGGAGGATTGTTACAGCCTTTAGAAATTCCAGAATGGAAATGGGAGCATATCACAATGGACTTTGTGATGGGTTTGCCAAGGAGTCAGAGAGGCCATGATTCAATTTGGGTTGTGGTAGACAGATTGACGAAATCAGCACACTTCATTCCAGTGAGAAAGGACTTCGCTTTGGATAGATATGCAGAGCTGTATGTGAGGCACATTGTGAGGTTACATGGAGTGCCAGTAACGATCACTTCTGATCGAGATCCTAAGTTCACTGCCACGTTTTGGAAAAGTCTACAGACTGCTCTGGGAACGAAGTTACAATTCAGTACGGCCTATCACCCGCAAACTGATGGACAGTCTGAAAGGACGATTCAGACCTTGGAGGACATGTTGAGGGCATGTGTACTGGATTTCAAAGGCAGTTGGGAAGAACGGTTGCATCTGGTAGAGTTTGCCTATAATAACAGTTACCAGCAAAGCATCAAGATGGCACCTTTCGAAGCTTTGTATGGAAGAGCTTGTAGAACGCTAGTCTGCTGGGAAGAAGTTGGTGAAAGGAAAATCACTGGACCCGAATTAGTGGAACAGTCAAGGGAAGCAATTAAAGTAATTAGAGGCAGACTGAAGACGGCACAGAGTCGCCAAAAGAGTTACGCCGATAGAAGACGCAGACCATTGGAGTTTCAGGTAGGCGATCATGTCTTTCTGAAGATATCGCCTATGAGAGGGATATCTCGATTTGGCAAGAAAGGAAAGCTGAGCCCGAGATATGTTGGACCATTCGAAATCTTGGAACGGATTGGAAATCTAGCTTATCGTCTTGCGTTACCGCCGAGACTTGCTCAAGTGCATAACGTCTTCCACGTGTCGATGTTGAGAAAGTACGAACCTGACCCCGCTCATGTACTGAGTTATGAAGAGATTGATCTGGATGAGCGAGCATCATACGTGGAGCGACCAGTCAGAATTGTGGAAAGGAAAGAGCACGCACTCCGGACCAAGACGATTCCGTTGGTCAAGGTGGTTTGGCAACATCATGGTACCGAAGGAGTTACGTGGGAAAACGAGGAAGCCATGAAGAGTAGTTACCCTTATCTTTTTTAGCAGTTGTAATTGTGTTGTAATTTCGAGGACGAAATTTCCTAAGGGGGGAAGAATTGTGATACCCCAAGTGCCGTTGCCCTCTTTCCCCCTCCCACTCATCACACTCTCACTTTTCTCTTTCTCTTTCTCCCTTTCCTAACGTTCACCCTCTCTTTCCCTCATTATTTTATTCACTCACCTCTCTCCACTCATTCACTCACCAACGTTCCTCTCTTCTTCTTCTTTTCTTCTACGACACCTCCTCCCCTACCGAAGCTCCACCTCCATCTTCCTCCTCCTCCCGACGGTTTTGAGCGACGCCACAACCTCCCACCACCTCACTAAAGTCCCTCAGTCTCCTCACCACCTTCCCGAAGCCAGCTCGCCGGTCGTTGTCGCCGGAACCACCGCAAATCTCCACGGAACCGCCGGTACTCTGTTTTGGAGTAAGTCGCGGTTTGGTTCTGTTTTCGTCCGAACCGACCGCCGCCGTCGCTCACCACCGCCACCGACGACTTCCTAGAACCCCTCACGAGTTTCCCTGAGCTCGTGGTCGCCGCACGTGGGGCCCGGATTCAACCCCGAACAGCCTCCCCTATTTTCTGCTCGCGAATCCTCTGTTTTCGCCGATTCTGTTCGCTGTTGTCCCGTCGCCTTTGGCCGCCTTCCGCCGCCTTCCTCCGGCCCCAACCGATCCCCTTCGACCCCTAGGTGAGTCCCCGAGCATTGGCCGGCCTCGCCTCAGCCCGTGGGGCCCAAGATCGCTTCAAATAGCCCCGTTCCTCTGTTTTAATGCTGCTGTAAAATTCTGTTTTAGGTCGCCGGAGTTCGCCGGAGCTCCGCCGTCGCCACCTCGCCGGACCTCCGTCACGTATCCTAGTTGGTACCGGGTCGTGACGCCTCTCGAGAAACCTTAGAACCGAGGCTTAACCGTGTTTTATCGCCGATAACCGTCGCCGCCGTCGTTGTCGTCGCTCGTTGCCGCCGCCGTCACATTGTTGATTTTGAGTCGGCCCGAGCTTAAATAAATTGTGAGTTGACCCTAAACCTTGGTTAGGGCGCTAATTGCGCCTAGGGTTAGTTGGGTTAGCAATTTTGGTAATAACATAAAGTGATTACGGTTGGTTAAGTTAGAAACCCCGGCTTAGGTTAAATGACCGTAATCGACTAAGTTAGCGTGATTAATTATATTATATGTGGTTAATTGTGATTAGTTGAAATTGATTGATTTATCGCGAGAGAACGATAGATTACAGACGAGTGTTTGATCGGCAATTATAAATTAAATGGGCAAATAAATGATTATTGTTCGAATTGAGCTTTATATTGTCTAAATGAAATTAAATGCTCGTAATTGGTTCGATGATTTTCATCGGTGTAATTATCCCGTTGGAGGGCTGATGGTGTGACTGGAATTACTATTGAGTATTAATCGCTACTTGGGGATTTATCGCCCTATTTATGATTGGATGCCTGAAATGTTCATTGAATGAATTGACATGTATTTGGGAGTTATTTGTTCCGTGATTGCAGTATCTAATTGATAGTCTGCATATGCATATGACCGTGTGCAAAATCAAAGAAATATGCTTTAGCATGAGAATGGCCGTGGGCCGAGTCTTTAAGCACGTTGTGTGAGCATCCAGCCTAAATCAAAGAGAATTAAAATTGATTGTTATGGTGGGTGCATTGTGTGGTCATATGACGGAACGATGATGGGTTTTTTCCTGGTAAGTTCGTAGTGTACTAATAGTACACCAGTACCAGTCATGTGGGACCATACGACTTACCAGAAGCACGACAGTCCTGCCTCGTGCCGGTTAGTACGGGCACAGGGCTGATCGGATGCCGATCGCAGCTTGTGATGGACCGACGCCCCGTATAGGGATGCCTACTTGCCGTACCGTGCAACGGGTGCACTGGAATAATCGCTTGTAGTAGCCGCTGCCGAGAGGGAAAAGGAGCGTAGCCCGGTTCGTCCGGATGAGTATGGGATCGTACTATTTATGCCAGTCGCGTAGATCCTCTCATGGTGTCGTTGGCACGATCATCGTTAATAAATGGACTCGTGTGGTGTCCTGTGCATACTTGTGGATGCGATGTTTGTTTTGAGTGATTGACTTATTTCACTGCTGAGTCGAGTCAAGCATTGCATTATGTGTGGCTGCAGACTGGTAAGTATGCATGTGATTGATTAGTATATGGGGACTATACTTGGGTATTTTATGTGATCATATGAGTTTGTGAGCCTGCTGTTAGGATGCCTTGGGCGAATCAGTTTCCTAACCGAGCTTAGGCTTAATTCACTGAGATTTATTTCTCACCCCGTCGTGGGATAACATTTTTCAGGTCCCAAGTGATGAAGCCCGTGGACGCCATGGTTTGGCGGTATGAGTGATCTTTTGAAGTAGATGGGAAGTTAACCTTACCCGACCGAATACCCTTTTGAGGTCTTAGTGAGCTGCCCCGAAGTATGGGGTTGTTTATGTCAACTATAGCTCAATAGGGTTAATTATCATCAGTTGTTTGGTTTAATGTGTGTGATGATCTTTTTGTGAACTGTCTTGGTATTTATCTCCTACTAATGTATCCCTGTTCAAATTTATGTTGTCTGGGAGTAAACCGTTTCCGCATGCGTAATAAACTGTCGTGGGTCGGTAGCGAACCTGGGACGCTATCCCTTATGACCCTTGGGACGATTTGATCGGGATGTCGCGTGCTCGAGGTTTGGGGCGTGACAGGTGAAGTACTTGCGTTCTATAATGTTGCAAGCCTTGTTGAATCAATGCCGAGATCACTCAGAGGAGAGCACAGGGCTTTGCTTGGGTTGCTCTCCCGAATTGCTCAATTGGGTTCTTGAATTGGCCAAGGCCGAAGTAGGAGAGACCGACCATAATTTTGCGATAAAGGATGATGGGATCAGAAATGCCGACATGCGCCCAATTCAGTCGTTTAGTCACTTCATGGTATTAGTATAGGATTGATGTTAGTGTTTCGTTGGGTTTGGTTCTAATGTACATGCGAAGATCTTGTTTTGTAATTTGAATGAATGGATAAAGTTTCTCCGCAGTATTGTTATTGAGGGGTTTATTTTTGTGAAGAATTGTTCGTATAAACTAGTATAAGCCAGCACTTTTCACAATCTTTTTTGCCATGGAGATGCTCTCATTTTCAAATAAGAGTTTTAAGTATTGTTTAGTTATTGAATTTTGCAGAGTTAACGAATGACATGCCAAAATTGGGTGTGTTCACTTTCCCAAAAAAATTAATAATGAAAAAAACCAATCAAACTTTACTAACTTACCTCTCTTTTTTTCCCCGAAATGAACCATTTTTATTAAGTGAAAAATAACGAAAAAAAATTCAAATAAGAGTTTTAAGTGCTCTCATTTTCTCAAATAAAGATCAGAAGTGGGCTTTGTTTCAAATAAGGGCCTGAAGTGTCATTATTATCTCAAATAGAGGCCTAAAGTAGCCATGACTGTTTCAAATAAGGGCTTGACCTCGTTGGCTGGCCAGCCGACTAAATATTCTTGCCAATCAAGGGTATTTTTGTCAAAATACAACTTTAACCTAATGTTTAGTTAAATTAAATTAAAAATTAATAAAAAAATTAAAATGAAAAAAAAAAAATGAAACACGGGCTGAGGCCTATGTTTCATTTTTTTTCATTTTAATTTTTTTTTTGAAAAACTGAAAAGGAAAAAACTAATAATAATAATAATAATAATAATAATAATAATAATAATAATAATAATAATAATACCAAATGACAAAAATGCCCCTACTAATAGATGAGTTAGACCTCTTTGAGATTTATAAGGTCGCTTCATACCCTTATTTGAAACAGTATCTACCATACCCTTATTTGAGACAATGATGGTGCTTCAGACCTATATTTGAAATAAGGCCATCTTCAAACTCATATTTGAGAAAATAAAAGTACTTTCGGTTATTTTTTGAATTTTTTCCAAAATAATGTGGCCTCATATAGTAACCGCCACCGTGGCTATAACTTAACTTCCTTAAACAAATCGAATTTTAATATAACTCTAAGTACAAAATTGCTTCTTCTCAACATTGTTTATTGTATAAAAGTAAGTATCTACCCTTTGAGTAGAAGCCATAAAAATTTTTGTGATATCAAAACCGTAAGCTTATATATTGTATAGAAGTGCATTTTATATTGTATACAAGCATGTCCGCATGCATATTCACCCCAAAGTTGTACCCATATGACATACTTACTTCGAGAACTTCTCTATAACGGGAAAAAAATCCCAAACTTGTATCCAAATGGCACGTTACCTTTTTTTTATGACAAAAAAATTCTCAAATTTAGACTCATGCTACACATTTACCCTCCTTTAAGATTTTTTTTTCCATTCCGCACTTACCAGTTGCTATTGCCATCATCCGGACCACCGCCAAATCAAGGAAGAAAACGAAGGAGGTATATATATATATAAAAGTCAAGTCTGTTTGCTTTCTCCCATCCATATTGGCAGCCAATAAAAATTTAGGGGCGTTTGTCAACGGAATTTTGACGGAGGGTAAATGCGTCGTACGAATATAATTTTGGTGTGAATGTGTGACATGAGCACAAGTTTGGGGGTTTTTGATGCCGCGGAAAAATGTTTGGGGTAAATATGTCGGTAATTATTATAATTAAAAACTTTATTTGGGCTGTAATTTTTTAATATAGCACGTAATTGTTAGGAAAGGTAGATTTCGATTTAGCAGAATTTAGAGGCCACAACATTCATTCAGAACATTAAAAATATCATCATAAAAAAGTAGAGGGAGTAAGATTTGGATACCGAATTTAAAAAAAATAAATAAATAAAAATTGGAATCAACTTTTAAGTCGCCACCAGGAGGGGCAAATGAGGGAATTCGCTCGTTTTCGCTGGCTGGTTGCAGCGACGGAGCTTGTAAAAGATAACGAACAGCGGGAGAGCTCACACAGCGGCACAGAGAGAGAGAGAGAGATGGCGAGCTTATCTTCTTGCTTCGCTCTTCCCTGCAAATTCAAAACCCTCTCCCTCCATGCCTCTTCTTCTTCTCACAGTCGTATCGCTTCCAATTCCCTCGGATTCTCGGGTAGCCTCTCGCGCGACGTTCTCTCCGGAGGTAACCTCGACGGGAACCTTTCCGACTCCCCTCCTCGGCTCTTCTCGAGTCTCAGTCTCTTCGTTCTCTCTTCGTTTTTCTCAGGTCGCTTGTCGGTGAGCCATGGCGTGAAGAACCCGCCCCGTTTCTCCGTCGTGTGCGAGGCCGCTCCGCAGAAGAGGGCCGACTCCGCCGCGAAGAGGGATCGCCAGGCCGAGAAGAGACGCGTTTACAACAAAGCTCGTAAATCTGAGATTAGGACGCGGATGAAGAAGGTATCGGCGTTTGTTTCGGTTAATCTGATTATTGTGGGAAGCATTCCGTGTTTGCGAGCTATCGGCTAATCACCGCTCTTCGGTGAAGTCGTCCAAATGATTTTTGCTGTATATCCTCGGGGTGTTGGTCCTGCCGCTTCGGATTCTGTTGATTAAGGTTGTAGTTATGCAGTGGTCTGTGTTGGGTAGCTCTTGTGCTTGGTATAATGCCTTGCTCTTTTATTGAGAGAAGCACGTTTGTGTGTGTTCTTGGATGTTGATTATGTTGAATGCCGGAACTCTTCTCTGAATGAATAGAAGTGTGCTCTTTGATTTTCACTCATCTGGGGAGACTCGGTATAGTCATCGAGCCTCTGAGAAAGTTAGGGTGAGATGAGATATATGTGAATGCATCAAGAATCTGAAGTAGAATGGTGGAGAATCTCTTTGTAGGTGCAATGCAGATGGATCGGAGAAAAGGGGTTAATGGCACTGCGAGAAGATGTGCCGTGTGATTACTGCGTAACAGCAAACTGAAAGATACATAATTACGGTGCAGCAGATTATGCAGGATGTGTTCTCTATGATTCGGCAAAGTAAATTGCGTTTTGGTGGAGCCGTTGGACACAGATATTAACATCAGGCATGATTGGTCATCATATATGGTTGTTCAGCTTGGTAGAGGACTTTCACATATGTCTGAGGCTGGATGTGGTTATGGTTTTTTATCCTTCCGGACAGAAAGTATTCTGGTGCCCGGTGTAGTTACGTTAACCATACAAAGGTTGTTGGCATGAGCATGGATGACTCGTAGATGAAGGAGCATTAATGTAGCTGTCTCGAGTTAGCTCAAAGCCATATCATTTTATGCATTTCATTTTGCCGCGCCATAGGAAGCTTTTACTTTGTCAACTAAATAGAAGCATTGAGTATGTAAATCAATGAGTAATTTGATGGCATTGGTCTGATCTATTAACAATCAACTTGACAAGTGTTGGGAAGGGATTGATAAAAGATGATAAACTCCTCTGCTGTGATTATTCTAGCATCTGCTGCTGCAATAAGATGGGTGTTGGTGTTAGTCACTGCAAAAAGCTGAAGTTTTGACGGTGTGTCATGCCAACTGTATCAGAAGCTTTGTGAAAGAGATTGAAACATTCTTTGTGATGTCTGTTATTTCTCTAACGTTCATTTTTCTCTTTCCCAGGTTTTGGAAGAGCTAGATGGGCTTAGGAAGAAATCTGATGCGCAAGCTGGGGAGATCCTCCAAATTGAAAAATTGATTGGGGAGGCTTACTCCGTCATCGATAAGGCAGTGAAGGTGGGAACGTTGCACAGGAACACCGGAGCACGCAGAAAGTCTCGGCTTGCCAGGAGGAAGAAGGCTGTGGAAATCCACCATGGCTGGTATACACCTGCACCGGCTGAAGCTGCTTGACAGTACTTCTCTATAAGCCTAGAACGAGGTTATGGAAAGGTTTTGCGTCATCAGTATTGTACATCGTATCCATTTCCCATCTCGTGTCCTTTGGCTGATTGGTTAAGACTGATTTTCTCATATGCCCCATGTTGAATCAAATAGGACCAGACATTCTTTGATGCTTCAGTGGGTATGGACCATGAAGAGTAAAATCTTGTCATGAAAGAGGTGATGGAACACTGAGAATTCCCGATCGTGTGAAATCGAGATCTAAAATAGTTCTTCTGTACGGGGTGCATATTCATCATTCCACCCAACCCCAAAGTGATGGACTAGGAGGAATTATAGTTTCACTCTCTCCATCTTTTCCAAAATTCTATCCGAACTCCCAATTTTTCTGGGGTCATGTTTCGTGAAACTAAGTTGGTCAGCCGATTCTACGTAGGAAAACACAAATGGTGTTGTATCTCAATAATTTTGATGCTTGTGCTAAGAATATCTGTCAAAATCTTCTCAGCATGTCTGGGTACTGAATCTTTTTTATTGCACGAGAAAACGACACTAATATAATTTCGGAAATTTGGCTCAATGTGCAGTGTCATTTTTGAACTTTTATTTTGTTCAAAATGGTTTCTGAATTTTAGTCAATATGCAATATCGTTCCTAAACTTTCAATTTATTTAATACGAGTGGTACATGTTCAATTTAGTTCTTGAACTATATGAAAATATTTAATGTTGTCTCTGATTTTCAATTAGCAAAAGGATAACATTGGATTTTTCATATAATGAAAGGACTAGATTGAATATTTATCAAAAGTTCAAGAATCGCGTTGAACAAATTAAAAGTTTAGGAACAATTTATGAAATCTTTATTTATCCTATTAAGTGCTCTTTTATTCGTAGATTGGTTTGGAAAGAGAGACTAAGGACCAAATAGGTCCGCCTTGTCCTAGCGTGAATACATTCTATGTACTTGAATTCCGAGTTGGAACGCAGCCTAGAGCTTGAATAGAACATAATTCTCAACTTCGAAAACAGCGCAATCAAAAATGATTTTGAAATTTGTTTTTATGTTGAAGCTTGTTTAAAAAAAAATCATAAAACTAAAGGTAAAAAGCTTTTTTTCATTTTAGTTTTCGCTGAAATGGAAACAGAGAAAACCTCAATAAGCGGTCAATTGATCTTGTAAAATTATACTTTACCATCCCTTCACCGTCATTTCTTGGGTAGAGATGCATGGATATATTTCCTCCCCATCAGTTCTATGAGATTAATCAGTCGCCCCATCGTGAATTCTATGTTGAGTTCCACCGAACAAACCCAATTTTTTTTTTCCTGTGTTGAAAGAAACTAAAGAAGAAAGAAAAAGAGCTAAACGAGGTTGACGCAAGCCCCGTGACCGAGTTTTGAAAAGGAATTCGTCTTCGTCTGTGCTTCCCTGCGCGTAACATTCCATCGACGTCCAAGAAAGAGATGGCTGCTTCTGTCTGCCGATTTTATTTTCCCTCCATCGCTTCCCATATTTCAATCGACCGATCTCAAGAGGTTGCTCCTCCCCGAAGTCCCTCCGTTTCTCCAGAAACCTCTCGGACAGTGCCTTCTCTCCAGGTGATGTCCTGCATCCATCTCATGTTGTCTTCGATCGTCAAAGTTCCGAAATTTATTAGAGTTTCCCTCGTAGTTGGCTGAGAAAATTCAGGGTCCGAGATTCAGTGTATGATCGCTCATGATCAGGTGTTTGCTCTAAGGTTTCTGGCGTAGAAATTTGTTGTTTCTTCATTCCACTGCTTTACCAGTCACCTGAACTGAAGCTGCATAAGAAAGATTGAATTTTTACACTCTTTTTTTTTAAGCTTTTTTCAATTCTTTTTATTTGTCCAGGGTGCATTTCTTTATCGGCGAGGGATGAGAAGAAGCCACTATGTCGTTCCCTTGTCTGCATGTCATACAGATATGCTCCTGATTCGACCTTGAGAAAGGTTTGCATTTTAAGAAGATGAGGGGTTCTCATTTCACTTCATGTGGAGTGGACATGAGTACGCTCATCCTTTGTTCCTGATGTTTGCAAATGGTTCAATCATGGAGTCGACGATCGATCTGATTTTGGGGTGTCTTTTAATTGGGCACAAACAGAAAAAGGCAAGAAAGAGAGGTGGTGATCCAGGGAAGAAAAGGAAGTCTAAGAGGAAGAGTAAGAGGAGCAAGAAGAGTGTCAAAGTGATCAACCTTGTCTCGACTGCCGGAACTGGGTTTTCTTACGCCAAGACGAAGAGCGTTCAATCCAAAGACAAATTGAGGTGTCGGAAATACGATCCTGTCCTGCATCAGCATGTTTTGTTTCAAGAATAAAAGTAGGAACCATCCTGACTCAAAGAAGTTTTGATCTACAATCTAGACCTTTCGGTGAATCAGAGCGCACGCGCTTGCTCTGGGAATTTGGCGGCCCGGTGACTGGTATGGTTCCTCCCTAGGAAACGGTGAAGGATAAAAAGAAGATATGGCCTTTTGAGATGCCTATCTATGTCTGCTTGTTGTTTTTCGGAAATGGAGGTTTGTTTGTTTTTTGTTTTTTGTTTTTTTTTTGGGGGGGTCAAAGGAAATGGAGGTTTGACAAGTGTAAGGATACCAACTTTTAGGAAAGCAAATGTAGATGTATGATTGAGTGATACAAGAACATCGAGCAATTTGCCAATTGGAGAGTGTTGGATGTGGATATTTTTCTTGCTTGCAGCAACGACGGTGCATCGAAGTACCTGTATTTTTCAGACAGACGCAGCTATGACATTTACATGCGACAAAGATGCAGCTATGACAGACTTCTCTTAAGGCAGTCCTCGAGTAACCATTTCCTTCCTTCTCCGTGGATGCTGCGCTGATTCATCGGTTTTGAGGGTTCTCTGTCTCCTGTGATCAGCTTCTCCTTCCTTAATGTTAGAGTTCATGTCATTGACCAGTATTTCAGTCCTTGGTTCGGGCTTCATTCCCTTGGAAACCATCTCCTCGAAAAAATGCAGTGCTTCCTTCAATCTCCCTCGCTCGTAAAGTGAATGAATCATCATGGTGTACGATCGTTGGTCAGGTCCCATTCCACTTCTCTCCATTTCATTCCATGTATGTTTTACTCTTTCCTGACAATCCCAACCCAAATAGAGCCTCAGAACCAAATTGTACAAGTCGCTAGTCATCTTGCACTCATGTTTCTCCATCTGCCCCAATAGCTCAGGGACTTCTTCTGGTTTCTTTAGGCTCTTGAGCAAGTAACTGAAAGTGATGGCATTAGGTAAACAATCTCCCCCAATCGATCCCATCTCACTCACGAGCTCCTTGACCTTCTCCATCCTCCCAATCTTGCACATGTGCTTGATAAGCGAGTTGTAAGTCGCGGCATTAGGAAGACACCCCCGTTCCTTCATTTCGTGGAAAACTTCCAGCGCTTGAGGAATCCTCTTCTTGAAACAAAGTGCATCGATGACACAGTTGCAGATCACCACATCAGGACGCAATCCCTTTTGCCACATTCCTCGAAACAACCTCATGGCCGAGCCCAACTTTCCCTTCTTGGTCAGCGCCTTGATGAATGTTCCATAAGTGAACCTGTCCGGGGTGCATTTAGATGCAATTATGTCCTTCCAAAACCTCTTGGCCTCGCGAACATCCCCTAACACACACCATCCGTTGAGGATGATGTTCATCGTCCTTATATCAGCGCCAAACTCACTTTTCATAGAGTAGAACAAAGTTTCTGCTGACTCTACATGCTTATAACGGCATAACCACAGCAAAAGAGCCTGAAACGCCGTCAAGTCGGTCTCAAGACCGAAATCTCTCCTGCCATAAAAGATGTTGATTGCTTCATCAACCTTATGTGCAGCTGCATATCTATTCAGTAAGATCCCATATGTTCTCTCGTCAAAAAGACCCTTTCTTTTTGACATTTCCTCGAGTACCTGCGCTACTTCTCCAAATCGATTCATCTTGCCCAAAACATCAAGAATCTCGTTATAAACAGCAGATCCTGGTAAATAGCCACTCTTTTTAGAGACCCAGTTGAAGAACATGTAAGCAGGTCTCCAATCCGAAGCGTGCCGGGTTACGACAGCCGTGACTAAATCATCAGTCAAAGTAAAACCGCATTGATCGAGCGCTTTCTCGGTCTCGTCGCTTGAGCTGCCCCTCAGATTTCTTAGCATGTTCTGGAAAAACGTAGCCGAACGTCCACCTGGGTATTCCTTAAATCCCTCGCAATCGCGAGTATCCGCCACAGCATGAGCCAGACGGAGGGCATATCTACTCTCGCGTCTCGTAACGCCCAAAAACAAAGCCGTAGATAGATTAGCATTTACAGTGCACTTCGACGAGTTGACGAAGGAAAGCAGACGAGACAAAAAAGGAGGTGAAGCCATCGTTAATGATTCAGGTCTTCAGCAAAAACCAGCTGATGGATAAGAGTCGCACGGACAAGACAACTTTCTCATTGGGGCATCTGGTCGAGCACCTGGCGAGCGCTCAGCTTCGTCGAGCCAACGGCATGAAGAACGTGCAATCAAAATACGAATTAGCCGAGTCCCTTCATTCTGGGTAGGCCCCATCAGCCTGTCTCACGCCTTTTATCAAAGCCCACGATCTTTGGTTGGCCAATGAGTGGTGGGTTCGTAGTGGCACGTAATCAGGCATTTGTTTCCGTTATCGAAAGAAAGAATGCGTACCCTCGAATCACCTTCATCGTTGCCGACAATCCTTGGCCATCGAAATAGTTACGGGAGGAAATGTCCATCACCCGTAATAAAGCATGAACACGAAAACATGGTTTCAGGACAATCGATTAGTAGGGTTCGTAATCGCACGACAACGAGACGACGTTCGTCGCCTTCGCGAGGTGGTCCCGCGGCGGTCAACGTCGGAGATGCCGTGGTTTCCTCCTTCCCAATCCCAATCAATGTCGAATGTTTGGGCCGGGGGGGGGGGGGGGGGGGGGGGGGGGGAGAGAGCGCTTCGGCCAGTTTTCACGTGGACTCACCAAACAATCGCCGCTATTCATAACTAAACACGAGAAATGTCGATCAACCAACCCTATGAGATCTTTCAACATCACCCTGTTGTTTCTCGCTTTAGGGGAAATTTTTAATTTGCCTAGAACTAAAGTCTAAAACCGCAAAAAGAATCGGCATGCCCATTTGAAAAGAGTGCTCGACTTGAACTTATCCTAACTATATGTACTTACCGAATATGTCCTGATCCGATGCTGTTTCTAACAACCTAACTTGAATTCGTGCAAGAAATGTCTCTGGGAAAAATACTCGGCATCTCATCCGATATCACTTATGTCCAATCCCGATCTTTATCCTTGGCCGGCGAGGGTTACCATTGACCCTCGTCGATCACGATTGCCCTCGGCCGATAGGGCCACGACGGCCATGGGCAAGGCGGCCCTTGCCCAAATCTGGCGACGGCTGTTGTGCCCTCCCCTGTAGTTAGTGGGGAAGCAAAAGCTTTGATCGCGAGCGAGGGACGGACAGACCCTCACCCTTGGCCCATGGGGGTAGCGATGGTGACCCTCGCTAGCCAACGAGAGAGGAAAAAAAAGAAAATTAAAAATAAAACATTCAAAGTAAATTAAAAAATTTAAAAATAACTCAAAAAAATTGTGCTTGAGGTGCCACATCAGATTTTTTAGCGTTAGCGTCCACGTTGGAATTTTTGAAGATGCAAATCGGCAATGGCTCTTAAATGATCGATATTTCAAATTTGTGACACTTAACTGAGCAGGAAAAAATAATAATTGAATTCAAGTAAACGTCGTACGTTAAATTACGACACTCATGCCGTTCTTCTCTCCATTCAAAGGGACATAAAAATGTCGCCACCGTCGATACGACTCTATTCTTTCGAATTGCATTGAAAACGAATTAAAGTGGAAGTGTCCGCTATTGTTCCACTTTTCGAGTTGATATGAACATCGCCGTCAAACCGCATCACGAGTATCGTATTCATACACGCAACGCAATTGTCTGCTCGCACCCACATTCGAAAGAAGGAAGGGGCTTAGAAACATTTTCATCCTTATTTCTTTCCCGACACACATGATTGCGGAATTCAAAATTTATTTTTAATGTCTTTAGCGGGGATTCGTGTTCCTGCCGGTGGATCACCAGCAGTGCTGGGATTCTGCTTCTTTGCTGACAAATTTCGAAAATCGACATCGCGACTTCTTCACCCGTTCGAGTCGAGACACATTTTCATTACGGTAACCAATCTTGTGGGCACATATTCATATGCCCAGTGCCACGCAGGATTTTCCACGGAATATACTCGCGTTCCCAATTGCGATCGATTGTCCCTTTCTTTAATTGAAGCTGGCAGGCATGTCAGATCTCGACACGTGTGCCCCGATGCGACGTTTTACCGAGCCACGTGAGCCGTCCGATTCGAAAGGCGTCTACTATCGTTGCGTTAAAGGGGACGGCGTGGCCGCTCTACGCTCTTACGCATGTCACCCACTCGATCCGGTCCACGAGACGAGACAAGGGAGGCAGGGACAGTGCCGACAATGTTTAATGTTTGGAATCCACTCCAAAAACGAAAACCAATTAAAAGCGCCCCCCCTCATAATGATGGTGGAGGCTCGAGCTTAGCTCATTGGTCAAACGCTTATTTTAAAGTTCGATGCGATTAATGATGCCGTCGAACCATAACATCTCATCTTTAAAAATAAAGCTTCAGGCCATGCTCGTGTGATTTAAAGCCTCGGCCGTTTCACGACCACGAGATGATTGGCGTAGTCTAAATGGATTAATCGAGAATTAATAGTTTCTAATCAATAATACCACGAAATCAATCTATGCCGCGTACTGCGTGTAATAAAATAAAATAGAATAATAAAAAAAAGGGAAAGGTTACGGAAAGTTGGGGGAGAGCTGATAAACTAACAAAAACTTGCCGTCAGGGAGGAGATGCCGTTTACGGGAATCGTGATGACAGCACGCCGAAAGTGGGGCCCGCATTAACCGCCGTTAAAAGACGCCGCCTCCGCCGGTGGGGGGGTCTGGCGTTTTGCCGCGTGCCACGTGGAAGGAGAGGTTACGTAGGGGGATTGTGGGGGGTGGCGGGGTTTGGCCTCTGGCGGTTTCTTTCTTTCTGCCTTCTAAAAGCTGTCCGTCAAAAAACAAAATTATTTAATAAAGTGGAGTTAAAGCAGGGGCGGCGAGATAGTACGGTCAATATCCTCGTTGACTGGGCCGAGGTCGGGAGTAGACGTTAGGCCGCCACACCCCCTCCCCCAACCCCACCCCCCCGCGGCACACCCCCCACAGCACGTGAAGCGCGTGATGATTGGGCCTCCCCGTCCCCGATGGTCGTGAAGCATAACATAACATCGTCCGTCACACGTGGTGCGGGCGTTGGTTTTGAGATACTTCGGACCGATGATCTGCTTATTTTTGGCTTTTTTTTAAAAAAAAAAAAAAGCCAAAAAGCAATTCCTTTTTTCCTTTTTTTTGTGAATATTTTTTTTTCTAGTTCTCCAATTTTTTTTGGAGGGGGGTCAAATTCTATTCTCCAATTTAAAAATGAACTTTTTTAATATCTGAATTTACGAGTACACATCAATGGGTCTCAAATGTTTCATGTATTTAATAAGATACTTCTTTAAATAGGCGTGGAATAAAATGCTTCATTCACATTCACTTGAAAAGAAAAAGGAAAACAAGCATCCATTAGTTGGATTCGCGAAAACAACTCTATGTGTGCTCTTCGAAATTACTAACTTCAAGCCCAAGCGAAATGGGACCCCTATTATTGCCAAACTCTTCCAATTTTCGTTTCGAGGAAACATCATTCATTCCCCCGTGGAACTCAACTACCCTCTCGGATCCAAAAAAGACATAGAATTGATCACACCACAACCACGCACGTGCATCGTCATTCGAAAGAAGGCCAAAAAGCTTTATTGAGATCCTTCCAATGCGATGGGCAGTAAGAATCGGTGGAGCTTAAAAAAAGAAACCCAATTTTAAATGTGGTTAAACAGAAATCGACGAGGACACGAAGTTGAAGCCCGATGTCAAACATAATTTGATTTCCACAGTCCCAACTTAATCAATTTAGCAGAAAGGGTCGTGCCCATGTATTAAAGAGAAACCGGGCAATTCCTCATTTTATCGCCACCCTTGAAAATGATAGTAGCTTTGGAAATGAAACGACCACCACCACGCAAGGGTGCTTGAACGCGCCAAAAGGGGTTCTTTCGGTAATTTCGCTCCATCATGCTTGATGAGCCGACACGTCATGACTTGAGACCCAATTCTCTCTTTTTTTTCTCCCCCCTATTTTGGCTCTCTAGAGAGATTTTACATCAGATAATAATTTTTCTTTTTCTTTTTTTGGTGGAATCATATAATAACTTGAAAACGCGAAAAAGGTCAAAAGGAAAAAAAAAACAAGGGGAAAAGTGGGGTTCTTGCCCGAGAAGCGAACAACCTGCTTGGTCTGTACACAACAAGCGCCCCAAAAGGAGCGTATCTTTTACACACCCCCACGATTTTCTCTCTCTCCTCTCCTCACCTCCCCCTTTCTATTTAAAACCCCAACTCGCCCCCATCTCCTCCCTCAGGCCATCGCGCTTCTCTCTCTCTCTCTCTCTATCTACCTCCTCTCGTTGCAGAAGAAACCACCAGAAAAAACAAGGAAGGAGAAAGAAAAAAAAGAAAAAAACCATGGCTCCGAGAGAAAAGCCCAGTGCCGCCATCCCAAACCCTAACGGCCTCAAGGAAATCCGTTACCGGGGCGTCCGGAAGAGGCCCTGGGGCCGCTACGCCGCCGAGATCCGGGACCCCGGCAAGAAGACCCGGGTGTGGCTCGGCACCTTCGACACCGCCGAGGAGGCCGCGCGCGCCTACGACGCAGCCGCCCGCGAGTTCCGTGGCGCCAAGGCCAAGACCAACTTCCCCACCTCCGCCGAGCTGATCTCCTCCTCCCGCAGCCCCAGCCAGAGCAGCTCCCTCGATGAGCCCTCCCCCCCGCCGCCGACCGCCGCAGCCCTTGCCCCGCCCCTCGACCTCAGCCTCGGCCGCCTCCCAGTGGCCGCCGGTGCCGGAGCTTACTTCCCTGGCGCGTCCGCAATGTGCTTCCCGGCGGTGCCCGCGGCGCCGCGGCCTGTGTTCTTCTTCGACGCTTTCGCGCAGGCGGGCGGCGCTCGCCTGGAGGCGTGCAGGTTCGACCGTCCCGTGCTGGCCGACTTTCGCCCGGTGATCGGGGTCGGGGTCAAGAGCGAGCCTGGCTCTTCGGCGCCCGCGGTGGCGGAGTACGACAGGCCGGCGCGCGGCAAATCGCTCCTCGATCTCAACCTGCCCCCACCCGAGGTGGCTTGATTTTCCCGTTTAGATCGGTGGATCGGGACGATGAATTTTTGGATCGTTTTTTGGTTTCATCGGTTTGTTGAGGACTTACTATCAGCCTGACGTGAGATCCGTGCGGCGACGGCGGACGATAAAGCATGTACATAGAAAGATGATGACGCTGATGATTAACCTCCGACTGTTCCTCTTTTTTTTTTTTTTTCGTAACTGAGAAAAGAAAGACTAGGGTTTCTCGATGTTGTTTAATCTTCTCCCTCCGCCATAAATGAAATCGGCGATGTCATTTACAGTTTCCATCGGTTAACAGAAGTTCTTAAAATCTCGCTTGTTCCTCCGTTCTTCTTCTCGTTTGGATCTTCTGACTCGAGATCGAGCGCCAAAAAAAAAAAAAGAGAAAAAAAAGGATCGTTATCACAACGACGGATCATCGACCAATTTTGACGTGTACTTCAAATCTCTCCCACAAAATCGTTATCAGATCAATTACGAGAAAAATAAAAAAGGAGGAAAAAAGAATTATCTGGACTATTTTATCGGGTTAATCGCACAAGGACATGTCGCCGGCAGGGCAGCTAAGCTTTGACAAGCCTTGTCGTGGGAGGTGGGGGAAACGCTAAGGTGCGCCGTTGTGGCGCAAGATAGAGAGAACACGGAAGAGCGCGACACGTGTCGGTCCCATACTCGTACGGAGACCGCACTAGCGTCCGATTAAAAATATTACTCGCATTTGGTTCGTGGCTTTGCCGCTTAAAAAGCGGGGGGAGAGAGAGAGAGGGGGGGGGGAGCCGATGGGAGCGGCTTCATGATGAGAAACATGGGGGTGTGCGCTTTCTGTCTTTGACTGTAATGATGAAAACAGTCAAAAATCACAATTTATCTCATTTCTGTGGAACTATGTAAAATTTACCTTTCTAAACCTATAAATCACAAGAAGGGGGGGGAAAAAAAAAGAAAAAGAAGAAGGGGAAAGTTGACAAAAAGAAGAAGAGGAAAAACAAAGAAATATACTCAGTAATTTCGGATAAATTTCAGGATATTATTATTGTAGAGCGGTGAGGGAGGGAGGGCCTCGTGATTCGCGTGGGGGTTTGTTCCTTGTGGCTGCCCCCGTGGGGGGGAGGGAATCTTTCCAACCGCATCAATGCTTTTCACCGATCCGACGGTGGGACTGAGCAGTGGGCACGAGGGGGATGAAGCCTGCACCGTGGGGACGCCCGCATCGGAAAAAATCCAAAAGCGAGTCATTTTGGGGTATTTTTCCAACTGGGAGGCGGCACCGACGGCGAAACCGCAATACAGTTTGAGAATTGAGATAGATAGATAGATAGAGAGGGAAGACCGAATCAGGAGGAGGCGCGTATAAACAGGCGGGCGGTGTGGGGCCCCACGAGGAGTAAAAATTCCGTGTTGACGACTTCTGTGTCGGGTTTCGGGTTGTCGTCACGCGGCACCCCCTCCCCCCCCCCTCTCCGTCCTCCCCTCTTTAAAAAAAAAAAAATCATTCACGACAACCCTCTTTTTTTTTTTTTTTTGGAGATGATAAACCGGTCTTGATCACGTGCGTGGCGGGCGCTCGTTAACCATACACGGCGTTTCGGTTTCCATCATTCATTTGATTGTCTTCACTTCTCTTAGAAGGGCAAGTACCCGCCCTTACGATGTGGATCATTCATTTTTAAATGGACAACACAGATCTCCTATTTTTAGAGGGTAACTTTTTGAATTTTTTATTTTTTATTTTTTTAGGAATAATCTGGGTCATCCACGCATAACACGGATAGTTCGGATTCAAATGGCAGTGCCTGCCCTTCTAAGGAAAGGGCAGACGATCCCTTCGCCATTTGATTACCTGTCGACGTGGGAGGTCGGTGGGTGTTTAGGGCGCGCATGGTAACACTTCTAGAAGAGAATTTCTACTTTAGAAGTGAAAGACACTTCAGAAGTGCTTTTGAAGCTGAAATCCGTTTGATAAAAATATTGAGATTTTCTACTTCTGGAAGAGATTTCTACTTCTGGTTGGATTTTTTGCCAATTTATTTTTTATCAGTAAAAAAAAAAAGTTGAATTTTTTGTCAACTTTGAGAAGTTAAAAATTGTAACTTCTCAGCTTAAGAAATCATTTCTTTAATTACATCGGTCTTCGCCGACCAACGCCTGCCTGCCGGCACCCCCCGACCGCCGGCCGCCTCCGGTCGCCGGCCCCCGCCCTCCGTTGCCGGTCTCTGGCCGCCGACGGCCGTCGGTCGCTGCCGCCGCCAATCACTGGATGTCACGGCCGTCGATCGCCAATCACCGGCCGTCGCCTATCACCGCCCTCCGGTTGCTGGTCACCAGTGCCGCTGACGCCGGTCTTCACCGACTACCACCGTCGAAAATTTTGTTAATAATGTTTCAAAAGTAAAAATTTCAAAAATAGAAATTTCATCAAACACCTTTATTTGATGATAAATCAACTTTTGATGGAGAAGTTGAAAAATCAACTTCTACTTTTGATAGAGAAGTTGAAAAATTAACTTCTGCTTCTAGTGGTATTTCTGAAGCAGAAGTGTTGACATGCACACCCTAACAACTTCCTCCGACGACACTACCACTGGTTAACAGAATCGAAATAGAGAAGAAATGAAAAAAAAAATTAAAAATCACTTTCCAAGAATGAGAACGCGGATCCCGAGGTCTGAAACGAGTTCCCAAAGGACCAAACCAGTCGCCTCGGCGCCATGTCCTGCGACGCCTATCGACGCCTGCAGTTAGGTCCCTTCGATTGACCCCTGCATCCGGCTCTCCATTCGAGAATGTTTTCGATTGGCACTGTGCTCCTCTCTCCGATTGCCCCCCCCCCCCCCCCCCCCCCCCCCCCCCCGACGGTCATCTTCACGGGAGACTCGCGTTCTGCATGATCAGAGAAGATTGAACGTATTTCTGAGCATGCCTTCTCATGTATAAACTCTCCCCCCTGTTATTTAACTGAAGTCACGATGGCACCCACCCTCTAATTGGACGCTTTCATCTATTAATAATTTAGAGCGTGCACAAATTTAACGTGTTAATTTTTCTGTTGTGTTACTATTAATTAGTATCTTCAAAGCGACAAAATGTAATTATACGTATGAGGAAACCGTCCGGCGTGACGTCGGGCGTATGCATACGTAAAGTCAGCGATTGACCTCGCTGATGAGGTGTTCAAATTCGAAGACCCTTTCACCCAAGAATGAACAAATTAACTGCGAAATTCAATTTGCGATCATTGCGAAGAAGCGCATTAAACTATTCCGATTGGAATTTTGTCGCCGTATGTAGCTGCGGTTACCAAGATAGAATGTTCGTTAGTTTTACTACTGACCATGGTAAGTTTGAGAAACGGTAATGACGAGAGAAATTCTCCAGTCCAATGAGACTTTCCAAGGCATGTACCGTCGAGTCTTGATCGATCGGGCTTTTGCCTAATCACCGTTTGAATTTTAGTCTAAGCCGTACCTCAACTCGTCTTAACCGGAGTTCGACGATATAGACTCAGCAAAAAACGAATCAACGCTGCCACCGAGGCTGCGGTCAAATTCTCGAACCCCCCCGTAAAACAAGGGAGTTTCTACGAAAAGAATTTGAGAAAAATCGACCATAAAATGTTCAACTTATTTCACATTTATCAATTCACTCATATACATAGTTTTGCCAATTGATTCGTAAATATTTTCGCGTTTTGCCAATTGAGTACACCGGATCAATTTTGCCGAAAGTTACCGATGTGGACAGCTAGTTATGACATATACAATTTTAATAATATTTTATATTTTCCTTCTTCACTTTGATCTTCTTCTTCTTTTTTCTTCTTTTTTTCCCTCCGTGGCCCTCGGACGAGAGTTGCCCTCCCACTCACTAACCTGACCAAGGGCTTCCCTTGCTAGCCCAGACTCGGGGATCCCTTGCTTAAGGTCGGCGACCTCCGCCAACAATTGACAAGACTCAGTGGCGGCCGGCGAAGGGAAAAAAAAAGGAAAAGAAGGAAATGTTAGAAAGTCCAATCCAAAAGCTTAAGCTTTAGAGCAGTTGGCAAATGGTCCCATCAAATCTTTACATGATATCAGAGCACATGTTGCTTGGAATCAATGGCTGAACGGAATCGAGGTGGTCGAAGACAGCTTACTCGTGGAGGGCGGGAGCGTGGAGTCGTTCCTGATGCAGATGAACAGTCACGTCAGAGAGACCTGCGAGACATAGAAAACGAAGAGTTACGGAGACGAAAGCATGATTTGAAGTTACAACTTGCGAGGGTGTAGAAAAGGCGAATCCGGTATTTGGAGCAACGACTTGTGCTGGCGGGATTAGCCTTTCAATCTGAAAAAGATCTAATTGTTGATGAAAATCCGATTGTTGATGAATATCCAATCGTTGATGAATATCCGATCGTTGGTGAAAATTCGATGATATCAGATCGTTGATGAATATCCGGTCTTTGATGAAGATCCAATCTTTGATCGAGATTCGATCTTTGATCAAGATCCAGTTTTTGATCAAGATCCAGAATATGATGAAGATAGACTTCCAGTCTACGATGAATCCGATGGAGAACTAGAAGATGTGGATCCAGTCATGAGGGTAGAACCCATCGTGTCGGTGAAGGATTGGGATTTCGTTGCGTTCGAGAAGATGGTCGATTTGGTTCTTGAAGATGTGCAGAAAGCCGATGTTTCGAGGAGTACTGAGGATCAAGGTATAAAAATAAACTAAGAGGTGCCTTGTCCCACATCGAAAAGATGTGAGTGTGCACGTGGACTAAATTTGACATAAATTAACAATTACCATTATTTTCTAGTGAAATAGTGCGACTGTTCACGAAGGATTCTGACAATCTTTGAAAGGTTACGTCTATTCAATTATCAGTTATTTTCTAAGGCACTCTTACAACATTTCGAATGTTTGTGTCTCTTCGAAAATAACTACCGATTCATAGATGAAAAGATATGATTGAATAAACTGTTTGGACACGAAGAGTTGCATGAGAATTGACTACTTTTCGGACGCGAAAATGTGTGTTCATTTCTCATTATATATTTAAGTGTTCTGTTCATTTTCAGAATTATCTTCATTTCTTCTCTCAATTTTCGTTCTTTGAACATAAGAGAAATACATCATTTGTTTACAATTGTTCCATAGAGAGATCATGGAGAAATATCAGAATTGATATCTGCTATTCTTGTTGAGACTTTGTTGTATCCTGGAGAATATTTGCCGGAAACCATTAGCAACGTCGTGGGGCAAATAAATCCTTAAAGAGAGTGTTACACGCCTCAAAGTCTTATTCCATTGTTCATCCCATTTGACGAAATTTTCCAACATGAACACACTCGAGATGATGGGATAGATTTTCGATTGCTTTGCCGGGAGTTGTTGAAACATGCATGTCTTCATGAGAACGTTTCAAACAGCGATGTGCTTTATTAAGTCGGGATCTCGTGCCTTCCCGTCGATTCAAATGGTCACGAACGTCACATCGAATTGCCTTACACGTTGAAGTTGGATTTCGAGTTTTTGTGTCCGCTTGATGTCGTTGGACCACGCAATTATTTTCGGGCATCAATTTGACCATGACATTGCTACGGAAATGTGAAAGGAAAACACTAGAAAATAAAAGAAAATTGGAGAAGAAGCCTAAAAAAGGAAGGAAATGGAAAACCATATTTATTCAACTTAATCGACGGAATTGCAAATATGAAAAATACAAGGGCCCAACTTGTAAAAGGGCAAAATTTCCATTGCGAAATGAATGCAACCCGCGTCTCTGTCTGCCCTTTTTTTTTTATGGCGGAAAAGTACATTCCAAAACAAAAGCGCCTTTGAATTAAAGTAGATCAAATTAATGAAAAATCCGACTTTCAGTACGTTTCCACCCCCCCCCCCCCAACATTCTTAATTTCATCAAGGCGGTCAAACTTTTGCGCCCCAATGTGGTGCTAAACTATGGTCGCCACCGTGTGATGATAAACACGATTTTTTTAAATATAATTTAGCGATAAATTATTAGGTTTATAATTAAAAAAAATAAGATAATAAATAATCAGTCCGATTCCCCCCCCCCCCCCAAACCAAAAATAAAATAAAATAAAATCGAGAACCGGAGAAAAATTTACCGATGTCAATTTTATGAAACAAGGATCCGGACTAGCAATCTTAGAAGCTGGATCGTCGGTCTGGGCGGTTCTCGATTAAGTTGGTTTGTCTTGCTCATCCTCACGAGTGGGTGAAAATAAAGAGAAGAATTTTTCCAACCATAGGTCCATGAAAAAATATTGGGTGGGCCGGATGCATCAGGAGGGGACATGTGTCCCCTCCTAGTGACATGTGAGAGAGGGAGGAGGGAGGAGGGAGGAGTTAGTGACTGATGGGGGAGAGAGGGGACACATGTCCCCTCTTGATTAGATCGGTTGCATTGCACCCGCCCCACCCAATACTTTCTCTAGGTCCATAGCCCGCTGTAGTTTTCCTTATTTACCCCCAAGACTAGAGAGAAACCGATGATGTTTGGCCAGCGGGGTCACAAATCACTACATACCACCAAAAAGGCTTAAAGAAAAGGACGATACGTATTTGGTGCATATGATGCATTTTAGCATTGAATGGTTGTAAGTGACCAAGTGTGGGAAAGTTTGGCTTCACACAACTTGCTTTAAAATGTATTAATATGTCTATTTGAACTTTTCCCCCATTTTTAAATGTATTAAAATGTTTTTAATCTCCTTCGAGCTCGAGCCAGCCCCGTGGCCATGCCGGATCTAGCGTCTGGCGACCATGGCCGCTCGAGATCTAGCTCCAGCATGCCATATTTGCTAGAGAGTTCAGCGATCCGGCGATTAGCCAAGGAAAAAAAAAGGGCAATTTGGTCCTTTAAAAGCACAAATTTCGTCTGAAGTTAGCAAACTAATATTTTAACAATCAACTTGTGTAGAGAAAAACCAAACAGTTGCAGGAGAAGAGTCCAGCAGCCTCTATGTCTCGCCAAAAAGAATAACTTGAAAAGGTCAATGGCAAAGAAGAGAGGCTGGCCAAAAAAAGCAAAAAGAAGAAGTCACAAGAATTTCCGGTGCTGACGTCGAAAGATGCACCAAACAAGGCATCCCCTCTAACGTGGAGGCGTTACTTAATTTGACTGCCCACCAATTGGAACTTACCATACCCACCTACCAACTATACCATCGTAATACATTATATAGCCACAAAAAAAGAAAAAAGAAAAAAAAGGAGAGAATAATATATACCCATGCCATGCTAATAAGGCGTTGGCTGAGTTGGTGAAATTCATAAACTGATGATGTCCCAAGTTTGAAATTCGACCGTGTCTTGAGAGATTTAATCGGTGATAATGATGCTCATACCCCAATCACCCCGAGCAATAATTCATTGCACGTGGAAAATCTCGATTTATATACACACACCTGTGCCAAGAAAAGAAAAGAAAAGAAAAGATGAGAATATTTAAAAAAAAAACATTGAGTTTGATTATTGCAGGTCGTGAAAAAAAAAAAACTTACGGAGATTATTTAACGCGGTTGATTTTTTTTTTTTTTTTGGTCGGAACGCGGTTGATTTTGATGACATGTTTTTGTGTTCTTCCGGTTCTACGCTTCCGTTTTTTAAGAATCTTATCATCGGGGGTGATGAAATGTGAGTGGGTCCACGTGTGAACAAACAGAAATGTTAGCGGCGGCCCGCTTTTGAGGTGGGACCCAGAGCATCATTTCGCCTGGAATCCACCGCACATATTTTCTTCCTCCCCCTCTCCCCTCCCTCCCTCTTCTCTCTCTATCTTCCCCTCCTTTGAGGTTGAATGGGGGCGAGGCTGGCGAGGTCAGGTCACGCCATGCTACGTGCGCCACATGTACTGCGAAAGCGAAGCCCGTCCAGTCCGGTGGCGCCACGTAAGTACGTCCCCACGTGATCTCGTACGGACGGGACAAGGGGTGGGGGGACCACGCCTTGGCGCGTAGCGGCGGGCGCCGTGGGTGGTGGTGTGAAGAGGACAGGCGATTTTAAAAGCCGGCGCGTCGGCGGTTCTTTGGGAACGCGGGCCCCACAGGGAGCAGTTGGGGGATGTGACGACACGTGTCGACCCACGCGAGGATGAGACGTAACTCAAGGCCGCGGGGGGGTGGGGAAAAAGTCGCTTTTGCTTTTGGTTTCTCGGAGTTGGCGTACGGCGTACGTGGCTCGGTGCTGGGGGTGGGGCGGCTTGGCTGCATAACGGCTTGTCGGGCTGTCAGGTGTTTGGACCCGGTCGAATCGGTTCTCCATCTTTTTTTTCCTCCTGGGGTCCGGTTTTGACTGGAGTTTTGGGGAGACCGAGACCCGCTTTTGTTTACTTTACTTTCCCCTTAGTGCGGTTAAAGCTCATTGAATATTAAAGTCACATTCGTTTCGGTACGCCTGCCTTCTTTTTTCTTCTACTTTAATAGTTCTAAAAATAATTGGAGCTGAGTGCTGAAAGTGCAAAAAAAAAAATAATCTATACTTTTTTATGCTAAGATTTAAAGTACGTAATTCTCCAATTTCCGTTTACTTACTTTCACCCTTTTTTTAAATCAGATCTCTATTCATTTAATTTGTCTAAGGGTTAATACCGCGAAAAATTTCCAAACTAGTACACCTGTGAAAAATTTACCCAGAACTATTTTTTTTACCACAAAAAAATCCCCCAAAATAGTACACTCTTGACAAATTTATCCCAAACTAATTTTTTTACCATAAAAAATCGACAAATTTATCATCTGTTAATTTTCGTTAAATTGAGTTAATACCATTTTAAAATTGACGCACCAGTAACAAATATAGGGTAAAGTGTCCACCCGATAATTGCCACGTGTCATCTAATTCATCAATTCGACGGTAAAATTTAAGGAAAACTAATGAAGAGTAAATTTATCACAGCTGTACTAGTTTTGGGTAAATTTATCACAAGTATATTAGTTTGCGATTTTTCGTGATCAAAAAAATAATTTGAGCTAAAATTATCACATGTGTACCAATTTATGATTTTTTGTGATATTAACCCTTTATCTAATCGAGTTATAATATTTTCATTTTCTTATAAAGTGACTTTGACATCAACTTCGGCTACATCCAACTGGACATAACCTTTGGATAACTTCATACTGTCGCGTCGATAGTATTTTTTTTTCCCAATTTGGGCATTCTCGTACAAATTCTTTTGCACGTCATACTTTGGCATTGTTTAAAATGCCTAAACTTTTCCACGGATGTCCATGTGGACATCCGCACATTTTATCCACAAAATGCTTTCGGGTCTTCTGATGTTCGCGTCAGCTGAGCCTGGATGAATTTCGTGTCAGGACTTATCAAAAAATTTGCGAAAATAGAATGATTTGATTAAATAAGAATTTAAAAAGCAGATGAATTTGATCCGAAGAAGTGTGACGTAGGGTGACCAAAAAAAAAAGTGTGCTCGTAACCTAATCTCTATCTATGGTATTAGTTTACGTGGTCATGTGACGGTGAAGTGGGAAAGTGGAGTGCGTCGCGTCCTTTTGTTCAATTATTTTGTTCGGGTTGTCCAGGCATCCAATTTCGCCGGACGTTTGATGCTTCTGTCCGACGACGGAAGCTGATGTTTTCCGGGCGCGTTAGATTTTTATTTGTAAACACGATTTTTTTTTTCTTTTTATTTAGCGTCGTACAGTATCCAATTAGGTAAAAATACATAATCGTTATCGATTTATGACTCAGTTAGTAAGTTTGCATCTCAACCGGAGCGGCGTACGATTAGAATCCCTCCCGACTCCGCGATGCGCCACAATGTAGTAAAGTGGGATCAAATCATGGGTTAGATACGTAGACGGATGGCTTATTACATGGTACAATGCACCATGACCTGACATCATATGTGATGAGGAATCGAAAGTGACTTACCATGAAACTGTCTGGCGAGGCATAATTTTAAAGAGCTAATATCACCAAAATGCCAAATCGCTCGACTATACTTATCTTAAACTAATTTTTTATGTGCCATAAATTATTCTAAATTAGTACATCCGTGCCACATTAACGCTAAACTGATATAGTTGTGTCATATCTACCTCGAATTACGGTAAACTTGGAATTTTTGGGAGGTAATATGTGCCGCAGGTAAAAATGGCACACGTGTACCGATTTTGGGTAAGCATGGTACATGCACACCAGTTGGGGTACATGTGGCATGAGTGTATCGAATTGAAAGTTTTTGTGACAAGAAAATTAAATTGAGACAATTTACGAAGTTTTTTTGTGGCATTAACCCTAATTTAAAGCCCTCATGCCTGAAAAAGAGAATCTCAAGTGGGAACTGAAGCATACGACATTCCATTTGGGCCAATACGAGTGGGCCCAATGTGAAAGAAGTCCAGCTAACTGTGGTCCAAATGGCCGGACCTGTCCCACTCACTAGCAGGCCCGGCCCGAATCGATCGGGTCGACCGATTCCACGCGAGCCTTGCAGACCCAAAACCGTCTCTCACGTTCAGCTCACGTGCTTTTGTTACCAGCGTGCGGTGCTGGCTCGCGGCCGTCGCTTTCTGCAGCTGGTTTTGCATCAGTTCCCGAGCTTCGAGAGAGAGCCCAGTTACGACGCCGAGTTTGTTCCTCGTTCTTATCCAACACCAATGTGCGATAGCCCAAAAAAAACTCGGGTGGTGGTGAGTGAATAGCGAGTGGAATTGAAGAAGAGGAGGTGGAAACCATCATGGGGAGGATATACGTGGTGGAGCTCGAAGGGCGATCTTACAAGTGCAAGTACTGCAAGACCCACTTGGCCCTCGCCGAGGATCTCATCTCTCGGGTAACTCTACTCTCTCTAATTTCTCGCTCGGTGAAGCGGGATTTGTTTCGTTCGGTGTCGATTGGATAAAAAGTCGGTTCTTTGTTCGAGCCTCGGGCTCGGTGAACTCAGGATGCTTTGTTTTGATAAATTGGACTGGATGTGTTTCATCTTGTGTATTATTGCTTTGTTTTTGGTGAGACTAGTTTCGGGTGGATTGGTTTATTGCTCAATTGTTTCTTGAAAGTGGGAACTGAAAGGAAAGCAGAGAACTTTATCACGTTCGACAGTTGTTTCTACAAGTATTGATTTGAGTAGAACTGCCGTCTTATGTCGAGGTGCTGTCTCAAGGACGATGAACCCTGACATAATTTTTTCCTGTGTAATTTGGTCAGGCGTTTCATTGTCGCCGAGGAAAAGCGTACCTCTTCAACAAGGCGTAAGTTCGCATGCTTGTAGGATTTATGCCAACTGATTGCTTGCCCTATGATCTCGTAGTGCCGCTTTTGTGTTGTGATATTAAGACAGATGAATAATCTTCTTGCTGATTTTTTCAAGGGCGACCGTGATGTCATATCCATTTGTTAGCTTCACTAGTACTATGGAGGTTGTTTCTTTCTATACTTGTCAATAGCTCTAATTATCCTCACCAACTTTTCTGGGATTTTCTGCATCAGGATGTCTTCCTAGATGAGTTGAGGATCAAGATCTAGGCAAATGACAGTACACATTAAGCGGTTCATACATCTTTATACTATTTTACTTCTTTCCCTTTCTCTCGTTTTCTAAGGATAGCAGCGAGAGAGAGCAAATTGATAATGGTACAGGTTCAACTGATGCTTGTTGGAGCATTTTAGTAAGAGAATCTAGTCGTAGAGGTCATGGTTTATGGTGGATGAGAAGAATGAGATTACATGAAGGAGATTCTCATGGCATATCGCCTTCTTCATCAACACAGACTGCATCACCTAATGACTTCTAAGGCGACTTCTCTTAGGTCTCTTATGATCGCAAGTGTGATAAGGTTTTTCATCTGAAGCTGCAAAGTTTAAAAAGAGTCTCATTTAACTTCTCCTTACCATTGTAAGTAGGCCCTCGTTTTTAGTTGACCTTATAAGGAATCCTGAATCCTAGTATTCATTGGTTGTTAATGCAAGAGTACCTAGGTTCATTTGTCCAGAGGAAAGGAAGACCACTTTTTCTCTGCAGAAGGGAAATGTGGAAATAGATGTCCTTATACCAAGTTTTTAATGTCACGAATGTTGTGTTTATTGACACTGCAATTTTATTTACTTTTTTTCTTTTCCATCTGCAAAACGTTTGCATAACGAGCCATGAATTTTTCCCGTTCGTTTATTGATTTGTGCTTTAGGGTGAATGTCACATTGGGAACTCTAGAAGAGAGGCTGATGCTTTCAGGACTGCACACTGTGGGAGACATATACTGTTGCTGTTGTGGCCAAATTGTTGGGTGGAAATATGTATAATCTCTCTCTCCCTCTCCCTCTCCCTCTCCCTCTCCCTCTCCCTCTCTCTACACCCGCGCGCACACCAATTCTGAGGAGGCTCATGCGTTGGTTAGGAGTCATGCAAAGAAGACCTATACGACGAACCTTCCTGATGAAATATGAGGATAGTACCTATGGTGTATATCAGATATAAAGTTCCATGAAATTGGTACTAATTGGTTGAATATCACCTGAAATCTGACATTTGTTCAAGCATGGACTAGCACAGGCTAAAACTCCATGATAGCTCTTAGCGCTGTGTTGTCCTCTTCTCCGCCCACCCTTTTTTTTTTTTTGGGCAACGTTCTCCTCCCACCTTCAGTAGACACAATGTCCGATGATATAGCTAAGATTGTCTGATCTCTTACTGCATTTCACAGGCATAGCTTAACACATACGCGTATGGGCGTACCACACATACGATGACAGTAATAGTAATATGGTGAATGGACATTTTTGGCAGAGTTATTATTTATATGGTCATCTGCTTTCCCGGACATTTCGTTTCTTTGCAGGAGGCAGCAAATGAGAAGAGCCAAAAGTACAAAGAAGGAAAGTTCGTGCTTGAGAGGTACCATCCCTTTGTTTGTCATCTAGTCTTTGTTTCTGTATATACTCTTTGCTCTTCATTCTTGAGAACAAGACCTATCCATGTAAAACAGGGGGTGTATTGTAGATGAATCTGACTTCTGCTCCGAGTTCTACATTGACACATGTCCCAACATTAGTGACGGTGAAGATGGGTAGACTGGTTTCCGTCTGTACATTTAGTGGCATCGGAGTCGACATCATCGGGAATAGCGGATATTTCTTCAGTATATGCTCAGTATGATCAAGAATAAGTGTAGATGTATATATCCATGTGAAGTATGTGCTTCTTATTGTCACTAGAGCACTTATAAACTTCCTTTTCTTACTCGGAAAGCTTTAATGTTGAACCTTGCAAGGAAAACCCGAACGTCGTGCATTTGCTGATGATTTCAGATGAGTACAGATTTATACATGACTAGCTTTTTGAAAGGGGTGACTAGAAGGTCCATTTTTCTTGATGTGATCTCGCGGCCGCTCGGTAGGTAGCGGCAGATGGATGACGTATTCTGATGACCCTCTTGGTTCTTTTCTTCTTGTCCTGGCGAGCAATTTTGTCTCATTCCCCAAACCCCCTCACAGGGGAGAGTCGGAACCTCTCAAAACTTTCTAGTCACGACGCGGCCAGAAAGACCGCAATTAACAATTACCGGGTTATCTGACCACATGGACTGATTGCACGTCCATCGCCGAGTATTTCTCCGTTTGCATCGGCACTGTCATGTTCACACTAGATCATGAATTACTCGCATGCATTCCGAAGGGAAGCTTGTATAAGAGATTTTGAGTCGAGGTGAAGAAAAGGCAGAGGCGGAGCAAGATGGAAGACTGTTCATAGAGCTGAGGTTCTTTTTTGGGCTTGAAAGGTATAGGAATCGAGGCGAATGGCAAATAAAAAGCATGCTCTTTATTCTTGCGATAATGGTCTTGGAAACTAGATTCGAACTTTGCTCATGGCAATTAAAATCATTTTTTTTTTGGCCATATCCCTCGGTACCGGAATCAACATCTTTAATGATAAAGAGTAAATTGGAAAAAGTTATTCGTTCCCATATCTAGACGGCATAGGAAAAGTACCAAAAAAGTCTTAGATGTATTGTATCGGTGCCTATTTAGTTATAAACCTTTCAATTGTGTCAATTGAGTTCTAAAAATTTTGCATTTGCGCCAATTGGGTCAACGCGATCAATTTTGGCCGAAGATCGCTGGTGTAAATGTTGTCCATCCTACGTGGCGTGATCGATATTGACGTGAATATTCTTAATTTTTTTTTTACAAATTGATTTTTTATCTTATTTTTTTCTCTTTTATTTTTTGCTTTCATTTTGGCCGACGAGCGTTGCGGCCTCACGCCGGATTTGGGTGAGTGCCTTCGCCATTGTGGACATTGTGGCCTTGCCGGCCAAAATTAAAGAAAAAGAAATTAAAAACTCATCTTTTTCAAAAAACATTAAAAAAAAATAGCTACGTTGGCGCTGGTAACACGACGTAAAACAGACAATGCTTATGCCGACGACTTTCGTTCATAATTGCTCACATGGACTAAATTGACACAATTGAAAGGTTTATGACTGAATCAACCCCATTGAAATAAGTTTGTGATTTTTTTTTGTGCTTTTTTTAGGTCAAAATTGATCGGATAAACTAAATTGACATACTGCATGGCTTGAAGAATCACAAAGATAATTAAGGAGCTGTGAGGTGAGGTCGAGAAAACTGATATCTCGAGTGATAATAATGGGATTTGATTGGAAAAATTAATGGATTAAAATTTCTATATTAATAATATATGTGTTTCGAAAAATAAAATAAAAATAGAAAAACCAAACGGAGAAAAAAAAAAAAGCGGAGGAAGAAAAGAAGGTGTGAAGATTCACCAACGTGGGCCCCTTCCGAAATGGGAGCCCAGAGTTCACATTTCACCCCCACAACAAAAAGTCGCTCCTTTTAAATGCGGGCAATCTGCGGCGAACTTCGCTTTCCCTTCTCCGATTCGAGATTTTCTTGAGTTCCTCCGCGGTTTTTTCATTCTCGTTCCCCGTTATCATCTCATAATCTCCTCTCTCTCTCTGGCGTTGATTGATAATTGCAGGTCGCGATTTGGTGCTTGGAGATGGGAAAACCTTCCTCTTCTGCTTCCCTGAAGAAAAAGCGGTCCAAGGCTTCGTCTAAGGTACCCGGGGGAGGGGGGGAGGGGTGTTCGTTTAGGGTTTGCCTTAATTGTTCGGTTAATCTCGAAGTTCTTGATCCGTTGAGATTCGAATGGATGTTGTCTTCACCCTGATACGATGTTGATTCGGTTTTTGCCTTTTCCCGCAAACGCACAGTTCGAGAAGAAGTAGGTAATCGGGAAGTTTCATGATTTATTGTGTGAGTTCAACGGACCAACTTGTCCGGCGGCTTTATCTGTCGCTGGTCTGCCATTCTCGGTGTCTAGAACTAACTAGAAGTTGTAATCGCATTAGCTTCTGGCATTAGTGCTTTAGCAGCCATCTTCTCACTGGAATCGCTAGCCGACTGAGTTAGCTTAGTTGTTTCGACACAATTTGACACGACGCGGCACCGATAGTCGCGTGATTGACGCTCGTGCTTCGATGTCTGGGGAGGGAGAAAATTTGTTGTTGTAAAGGAGATATAGAAGTACTGGACTTTGTCAGGCAATTTGATTTAGTTATAATGCCTAATGGTGGGATGGGTTATGGTATGAATTGCTCTTGGTCTTTAAATTGAATGAGATGAACTTTCGATTTGAAAGTGTCAGACTTTAGTTAAACATTCGATGTGGTTTTAATGCTCTATAAGGTTTGATTGTTCAGGTTCGAATCAAGAAGACAAGCAAGACTAAAAAGAGAAGTAAGTCGAAGAAGAGTTCTCGCCGCTGTCGTGATTCAGATTCTTATTCCAGCGATTATGATTCTCTGAGTCCATTGACCGCGAGTTCTGAGGAGGATTACAGGAAAAGAAGTAAAAGACGGGCAAGATCCTCTTCTAAGAAAAGTAGTCGGCGAAGCAAGAAGAGGTCTCGAGGACGGTCGTCTGGTGCTGAAAGCAGTGAGGACTTGCCTTCTCGTAAGAAAAGAAAAGGGTCCAAGAGAGATGGTAAACTCAGTCCAAGGATGAAGAGAACTAGAAAGAAATCTAAGAGACATGTAAGTTCGGCGAGCAGTGATTCGTACTGCTCGACCTGTGCCGAATTGAGTAGTGACAGTGGACAGAGTGAATCTCAAAGTTATAGGGCCAGTTCTGAGAGAAAAGATAAGGATAGGTGGACAGCAGAGAATTCTAAAACTGAGTTAAAAGGGCATGCATATAGTCCGAGAAGTTTTTCTCCCATTAGTTATCGCAGCATAAGCAGTGGCGATGAGAGTGTTGAGAAAATGAGAAGCAGGAACAATTCAATGCGATTAAGGTCTGTTATAATGGTTAACAATGGGGACAGAGAATTGCATGCTTGCGGACATAAGGATGAAATAACTTTTGAAAATGATGATTATCCTTCTTGCAAAAGTAACGATAGCAATGATTCTGGGGGCAAGCGGGCATTGACCCATCATCCGCTTGTTGAATCTGAGGTGAAGAGGCAGGTAGATAGCGAAAAAGACGAAGAGGCTGTTGTTTCAGATATGAAAACTACCGCAATTACTGAAGATAGTCAGAAGAATGGAGACAATATAAGCTCTGTTATAGTTGGCACCATCCATGCCATAAGGGACAGTGAAAGTAATGTTTCTGGTGGGTCAGATGTTAATGATTTGGAGTCAATGTTGAGACAGAGGGCACTGGATAATCTCAAAAAGTTCCGAGGTGTTCATAAAAAACCAGCAGCTTTGTCGGCTCAGAAAGAAAATGTGGATGGTAATAAGAAGCAATCTTTAATTGCTACTTCAGAATCGTCTCAACAGAAGTTTCCTGAAGACAACTTTGACAATGCACCTTCAGTTGAAGGCAATGGTGCCAATTCTGATTCTTCTATCAAGAGAGATTTTATTAATATAAATTCGAATGATGCAAGTCTAGGTGATAAAGGCGATAAAATTGTGCCTGTCATTAGGAGACAGTCCTCTGAGGTCAGGCCAGATCATGGGCATAGTGGTTTCAAAGAAGGTGGATCTACTAGGCAGCCTGTGTTGAAACTATTGCATGAGGGGACTAGCGCTGCTAATGTCAAACAAGAGGTCATACCAACCTTTGCTTCCAATTCTAGTAATCCAACAGTGATGTCATATACATGGAGGAGAGAGTCGGCAAAGGTTCAAGCACTGCCCAAGGAATTGCGTCCTTCCTCGGGACCTCCTCAGGCAAAGCCTTTGGTGACAAAGGGTATTGGTGGCAAAACTGCTAGTGAAACTGCCAGAACTGAGAACAAAGTTGAGGACAATGAAGTCCATGAGAAGCATGCATCTCCTGCTTCAGAGCTGCCTTCTCGTTCCGAGTCCACATCTAGAGCTGTGAGCTCAGACAAAGATGGGAATGATGCCAAGCATGATCACAAAGATGGGAATGATGCCAAGCATGATCCCCAATACCAACAAAAGACAATGTCTGTTACTCGGGGCGGTGAAACGATACAGGTGAGGAGCAGATGTGAAATGTTATTCTATTTATCCTCAGGTCCTTGTGCTGTGAAAATCTGAATGGAGCAACTAGTTTGTGAGATTATGGATGTTCGATGTATTAATTAATCCAATGGATGTTCGATGTATTAATTAACCCAATGTCATTGATTTGTGCACAGGTGAACTACCAGGTTTACATCCCCAAGAGAGCCCCTGCTCTGGCGAGGAGGCAACTTAAGCGATGATACTGGATCTTTGCTTTCGCTCGGTAAGGGTATCGCTTTTGGTTTTTCTTTTTCAGTTGTCCAACATTGAAGGTAAAAAAGGCTGTATACCGTGATTTTTGCGACAAATCTAGGTTACTGTTGCAATGTATAAGGGCCCAGTGGAAAAGATTTGTCCCGTCTCATTTTCTGTGGAACCATAAGGGCAAGTTGCTCGAGTCACTTCCATAAGTCACTCTGATACATATACAATGTTGGGCATTACGAACGGAATAAAAATAAAACTGTGTTTCGGACCGAACGAGCAGCTGGCTACTATGTTCTCCACTCTATGTTAAAGTTCATCTTCTTCCTGCCGCTCAAGCACGCCCAATCATCCAGCTTCGAGACTGATACCTCTTCCAAGTAACGAGAATATCGGCTTCTGATTGATGGGAGCTGCGTAAAGACACTGGTAAGAGTCAAATCGCGGCTCATGTTTCTTAATCTGGATTTAAGGAAATTGTCAAAGCAGCGTCGGATTCTAAAACATTCTTAATGCCGAAGTTGGAAGTAAACTATTAGAGGTTCTTATTCTGTAACTTGTTAAAGACTTGAACAAGTTCTGCAACCAAAACAAAAAAAAAGGGGGGGAAAAAAAGAAAAGAAAACGAAGAGACTATTAAATGAGAACTGATGACTTCATTCAGAAACTAAGGACTCTTTCCACATTTGAATAAATATAGGCTGCAATGAGCACTCCCTTATTCGTACTTAAATTACCTCATAATTGTTTAAGCAAGACCAACTGTATTAGGGATTCAGAGAATACCTGGTCAGACAGGATACCGGACACAGCAATGGTTGCTCCTGGCTTGGCGTAAGATACTACATGATCCGCCAACTCTAATAGAGGATTCAAGAGGATATTTGCAACCACCACATCATATTTCTCTGTTTCCGAAATAAGTCCCTGTTTATCCAAGGTCTGTCCTGGATCTTCGTCTGTCTCTTCGTTGGTTGTTTGAGGGCACAATTTGCCAGGAACCAGCTCTAGCTGCATCTTGTCCGATCCAATGTTGTTTAGAGCAGCATTGTGACGAGCAGATGATATCGCTTGAGGATCTACATCGAATCCCACAGCAGCTGCAGCGCCTAACTGTGTCCACAATAAGCATTTAAAATTTGCAACGAAAATAGGCGTTTCCTAGCTTTATGTAACTATGGTTCTATGAAATATGTCGTAAATTGGATGGAACGAGAAGCAGCTGTCACTTTTGCAGGATCAAATTTATCAGGCTAGACAATTCATCTCATAGAGGCTCATTATATTGCAGCAATAGACCACGAGTCTAAAATTCTGTCGTAAAATAATTCTATAATGAGTAAATATTGGGTAGCTGGAGATACCTAAATCGGTCCTTACCAAACTTGTCTGCTGCTTTAGATTTGTTATCCCAAAGGTCATATCAGCATGAAAATAAAGCCACGACATCACTTAAAATTTCAGGTACCTTAAGCGCTGCTATTGCAAGAATGCCAGAACCAGTTCCGTAATCCAACAAGTGTTCTCCTCCCTTTATCAGGCCATGAAGCAGCAATAGACATAATCTTGTAGTGGGGTGTTCCCCAGTTCCAAATGCCAATCCAGGATTCAGAATTATATTTGTAGCTTCAACAATCTATGGAAGCAACGGAATGATCAGTTGCGCGGTGAATAAAGATGCAATCTAATATTGCAGTTATTCCAACTCAAATAGCAGTGTTGAATATGGTGGGATCTTCCTATCTTAGTTTACTATCGACTTCAAGTATGATTTGGGAAAGGAGTAGGATGCTCAGCCCTGAATAGGACCAGGCTTATTAGATGCTGTAGCATCTACACTTTCTGTATACATTGTTGAGGAACTCGTACCGGAGGAGTTTGCCACTCGGGGACAATCCAAAGTCCTTCAGTCACTTCGACAGGATGAAACGATTCCTGCAATCAGAGAGAAAATTTCAAGAAACCACATCTTTGAGCATGAGTATGCCAGTCCAAAAAAAAAAAAAAAAGGAGTACAATCACAGTGGGGCACTTTGCAAGTGCTTGGAAACTGAAGATTTTGCCAGACTAAATCAATTAGTAGCTTGTGCATGATGAACAACGCCGGAAAACGATTGAAAGAAATCTAGACCGCCTAAACTTATTTGTCACCTTGTCATTGTGGTCTCGCAGAAGGCAAAAAACGGTTTATACAGAAGTTCATAGGGAAGTTTTTGAAGAGAAGTAACCAAACCTGAGTTTTCATCACCCAATCTTCTTGGTCACACACTTCAATATCGTATTCAGGTACGTCCTTCAAGCCTATCGAATCGGCAGCGTTTGACATGGATGCATCCACATCTTCACCAGGAAGAAATATGGAGTTTATGGAAATCTGCAATTACCAAGCGGTTGTTAACTTTAAAAACAATGACACTTTCATACTTCGCATAGACTATACCCTTATGATAATGCGCCAAAAAGTTCATACAGCAGATTGTTTCACGAAAACAATCTCACTAGGCACAACATCACCAGATAGAATCTGTACAATTACAAACCCAGTGCAGCAAAATGGAATGGGATCTGGTACTCTTCAGAGAGCGAAAAGCAAATGAATCTTGTGGTAGTGCTACCTCGTCAGAATTTTCAGAGCCATCCTCCTCATCCATACTCGCGGAACTCGCACCAAAGCATAAAAGAGCTTCTGAAAGCACATCCTGACCCAGTGACGATGTAAGAACAAGAAAAATGAAAATGAAAAACAGAGGCACGGATAAAACGCAGCAAAATGCAATTTGAAAGTTTCGCCTTTTCCAATCTTCAAAGAAGTCTAGAGTTGGGAGAGAGGTGAAACTCACTGCGACGTCCTTCGGGCATCGAATGCGGACGGAGAGATGAGAAGGCGAGGAGGACTCCACCGCGGGACCACCCGATGAGGAAAGCGAAGGACCGGAAGAAGCGGTGGAGAATGAGAAGGTGGTGACGACGAGGTCGGTAATGGGTGTGGTTTGGGTCACGGAGAGAGCCGAGGGGCAGTACAGTGGCGGCGTTGGAGATGGAGGTGGCCGGAGGAGAAGCCGAGGGCTGGAGCTCACCAGGTGTTTGACGAATCGACTCACCGACATCATCCTCTTAAGTTGAACGACGGTCGCTCCAGTCTATCGTAGAGTAGTGGCGTAGGCAATCATCTTCGTTTGTGGGGCTAGCAACAGGGGCCGTTCTCAAAATAATTTCCCGTAATCTGATAAAACAATATTAGAAATTTTTTAATTATCTATTTTTCCGTAAATGTCTTTGGACCCTCGTTGATATCCTTCTTCCAAATGTCTCCAAATAGCTTTCTAATAAAAAAATGTCAAAATTGTTGTAAATATATTAATAAGTGGATGTTTCACCTTCTACCATTTTTTTTTTCTAATGAGGATTGATTACGTACATTAAGGAGGATTGATGAGAATTGATTACGTACATTGATTACGTATATAAAAGAGGATTGATGATAATTGATGTTTAGCTTTTCATATTTCATGAACGATTTTATTCTCATACTTATAAATAGAGGCTTGTGTAACTTGTTGAAGCGAATGAATATGAGTTGACATTCTGCTCCCATTTTTCTCTTGTCTCTTTTTTTCTCTCATTGTATTTCCGGTAGAGTTCTCTGAGTTGATTCCAAAGATCGCAATTTTCTTTTACAACACGTTATCAGCACGATCCCGTTAGAATCTTGGATGTCGCTCAATGTAATGCACCTTACTTCTTCTACATCTAATATCTATACAATTTCTTTTGAATATGTCAAACATTACCAAGAGAGAGTTTGCGACGTTAGATATTACCATAAATAATTATCCAACATGGATTTTTGATGTTAAGATACACTTAACATCGTTAGATCTCAGTTGATCTATTATTCCCAAAATCTAATTATACTCCAGCCCAGAAGACTAAGGCTCTTATCTTCATTTGCCACCATTTACATGAAGAGTTAAAGGCAAAGTATGTAACTGAGGAGAACCCTGCAGTTTTATGGCAATCCCTGAAGGATCGCTTTGATCATCAACAAGAAGTTGTCATTCCTTATGCGAGGTTTCAATGGATCAATTTATGTTTTCAAGATTTTAAATCTGTAGCAGAATATAATTATTCCATTCATCGAATTGTATCACAATTAAGACTCTGTGGCCAGCAGATCATAGAGACTGAAATGCTGACAAAAAAACATTATCTATTTTTCATTCCAATAACCTTGTACTCCAGCAACGATATAGGACAAAGAATTACTCCAAGTATTCAGAGTTAATCTCAGCACTACTTGTAGCTGAAAAGCACAACCAGTTGTTGATGCAAAATCACAATTCTCGTCCTACTGGATCGGCATCTGTGCCTGAAGCACATGTTGCACGTCATAGAAACAAGAGTCATGGGCATTGGAAGGACAAATGGCGTAACTTGAAAAATCAACCTTATAAAAGCCGAGATAGATGTTCACAAGGACCTAAACGTGGTCCACAAAGAAAAGAAGGTCTAGAAATGCCTAACCAGGTTGGTGTCAATGTTTGCCACAGATGTGGTTCTACAGGCTATTGGTCTCGTACTTGTCGCACTCCAAAGCACCTGGTTGATCTCTATCAAAGAGAACAAGATGAGAGAAAAATGGAAGCCAATGTTGCAATCAAGCCCTCAATGGATAATAAAGAATCATCTCTTGACAATACACCTTTTGATATTGATCATTTTTTGGATTTAGATTAAGCAATATATATAAATTTATGTCAATTTTTATTTACGTGTATTCTGTCAATTTTTGAACAATATTTATATTTAATATTGTAATTCCATTTCTTATTCTTTTTGTTAGTTATCGATGATGCTAAGCAATTACCTCGAGGAGAACAATGGTATTCTTTGTCTTGTAGACAGTGGTACTACACACACTATCCTTCAGGAGATGAAGTTCTTTGAGGCATTGAAAAAATGCGAAAGGAATATCACCACTATTTCAGGTGACTGTAATATTATTACAAGCTCCGAAAGAGCTCATGTAATACTATCAATGGGCGCAATTTTTTTTTATTAATGATACTTTATTTTGCCCACGGTCTAAAAGGAACTTACTCAGCTTTAAAGATATTCGTTCCAATGTGTTTCACCTTGAAATCGAGACCGAAGATAGCAAAAAATACTTGTATCTAACCCAAATGAGTGGATACAGAAAACAAATTATGGAAAAGTTACCATCATTCTCCTCTGGGTTATATTATACCTACATACATGTAAGTAATAAACATGTTGCGATGAACTTGAAGTTCATAAACCCAAAAGGTTTTCAATTATGGCATGACCGTTTAGGTCACCCAGGGTCGAATATGATGCGTCGAATATTAACGCATTCAGTTAGGCATTCATTAACAAATCGCGGGCTCCTTTCACCCACTGATTATGTATGCGATGCGTGCGCTGATGGTAAATTAATTGTACGGCCGTCTCATACTAAAGTAAGGGTGGAATCTCCTATATTTTTTCATAGAATTCAACGAGATATTTGTGGGCCTATCCGCCATGCATGTGGACCTTTCAGGTACTTTATGGTTATGATTGATGCTTCAACGCGATGGACATACGTTGACTTGTTGTCAACACGTAATATGGCCTTTGCAAAATTACTCACTTAGCTCATTCAATTACGTGCACAATTTCCTAATTACCCGATCCAGAAGATCCGGTTAGATAATGCTGATGAGTTTACGTTTAAGGCTTTTGATGACTATTTGTCGCGACCCGTCCGAAATCGGACGCGGCTAATGGATTACCGATCGCGGGCCCCCGCTCTGAAATGTGGATCGCGGGCCTTGGATCGGCGCGGGCCCTCCCAGGCCCATACCAAATCGCGGCGGGAGTATGTCTTTTGAGGGATTCGACGATAAAAGTCGATCGCTTTCGACCTTAGTGTGGTCGTGGTGGCATGTGCAACTTGTGCATGCATTTGGAGTCGCCACCGGTCTTTCTTGGAGGGTAGACCGGAAACCTTACTGACCGATTGGGAGAGATCGATCAGTTCTGCGGAACCAGAGATTTTGGGTTCGGGGACTTGGTTACGTCGGTGTCATTACCAACGCCCTTTCGGTACCTAACGTGAGTGATTTTCCTAACTAAGAGTTCATGCAGGCGCAATTTTGGGTGATATGAGTCAGGGTTTCATGCAGGTTGGAAGACTGGTCCTATCAAACCACAGTCAATATAATGAAAGCGCAATCAAGTGCATAAATAAATCATGTCAATGCACATCAATTTCAATCATTGGCCTCCTAGTATAGCCATAAAGGCTTAGGGAAGATGTGATTTAGGGCTAGGGGTAAAATGGGAAGATTCGGGGACAATTAGCCCGAAGGGCAAAATTGTCATTTTTTGGAAGGTTTGGATACCTAATTACCCAAAATATTCCATGGCCAGTTGATTGTGGCCATTTCCCATTTTTGAAATTTTTTTGGAATTTCTTGATTTTTCTTCAACTTTTGGAAGACGATTCGCCCAAAGGGCGAAATCGTCATTTTAAGAAGGGTCGGGGGTCGAAAGACCCGAAACAGGTCGTGGCCAGTTGAATGTGGTCATTTCCTATTTTCTGGAATTTTTTAGAATTTTTCTGAATTTTCCGAATTTTTTTGAATTTTTTTATGATTTTTGAATTTTTTATTGATTTTTTTGATTTTTTTTTATTTTTTTTATTATTTTCTGAATTTTTTAATATTTAAAAATATTTTCCGGGCCGGGTAAAACCCGGCCCACGCCTCTCGGGCGCCCGGCCCGACCCTAGGGGTCGACACCGGCCTAAAACGACACCGTTTTATTTTTTTAAACATTTTTTTATTTTTTTTACAATTTTTTTGATTTTTTATGTATTTTATTTAATTATCCGAAATTCCCCGGATCCGACGGTCCTCGTTGCGCCACGTGGCCTCCTCCTGTGCGTCCGATCTCCCGCTAGATCGGACGATCCTCAGGGAGCCACGTGGCTCATTGGTGACCGTTAGATCAACAATTAGTTTATTTTCCTTTTTAGAAAACCAATCAAATCGGACGCTCCAGATTGTGCCACGTGGCTACTCCTGGTGCGTCCGATCTTGGACGAGATCGGACGATCCACAGAAAGCCACTTGGCACATTCTCGACCGTCGGATCGATTTTAATTTAATTATCAGAAAGTCATTTATTTTATTCGAAAATCATTTTTTAATTTTCCAAAATTACAGGATCGCGACACTTGTCGCGATCCGGGCCGCCCAATCCGTTGGTTTGAAAATCAACGGACCGGTCCCACCCGGCTGACGTGGCGCCTATGTGGCCGGCCACGTCAGCCGTTGACCGGTTGACTGGGCCATCGCCGCCGGAGAAGACGACCGGCGACTCGCCGGAACAGTAATTATTCCGGCGAGGTCGCCGGAATTTTCGCCGGAAAAACGCAAACTATCCCGAAACCTCAAAATTTTTTGTCCAATCTGTAAAACTCGAATCCTCAGGGACTCAGCATCGAAACACGACCGAAACATGGCAATATACACGTCGGGAACGACCAAACCGGACCCCCCCCCGAACCGGCGCCGGCAAGCTAATTTTCGCAGGATTTTTTTTGGTTTAAACCCGATTCCATTAGTTCATAAATAGTCTAATGAAGGTTAGGAAGCTTACCTCAGGTCCCTTGAAGGTGCGGAGGTCGCGGGAATCCCCCAATCAAGCTCTCGGCTCGCCTAAAAATGGTGGACCTCCGGCCGTCGGTTTTCGACGAGGTTTGATGTAAAACAAAGGCCACAAAGGGCTTAGTACATGTTCTAGAGGACATCTAATGCGAGACTCGCACTGAATGAGGCCTAGAGAGACACGGCCGAGAGCCAAAAAATTCGAAGCTCATTCGGGCATTTCATCAAACACATGGAATGCATGTAAACAAATGGAGATCGGAGGGGAAAACCGACCTAGTCGAGGGTTGCTGACGACTGTCGAGGCTTTGTCCGTGGTGCCTCGGATGTCCTGAAGCTTGAGGAACCCCCGCCTTGCCCGAGCTTCGTCCGAAAAATCTCCCCATTCTCTCTCCTCGGACTCGGTATAAAACCGAGATTCCCCGGCCTGTTTCGTGGCCGACCGGCGACCTCGACGCCCGCTCCCTCTCCAGCACATGAGCATGGGTCTCTACCCATGTCCCCCCACGCTCGTTCTGCTTTCGTTCTTCCCAAAACGCACGCCCCCGACATGCCCTGTTTTTTTCTCTTCGGTGCGCTGCACGGGTCTGCAACTGAGTTGCAGACCCGGTCGGACCGGGTCGGGTCGGGCCGGACCCGACCGGCCCGGTTCGGCCAAATCGCCCAAATCGGGCCCCAAATTGACCTATTTTCATGAAATTGATGGCAAAATCGGATTCCTTGACACGTTTTCTATCAAATATGGGTATTTTCGTGAATCAATTGATTGAAATTTTATGAAAACCCCAAATTGTCCCTAGGATCCGAAAATGAATTTCACCAAATCGAAGGTCCAAACGATCGAATTATTCAAAATTGAGCCCACCAATGGATTCAGCATGATGAAAACTATAGGGTAGAGGTGTTTGATTTTAATGGGTGTGCCCGTGTGAAATTTAATTTCACAAATTGTAAAACCGGGGACTAAATTGAAAGATTTTTATGCAATTAAGCCCTCTTGGTTAAAATTGATCAAATTGGAGGGCCAATTGACCCAATTGCATTTCAATACTCTAGAATCCAATGTCATAGCTTATAAAAACCGAGAATTGAAAATTAAAAGACTCGAAAAGGATTTTTTAGGCCCGGTTCGGGATTAGGTTTGTGAAGGACCCCCATGAACCGAGCCAAATTTCCCTGGTAAAAAGTTAAAATATTAAAGCTGAAATTAAAATAAAATTTCTGAATATTTTTGTGTAATTTTCTGACCACGAATGGTATTTTTCCTGATTTTTTGGGTATTTTTATAATTAAATAAATTCCAAAAAATATTAAAAAATTCAAAAAATATTTTTTGTTCAAAATTGGTTCCTAAGGCTAGGCTAAGGCTCACAAAGTTGATTTTGCAATTTTTTGACATTTTTTTGCTATTTTTAATTAATTTTAGAAATAAAAACTATAATAACGGATGGTCAAAAATCAGGTGTCAACAGCTGCCCCTCTTTGAGAGTGAGCTCGTCAGAGGTTGCTTTCAAAGACAAAATGACACCTGGATCTTGACCGACTCGACTGGGGGAAAGAAATGCTATGACATCGGACCTTCAAGTCTTTCGATGAATGCTCAAATTAATCACCGGTTTACTCTTGCAATTCGAACATGGGCCGGAGTGAGAGAGGCTTACCCGAAGCTCACCTGTCAGATGCTTCCGGTTGCGATGACTTTCAAGAAGATACCTAGGACTGGTTCAGAATATCCTAGGGAGATTAAGCTCTGACCTGTATGGTAGGTCATACCATTAGTTGACCCTTATGGCGGTTTCTACCATTGGTTGACCCTTATGGCGGTTTCTACCATCAAGTTGACCTTTATGGCGGTTTCTACCATCAAGTTGACCCTTCAGGCGGTTTCTACCTTTGAATTTAGTTTTGACCCTTATGGCGGTATCTACCTTTGAATTTAGTTTTGACCCTTATGGCGGTATCTACCTTTGAGTTGATCCTTATGGCGGTTTCTACCATGGAGTTGACCCTTCAGGCGGTTTCTACCTTTGGTGAGACTCCAGACTGATAGGAATCTAAGGATGACGCGCCCGTTCTGTAGGGTTTGTCGGAGACTCGATCGTTCTGTAGATCGGTCTTGGAAAAGGTTTGCCTACTAAAAGGCTCCGCCTATGGAATGACATATCCCTTCTTGTCGGGACTAGTCGAAGACTCGATCGTTCTGTAGATCGGTCTTGGAAAAGGTTTGCCTACTAAAAGGCTCCACCTATGGAATGACATATCCCGTCTTGTTGGGACTAGTCGAAGACTCGATCGTTCTGTAGATCGGTCTTGGAAAAGGTTTGCCTACTAAAAGGCTCCGCCTATGGAATGACATATCCCTTCTTGTCGGGACTAGTCGAAGACTCGATCGTTCTGTAGATCGGTCTTGGAAAAGGTTTGCCTACTAAAAGGCTCCGCCTATAGATTGACATATCCCTTCTTGTCGGGACTAGTCGAAGACCCGATCGTTCTGTAGATCGGTCTTGGAAAAGGTTTGCCTACTAAAAGGCTCCACCTATGGAATGACATCATTAAGGTCTCTTTTGGAAGGTTTACCTAACTCTAGGTTCACCTGAAGGCTATCCTGGGATTTAGGGGTTATCCGAAATCTCGCAGGAGGCCGAGTTGTCCTTTCGACATGCGAGGTACCTTTCTGGGATCTGGGGACTCCAATTATCCTGCAGAAAGCTGAAACATGCAAACTTTTCATCAAAAAGGTATCAGTTTGGGACCTGGGTTCTCCAGGGATCCTGCAAAACATGACCCTATGAGCTTTTCTTGACAGAGCAAGGCGTCCTTCCGGGATCATGGGTTCTCCACGTCCGACGAGACTGTCTGAATTTTGAAAAAGGGGGTCTCATGACGAGGGTTCTCCACGTCCGATGAGACTGCCTAATTTTTTTGAAAAAGGGTCCCGAGACGAGGGTTCTCCACGTCTACTGGGACTGCTTAATTTTTTTTGAAAAAAGGGGTCCTAGGACGAGGGTTCTCCACGTCATGCTAGGACTGCTTGATTTTTGTTTTAAAAGGGGTCCTAGGACGAGGGTTCTCCACGTCATGCTAGGACTGCTTGATTTTTGAAAAAGGGTCCCGAGACGAGGGTTCTCCACGTCTACTGGGATTGTTTGATTTTTGAAAAAGGGGTCCTAGGACGAGGGTTCTCCACGTCATGCTAGGACTGTCTGATATTTTTGAAAAAGGGGTCCTAGGACGAGGGTTCTCCACGTCATGCTAGGACTGTCTGATTTTTTTGAAAAAGGGGTCCTAGGACGAAGGTTTTCCACGTCATGCTAGGACATTTTCTTTTAAAAGGGTTTTTCTTCCCCTCTTTTAGAGATCCCGAAGTTTGTCGGGAATTCAGTTTTCGAAGCAGTGAAAGATTTTATTTTGACAAAGCTTCATTTGGGTCTGTTGAGGTGACATTCTGGGAGCTGGGTTCTCCAGGTATCCTGTAGAAAGTCCAAACCCGTGTGCTCCACTCCATGGAGCAAATGTTTTTCTGGGACTTGGGATTTTCAAGAATCCTGCGGGAAGTTTAAACATGCGTGCTCCTTTCATTAGAGCGAGACATTCTTCTGGATATTTGGGGTCTCCAATGGATCCTACAGAAGTTTGAGCCTGAAAGATTTTTCCTTCACCAAGAAAACGTCAGTAACCTTTGGGAAGACCACGGCTGTCCATTTGACAAAAACCGTATGATTTAAGCTTTAGTCGTGAAATGCGCATTTTGATGCTGGAGGTTATCCAAAGCATTCTTGCAACATGCAAATGTGATCACAAATTCCTTGCATGGAAAATCTGGATCAACAGTTTGAAAATTCCAAAAAGAGTTTGTTCAAAACATCAATGGGAATATTTCTCGACGAGGAGGTCTTCTCACCTGTTTTGAGGTAATGATTTTTACAGGGGATGTACTCAATTCCCTACTGACCTGTGCCTAGGTTTTAGGCTCATTCGCAGCGCATACATTTTGATCGGTCGGGAGGTCTTCCACGGGACCGTAATGTTGGGCTTGGATGTTGGTTTTCAAGGGGGACCCGCTTTGGAGTCGAGGCCATTGAATGAAAGTCTTCACCATTTGCTCCAGGTTTACAAGTCGAGAACCCTGTAAAATGAGAAAGAAATAGTCTTGCTCGTACTTCTTCGAGCTAAGAAATACGTTAACCTAAGTGTCTTAGTCAGAGAAGACTGTTTCAGGGTTGTAACTTTGGTAGGATTGGGGACCGAAAAAAAAGCTTGTTTTTGGCCCAGAATTCATGAGGGGATTGACGTTGGTGATCATTGCAAACTTGTCACCTATCTTTTTCATTCTGCATCTTCAATTTTTGAGGTGTGCAACCGCTTTTGAGGTGTGTACAAATTCCTGAGAAAGTGCCCCTGGCTGCATTAAGAGACTACCAACTCTATCTGCGTCTTTGCTCCGCGCTTGATACCGTTTGAGGAGTAGTTTTTGGAATCTGACTCCTTCTGAATTTTTCTTCTCCTGTTTCTAAACTGGTTTCACTGGTGGGATTGATACAAATTGTTCACCCAGGCATCGGCCTTGCTTTTACCAGGCACTTTGCTTTTTCTTGATGCTGGGGATTTTCTCATCATCTTTTCCTTTTCATTTTTCTTTTGAAATCCCGCCTTTTCTCATCTTTGAGAGGTCGTGTTAGACATGTGACCAAATGTCTAAACACGCTTTAAGCATTAGCCTAGGAATTTCTTTGTAATCCCTAAGTTTCGCACTCCTCCGTTTCTGAAATGATGATGCATTCGTCTTGGAATGTGCAACGATCACCAACGGGTTTATGAAATAATTTGGCGGGCCCAACTTGGCTGTGCAAAGGGTATGGTGTGTGGGATAGAGAAATGAATACTTCTCGTCATCCTATGGCACTTGGATTACCATATAAACAACACACAAAGATTGATGTTAGTCCGAGCAAGAAAATTTCTAACCATTTTCTCCTGATGCTGCTGGACTCGCCTCCATTTTGCCCCAATGTGGGGTGGTTCTCGACAGGGTTGAGAATGAAAACCGCCGTTCAAAGGGGTTGTCAATGGTCACCTGTAGTGTTTGGGGATATGAAACGAATGCCTCCGTCACCCCAATCTATGTAATTGTTGCGAATAATCCCTACTCCCATAGGTCCAGATTTTGCTATCTGATCCGCTCTACTCACCTCAGGTGTGTATAGGACGTGTTTGGACTAGGCTTTGCCTCTCGTCTTTTGAGAAAACGTCATTTTGCAAGTTTTGAACAACTTTTCTTGGTTGGAGAAAATCTCCTTTCGAATGATTTGAAAACCTCTTGCTGAAAATGCTCATTATCACTCTTTTACTCATTTTTGTTAAGGCTAGACATTTCGAATACGGACCTTGGGGGTTTTACAGGGTCCTAGAGACTTCTGAACTCAAACGAGTTACGGTAGTCCCTTTTTCCTGTAAATTTGACGATGACCTCGGCTCATTGCAGTCGCAGCTCCTATTTCCACGTATCCTCGTCAAGGGTCTGGTCCTTGAATCTCTCATCAATCCTGCGAATGTGAAAGATGCGTATGTATGTATGGAATGCATGAAATGCGTGCCGTGGTCCTATAGCGACTCAGATCGTTAAGAAGATAGTCAAATCGGCTTCTGATTCTATTTCAAGGATAGTACTTCTTGACCGCATCGGCGTTTACGGGGTATCCCAGTTCTTTCCCGTCTGAATTCACAAGTATCAAGGCTCCTCCTATCAGGACCTTTTTTACAACATATGGGCCCTCGTAGTTCGGAGTGAACTTGCCCCCAGGATGAGTCCCGTTTGGCAGTGTCTTCTTCACCACGAGGTCTTCGACTTCAAAATGCCTGGGCTTGACCTTCCGGTTGAACGACTTGGCCACCCTTTTCTGGTAACTTTGGCCGTGGCAGATCGCCCTCAGGCGTTTCTCATCAATGAAACCGAGCTGTTCATATCTGTGTCGTACCCACTCAGCCTCGGAAAGCTTGACCTCCGATAGGACTCGCAATGATGGAATTTCCATTTCCACAGGCAGGACCGCCTCCATGCCGTAAACGAGGGAGTATGGAGTTGCCCCAGTTGAAGTCCGAATCGACGTCCGATATGCCATTAATGCATAGGGTAACCTCTCATGCCAATCTCTGTAATTCTCGGCAGTCTTTGCCAGAATTTTCTTGATGTTCTTGTTCGCCGCTTCTACTGCTCCGTTCATTTGCGGACGATAGGGGGATGAGTTGAGATGTCGGATATTGAAGTCATTCAGCAGGTCATCGACCACCTTGTTATTCAAATTAGACCCATTGTCTGTGATGATCGCTTGAGGAGACCCATATCGAGAGATTATGTCCCTCTTAATGAATCTTGCTACGTTCTTTGCAGAGACGTTTGTGTATGAACTGGCCTCAATCCACTTGGAGAAGTAATCGATCGCTACTAAGATGAAGCGATGACCATTGGAGGCGGCAGGGTTTATTGGCCCGATCATGTCTATCCCCCACATGGAGAATGGCCAAGCTTCTGACATTTGATGGAGTTCATTCGGAGGCGCATTGATCCGGTCTCCGTACACCTGACATTGATGACAAGATCTGACATGTTGATTGCAGTCCGACTCCATGGTCATCCAAAAGTAACCAAGTCGCATGATCTTCCTTGCAAGGAGATGGCCGTTCATATGTGGACCGCATACTCCATCGTGTATTTCTTTCATGAGCAAGTTTGCCTCCTTAGCGTCTACGCATCTCAACAGAATTGAATCGAATGACCTTTTGTACAAGGTCTGACCGCTCAAAAAGAACTTGGTGGCCATCTTAACTATGTATCTCTTATCAACTCCTCGACTTCCTTCGGGAAACGTTCCTTTTAAGAGATAGTTTCTAATGTCATGGTACCATGGTTCGCCATCAAATTCCTCCTCGATCGCCATACAATGGGCCGGTTGCCTGATCACGTCTATTCTCAGGGGCTCGATGTTAAGCCCGCCTGCTACTTGCAACATAGAGGATAACGTGGCCAAAGCGTCCGCGAAATGGTTTTGCGTCCTTGGCAGATATTCAAAAGTGATTTCCTCGAATCCTAGAGCTAGCTCCTTCAGCCACTCATGATAAGGAATAAGCTTGGAGTCTCTTGTCTTCCACTCTCCTTGAGTTTGGAGAATGATAAGCATGGAATCCCCATAGACTTGTAATCTTCGCACCTTCATGGAGGCAGCTAGTTGCAAGCCGAGAATACATGCCTCGTATTCCGATATATTGTTGGTGCATGGAAATATCAATTTGGCAGCGACGGGATAATGTTGTCCTTCTGGGGATACCAGTACCGCCCCAGTGCCGGCCCCTGATAGGTTGACCGCGCCATCGAAATACATGACCCACTTGCCTTCTGATAGCATCAAGACTTGGCCTTTGATTTGAGCTGCCTTCGGGGCTGCCCCTGCATGGGGGTCTTCTGCCAGCATATCCGCGATAGCTCTTCCCTTAACAGACTTTTGGGATGAACTTTTTATGTCAAACTCGGATAACATAACCTGCCATTTAGCCAACTTTCCGATTAGAGTCGGCTTCTCTAGCAGGTATTTGATCGGATCGCTCTCGGTCACCAACTGTATGTGATGGTGTAGGGTGTATTGTCTCAACCTGCGAAGCACCCAGACTGCTGCAGCGTACGTTCTTTCCACGGGGGAGTAATTCATCTCGGACGAGGTGAACTTTTTACTCAGATAGTATATGGCCCTTTCCTTGCCATCTCCCGGACTGGTCTGTGCCAGTAGAGCTCCCAGCGACTCTTGATGAACAGTCAAGTACATAGTCAACGGATGTCCCGGAGTCGGGGGTACTAGAATCGGTGGGGAGGTCAAGTATTCCTTAATCCTCTGTAGTGCCTGATGACATTCCGTATCCCAAGTTACCTTGGCGCCCTTCTTTAAAAGCCGGAAGAATGGCCTAGCTGTGTCAGTTAGTTGGCATATAAACCTGGCAATATAGTTCAATCGCCCTAAAAGGCTTCTAATTTCTTTCACCGTCGACGGGGTTGCTATGTCATTTATAGCTTGGATTTTAGAAGGATCAAGTTCGATGCCTCTATGACTGACTATGAATCCCAGTAGCTTTCCAGACTTTGCCCCAAATATGCACTTATTAGGGTTCAGCCTCAGCCTATACTTCCGCAAACGCTCAAACAACTTCTTTAATACCTGAACATGGTCTTGTCCTGGTCTGGATTTGGCGATCATGTCGTCGACATATACTTCGATTTCCTTGTGGATCATATCGTGGAACAAGGTTACCATGGCCTTTTGGTACGTTGCCCCGGCATTCCTCAACCCAAAAGGCATGACTTTGTAACAGAAATTTCCCCATGGGGTTGTGAACGCGGTTTTAGCCTGATCTTCCTTCTTCATGAGTATCTGATTGTAACCAGAGAATCCATCCATGAACGAGAACAGTTCATATCCCGCTGTACTGTCTACTAAGACGTCTATGTGGGGAAGCGGGAAGTCATCCTTCGGGCTTGCCTTGTTCAGGTCCCGATAGTCTACGCAAATACGGATCCTTCCATCCTTTTTCATCACCGGGACGATGTTGGCGATCCAATCAGAATACAGAATTGCCTCAATAAAGCCCACCCTTAAAAGTTTCATCACTTCTTCTTTGATTCTATCAGACAGCTCTGATTTCATCCTTCTGCTTCCCTGTTTTACGGGCTTGAAACCGGGATTGATGGGCAGTGCATGCTCTACGATACTAGGATCCAGGCCTGGCATGTATGCGTATGACCACGCGAAGATATCCTGATATTCTCTCAGCAATTTGGTGATTCTAGCCGCCTCCGTTTGAGATAGGTGTCCACCGATCTTTACTTCTTTGACATCTTCCGAGTCTCCCAAGTTAACGGTCAACGGCTCCTCAGTGGTGGGAGGCATGGATTCTTCGAAAGCAATGCACTCTCTCTGGATGGCCCTCTGACCCTCATCTTCAACATCTTCAATATCACAAGAAGAATCTTCCTGATGATCCGAGTCGTCTAATAACCTGGTATGCATGTTCGGGATGATATGCCTGAAATGTCATGAGAATGGTTAGTTCATCCAATTCGTACGAACGAAACTCAGGAAAAATCTTTTTTTTGGTTTTTTTTTGTTTTTTGTTTTAAAATAAAATGGGGAATGTCGAAAGACGGGACCAATCCTCGTATCCCCAGATACTATTGATCTCTGAAACTCACTTGAAGATCAGGAGATATAAGGTAAATCGGGCCTCAAGCCTCAAACCGAGGAGGCGATCATCATAGGGCCGATCCGTTACCCTATGTGCCCTTAATAAAACCCGAGATGTTTTGCAAAATGGACCGTGTTACAAAGCGTGCCAATTGGACCCACGGTCGGAGATCTATGAGGCATTATCCGCTCACACCGGAAGTAGAAAGGGAAATGACTAGACTGAATTGAAATGCAACACAAGTAATAAAGCGAAATGCTGAAAGTGAAAGAGAGGTCTCTTTACTCAGTGACGTCATTGTTTGCACCGAGCCAGTCAATGATGACATTCACAGTGTCTTCCAGGAAAGGATTCTCCAGATCAGGATCGATCTCGTCCAGCGCAATTTCGTCTGCCAGCCACTTGGAGGCCTTGGAGAAATACTGCTCAAGCTCGTTGCCAAACGCCTTAGCTTTGCCTTTCCAAGCACTTGAGCCAATGAACGAACCGTTTCGTCCTCCTCTGCGTCCGTTGCTTCTTTGATTCTCACCTCTGTTTCGGCCAGAGCCTCTACCTCCAGTACGGCGCCAATTTCGCTCGCCAACATATCCTAAGCCAGCCCTGCCTTCGTTCGAGTTCAGCTTTAAAGGTGCTCGGATTCCCTGGTTATGTTTACCTAAACCGCCTCCTGGAGCGAATCCATAGGATAACAGCATCTTTCCTGGCAGAAGGTCATACTGAGAGAGGGTAGGGACTCTTAGCTTGGTCCCTACGGGCGTATGGACGGCTGCCACCAGATCAAGGGAATGGAAACTCGCCTCTTCTTTCCCTTCCGGTTCCACATGCGGAACAGCACTATTCTGGTATGTCATGAGATCCACTTCACCGTGCACAGTGATTACTTTGTTGTTAACTACAAAGCGGACCTTCTGATGTAGACTGGACGGTACAGCTCCAGCTATATGGATCCACGGTCTTCCGAGGAGGAATCCGAAGGCACTCGGTAGATCCATCACCTGAAACCCGATGGAAAAACTGGTTGGGCCTATGAAAACATCCAGTTCGATTTCCCCGACTACGGTCTTCCTCGTTCCGTCAAAGGCTCTAATACTGGCTTTAGAGGTTCTGATCAGTTCTTCATTCACGCCCAGATTCCTCAAAGTGGCCAAAGGGCAGATGTTAAAAGCCGAGCCATTATCAACCAATACATGAGATACTTGCTTGCCGTGGCATTTCACTGTTATATACAGCGCCTTATTATGCGCCCGTCCTTCCATCGGGAAATCCTCGTCGGAGAAACTTATCTGATCCTTCAGTAAGATAGCACCTACGAAATTTTCCAATTGCACCTCATTAATGGATTCGGGCACGTGCACCTCGTTCAGGACTTTCATAAGTGCGTCCTTGTGCTTTTCAGAATTTAAGAACAGATCCAGTAGGGAGATCTGGGCTGGCATCTTCCGCAACTGCTCTATGACCTCGAACTCGCTGGTTCTAACGATAGACAACAGTTTCTCGGCGTCTTCTTTAGACACTTCTCTTTTCTCTGACTCACCCTCTCGTGGTGCGTAGAATCTTCCCGATCGCATCACGGCGCTGATCTTATCTGTCCCATAATCCCAATGGGCTTCCTTAGGGTTGTAGTCGTCTACAGGGGGAATTTTTATTATTACCGGTGACATCCTTCTAATTCCCACACTCGATTCATCATCAGCTTCATCGTCAGCGAGGCGGATTACAACTGGCTTAGGCGGGTAGTCACCATCTCCCTTCCAATTGTCAATTCTATTTAGGTTGATGATGAGAGGCTTAATACTTCCCACCATTCCAACTAGACCGTTGAGCTCCTTTGAATTAAACCTCCTCAATGATTCACCTTGCGAACCCTTGGCCAGGCCGGTTGGAATGACTGTCGGAGCCACGCGAGACTTGCCCGTACCCGTTCCAAATCCAAGGTGATTCTCTTCTTCGTCCTCAAAGATCACCCCTACAACTTGATGATCCGGGAGTGGGTTCTGCTGTACGTTCGGCTCCATTTTGTCGAATTCGAGAATACGACTATCGATGAGAGCTTGCACCTTGCACTTCAGAATAAAGCAGTTATCTACGTTGTGGCCCTTCTCTCCCATGTGATAGACACATGACTGACTCTCGTCATAACCATTAAACTTCACCGGATTTGGCCTCGGGGGCTCTTTAGCGACCAGGCGCTCCTCTAGCAGCATGGGCAGCAACTTTGATAATGATCTAGGCAAGGGTGTGAACTGCTTGGGGGGTAATTTCTTCTTTGGCTCAAATTGCTTCTGTGCCGACCACGATGAGCCTCCTTGGGTTGGGCTTGAATTGGAGAACTGTTTGGGCCTAGGCGGATTCGGTACAAAGGCCACGTCGATCCCGGCTTCCCTCTCCTTCCGAGCCGGATACTGACGCCTTGTCACTATCTCTGGCGCCTTTCTCTCTCTCACCGCCCACTCCAGTCTTTCAGCAACTTTGATCAGATGCGTGAATGTCTGACAGCCCGACGTGTTCAACTTGTCGAAATACTCATAGGGTAGTGCCTTCAAGAATAGGTCAACCAGCTCGTCTTCCGGAATAGACGGTTTGACTTGTGTGGCTATGGCACGCCACCTTTGAGCGTAGGTGCGAATTGTCTCACTTTTCCCTTTCATAGTCCTCAGCAAATCCTCTCTAGAAGGTGCCGCAGCGGTGTTGAACTTATATTGGCGTAAAAAATCTTCCGCCAGGTCCTCCCAACCGTCATAGTCTTCCAAATCCACTTCAATAAACCAAGCTAGTGCCACTCCCGACAAACTTTCTTGAAACGTATTCATCAGCAAGGGGACGTAGTCAGAGTAGTGCGCCATTTTGCGTAGGTAATATTTCAGGTGAGCTCGGGGACAGCCTGTCCCATTATATTTCCTGATGAAGTCGGGTTCTTTGTAATCTGGTGGCGCTTCTATCTTCGCGAATGGCGACATCTTATCGAACCTGGCCAACTCATATCCTTGGCTGCTCAGGCACTCTTCAATTTTTGCTAGCCTCCTTGCACCTTCTTCAGTCTTGCCGACGGGTTTCTCCTTTTTATCTCCCTCTAGGCTAATGATCACGGGTGCAACCTTCGGTGGTGCGTCAGCCATCGGCACTTGGTTAACCTTTTCGGTCATGTTTTCCTCTGGAATTTGCGTCGCATCTGAAGCAACGGATGCCGAAGGACGCGCAGCTTGGTTAAGGTCCGGTACCGGTACAGCGTTCCTCTCTTGTGCAGCTACCATCATGGCTTTCATTTCGGCCAGCATAGCGGCCATTGACGTCATTTGGCCTTCCAAGTTATCCACTCGGGACCCCAACTCCTCTTGCTCCATTCTGACTCGACGACGAGTTCTAATATGAGCTCTTCTAGGTTCCGTGATTAGAGACTACCTGTCCGAAAGACCAAAAATTAGATTTACGTTGATGGAAAAGCAGTCACAGGGTGTGTGATTCCTTGGTAACATGTTCATGAACAACAATCACCATGCCATTTGGGCAACGAGTAATCCACGACAATCAAGATTGGAGTTTTCAAAGGATGTTTTAATGCATAAGCCAAAATGTTCATTACAAATAAAAGGGCTCTTAAAAGAGCTTGATGAGAATGCGATAACGACATTTCGACATCCTAGGCTTGATGGGAAGGATTGCTCCTTCATCACCCCTCGGCGTCATAAAATCCCTGGCTGTGGACCACTTCGACTTCCTGATAAACTGACGGCCCGACGTCCTCCGGTATGTATGGCTCCACTCCTGGCTGGTATGGGACAATGTACTCGGGGACGTACGGTTCAACCGGCGTCGGTCGAATCCTCTTGAAGGCTCGGATGTACTCTTCGGAGGCCCGATGTAAGTCCATTTCAGGGTCCAGCTGATCCGGCCACTCCACGTCTTGAGGCGGGGAGTCCTTCAGTACTTGTTCTATGTCATCGATCATGGTTTGGAGGCGCGCCTTGGTTTTCTTGGTAATCGTTCCTTGGGGAACATCGAAGGCGAATTTGTCAGGGAGGACTTGGGGAGGGATTTCCTGCAGCATGCCAAATTGTCTGACAACTCTAATCGGATGATATGATATGGCCCCTGTGAATCCTAAGAGTGGGATCGGTCTCCCACCCTCGGTAGTGATGCGTGCCTTGCACATTTTGGGCCGCCTCAGCCGCCATCGGAGTTGTCCGGGTTCTAGCCTTTTTAGGAGATTGTACCAGCCAATGAAAGAACGATTGGAAATGAGCGATTGACATTTGAGGAAGGACTGGATAGGATGGATATCCTCGTCGATTCGGGTGCAGCCCACATGAAGATTGAGCATTTTAAGGTGAGAGGTGATCCACATGAAGAGGAGACCATTGGAGGCTTGAAAGATAGTCTTCCGAGAGGACTGGGAATGGTCTAGAGCAGCTTGGTAGCGATTCAGGGATAGGAAAGTCTCTGCGAGGATCATATGCGAGTAGTCTAAACGGTCGCATGCCTGGTAGACTATGTGGACGATGGAAGGATTGAATGTGGTTCTGGATGTAGGGAACAGTACGAACCCAAAGAACGCTAGGATGAAGATCATTCCCGACTTATGGCCAGTGTCAATAGGCAGATTCGAGTAGTTGTCAAATAGGAATGAGAATGGGAATCTACCGGAGTTAGATTTGAGAATCTTTTCAATCTCGGTGGTCTTGAGACGAAGGAATTTGGATAGCAGTTTGGACGGGTTAAGGCCTAAAGGAGGACGAGCTGATTGTTCTTGGAATTTGACTCCGATGACGGCTGTGTACTCCTCCAGTGTGGGCGTGATCTCTAAGCCCTCGAAGTTAAACGTCAGCGTAGTTGGATCCCAGTATCGTGCCAACGCTTGTATGAGTGCTGGTTGATATCTGATTTTGACAAGATCCACGAGGTGCCCCAGTCTTTGCTTGACGTAAGTCTGGTTGGTCTCGTTGAGGCGCCCCCACCACATTTGTAGCTCCTTATGCGGGACCGGGATGATTTGGATGTCACCTCTCCCCATCAAGTCTAGAATATGAGAATGTGATTAATTATCCATGGATTATTCGGGCATCAGATTCGTTCAAATCATTATTTACCCTAGACGTGATGAAGGTTGGGCTCCCCGTTTGGATAAAAGGAATACCAAATTGGGGTTCCAACGCTAACCCCATCAGAGGGTATGATGAAATGGACGAAAATAACGATGCCATGCAGATGATATGCTTATGCATGGCGTGAACTGATTCAATCACATGTCACATGTAATCATGAAATGAGAATTAGATCTTCGCACTGGTGTCTGTTGACACCTAAATTTTGATCAACTTTTTTTTTTTTGAAAATTCATAGAAAATCCATAAAAAGTTAAAAAATTGAAAAATCAATTTTGGTGACCTTAGCCAAGCTAAATGAACCATTTTGACCAAAAAAATAATTTTCATAATTTTCATTTTTTTTAATATATTTTCGAAAAATACAAAAAAAAAGAAAAAAAGAAAAAGAAAATCAAGAAAATCAAGAAAAATAATATTTGAGGTCACAAAAGTATATAAAAATAGTTAGTATTTTTATTTTTATTTTATCCATTTTCTGACCTCTTAAATAGTAAAATTCAGGTTTGATTTTAGGTGTTCTTTGATCATCATAAAATTGAATTTGGCAAAAATATTAGTAATGATTAAAAGGAAAAGGAGTGAAAACATCATCATTTAAAAGGAAAAGGGGACTAATCATTTTGTCTTCACTTTTGATTATATTATTATTATTTTTACTTTTTAATATTTTATTATATTATTATTATATTACTATTTCATTATTTTATTTTATTTCTATTTCTATTTATAGTCCCCCCTCATCATCCGTAGAGTCTCTTCTCCGGCTCCTCCTCCTTCTTCTTCTTCTTCTTCTTCTTCTTCTTCCTCTCCCACGCTCATTTTTTTCCCCATATTCTCTCTTCCATTTTTTTTTTTGTCATCACACTACCACCCTCCACATTTCTTGCGTTTCCGGCCGATTGGACCGTTGGATCGAGCTAATTTTTTGTGTACAAGGTCTTCTTGATCCCTTCTTCATATCCACCGTTCGGATCTTTAAACAAATCTCTCAAAGTGGTCGTACAGCAACCAAATCAGAAGCTGTTCCAGGCGTGGGAATTGTATACCCGCCGACATTTCTTGAGTTTCCGGCCGATTGAGCCGTTGGATCGAGCTAATTTTTTGTGTGCAGGGTCTTCTTAACCCCTTCTTCATATCCACCGTTCGGATCTTTAAAAAGATCTCTCCAAGTGGTCGAACAGCAGCCAAATCAGAAGTTGTTCCTGGCGCGGGAACTGTTCATCCGCCGGTATTTCTTCAGTTTTCGATCAATTCGACCATCGGATCGAGGTAAAATTTTGTGTATAATCTCATCTCAATTCTTTCTTCATCTTCACCGTTCGGATGTGTGAAAATAGTTCAACATCCTCCTCATCCGAGCTCGGATTATTGTTTATTTTGTATTTTTTCGTATTTACTGTGTATTTACTTTATGTCATAGCATTTCTATATTTCGCATAAAAGACCCAGAATCGGAAGGCCGAGCCTCCTGTTGGTGTCTAAATATTTACTGTGTATTTTATGTCATAGCATTTCTATATTTCGCATAAAAGACCCAGAATCGGAAGGCCGAGCCTCCTGTTGGTGTCTAAATATTTGATGTGTATTTACTTTATGTCATAGCATTTCTATATTTCGCATAAAAGACCCAGAATCGGAAGGCTAAGCCTCCTATTGGTGTCCAAGGTGTTTTATTTATTTATTTTCTGTAAATCATATTGTGCTACCCCAGAATCGGAAGGCCGAGCCTCCTGCTGGTGGTTTATACCCCCACACATTGTTGCACGAGCACCGACGGACTCCGACGTCGTAAAATTCACCGGATCCCATCTCCTTTGCTTATGTTTATGTTGTATAATGACTTAATATCTTCTTTATTTATTTATTTTTTTTTTGCATTGTGTTGCGTCCTATAAAAACAAAAACAAAAACAAAAAATGCTAGATTGGATGGCTGCAGATGAGCCACGTGTCGTGATCCGATGATTTTCAAAATAAAAAATATTTTTAACATTAAAAGAAATGAATTTCGAATTTTACAAAAATTAAAATGATTCGATTGTCACCGAGACGCCACGTGGCGAGTTAGGGACCATCAGTTGGGATTTATTTTCAGAAAATTTATAAAAAAAAATCAAATAAAAAAAATTCAAAAAAAGTGAATTATTAAGGAAAAATTCAAAAAAAATTGAGAAAAATTGCAGAAAATTCCTAAAAACTTCTAAAAAATTTTGAAGGCTGAAAATGACAAAAAAATTGATTTGTTTCCATTTTTTGGATTTTCTCCCATTTAATCCAAAATGACGATTTTACCCCTCAAAGGGTAAATCGTCTTTGATATTCCGATGAATTATGGAAATTGCTTAGAATTTGGTGATGGGCCAGATAGGTGGCTAAACCTTATGTCTAAGATTTTCACATTTCATTCCCATTTTTAGAAAATGACGATTTTACCCCTTCGAATGGTAAATCGGTTTCTAAAATTCCAGAAAATCATGAAAATTGCGAAAAAATAGGAAATGGGTCAATTGAGTGACCAAACCTATTTTTGACATTGTTTTACTCCGGATTCATTCCGAAATGACGATTTTTCCCTTTTTAGGCAAATCGTCCCTTTTGTCTCAAAATTACGACTTTACCCCTGATGGGTAAAATCATGTCTAAATCATTCCTAAGCTTGATTGATACTTATTTAGGCTAATAGAGCCTTATTAGGAGTGTCATGTTGATTTGGTGTGATTATTTTACATATTTGGATTCATTGATTTGCGCATTTTATTACTGATTGTGATTGCTAGGATAGTCATTCCTATTTGCATGAATTCCTAGATTTAGGATTCGTACTCCACTCATCTGCATGAAATCTTAGGTCAGAAAATTCAGTCAACTTAGGTACCGAAAGGGCGTCAACTCTGACAGTTGACGTAACTAAGTCCCCGAACCCATTTCTCTGGTTATCGCAGAATTGAATAGAAACTCCCGACTATTCAATAGGGTGGTCCAATCATACCCTCCAAAAAATGATTGGTGGCGACTCCATGGCATGCACACTTAGCACATGTCACCAGACCACACTGAAGGTCGACTACGCATACCTCCGTTGCGATTTGGGTAATGGGCCTTGGGAGAGGCCCGCGTCCGACTAGACTGGACGGCCCATTAGCCCTCGAGAGCCCACATGCAACCTCGAGAGGGTCGCGACAGACTGGCGACTCCACTGGGGAATTAGAGAACTTGAGCCGATTAAAAAGTTTATTGGTTTTTCTGACATGTTTTATGCAGATGCTCTTCAAGTTGAGGTACGTACTTTAACCCTTGAGGTGTTAAATGTTTTTGCAGATTGGAGAAATAAGGGGTGAAGTGTTCGTTAACTCTGTCTTATGCAGGTAGGAGTTTAGGATGTATGATTGTGTGGATGTTTATATTGAAGCGGTGTTTGCTAAATGAAATGCATGTTTATTGCTTTAGCACGACACAATGAACACACACAGCCGCGCCTAAAACCTCGGGCGCATTCTTTAGGAAAATAATAGAAGGAATTGAAATTGGAATCTCCGTGAGGAAAAACACGGGGTAATCCATTTTTAATTCTGCTCATTTCGAACTATGGATTGGGTCCCAATGCAACGATAGTTGTGCAATGGAATCGACCCTTTCTAGAACTCGAAGTGGGAGCCTTGGCCTTAGGTTCCAAACCCTATTTTGATTCTTAGAAGTCAAACCTCACTGGTCTCATGCGCATGTATGTGAATGATTGGTACACCTCGAAACCAAAAGGTCATTCAGCGCCGCTTATGAATCAAAATCCAAAGACTTGTGTGAAGAATCAGTCGTGAGTTTAAACGAACTAGGATGGCATGGAAAAGCGCTGGACCACCCTGGAGAGTCAACTGATGAGGGCAAATGCCTTTTGACCGGGGCAGCCAGGTCAAGTGTAAAGACGTGTCGTTCCTAATTGATTTTCAATCAGATACCGGCATAATATTTCCTATCTTTTCCTCTCAGGTGAAAAACAGGTACAGAAGGAAAATCCATTTGTGGATAGACACGAGGGACGTGTTTTACATGGCATACATTTGTCAAAAATGTCCTCATCCGATCACATGCAAGATGATCATGGAACGATGGTGAAACTGTAATCGTTCCAATAAGCCCTTCGAATATTATACCTGACGGGGACCTTTATGTCTTTTGTCCACAGGATAAGATGGTCAAAGACAAACGAAAGAAAATTTGTCTTCCCTATAAGACAGAAAGAAATGTGCCTTCAGCAGATGTCACCCATTGGGATTGCAATGACACATTAAATCAAATTATGAAGAAGGAGCAATCTAATTAGGATTGGCTCTCCCTAAGTCGAAAAAGTTGTATCCGTTCCAAATCAGATTGACTGGTTCACGAGTTGATATGGTTTTTCATTCTTGCAGGTGATGACGAGAATGAATGGGACCACTGAAGAATTTCCACCGTCTTGGATGCCAGAAGTGACCAGAGCGGGGATAGTAAATCCGTAATCGTTTCAATTAAAGCTCCTTACGCGGTGATTGACTCTTTCACTCCTTTCATCGCGCAGGTTGTTGAAGTACTCAATCACGAGTAAACCCAAGCTTACTGATGTCAAATAGCCTGAATGCGTCAATGCGGCAGGATCAAATTGCCTACGACTAAATCAGCCAGCCCCAGACAAAGCATCCAGTGGCTGGGGACAAATCGCTCCGCTACCCGGAAAAGAAAAACATCAAATACTTCAAATGGCGACGATGATCGAGAGAATCACAAAATCGCCACACGAAAAATCCCAAGACCGTCAAGCCATCTAGAGATGGATAAAAATAATTGAAGATTCTGACAATTGAGATAGAAGATCAGAATCGACGAAACCCATGGGAGTGAGTTCTCCCATTTTCTTTGAAGAGGCCAAACCGGGGGCAAACTCTCATGATCCCCCATAAAGACGCATCGGACCAGGGTTATTAAATCCAGAGATAACAAACATCAAGACAAGCCTTACCAAGGCAAAATACTTGAAGAACACCGTCCCTTCAAATGTTGGAAACCCCGAAGGGAGTATCTCTTTCCTGAAATTTCAAATGAAGTCAAAACCTACACCTGTTTCTTCATGTGCAGGTGCATGGACGTTGTCAAAATTGAATTGAAAATTGCCAACAAACACAGAAAGTGCTAAGGCATGTTGCCAGGACAAACGTCGCCCAACTGGGGCAGAACGGCCGTTAATCTCACGAACAACACCCATAAATACAGACGAGAGAAGACATTCCCAAAGTGGATGATGATTGCAGCAAAATGCAGGAATGAATTTAGTTGGGGCAGGCATGAAAAACCATGCCTAACTGGGTGTCGCGACCCGTCCCAATGCGGACGCGGCTAATGGATTACCGATCGCGGGCCTTCCCCCGCAAAAGGGTGCAGATCGCGGGCTTTGGATCGGCGCGGGCCCTCCCAGGCCCATACCAAATCGCGGCGGGAGTATTTTTCAAAGGATTCGACGATAAGAGTCGATTGCTTTCGACCTTCAGTGTGGTCGTGGTGGCATGTGCAACTTGTGCATGCATTTGGAGTCGCCACCGGTCTTTCTTGGAGGGTAGACCGGAAACCTTATTGACCGACTGGGAGAGATCGATCAATTCTGCGGAACCAGAGATTTTGGGTTCGGGGACTTGGTTACGCTGGTGTCATTACCAACGCCCTTTCGGTACCTAACGCAAGTGATTTTCCTAACTAAGAATTCATGCAGGCGCAATTTTGGGTGAGGTAGGTTTGATTCAGGGTTTCATGCAGACTTGAAGACTATTCCTATCAATCACAATCAATTTAAATGAAAGCGCAATCAAATGCATACATAAATCACATCAATGCACGTCGATTCACATCACATGGCCTCCTAGTATAGCCATAAGGGCTTAGGGAAGGCGTGATTTAGGACCGAGGTAAAATGGGAAGATTTGGAGGCGATTTGGCCGGAAGGCCAAAACCGTCATTTCTGGAAAGATCGGGGGGTCAAATGACCCGGAATAGGTAATGGCCAATTGAATGTGGCCATTTCCTATTTTCTGGAATTTTTTTAGAATTTTTTAGAATTTTTCCGAATTTTTTGAATTTTTTTTTATGATTTTCTATTTTTTATTGAATTTTTTTATTTTTTTTATTTTTTTTATTTTTTTATTTTTTATTGAATTTTTGAATTTTTTTTATTTTTTTATTATTAAAAATAATAATAATAATAATAATAATAAATCGGACCGGGTCGGATGACCCGGCCCACGCCCGGATCCGTGACCCAGACCCGGCCCGCCTCCTCTCTGGTCAAAACGGCGCCGTTCCACGAATCGGACGGACGCCTCAGATTGAGACACGTGGCGCTCCCGGGACCGTCAGATTCTTTTATTATTTTTTTTATATTTTATACTTTATTAATTCCGCGCGCTGACGTGGCCGCCACGTGGGCGCCACGTCTGTGTTGACCGGTCAACGTGCGTTGACCGGTCAACCCTCGACCGGAGAAGACGACCGGCGCCGGCGTTCGATCGCCGGCGCCTCGTCGGAAGGCGATATCTCGGCCCTCCGACGTCCAATTCGCGCGAAACTAACGGCATTAGACTCGTATGAACCTCGCCTACAACATACCGAGAGCTCGTTATAGCAGAAAATCAAATGACCGACTTGCCATCTCCGACCGAAACTACACCGCCGGCGAGGCATGGTTCTAGCTATCCTACACGTTACATGACTAATATAAGTTGTTGGGGAGCATTCTAAGAGTTCCAGAAGACTTACCTGACCCACGCAGGACTTCGGTTTGGTCGGAAACGAACTCCGGAGCCCACGGCCGATCGAAGGACGTCGGCGGCCAACTCAGATATTTACTCAACGAAATCATGCGCGATCAAAGGCAAAAATGATCAGTGATACGCAAGGATTAATTCTAGATCAACCATTCGTGAAACGAACGAGTGAAAATGGAGATGCCATTGAAGGCCGAGAAGGAGCTCAAACGTGTATCTTCCCTTTTCGGCGGTCTCCGGCGAGTCTGATGAGCATGGGGGCTTCCTCGTGACGTCGCCGAGCTCGGAGGATGGTCTGCTAGCTTCGGTTCTCCTCTGGGCGTGACGACGAGAGTTCGTGAGCTTCGGTCGAGCTCGGTGGCTATGACGGCGCGGCGACGACGTGACGGACGGACCACGGTCGAGGAGGATGAAGGCTGATAGTGATGATGACGAGCGAGCGGGAGGAAGTGGTCATCAGTTCGGCTTCGGAGGTCCTCTTTGGGTCGTCGTCCTCTCGGTCAGAAGAAGAGAGAAAAAAAAAAGAGAGCGCCGCGCCCATGGGAGAGAGAGAGAGAGAGAGGAGCGTTTGTCGGAAGGAAAAATAAAGAAAAATAATAAAATAATAAAAAAGTAATAATAATAATAATAATAATAATAACAATAAAATTAAGACAACATGATTGGTCAAATGTTCCCCCTTTTCCTTTTATTATCTTTCACTCTTTTTTATTACTTTATATATTTCTTTTGAAAATAAAATAAAATAAATAATAAAATAAAATAAATAAAAATAAAAATAAAATTATATATATATATACATATGAAAAGATATATTATTTTTTGTTCAAAATGGTCCCTTTAGCTTGGCTAAGGTTACCAAAGTTGATTTTGTAATTTTCAACTTTTTATGGATTTTCTATAAATTTTCGAAGCATAAATGTTGGTCAAAATTTAGGTGTCAACAGCTGCCCCTCTTTGAGAGGAATCTCGTTAGATGTTTCTCTCAAAGACAAGGTGACACCTCAATCCTGATCGACTCGACTCAGAAAACTAAAGGAAAAAGAGTCATGACATCCGTTTTTTCATGCTCGTCAATGTGTGCTCTTTCTTGAAGGGGAAACATTCGCTTGACATGGGGGAGTGAGATAGTAGAGGGACATACCTGCCACTTACCTGTCCGATGTTCGTGCGATTCTCGCGGTGTCTGATGAATTCAAGAGAATTTCTAGGAACTCGTTACTAGAGTATCCTAGAGAGGTTAAGCTCTGACCCGTATGGTAGGTCGAACCATAATGGGATTCCTAACTGATAGGAATCTAAGGAAGACGCGTCCCATTTGAGATTTGCCAATGATTTTGATCCATATGGTGGATTGGACCATTGAGTTGACCATTTAAGTGATTGTCACTATTGGATTGACCCTTCAGGCGGTTTCTACCTTTGATTGACCCTTCAGGCGGTTTCTACCATTATTTTGACCCTTCAGGCGGTTTCTACCTTGTGTTGACCCTTCAGGCGGTTTCTACCATTGGTTGACCCTTTAGGCGGTTTCTACCTTACATTGACCCTTCAGGCGGTTTCTACCATTGGTTTGACCCTTTAGGCGGTATCTACCTTTGTTTTGACCCTTCAGGCGGTTTCTACCTTTGTTTTTCTTTGAAAAGGGGTCTCATGACGAGGGTTCTCCACGTCCGATGAGACTGTTTGATTTTTGAAAAGGGGTCTCATGGCGAGGGTTCTCCACGTCCGATGAGACTGTTTGATATTTTTGAAAGGGGGTCCTAAGACGAGGGTTCTCCACGTCATGCTAGGACTGTTTGATATTTTTGAAAATGGGTCCTAGGACGAGGGTTCTCCACGTCATGCTAGGACTTGGGTCTGTTGAGGCGACATTCTGGGAGCTGGGTTCTCCAGGTATCCTGCAGAAGTTTGAGCTTGAAAGATTTTTCTTCACCAAGAAAACGTTAGTAATTTTTGGGAAGACCACGGCTGCCCATTTGACAAAAACCGTATGACTTAAGTTTTAATTGTGGAATGTGCGTTTTGATGCTGGAGGTTGTCCAAAGCATTCTTGCAACATGCAAATGTGATCACAAATCCCTTGCACGGAAAATCTGGATCAAACAATTTGAAATTTCCAAAAAGAGTTTGTTCAAAACATCTATTTGAGAATTTCTCATCCAAGAGGGCTCCTCACCGCTCTGTGATAATGGTCTTAAGGAATGCGCCAACTTCCTATTAACCCGTGCCTAGGTTTTAGGATCATTCGCAGCGCATACATTTTGATCGGTCGGGAGGTCTTCCATGGGACCGTAATGTTGGGCTTGGTTATTGATCTTCAAGAGGGACTCACTTTTGAGTCGAGGTCATTTGAATGAAATTCTTCACCATCTGCTCCGGGTTTACAAGTCGAGAACCCTGCAAAATGAGAAAGAAATAGTCTTGCTCGTACTTCTTCGAGCTAAGCTATATGTTAACCCAAATGTCTTAGTCAGAGAAGACTGTTTCAGGGTTATGACATTGGTAGGATTGGGGACCGAAAAAGGCTTGTTTTTTTGTCCAGAATTTATGAGGGGATTGACATTGGTGATCATTGCAAATTCGTCACCTGTCTTTTCCATTCTGCATATTCAGTTTTTGAGGTGTGCAACCGCTTTTGAGGTGCGCACAAGTCCTTTAGAGAGCGTCTCTTGTTGCATTCAGAGACCGATAATTCTCTCTATATCTTTGCTCCGCGCTTGACGCCATTTGGGGAGTAGCCCTTTTGATACTACTCTTTTAGGAATTTCCTCTTTTCCCGACCAGACTTTACTGGGGATCAATCAAACAGCTTATGCGAGCATCGGCCTTGCTTTTACCAGGCACTTTGCTTTTTCTTATCTGATGCTGGGGATTTCTTTAATCCCTTGTCGCAAGCGGGATGCTTGGCAATTGTGCTAGATATATGACTTGGCTCTTAGCACGCTTGAGTATCGACTTAGTAGCTTTTTCGTAAACCCTAGGTCTTGAACTCCCTCGTTTCTGAAGTGATGTTGCATCCGTCTTGGAAAGTGCAATGATCACCAACGGGTTTATGAAATGATTTTGCAGGCTCAACTTGGCTATGCAAAGGATTCGGTGTGTGGGATAGAGAAATGAATGCTTCTCATCATCCTATGGCACTTGGATTACCATATAAACAACACACAAAGATTAATGTTAGTCCGAGCAAGAAAATTTCTAACCATTTCCTCCTGATGCTGCTGGACTCACCTCCATTTTGCCCCGATGTGGGGTGGTTCTTGACAGGGTTAAGAATGAAAATCGCCGTTCAAGGGGTTATCAACGGTTACCTGTAGTGTTTAGGGGATATGAAACGAACGCCTCCGTCGTCCCAATCCATGTAATCGCTGCGAATGGTCCCTACCTCCGTAGGTACATATTTTGCCATCCGATTCACTTCCCTCATCTCTCAAGTGTATGTAGGATGTGTTTGGACTGGGTTCGCCTCTCTTTTGAGTAAACTTCCTTTTGAATGATTTGACAAATAATCATATTCGGAAAAATTCATTTCTTTCTTTCCCAAAATTTATCCATCGAGGGGATTTTGTGATGTATCGTGCATGTTTTATTCATGCTTTGGGCAACCTCCCGATTTAAATCATGAACATCGATGCATTGGATAATTTTCATGACGGCTAAAGGGATTTTAACATTCTTTATCTCCAGCTAACTGGGAAAGGGATACTTACCTACCTGTCGCGGCTGCAGACCCCTGCAAATGTAAAGAAAGCATATCATTGTAGGTTCACAAATTTTTCAAAAATCGAAACGATACATCCTACCCTTGGTCATGTACTATGGCGAGTAGTACATGGGATGTAAAAACTTGTTCCTCTGCAAGGCGACTCCCCTGCCAAGGATAGACAACGAGTATCAATTCATATCCTCGAATTCAAGACAAATTGGGACGATACAACTTTACTCTTGATTTTCATCCCATTCTGATGTGGCGTGTTGATATGAACAACATCTATCAAATCCGCCTATCCATGCTTGGAGTGTTTGTAACATCAATGGTTCATCTGCCCCCAGCTGGGCAGCGTCTGTTCTGCTATTTGAACGCATGACTCCTTAAGTGATTTATCCATGTTTATCATCTGAGAAGGAAAAGAAAGAAGACATTATTTCGGTATCCGATTGGAGATCGTTTAGGAACGATACATCGTTTTACCAAATGGGTGGCTTCGCGGCCAGATGCATTTCGCATTGAAGGGGTGGATTCCATTATGCTCTGCGAACGATGATCATTGCTTGGGGAGCTCGCCCCTGAGCTTAAAGATGCTCAAAAGGTAAGGCGGATCTTCGTACGACTAGTTTTAAGCGTAAATGAGAAATGCCCCCATGGGAGCCTTACAATGGGATTGCCAATACATTCATTCAGGCTATTCAACCTCTTTTCTCCGAACATTTTTTTACAAATCGCGCCTTGAATCAAACACCTGATCGTCGGCTCTGTATCACTATTGCAAGAGTCCGCCAGCTTCAGGCTGATCGAGCCAGAAATTGAGTTCCTCTCCAAGGAAATCGCTCGAATCTCCGAGCCATTGATGCTCAAGTCGAGTGTCACCGACCGCTGGCGATAGATCATTCTCGCCTTGGATGATTTGATTCCTCGAGCTGGAACCTCCCTTGTTGACCGGCAAATATGTAGACATGTCCCATGTAAATGTTGGATTTGCCATGGGAAGAGCACTAGCAACAGGTTGGTACTCAAATTGGGGAGTTCCTATTTGCGGGAACTGCGGTATATACACTTGAGGGGTATTGAGACTGCTTGGTGGAGCGTTCTGATTTGGGTTAGAGGAGTCGGTGACATGGTTGCTGGTCTCGTCAACACCGAAACATGGTTGGGTGTTCCCGGCTCTACAATCATCGTGGTTGCAGTTATGACCAACATTTAAGTTCGAACCAGCTCCATCCGAGCTTAGTGTCACCAGTCCCTCTTTTAGCAACCTCTTGAAATATCCAAGGTGGCTCGCGACGTTAACTTTAGAGAGTCCCGGCACGTTCAGGATTTCGTGTATGCGCGTTGATCGTGCCGTGTCGATCCCCAACTGTCGAACTGTATCAACAAATTTCTGATGGAGTTCAGCAGTCCAAGAAAATCGCGCTTTCTTGTCAACAAGAACAGCTTGCCGACTAATCTCTATGAGATCTGATTGTGTTGGAAACTGCTCTTGTAAGCCTTCGACGGTATCTGACTGCACCGGAAGACATTGCGAAAGGCATTGTAACATATGAGCACTACCAATCTCTAGAAGTGGCTCTTCGGAGAATATTTCACTGATGAGAATATGGTTATTGCAATCAAGGCAAGTGGCACTGCTCAGTGCTTCCTCATATCTAGCGCTTTCTGTTCGAAGCTTTTCATTTTCTTCCTTCAGAATCGCTAGCTCCTGCTGTCTATGTAGATTCCCCAGCCGGGCTCGTTTGTTACGGAACCACTTATTGACCTTCCCAGGCTCCCACCCTAACTCTCGACCTAGCTCAACCCTCTGCTTCTCATCTGGATGGAGGCATTCCTCGAAGAAAAAATCAAGCTCCCGGTCTTGACTTGAAGTATGGTGAAGGGGATGTTTTCCTTTCTGATGCTGATCACTGCTATGGGCATTGTTTTCATTACCACAACCTTGAGTTTCATCGTTGGAAGTGTCGATCTCCATGACCATCGTGCCGGATTCGGTCCCGTGATCTTCAAATTCTTCCAGCAGTTTAAGCTCGGAGACTTCTAAGTTGGGTGTTTCCAACAAATGACGGTATCCTTGGAACATTTTGGATCGAAGTATCATTGACTGATCATCGCAGAAGTCATCTGATCCTTCGAAATATTGATGCATGGGTTGGGTAGTATCGCCCGACTGGTTCTTCGAGCTGGAACCTCCATTTCTTCTCGAGAACATGAGAGGGGAGTTGATCGATTGACCCCCATAAGCATCTCCTACTTGGGAATTAGGGAAACAAAAATGCTCAACGCATTCCCTTGTTAGATCCTTTGAAACCACATGCCCTAGTTCGGCAAGTCCTTGGGCACTAAGCGCAGAAAGCTCATTAGTAAGCGGAAAAACAGCGACGGATGGGTGCTGCGCCTGCTGCATCTGTGGCACACACTCTTGAAGAAAATTGGGATGACTCAGATGAATATTCTGATCAATTTCCCAATAAGTGTTGAATTTGTAACCGAGGTTAGCATGACGCTGTCTTAGCGCTCTTCTGTAACAACCGAGGTGATTTGAGACCATAGCCTTGGTAAGTTCTGGTGCATTCAGGGCCTCCATTACTTTCTTCGGGCGTGCATAGTCGAGCCCTATTCGCCGAACCACGTCTAAGAACCGGCGGTGAAGCTCAAGGGGCCACGCGAAAATCTTCTTCTCTTGGTTCAGAATAGCGTCGACAGCTTGACGGCTGATCTTTAACCCTTCTCGAGCAGGATCTGATCCTGCCATAAGTCGTTGTGGAGAAGACTCTTGGGCTCTGACGTGGTGACTCTCATCATAGTGGCATATATTCCCTCCTTCAGAAGGCACTGGCACTATCTTTGTGGGATTGATTTGTTCATGTACATTACCAGTATTTTCGATCCTAGCAGAAGGTTTAACGGGAAACAATCTATTGAGAGTGGTAGGGCCACCGCAGTTAGGGCAGACAATAGTGCTAAGAACTTCTTCATACCTCATGTTCTTTGTTCGAAGCTTCTCGTTCTGTTCCTTTAGAAACGCGGTCTCCCGTTGTTTGTACTGATTACTCAGCTTGGTTCGTTTATTTTGAAACCAATTCAAGATCCTCAAAGGGCTCGTCCCTAGTTTTTGACCCAACTTCTTCCTCTGTTCTGTGTCCGGGAAAGGGCATTCCTTGAAGATAGCTTCAAGTATCTGGACCTCATCCGGAGTGTAGAGCTGGCGACGCTTTCTTTTCTGGTGCGGATCATCGTCGCTGGCGTCTTGGTCGCTGAGGGCTTGAGTCTCCTGGATGGTCGAGTCGATTTCCATATCCTTCGTGACGAATTCATTTCCGAGGTCTTCAAATTCCTCTAGCCGTTCAAGTTCGGAAACATTCAGGTCAGGCGTTTCCAACAGATGATGGTACCCCTTGAACATTTTGGGTCGAAATGTCTTTTCCTGATCTTCGTTCGCTTGATCTTCTCCACCCTTTCTCAGATGTTTGCCTTCTCTGTAATTATCAGAGATTAGGCGTGTTCCAAGAAGCGTCGCTTTGAAATCGAGTAACGAGCGTCTGACGGGCGTTCCTTTCGAGACTTCGTGATTCCCCCCGTCCGTTCTTACTCTCTCTTGCCTGAGTGGAGCGTGCAGATTTCCCGTGTCGGCTTTTGCTTTATCGAGCATTACGCCTGTCCCCCTAGCTCGGTCTCCAAAGTAATAGGTCCGCCGGCCTTTAGGTGTTGTTACCTTTTCTAAGCCCGAAATCACGGGACAGAGGTGGATCTGTGACTCACCAGGGATGTATTAATGAGGCTTGATTAGCCCTGCTGCGTATAGAAAAATTATTGCAGCTTTCCCTTTCTCGTTCGAGCGTTAAAGGGCGAGAGGTTGACATCGAGGAGATTAACATTTCGATCTAACCTCTCAAACACTCCTCCATCATTCCTTCTTTTCTCTGTCGTTGAATCGCAGATGGCTTCCTCTCCTGTACCCGCTGCCTCAGCCGAAGCTTCAACCCAATGGGAGAGGTTTTATCACCTCTTGGGTAGAGGTTATGGCTACATAAACAGTCATCCTGAAGCTGAGGTTGAAGTTCGTACTCTGATTCCGGCCCTGGATACTGTGTGTATTGAAGGTACGAAACTTCAAAGGGAGTTTGTGATCTTCCCAACTCTCTTCAACAATTTCCTGCAGGCTTATGAAGTTGCTAGCCGGGAGGTCACTTTGGCTGGTATCGTGCGAGCCCGTTATCAGGACCGAACTGAGTCTCTGATGTTAGCCATGCTGACGGCCGATAACCATAAAAGGGCTGTTGAATACGCCCACGCCCAGGTTTCGATGTTGGTCCGTGAGAGGGACAACTTGGTGGAGCGTCTGGCTCTTTTTGACACCGCCTTTGAGCAAGATCAGCACAACCTCGTGCTGAGGTTCCAGTGTGCCTGGTTGGAGGAAAGGCTTGAAGACCTGAGCATGGATATAGCTCGCGGGAGGGTGCTGGCTCAGGACTTAGAGCTTGAATTCGAGTACTATGAGACCAAGGTGAACGACCTTAAGGAGAAATGTCGCCTCCTTTTCTTCAAGCTTGTAGACCTCGATTCCCAGAGTGTGGGTTGTAAGCAAGGCATGGATAGCATGGAGAATCAATTGAGCTCATTTGTGATGCTCATTAGAACTCACTTTGGATTTACGGCTCCTCCTCAGTTGTCTGTTTGTAAAGTCTCCTGTTAAGTGCTATAAATGAGAGTGTATGTACATTTCCGCTTATCCTTCGCAAGATTCAATATTGCCCTTGGTTTCGCAATCATAGTGTTTGAGGCAACTGACGATCTTTCCGCTTTCGAGCCCGCTCACGTTATGTTTGTAACCTATGCTGTCACGTTTGCCTTCGTGCGCTTGGTCGATTTACCTCGAACCCATCGTGACAAAAGATTGTTGTAGCTAAACATGATGATGTTAGCAAGCATCATTGTGTGAAATCAACCCTAGGCCTTAAAGAAGAAAGGAACTGCTCCGATTGAAACTTTACAATGCGCAAATAAGAAATAAGTTCTACTTGTGTACAAGCCCCCTCCTTTTCTCTGGGTATGTTCGATCACCACCCCATCATGTCTGGGTTCAGGTGCGCGGTCATCGACTCCAGATCATGGCCGTGAAGGTTTGCTAGCCTCCTCCTGATGGATTCTTCGAACTGTGACCACCATCTTTGTTTGAGAAGAAAAGAGGAGGGTCGACCTCTTTCCTATCAAAAGCGTGTCTCACTCAGAGATCAGGGAAGCAAAATTGTTCGAAGTGTTCCCCCACTAGATCATCTGAGATTATATGCCCTAGTTGGGCGAACTCCTGAACATTAGACGTCGTGGGTGGATCAGCAGCAGGAAGAGCGCCGGTGGACGGCCGCTGCTCGAGCGGGGAAGTGTATATTTGTTGCACCGGTGGCACGTATTCTTGAGGAACATTAAGATGACTGATAGGGCTATATTGACCAATTCTCCAACAGTTGGTGGTAGAGCTACCGGCTTGGTTGGTATCGAGACTCGGCAGGGCTCTTCTTGAGGCATGGCTGTTGCATTCGTAGCCGTACCTAATGTTCAAGTTCGAGTCGGGCTCTTCTAGGCGCCGTGCGGCATGACGCCGTCGTAGCTTCCTGCGGTAACCATTAAGGTGGTTTGCGACTAACCTTCTAGCGAGCCCCGGTTCATTCATGACCTCATGTACGCGTGTTGGGCATAATGAGTCATTCCCTATTTGGTGAACCGCATCAAGGAATTTTCTGTGAAGCTCTGGAGACCATATGAACTTCTTTTGGCGACTCAGGATAGCATCCGTGACTCGGCGATCATTCCTCGATTCACTCTCGGCGGGGTCTGGTTGTGCCAGAGGTTGTTGCAGGGGAAGCTGGTTGACTTCGAACTGGTCTGTGGTGATAGTAAGTCCATTGTCAGGGAAATTGTAGTAACGCGCCTCCCCTCTTTCCAAAGGTGGTTTGAGGGAGTGGGGTGGCGGACGACCACCTGCGATTCTCATAGAAAACTTATCACGGAACATTTCGCGAGTGTCGATAGAACCACCGCAGTTAAGGCAAGCGGCGTTGATGAGGACTTCCTTACACCACATGTTTTCTGCTCGAAGCTTGGCGTATTCTTCTTTTAGAGTTTCGAGCTCTTGACACTTTCCCCGAACCACTGATCTGGCCCGTCTGTTTTGAAACCAGTGCTTGACCCTTAAGGGTTCCATCTCTAATTTCCGGGCTAATTTTCTTCTTCGTCTCGTATCCGGGTAACGGCACTTATTGAAGGCGGCTTCGAGTATCTGGATTTCCTTCTCAGTATAGAGCCGGCGACGTCTTCTTCCACGAGATGGGACATCGCCGCTGCCGTCGTTGTTGCTGCTACTGTCGTCGTCGCCACCACTGTCATCGTCGCTGCCCTGATCCTGAACCTCGTTACCAGCAGGGTTGGGTAGTATGGTTTCGACATCTGGCTCGATCCCAAAGACTTCGAGGTCTCCCAACTGCACATTACCTAGGACATTTGGGTCAGTCATCTCCAACAAATGACTATGACTGTTAAACATACTGGATCAAGAAAAGGTTTGTTCGTACTTTTTTAATCACTCAAGGTCTTGTAATCCTCTTCCTATGTTTACTCTCTCTAAACTTTCTTTTGAGTGACTTTGCGTATTCAGGAGTCGCTCTTCGAGCATGGAAGACGATCACCAGGCGAGCGCTCTTCTAGAGATTTTGAGTTTCTCGTCTTGTCGTCTTCCTTCCTTTTCATGGTGGAGAGATCACGGATCGCTTTTCTTTCCTCGATAGCCGAACCTGTCCCCCACTATCTCTCAAAAGACTAAATTACGTCCACCACCCGCTCAGCTTTTCATCATGACAAAGCTATCAACCCTATCGCGGCTCCTTCGATATCTGCGCTCGACTCCCGCTCCATCTCAATAATGGTGAAATAGACAACTCTTTTACAACTTTTCAAACTCGTCAGGCCTGAAATCGCGGATCGAGACATGTCTGATGCTTCACGGGAGGAGCAGCCCCTGCTTTACATTAACTACCCCGGCTCCACAAGCATTATTGCTGTAACTTTTCTCCATTTTTGAGCTACTATGAAACGAGGAGAAGGTTAGTGCTCTCATTTGCCCAGCTTTCACTTTCATTCATTCCATCGCACTCGTCTTCCTCTCCATCCTTCCAACAAGAAATGGCTTCGTCTTCTGCTTCTTCCTCTGACTCTTCCCATGCTTGCGTCTTTTCAATCGCAGTCCCGGCCCGATGGGAAAAACTCTATAATCTCTTGGGTCGGGGCTATGCTTACATAGCCGATCATCCGGAGATCGAGGCTGAGATCCGCGTTCTATTTGCGGCCACAGACACTACTTCCATCGAGGGTACTGAGTTGGAGAAGGAGTATAAAACATTCCCAGCCCTCTTTGCAAACTTTCTAGAGGCTTACCGCGTTGCTCACCGTGAAGTTCTCGTGGCTCGTGTCTTGCGAGCCCGCTACGAAGACCGCTGTGACTGCCTGACGTTGACTAACTTCGTGGCTGACAGCCACAACAAGCTTATGGAAACTGCCAACGAGCGGGTCTCGACGATGCTTCGTGAACGTGGACATTTGGTGGAGCGTTTGGCCTTGTGCCTGATCACTTATGAGCACGATCGTCGTAACATCATGTTGAAGTTTCAGAGCGATTGGCTGGAAGAGCGACTCGATACTGTTACGGCGGATGTATCCCGTGGGAGGGAATTGGTCCGGGACTTGGAACTTGCTGCTGAAGATCACAAGGCCAAGGTTGCTGACCTTAAGAATGAGTGCAAGCGCCTTCTTCTCCGACTCGCGGATCATGATATACGGAGCGGTGAGTGTAGGCAAGGAATCAACCATATGGAGGGCCAATTGAGCTCCTTCGTGCTGCTGATTAGGGCTCAGTTCGGCTTTACTTTTCTGCCTCGCTAATCTGTATTAATCTGCTTTGAAAGTCTTTCGATTGAGCGAAAGTGAATGAAAGCTCATGTGTGTGTGTTTTAGCTTTTTATATGGTCCATTTCTTCGAGCATCCGAACATCTTCAACTTGGGTGAGCTGAACTATAATATCAATAAGTTGAGCAAATATGTCCTGATTTTCTAACTTGCTCATGATCAGATGAAAGAATAGCCTCAGATTCATCCAGGAGAAGATTTCTCTCTATTACCTATTTTTCACCTGCAAATGAAATGACTGGATCAGAAGAAATAATTTGAAAAAGAAAGCATAAACCCCTTTCAATCTTATGCTTGCTCGTGATTAATAAGGACAAAAACTTTTACAAGGATAATGCGAAAAGCTTTTATCAATATTCCTCGAAGGAAAGCATACTATTGAAAGGAATGTAATTCACGATAATCGCTTTTGACCAACGACGCGTTTTAAATTTAATTGAAGATACGGCATCCAAACAATTTGGACATCTATCTCGTCATTAAATTCGAAACAATGCCGGTACTCTTGATCAATTATCGTGGATTACCAGCGGCGTAACATGTGCATGAACCGATTCAAGTGTATAATTCCTTCTAGCGAAATTGGGGTTGGATTACCCTATACGACCAAAAGGTCGTGCAAGACTTCCAATTAATTTCCTCTAAAGGAATTATAAACTTGACTTGGGAGTATTTGGATGATTAGAGAAAATGCCACTATCACATTCCCATGACCCGTCAAAAGAAATACAACCAAGCTCCATCTGAATGTATACACCAATAGATCCCTACTACAATCACTCTAAGGGGTGAGATAGAGAAAACTTCGATAAAAATAAACCCTATACAAGAGGATTAGTAATGAAAAATAAAACAAAGGAATGTGATCCTAACGTTCAAGGATGCCCCAAGCTCGATCTGTGACTTCCGGATCACTTGCCCCAACTCGTCATCTTCATTGGACGATATCTCAATAATGTCCATAGTAGGCTCCTTTGTTGCTCACTCGGTGTTCGCCATGGGATATCGTCCTCCTCGTCTTCTATCAAGGACGTTTGGGAAAAACACACACATCTATCCTTGAAATGGCATTTAATCTAATCACCAGAATGCAATGAATGAAATGCCTATATTTATACGAACTGTAATAGATTTGATTTGAGGGATAGAGAGTCTTACCAACCAAACTCGTCGACTTATGTGCGGTTTTAGGTGTACCAACCGCCCAAAGACATGCGCATGAGACAAGTGATGGTAAACTTCTAAAAATCAGAGGGTTCGGCACCTAAGGTTAAGGTTCCCACCTCGAGTTCTAGAAAGAGCCGATTCCATTGCACAGCTATCGTTGCATTGGGACTCGATCCATAGTTCGAAGCGAGCGGAATTGAAAAGTGGATTACCCCGTGTTTTTCCTCACGGAGATTCCATTTTCAATTCCTTCTATTGTGTTCCTAAAGGCGGCGCCTGGGGTTTTAGGCGCGGTTGTGTGTGTCCATGTGTCGTGATCATCACAATGCAAGTCATGCACAACAGTTTATCAATCAGCACTTCAAATCATCCACACAACATACATTCCTACGCCCAACCTGCATAAGACAATGTTAATCACGGACTACACCCCTTATTTCTCCAATCTGCAAAACATATAACACCTACCATAAGCGGACTTACCTCACCTTCAAGAGCGCCTGCATGGTTAGAAAAATCACTCAGCGTTTTAATTACGGCCTAAGTCCACTTGAGGTCTAGAACGATAGGTTCTAGAACAAAGTCCCCAGCGGAGTCGCCAGCTGTCGCGACCCGTCCCAATGCGGACGCGGCTAATGGATTACCGATCGCGGGCCTTCCCCCGCAAAAGGGTGCAGATCGCGGGCTTTGGATCGGCGCGGGCCCTCCCAGGCCCATACCAAATCGCGGCGGGAGTATTTTTCAAAGGATTCGACGATAAGAGTCGATCGCTTTCGACCTTCAGTGTGGTCGTGGTGGCATGTGCAACTTGTGCATGCATTTGGAGTCGCCACCCGGTCTTTCTTGGAGGGTAGACCGGAAACCTTATTGACCGACTGGGAGAGATCGATCAATTCTGCGGAACCAGAGATTTTGGGTTCGGGGACTTGGTTACGCTGGTGTCATTACCAACGCCCTTTCGGTACCTAACGCAAGTGATTTTCCTAACTAAGAATTCATGCAGGCGCAATTTTGGGTGAGGTAGGTTTGATTCAGGGTTTCATGCAGACTTGAAGACTATTCCTATCAATCACAATCAATTTAAATGAAAGCGCAATCAAATGCATACATAAATCACATCAATGCACGTCGATTCACATCACATGGCCTCCTAGTATAGCCATAAGGGCTTAGGGAAGGCGTGATTTAGGACCGAGGTAAAATGGGAAGATTTGGAGGCGATTTGGCCGGAAGGCCAAAACCGTCATTTCTGGAAAGATCGGGGGGTCAAATGACCCGGAATAGGTAATGGCCAATTGAATGTGGCCATTTCCTATTTTCTGGAATTTTTTTAGAATTTTTTAGAATTTTTCCGAATTTTTTGAATTTTTTTATGATTTTCTATTTTTTATTGAATTTTTGATTTTTTTTATTTTTTTTATTTTTTTATTTTTTATTGAATTTTTGAATTTTTTTTATTTTTTTATTATTAAAAATAATAATAATAATAATAATAATAAATCGGACCGGGTCGGATGACCCGGCCCACGCCCGGATCCGTGACCCAGACCCGGCCCGCCTCCTCTCTGGTCAAAACGGCGCCGTTCCACGAATCGGACGGACGCCTCAGATTGAGACACGTGGCGCTCCCGGGACCGTCAGATTCTTTTATTATTTTTTTTTATATTTTATACTTTATTAATTCCGCGCGCTGACGTGGCCGCCACGTGGGCGCCACGTCAGCGCCACGTCTGTGTTGACCGGTCAACGTGCGTTGACCGGTCAACCCTCGACCGGAGAAGACGACCGGCGCCGGCGTTCGATCGCCGGCGCCTCGTCGGAAGGCGATATCTCGGCCCTCCGACGTCCAATTCGCGCGAAACTAACGGCATTAGACTCGTATGAACCTCGCCTACAACATACCGAGAGCTCGTTATAGCAGAAAATCAAATGACCGACTTGCCATCTCCGACCGAAACTACACCGCCGGCGAGGCATGGTTCTAGCTATCCTACACGTTACATGACTAATATAAGTTGTTGGGGAGCATTCTAAGAGTTCCAGAAGACTTACCTGACCCACGCAGGACTTCGGTTTGGTCGGAAACGAACTCCGGAGCCCACGGCCGATCGAAGGACGTCGGCGGCCAACTCAGATATTTACTCAACGAAATCATGCGCGATCAAAGGCAAAAATGATCAGTGATACGCAAGGATTAATTCTAGATCAACCATTCGTGAAACGAACGAGTGAAAATGGAGATGCCATTGAAGGCCGAGAAGGAGCTCAAACGTGTATCTTCCCTTTTCGGCGGTCTCCGGCGAGTCTGATGAGCATGGGGGCTTCCTCGTGACGTCGCCGAGCTCGGAGGATGGTCTGCTAGCTTCGGTTCTCCTCTGGGCGTGACGACGAGAGTTCGTGAGCTTCGGTCGAGCTCGGTGGCTATGACGGCGCGGCGACGACGTGACGGACGGACCACGGTCGAGGAGGATGAAGGCTGATAGTGATGATGACGAGCGAGCGGGAGGAAGTGGTCATCAGTTCGGCTTCGGAGGTCCTCTTTGGGTCGTCGTCCTCTCGGCCAGAAGAAGAGAGAAAAAAAAAAGAGAGCGCCGCGCCCAGGGGAGAGAGAGAGAGAGAGAGGAGCGTTTTTCGGAAGGAAAAATAAAGAAAAATAATAAAATAATAAAAAAGTAATAATAATAATAATAATAATAATAATAACAATAAAATTAAGACAACATGATTGGTCAAATGTTCCCCCTTTTCCTTTTATTATCTTTCACTCTTTTTTATTACTTTATATATTTCTTTTGAAAATAAAATAAAATAAATAATAAAATAAAATAAATAAAAATAAAAATAAAATTATATATATATATACATATGAAAAGATATATTATTTTTTGTTCAAAATGGTCCCTTTAGCTTGGCTAAGGTTACCAAAGTTGATTTTGTAATTTTCAACTTTTTATGGATTTTCTATAAATTTTCGAAGCATAAATGTTGGTCAAAATTTAGGTGTCAACACTGGGGCAAGTGAATCATTTGTACGCCGGACGTTTCTTCTCTGGCAAAATCCAGGAACGCAATGACATAGTCGTCCGCATCAGAAGTAAACCCCAAGATACAAATTTGGGTGAACGGTAACTTTGTATCGTTCCAATTTGATCTCCAAAGATCCCACATGTAACATGAGTTTTTCCTCATTTAGCAGGAAGGCGTTGGCGCCGAAAGCCACAAAAGAAAAGAACTCACTAATTGGGGAGCGAACAAAATTATCGGCCTTGGAAGTCATGCACTCCAAGAAATGGTCTTTGATTATAAGATCGAGTGGAGGGTAAAAAGTATCGCTTCCACACATCATGCTTTGACATGCATTCCGATAACAATTTCCTTTTTCCTTGAATAAAAGGAACTTTGAAGAATGGCGCTGGAATGCGCCCAAAAACACAAATAGATCTCCTCTAGGGCAAATCCTTGAGAATGATTCATCGCCAACCAAACGGAGGGATCGTGGCCACAATATAGTTGGCCAATTTCTGCAAGCCGCGCGTTTGTGTTCAAATGAAAACGCCAAGCAAGAACAAGGCGGTATCGTTCCAATTTGTCTTGAATTTTGGAACGCAAACTGACACTTATTGTTTGTTTTTTACAGGGGCTCGCCATCAAGGCAAAACGGGTTTTCACATCCTATGTATTACCCGTTGGAATACATGACCAAGGGTAAATTGTATCGTTCTAATTTTTTGAAAAATTCGTGAACGTACAATAACATGTTTCTTCCGTATTTTCAGGGATCTCCAGCCGCGGGGGACAGGTAAGTATCCCTTTCCCCAATCCATTGAAGATGTTAAATAAAAAACAGAGAGAAAAAGAAAAGCTTTCAGAATCAAATGTCTAGAAAATACATAGAATTCAAACTTCATTGGCATTCATGTTTTAAAACAGGAGGTTGTCTGAACATGAATAAGAACATGCATGGTGCATCATAAAATCCCCTTGACGGGTAAAATTTTTGAAGAAAATGAAAGAGATTTTTTCCAATCAAAAGTTCAAAACTTTCAAAAGGACGTTTTCTCAAAAGACGAAAGGCAAAGCCTAATCCAAACACGTCCTATACACACTTGAGAGAGAAGTGGAGCGGATCAGATAGCAAAATCTGGACCTACGGAAGTAGGGACCATCCGCAGCAATTACATGGAATGGGACGACGGAGGCATTCGTTTCTTATCCCCAAACACTACAGGTGACTATTGACAACCCCTTCGAACGGCGTTTTTCATTCTCAACCCTGTCAAGAACCACCCCACATTGGGGCAAAATGGAGGTGAGTCCAGCAACATCAGGAGAAAATGGTTAGAAATTTTCTTGCTCGGACTAACATCAATCTTTGTGTATTGTTTATATGGTAATCCAAATGGCATAGGATGATGAGAAGCATTCATTTCTCTATCCCACACACCATATCCTTTGCATAGCCAAGTTGAGCCTGCAAATTCATTTCATAAACCCATTGGTGATCATTGCAAGTTCCAAAGTAAAGACAAATCACTTCAGGAACGGAGAAGTTCAAGACTTAGGGTTTACGAAGAAAACTACTAAGTTGATACTCAAGCGTGCTAAGAGCCAAGTCATATATCTAGCACAATTGCCAAGCATCCCACTTTCGACAAGAGATTAAAGAAATCCCCAGCATCAAGAAAAAGCAAAGTGCCTGGTAAAAGCGAGGCCGATGCTTGGGTGAACAATTTGATCGATCCCTAAAGAAACCTGGTAGGGAAAAGAAGAGGGAAAAACCCCTAATGGAGTCAGATCAAGAAGACTGCTCCCCAAATGATGTCAGCCGTGGAGCAAAAACACAGAAAGAGTTGTCAACCTCTTAATACCACAAGAGACGCTCTCTAAAGAGCTGGTGCACACCTCAAAATCGGTTGCGCACCTCAAAGACTAAAGATGCAGAAAGGAAATGACAGGAGGCAAATCAGCAATGATCACCAATGTCAAACCCGTCACGAATTCTGGGCCAAAAATAAGCCTTTTTCGGTCCCCAATCCTACCAATGTCACAACCCTGAAATAGTCTTCTCTGACTAAGACACTTGGGTTAACATATTGCTTAGCTCGAAGAAGTACGAGCAAGACTATTTCTTTCTCATTTTGCAGGTTTCTTGACTTGTAAACCCGGAGCAGATGGTGAAGACTTTCATTCAATGGCCCCGACTCAAAAGTGAGTCCCCCCTTTGAAAACCAATATCCAAGCCCAACATTACGGTCCCGTGGAAGACCTCCCGACCGATCAAAATGTATGCGCTGCGAATGAGCCTAAAACCTAGGCACAGGTTAGTAGGGAATTGAGTGCATCCCCTATAAAAAACCACTATCGCAAAACAGGTGATAAGACCTCATTGTCGAAAAATATTCCAATTGATGTTTTGAACAAACTCTTTTTGGAATTTTCAAACTGTTGATCCAGATTTTCCGTGCAAGGGATTTGTGATCACATTTGCATGTTGCAAGAATGCTTTGGATAACCTCCAGCATCAAAATGCTCATCTCACGATTAAAACTTAAGTCATACGGTTTTTTGTCAAATGGACAGCCGTGGTCTTCCCAAAGATTACTAACGTTTTCTTGGTAAAAAATCTTTCAGGCTCAAATTTCTGCAGGATACCTGGAGAACCCAGCTCCCAGAATGTCGCCTCAACAGACCCAAGTGAAGCTTTGTCAAGATAAAATCTTTCACTGCTTCAAAACTGAATTCCCGACAAATTTCGGGATCTTTCAAAAGAAAGGGGTGAGGATAGAACCCTTTTTCAAAAGAAGTCAGCAAACTGTCCCAGCAGACGTGGAGAACCCTCGTCCTAGGACCCATTTTTCAAAAAAATAATAATAAAATAAAACAATCAAGCAGTCCTAGCTTGACGTGGAGAACCCTCGTCCTAGGACACCCTTTTCAAAAAAATATCAAACAGTCCTAGCATGACGTGGAGAACCCTCGTCCTAGGACCCATTTTCAAAAATATCAAACAGTCTCACCGGACGTGGAGAACCCTCGTCATGAGACCCCTTTTCAAAATTCAGGCAGTCTCATTGGACGTGGAGAACCCTCGTCATGAGACCCCTTTCCAAAATAAACCAAAGGTAGAAACCGCCTGAAGGGTCAAAACCAAGGTAGATACCGCCTGAAGGGTCAACTCAAGGTAGAAACCGCCTGAAGGGTCAACCATGGTAGAAACCGCCTAAAGGGTCAAACCAAGGTAGAAACCGCCTGAAGGGTCAAAACAATGGTAGAAACCGCCTGAAGGGTCAATTCAAGGTAGAAACCGCCTGAAGGGTCAACTCATGGCAGAAACCGCCTGAAGGGTCAACCCAATAGTAAAAATCACTTAAATGGCCAACTCAATGGTCCGATCCACCATACGGATCAAAATCCTCGGCAAATCCCAAATGGGATGCGTTTTCCTTAGATTCCTATCAGTTAGGAATCTCATTATGGTTTGACCTACCATACGGGTCAGAGCTTAACCTCTCTAGGATACTCTAGTAACGAGTTTCTAGAAATTCTCTTGAATCCATCAAACATCGCGAAAATCGCACAAACATCGAACAGGTAAGTGGCAAGTATGTCTCTCTATTATCTCACTCTCTCATGTCAAATGGATGTTTCCCCCTTCAAGAAAGAGCAAACATGGACAAGCATGAAGATTGGAAGTCATGACTCCTTTTCCTTTAGTTTCCCGAGTCGAGTCGATTAGGACTCAGGTGTCACCTTATCTTTGAGAGAAACATCTAACGAGATTCCTCTCAAAGAGGGGCAGCTGTTGACACCTAAATTTTGATCAACTTTTTTTTTTTTGAAAATTCATAGAAAATCCATAAAAAGTTGAAAAATTGAAAAATCAATTTTGGTGACCTTAGCCAAGCTAAATGAACCATTTTGACCAAAAAAATAATTTTCATAATTTTCATTTTTTTAATATATTTTCGAAAAATACAAAAAAAAAGAAAAAAAGAAAAAGAAAATCAAGAAAATCAATATTTGAGGTCACAAAAGTATATAAAAATAGTTAGTATTTTTATTTTTATTTTATCCATTTTCTGACCTCTTAAATAGTAAAATTCAGGTTTGATTTTAGGTGTTCTTTGATCATCATAAAATTGAATTTGGCAAAAATATTAGTAATGATTAAAAGGAAAAGGAGTGAAAACATCATCATTTAAAAGGAAAAGGGGACTAATCATTTTGTCTTCACTTTTGATTATATTATTATTATTTTTACTTTTTAATATTTTATTATATTATTATTATATTACTATTTCATTATTTTATTTTATTTCTATTTCTATTTATAGTCCCCCCTCATCATCCGTAGAGTCTCTTCTCCGGCTCCTCCTCCTCCTTCTTCTTCTTCTTCTTCTTCTTCTTCTTCTTCTTCTTCTTCTTCTTCCTCTCCCACGCTCATTTTTTTCCCCATATTCTCTCTTCCATTTTTTTTTTGTCATCACACTACCACCCTCCACATTTCTTGCGTTTCCGGCCGATTGGACCGTTGGATCGAGCTGATTTTTTGTGTACAAGGTCTTCTTGATCCCTTCTTCATATCCACCGTTCGGATCTTTAAACAAATCTCTCAAAGTGGTCGTACAGCAACCAAATCAGAAGCTGTTCCAGGCGTGGGAATTGTATACCCGCCGACATTTCTTGAGTTTCCGGCCGATTGAGCCGTTGGATCGAGCTAATTTTTTGTGTGCAGGGTCTTCTTAACCCCTTCTTCATATCCACCGTTCGGATCTTTAAAAAGATCTCTCCAAGTGGTCGAACAGCAGCCAAATCAGAAGTTGTTCCTGGCGCGGGAACTGTTCATCCGCCGGTATTTCTTCAGTTTTCGATCAATTCGACCATCGGATCGAGGTAAAATTTTGTGTATAATCTCATCTCAATTCTTTCTTCATCTTCACCGTTCGGATGTGTGAAAATAGTTCAACATCCTCCTCATCCGAGCTCGGATTATTGTTTATTTTGTATTTTTTCGTATTTACTGTGTATTTACTTTATGTCATAGCATTTCTATATTTCGCATAAAAGACCCAGAATCGGAAGGCCGAGCCTCCTGTTGGTGTCTAAATATTTACTGTGTATTTTATGTCATAGCATTTCTATATTTCGCATAAAAGACCCAGAATCGGAAGGCCGAGCCTCCTGTTGGTGTCTAAATATTTTATGTGTATTTACTTTATGTCATAGCATTTCTATATTTCGCATAAAAGACCCAGAATCGGAAGGCTAAGCCTCCTATTGGTGTCCAAGGTGTTTTATTTATTTATTTTCTGTAAATCATATTGTGCTACCCCAGAATCGGAAGGCCGAGCCTCCTGCTGGTGGTTTATACCCCCACACATTGTTGCACGAGCACCGACGGACTCCGACGTCGTAAAATTCACCGGATCTCATCTCCTTTGCTTATGTTTATGTTGTATAATGACTTAATATCTTCTTTATTTATTTTTTTTTTTTTGCATTGTGTTGCGTCCTATAAAAACAAAAACAAAAACAAAAAATGCTAGATTGGATGGCTGCAGATGAGCCACGTGTCGTGATCCGATGATTTTCAGAATAAAAAATATTTTTAACATTAAAAGAAATGAATTTCGAATTTTACAAAAATTAAAATGATTCGATTGTCACCGAGACGCCACGTGGCGAGTTAGGGACCATCAGTTGGGATTTATTTTCAGAAAATTTATAAAAAAAATCAAATAAAAAAAATTCAAAAAAAGTGAATTATTAAGGAAAAATTCAAAAAAATTTGAGAAAAATTGCAGAAAATTCCTAAAAACTTCTAAAAAATTTTGAAGGCTGAAAATGACAAAAAAATTGATTTGTTTCCATTTTTTGGATTTTCTCCCATTTAATCCAAAATGACGATTTTACCCCTCAAAGGGTAAATCGTCTTTGATATTCCGATGAATTATGGAAATTGCTTAGAATTTGGTGATGGGCCAGATAGGTGGCTAAACCTTATGTCTAAGATTTTCACATTTCATTCCCATTTTTAGAAAATGACGATTTTACCCCTTCGAATGGTAAATCGGTTTCTAAAATTCCAGAAAATCATGAAAATTGCGAAAAAATAGGAAATGGGTCAATTGAGTGACCAAACCTATTTTTGACATTGTTTTACTCCGGATTCATTCCGAAATGACGATTTTTCCCTTTTTAGGCAAATCGTCCCTTTTGTCTCAAAATTACGACTTTACCCCTGATGGGTAAAATCATGTCTAAATCATTCCTAAGCTTGATTGATACTTATTTAGGCTAATAGAGCCTTATTAGGAGTGTCATGTTGATTTGGTGTGATTATTTTACATATTTGGATTCATTGATTTGCGCATTTTATTACTGATTGTGATTGCTAGGATAGTCATTCCTATTTGCATGAATTCCTAGATTTAGGATTCGTACTCCACTCATCTGCATGAAATCTTAGGTCAGAAAATTCAGTCAACTTAGGTACCAAAAGGGCGTCAACTCTGACAGTTGACGTAACTAAGTCCCCGAACCCATTTCTCTGGTTATCGCAGAATTGAATAGAAACTCCCGACTATTCAATAGGGTGGTCCAATCATACCCTCCAAAAAATGATTGGTGGCGACTCCATGGCATGCACACTTAGCACATGTCACCAGACCACACTGAAGGTCGACTACGCATACCTCCGTTGCGATTTGGGTAATGGGCCTTGGGAGAGGCCCGCGTCCGACTAGACTGGACGGCCCATTAGCCCTCGAGAGCCCACATGCAACCTCGAGAGGGTCGCGACAGTGTCGAACAAACCAGACACGAGTTCTAACTAAGATTTCAAATGGCAGCGACATACGATCGGACCAGGGAAGTCTGAATGGTTGGGTGGAATTCCAATGTCGCATTCCGGTGTTTAGGACGCCTATGACTTAGGAATTAAAGCGCAAGGGATAGGAGGGAGATCCACAGGCGGATGCCCTTTACAGACTCAAAAGACCGACTAACTTTCGAAGACATAGCCGAAAAGCAACCCTAAAGAAACTAAGGTGATCCCCCAAAATCGGATCGTCAGATGATGTCGGGTGCCCCTGCTGTCCTGCCTAGATCGGGCCCTCTTCCTCATCGGGTGGAAAGACCACAGGGTGGGTAGGCGACGCATGTCCTCCAGTAGACTCTTCTCCGTCTGACAAAATCTCGATAACATCTGGAGGGGGAACTGGTATCGCTCCTATCCTGCTGAACACGTCCCTGAGTTTCATATAAATATTCCACATCTTTTCCCTGTCAAGCTCGAACTTGTGTGCGCGCTCGAGTTGTTCCGCGGATTTGGTGTAAAAACAATTCGTTCCTCGGATAAGGTTGCGTCCCGTAAGTGCCCTTCCTTGGATGAAACGAAAGGAGTGGAACCCATTGAACGTCTCGGTGGCTTCGTGTCGGACGACGCGTCGCTCGTATTGGAATACCTCTAGGACCTTGGGCCGATTTGGGGAAACCATCTCTATTTTATATGTATTGTAAAATGGAATTAGACTCAACCATTCAAACTTGATGAGTGCAGCATGCTATGCAAGAAGTAAAAGACAGCAAGTGGTCCTAATAATAATGAAAAGATCTTACCAGAAGAGATATCCAATGATTTTGGTTTTTGGTATACCAACCATCCATATACATGCGCATGAGACAAGTGAGGCTTGACTCTAAAAATCAAAGGGGCTTAGGTGAGGAACCTAGAGGCTTCCCTCTATCCGAGTCGATAAATTCGTCCATGAGTGCAATCCACAACAAATGGATAAAAGTCTCGACTTGGATAGTGAGTGAGATTGAATATGGTCGACCCCAGCGCAATCCACGCTAGGGCGTTGCATATCGATCCCTGATCTATGGCTACCTGAAAATGTGATTTCGCGGCCTGGGTTTGGGCGCTTTGTGCAAAGTGTCGTGATCCTCAAATATGCAGTGAATCATGCGCAACAATTTATATATCAATCAGCGCTTCAAATCATCCATATAGCATACATTCCTACGTCCATCCTGTATAAGACAATGTTAATCACAGACTACTCCCCTTATCACTCCAATCTGCAAAAACATATAACACCTATCGTGAGCGGACTTACCTCACCTTCAAGAGCGCCTGCAGGGTTAGAAAAATCACTCAACGTTTTAATTACGGCCTAAGTCCACTTGAGGTCCAGAACCAAGTGTTCTAGAACAACGTCCCCAGCGGAGTCGCCAGCTGTCGCGACCCGTCCGAAATCGGACGCGGCTAATGGATTACCGATCGCGGGCCCCCGCTCTGAAATGTGGATCGCGGGCCTTGGATCGGCGCGGGCCCTCCCAGGCCCATACCAAATCGCGGCGGGAGTATGTCTTTTGAGGGATTCGACGATAAAAGTCGATCGCTTTCGACCTTAGTGTGGTCGTGGTGGCATGTGCAACTTGTGCATGCATTTGGAGTCGCCACCGGTCTTTCTTGGAGGGTAGACCGGAAACCTTACTGACCGATTGGGAGAGATCGATCAGTTCTGCGGAACCAGAGATTTTGGGTTCGGGGACTTGGTTACGTCGGTGTCATTACCAACGCCCTTTCGGTACCTGACGTGAGTGATTTTCCTAACTAAGAGTTCATGCAGGCGCAATTTTGGGTGATATGAGTCAGGGTTTCATGCAGGTTGGAAGACTGGTCCTATCAAACCACAGTCAATATAATGAAAGCGCAATCAAGTGCATAAATAAATCATGTCAATGCACATCAATTTCAATCATTGGCCTCCTAGTATAGCCATAAAGGCTTAGGGAAGATGTGATTTAGGGCTAGGGGTAAAATGGGAAGATTCGGGGACAATTAGCCCGAAGGGCAAAATTGTCATTTTTTGGAAGGTTTGGATACCTAATTACCCAAAATATTCCATGGCCAGTTGATTGTGGCCATTTCCCATTTTTGAAATTTTTTTGGAATTTCTTGATTTTTCTTCAACTTTTGGAAGACGATTCGCCCAAAGGGCGAAATCGTCATTTTAAGAAGGGTCGGGGGTCGAAAGACCCGAAACAGGTCGTGGCCAGTTGAATGTGGTCATTTCCTATTTTCTGGAATTTTTTAGAATTTTTCTGAATTTTCCGAATTTTTTTGAATTTTTTTATGATTTTTGAATTTTTTATTGATTTTTGAATTTTTTATTATTTTTTTATTATTTTCTGAATTTTTTAATATTTAAAAATATTTCCCGGGCCGGGTAAAACCCGGCCCACGCCTCTCGGGCGCCCGGCCCGACCCTAGGGGTCGACACCGGCCTAAAACGACACCGTTTTATTTTTTTAAACATTTTTTTATTTTTTTTACAATTTTTTTGATTTTTTATGTATTTTATTTAATTATCCGAAATTCCCCGGATCCGACGGTCCTCGTTGCGCCACGTGGCCTCCTCCTGTGCGTCCGATCTCCCGCTAGATCGGACGATCCTCAGGGAGCCACGTGGCTCATTGGTGACCGTTAGATCAACAATTAGTTTATTTTCCTTTTTAGAAAACCAATCAAATCGGACGCTCCAGATTGTGCCACGTGGCTACTCCTGGTGCGTCCGATCTTGGACGAGATCGGACGATCCACAGAAAGCCACTTGGCACATTCTCGACCGTCGGATCGATTTTAATTTAATTATCAGAAAGTCATTTATTTTATTCGAAAATCATTTTTTAATTTTCCAAAATTACAGGATCGCGACACTTGTCGCGATCCGGGCCGCCCAATCCGTTGGTTTGAAAATCAACGGACCGGTCCCACCCGGCTGACGTGGCGCCTATGTGGCCGGCCACGTCAGCCGTTGACCGGTTGACTGGGCCATCGCCGCCGGAGAAGACGACCGGCGACTCGCCGGAACAGTAATTATTCCGGCGAGGTCGCCGGAATTTTCGCCGGAAAAACGCAAACTATCCCGAAACCTCAAAATTTTTTGTCCAATCTGTAAAACTCGAATCCTCAGGGACTCAGCATCGAAACACGACCGAAACATGGCAATATACACGTCGGGAACGACCAAACCGGACCCCCCCCGAACCGGCGCCGGCAAGCTAATTTTCGCAGGATTTTTTTTGGTTTAAACCCGATTCCATTAGTTCATAAATAGTCTAATGAAGGTTAGGAAGCTTACCTCAGGTCCCTTGAAGGTGCGGAGGTCGCGGGAATCCCCCAATCAAGCTCTCGGCTCGCCTAAAAATGGTGGACCTCCGGCCGTCGGTTTTCGACGAGGTTTGATGTAAAACAAAGGCCACAAAGGGCTTAGTACATGTTCTAGAGGACATCTAATGCGTGACTCGCACTGAATGAGGCCTAGAGAGACACGGCCGAGAGCCAAAAAATTCGAAGCTCATTCGGGCATTTCATCAAACACATGGAATGCATGTAAACAAATGGAGATCGGAGGGGAAAACCGACCTAGTCGAGGGTTGCTGACGACTGTCGAGGCTTTGTCCGTGGTGCCTCGGATGTCCTGAAGCTTGAGGAACCCCCGCCTTGCCCGAGCTTCGTCCGAAAAATCTCCCCATTCTCTCTCCTCGGACTCGGTATAAAACCGAGATTCCCCGGCCTGTTTCGTGGCCGACCGGCGACCTCGACGCCCGCTCCCTCTCCAGCACATGAGCATGGGTCTCTACCCATGTCCCCCCACGCTCGTTCTGCTTTCGTTCTTCCCAAAACGCACGCCCCCGACATGCCCTGTTTTTTTCTCTTCGGTGCGCTGCACGGGTCTGCAACTGAGTTGCAGACCCGGTCGGACCGGGTCGGGTCGGGCCGGACCCGACCGGCCCGGTTCGGCCAAATCGCCCAAATCGGGCCCCAAATTGACCTCTTTTCATGAAATTGATGGCAAAATCGGATTCCTTGACACGTTTTCTATCAAATATGGGTATTTTCGTGAATCAATTGATTGAAATTTTATGAAAACCCCAAATTGTCCCTAGGATCCGAAAATGAATTTCACCAAATCGAAGGTCCAAACGATCGAATTATTCAAAATTGAGCCCACCAATGGATTCAGCATGATGAAAACTATAGGGTAGAGGTGTTTGATTTTAATGGGTGTGCCCGTGTGAAATTTAATTTCACAAATTGTAAAACCGGGGACTAAATTGAAAGATTTTTATGCAATTAAGCCATCTTGGTTAAAATTGATCAAATTGGAGGGCCAATTGACCCAATTGCATTTCAATACTCTAGAATCCAATGTCATACCTTATAAAAACCGAGAATTGAAAATTAAAAGACTCGAAAAGGATTTTTTAGGCCCGGTTCGGGATTAGGTTTGTGAAGGACCCCCATGAACCGAGCCAAATTTCCCTGGTAAAAAGTTAAAATATTAAAGCTGAAATTAAAATAAAATTTCTGAATATTTTTGTGTAATTTTCTGACCACGAATGGTATTTTTCCTGATTTTTTGGGTATTTTATAATTAAATAAATTCCAAAAAATATTAAAAAATTCAAAAAATATTTTTTGTTCAAAATTGGTTCCTAAGGCTAGGCTAAGGCTCACAAAGTTGATTTTGCAATTTTTTGACATTTTTTGCTATTTTTAATTAATTTTAGAAATAAAAACTATAATAACGGATGGTCAAAAATCAGGTGTCAACACTATTGTATGGCTATTGGGCTAAACGTGGAGCATCCTATGTCACGCACTCATATACAGAACGGTCTAGCAGAATCTTTAATTAAACGCCTGAAAATGATTGCTAGACAGTTTCTATCGGGGGCCAAATTACCCTTTGGTTTATGGGGACATACAATATTGCACGCTGCATCATTAATTAGAATTCGACCCACTGCATATCATGAATACTCTCCGATTCAACTTGTACGTGGATGTGAACCTGATGTTTCCCATCTGTGAATTTGCACGCTGCATCATTGGTTGTGCCGTTTATGTTCCTATATCACCTCCATAGCGTTCTAAAATGGGGCCTCAACGTCGACTTGGTATTTATATGGGATACGAATCTCCATCTATTCTAAAATATTTGGAGCCCCAGACGGGCGACTTGTTTACTACCCGGTTCGCTGACTGTATATTTGATAAGACACTTTTTTCGGATTAGGGAGAGAAAGCCTGAAGCTTAAAGAATGCCGATAAATTTCCTGGAAGGAAGATCAATTGAATTATCTTGATCCACGTACAAGCATGACTGAACTTGAAGTTCAGAAGATTATTAACTTGCAACATTTAGCAAGTAAATTGCCAGAAGTATTTATTGATCACAAAGGGGTGACTAAGTCTCATATTCCTGTAGAAAACGCACCACCTAGAGTGGAGATCCCATTGGGACTAAAAATGTCTGATGAGCCTAATCAACGACGGACTCGTGGATGACCCACAGGGGCCAAAGACATAAATCCGCAGAAAAGAACAAATATTTAGTCACCCAATGCTCCTCTTGCAGAGGAAAACAATTCCGGTGAAATTAATGCAGTTGCCCCAAATGACAATCCCGGGAATACGGAACGGCCAAATCCTATTGATCTGGGAAACGATGAGGATTTGATTGTCGTCGACGACTCCTTTGTCTCTTCAGTAGCACTCACTGTCTCAAAAGATAGTCTGGATCCAGAACTAAAATTCATTCTTGAGTACTAGAAGCGTTCTGATTGGATTAAATGGAAGGAGATAATTAAGGCAGAACTAGATTCGCTTAATAAGCGTTGTGTTTTTGGACATGTTGTCCAAACTGCAAAAGATGTTATCCATGTTGGATATAAATGGGTATTTGCAAGAAAACACAATGAAAAGAATGAGGCGGTAAGATATAAAGCGAGACTAGTTGCCCAAGGATTTTCGCAAAGACCCGGTATAGACTTTGATGTCATTTATTCTACTGTAATGGATAATATTACGTTTCGTTATTTGATTAGTATGGCAGTAAGTATGAACATTGATATGCGCCTAATGGATGTTGTGACTACATAGTTATATGGGTCACTCGACACTGATATATATATAAGTCTCTGAAGGATTTTCAATTCCCAAGATGGGAAAGAATGAAAATCGCAACATGCACAGTATTAAGTTGCAAAGATCATTATATGGTCTTAAACAATCCGGTCGTATGTCGTACAACAGGTTAAGTGATTACCTCTTGAAGCAGGGATATGTAAATAATGTAATATATCCTTGCGTATTAATAAAAAAGGTCACCAAATGGCTTTGCCATGTATATGTTGATGACCAAGAATATAATTGGAACTCCAAAAGAGCTCGAAGAAGCTCGTTCCCGCCTGAAAAGAGAATTTGAAATGAAAGACTTGGGTTAGACCAAGTACTGCCTTGGCCTGCAGATCGAGCACCTCCCAGAAGGAGTTTTATTGCATTAGTCTATTTATACAAAGAAGATATTAGAAGCATTTTAAACGGATAAATCTCATCCTCTCAGCACACCAATGGTGGTCCGTTCATTTGAAGTGGACAAAGACCCATTTAGACCTAAAGAGAAAAATGAGAATAGATTAGGACCTGAAGTTCCTTATCTTAGCGACATAGGATCACTGTTATATCTTGCAAATTGCACCAGGCCTGATATTGCATTTGCAGTAAATGTTTTAGCTAGACACAATGCTAATCCAACCTAAAGACATTGGAATGGTATTAAACATATCTTACATTACATTCAAGGAACAGTTGATCTTGATTTATTTCACCAGATAAATAAAGATTTAACATTAGTGGGATATTCAGATGCTGGCTATATGTCTTATCCTCATAATGCCAAGTCACAGACTGGTTATGTGTTCCTCTGTGAAGGCACGGCAGTTTCATGGAAGTCAGTAAAACAAAGTGTAGTTGCTACTTCCTCAAATCATTTTGAGATTATTGCATTATTTGAAACTGCCAAAGAATGTGTTTGGTTGATACCTTTGATACATCACGTTCAAGATTCATGTGGCTTATCCTCAAATCATGATGCCCACACTATACTTTTTGAGGATAATGCGGCTTGCATTGCATAAATATGTGATGGATTTGTCAAGAGTGACAGAACTAAACATATTTCACCTAAGTTATTTTACCCACATGAACTCCAAAATAATGATAAAATCAAATTCACTTTAGTGACAATCTTGCAGATTTGTTCACTAAATCTCTTCCTACTTCCACATTTGAAAAACTTGTATATGAAATAGGGATGTGTCGGTTTGGATGACTACTTCAATCAGGGGGAGTGAATTGATCATCCTTGAATGATGCAACTCAGAAGGTTTATGGCTGTACTATTTGTTTTCTTTGTAAGTTTTTTTCCCACATGATTTTTACTTACCAAAGGTTTTTAATGAGGCAGCTTACGTGCAATGACTATTAAAATGAGGGAGAGTATTATACGCACCGTACTCTTTTTTTCCTTCGCTAAGTTTTTGTCCCACTGAAATTTTCTTGGCAAGGTTTTTAATGAGGCAACATAAATAACGTATATAAAAATGTGAATATTCAAGGGGGAATGTTGTAAATATATTAATAAGTGGATGTTTCACCTTCCATCCTTTTTCATCTTCTAATGAAGGTTGATTACGTACATTAAGGAGGATTGATGATGATTGATGTTTAGCCTTTCAAATTTCATGAACTTTTTTATTCTCCTACCTATAAATAGAGGCTTGTGTAGCTTGTGTAAGTGAATGAATATGAGTTGACATTCTGCTCCCACTTTTCTCTTGTCTTTTTTTTTTTCCTTTCATTGTATTCCGGTAGAGTTCTCTGAGTTGTTTCCAAAGATCGCCATTTTCTTTAACAACAAAAATAACGTAATTATCGATTTTGATAAATGTCTTAAGACTTTTCGTTCGTAGGGAAAGTTTACAATTTCAATAACCATCGTTCCCTTTTTTGCGGTGGAGAGATATAAAGATTTTTGTGAAAATATGATTTGGAATATTCGATTTTGTACTTGAAACAGCAGCGAATCACCCAAAATCGGACGGTTCGATTCGATTATGATCAAATCGATTCTCATACACTCGTGTGTGGTAGCAAGTGAATGATCCATTTTACAATGAGCTGTTATTGGGCTTTGATTCAATAAATCCAATTCGTATTATACTTTATCATGGGTCAATGACCCATTTCGTTTGGCCATGATACTTAATAAATTAACATAATGCTTACTTAAAGAGAAAGCAAACATTATGAATTGGGGTATTCCCATCAATCTCTTTTTCGGTTTTATGATTGATAATGTTGACCATAAATTTCGGAGATAAATTTGAATCATGAGCAGATTTGTTCGCATTAGTTAGTACTGTCCGAAAAGTGAAATAGAAGTTTGAATATGAAAAGATATTTGAAAACTCATGTATTCTTTTGATTGGAGTATATTTATCTGAAAAAGCTGCAATATTAGAGAGAGATATTAGAAATCTTCTATATACAACAACAACAACAACAACAACAACAACGTACGATCGGCACCGTTCATGTCAAAACCTATACGCAGTGCGTATCGGGATAGCCCTCCGATCCTCTCTCTCGCGCCAAATACTGCGACGAACCACCTCTAACCCAAAAAATTCTTCGACGATGGCATTCAAAGCGAATCCCTTCTCTCTAACCGTGCCCGAACCCGCCTTCGAGTCCTGGCTCCGCGACTCCGGCTACCTCGAGCTCCTCGACCAGCGATCCTCCTCCTCCTCCTCCTCGGCAGCCGCCGCCGCCGCCGCCGCCTCCTCCTCCTCCGGCAACGAGGCCGCCTCCGACCCTCACGGCCCCGAGTTCTTCGCCTCCGTTTTCTCTAGTTTGGGAACCTTGGTGTCCCTCTTGGCTCTCAACCCCCTGTCGAAGCTCACCACCGATGATTTCTCCGGCGAGACCCCGTCCTGGACCCACGGCTTCTTCGGTTCCTGCGACTCGTACTCGTTCCCGTCCTCGCCGACTCAGGCTCGGCTTAGGGTTCACGAGAATGTCAAGCGTTTCGCTCGCAACTACGCCACTCTGTTCATCCTCTTCTTCGCTTGTGCTCTGTAATGCATCTCTCTCTTTCCTTGATCACATGCTCGTGCGATATGAGTGTCCATGGTGATAGTTTGTGCCTGTTTGATTGTTGAGCCTTTCTGTGTATCGGTATGAATCACAAAGAAACTAGGAAAATTATCATGTCAGAACTATTTTTTAAGGAGAATTACTGATGAAATATGGGAAGTCACCGATCCATAAGGATAATGAATCAAAATTTATACTACCAACGAAAGGACTTCATTTATATGGCAGTGGAGATATCAGTTTGATGTTGTGACCGTTACTCTTGACAACAGCCTTAGCCACCTATACTCTCCTGTTGGGTCATTTCGTTGTGGTTCTTTACAGATTACAGATGATTCTTTTTTTTATTATGGAAAGATGAGTGAACTCGTTTTAGCTTGAAAGCCATTTAGTTTCTCATTCGCCTTCAGTGGAGCATGTTATTTCTTCATCTTGTTGGGTCTATTATGAAAAAATGAACATTTTTGTTTCTCTCTTGACCCTGTTGTGTCAGAAAAGAAGCTGGGGAAGATTACTGTGGAAATGTGGCAAATCACTAGTAGTTCATTAGGATAATTAATTGCTTCCCCAAAAATTGTACTATGAAGAAAACAACTTGATTAATATTTAAGAGGAGATATCAATTTGATGGCATGACTTTTGCTCTTAACATCTAGAACAGCCTCAGCTATCTTATTGTCCTGTGGAGTGATTTCAGTACGGTTCTGGTACAGACGGCAGACGGAATTTTCTTCTTGAAAGGAAAGATGATTGAACTCATTCTATATGTTTGAATGCTTCGTACTGGATCAAGATTTTACAGTAACATATTCCAAGCACACTATTTCTCCCTCTTATAGTGTCCTTTTCATGAATTGACTTGTTCATCTCTCTCTTGACCTTGGTTTGGCTAGATAGGATGTCCCAACATCTGATGTGTTGCTTGTTTCTATCAAATTTTGGGGCTGTAGGTACCAGATGCCATTCGCTCTTATCGGACTGCTGTCAAGTTTGGCGCTCTGGGATTTTCTTAAGTTCAGTACTGATAAGTGGGGATTGGATCAACGGCCTGCAATCCGGCAATGTTTGGTTCGCACAGCCCAGATTGGTATGTTGTTGGCTCCCTTCAGTTAACATTTAGGAAAAAAAGTTATAGTTCTCTTCTTTTTGAACTGTGTCTTTTCATTATCATATGGGAATAGATAAAAAGGCACTTTATGTGTCACTCTTTGGCAGTCATTTTATGTGGTATAAGCCCTTTCTGAAGCTGGGTTTCAGAAGCTTCATGTCTCATCTGTCACAACCTATTGGTCTTGTAACGCATGATCTAGTTTCATCTGCTTTTTTTTGCCTAGTTTTCTGTGAGATTGTTAGTACTAAAACTTGGCCAGCCTCACATTCATGATACAGCGAGAATGCTTAACAATTATGTACCTCATGCCTCCCATGCTATTGGACTTAGCGATGAGGCTATCTTGGAGAGAGAAAAAATTGTGGGCCTATTTTTGGTAGAATGATTGAATGAAAAGTGGCTTTTTAGGTGCTATCGGTGTTCCTTATGAACAATAAATTTACGTGATAAATTTTTAAGCTAATGGGCTATGAGATTTAGAGGGCAAGCCTGCTTCATGTTGGATTTGGATTTACGAGGAAATGCTATCAATTAATTAGGACTTTTATGTTGGCGTTGAAAGTCCAACTTGGATTTGAATGGCTAAAGGCTTAGGATCTTGCCGTGCAGTGAGATCTGATTTGCAATCAATGCCACTGGGATTAGACTTTTGCTCCCATCTCCACCATAACGTTCATCTCCAAGAGGCGATGATTGGATTTGAGTAGGAGTTGCGGTAATGGTGAAGGATCGTAGTGATGGGACAGATGCAGATATGCACATATGGCCTTATCATCTGCACGGATTCATGCCCAATATCTTCACATTTAACGGATTCAAAATATGCAAATACCTTGATGGGCAATGCTTGAAAATGCCAGTCTCTTCTCTAGTTACATAGGATTACTCCTCTGTGCTTCTAGGATTGGAAGTGCTGAGAGTAAGCTTCTAGAGGATAAAAATAATAGTCTTGGATCTTAGGGATTAGGATATGTGATGAATCTTGAGGGCTGTGGACTTTTGCTTTCCTGAATGATTGACTATAAGACTGGGAAAGTTAATTCTATGTGTTCTGCGCAATTAATAAGATACCAGATTTTCAGACAGTGGTTTTCAAAACGTTTAGCCCTCTCCTGTTGCATGTGATTACTTTGTCGTGCTGCTAGGATTGAAATTGTTGAGATGATAAAAAGCATGAGCTGCATTGGTCCTATAGGAGTATGATTTGTTATTAATATTGAAGGACTTTTGGACTATTTCTTGTCAGATTGATCTAAACTCGCATAGCAATATAATTTTTCCTTCTTGAGCTTTAAGATGTTTGCTTTGGAATGAGTATTTTAATTTGCAATTCCTTATTTGGACATCTTTTTCTGATGCAATCTGCAGTGGAACTAGTCTTAAATGTTTTGAGATCTCAATTCATTTGTTCTGTTTATTATAGTTGTTTCAAACGGATGCCTTTTGGTGTTGTTTAAGCACCAGCGTTCTACTATCCTGGAGTAGTTGGCTACTGACCCAGGCTGATTGGATATGTTATGTTTTTAAGTAGGAATTTGCTGATGGATGGAGTAAATGACCAAGTACCTTGATTATCACATTTTCCAGTTTAAGTTTGTATGCGGCACTTGAAATAATGGGGTCCGTCTTTCTAGAATTTCAGGGGTTATATTCATATCCACACGCTTATTTTGAATCGGCTTCAGATCTGGTTCGAATCCCTGAGGTTCTGTGTTATGCGCTGCTGCTTTTATTCTCTTATTACTATAATGAATTAAAAGGAAAAATTATCTTCATAGGTTTAATTATACTGAAGCCCCTAGTGATGTTTATATTCATCCTCAATTTTGTAATGTACTCCTTGCTGTTTAGTGACTGGTTGAATGCTCCTTCCTTTTTTGTAGGGCTGTTTTTCATGCCTTCAAATTAATATTAGACCTCCTCCCTTTTTTACCCTGCATGTATATGCGGTTCTTCCTCCATGTTTTGCCGTACATTCTCTTCCTACCTGTGGTTCTATGGATTGAGTGTCTTACAGATGTACCTTGCTGCTGTGGTTCTTGATGTTTGCTTCTCGCTCACCAGCTTTATTTTAGCTGACCTCTGTTTTTACATCTACAAATCGTAATAGGACTGACTATCTGCAATTTTGCAGTGACTGCTTTTATTTTGATATGGTGCAACGTCCAAATGGCACTTTTCTGTGCGCTCTGTGTCAGTTATGCTGGTGAGTAAACTTCCTTTCTCTCGGTCATTTCTATTCCTTAGTTGTGAGCCATCTAATAACTCTGAACACCTCTGTAGCCTTGATGTTGCATGCTGCGTTCCGGAAACTGACGCCATCAAAACCTCCTCACAAGAGGAGGAAGTAGAAACCCTGAGTCAAACAAGGAGAAACTTGCTGTCTGACGGTGCAGATTAGCCAGGATAAGTGCGCTTTTCTATACACCCCATGCTTACACCCCCTAACTGCAGTAGTGCTGAAGGTGAAGACGTGATAGAACTTAGTGCTCCCGGGTCATATACCACAATGAAGATGGTGATAATAATTATTGCCTTGCGGAATGTTGTGAAATGTGGTATTTTGCTCCGCTAATTTGTCTGATAGTTCTATAGGGTAATCGTGTTGAGCAAATTGTTTGAGCTTTGCTTGGGCAATTTTGTACAACGGATTTCGGCTGTAAATTGTCTTTTAGCTGAGGCAATTGATATTTTATGAGGCGAGAGTGAGCAGTTTGCGTATGGATTCATCAGCTTGATATTTGTCACATGAGCAAGCGAAGGTCGGAAAAGCCATTTAAAATTCTCAGTAAAACTGTCAATGTAGGGGTCATCTCCATTGTTCAAATAGATTTGAGTTTGTTACTTTGATTGGAGGGCCTTTTGTTTTTCATATGAACACTTATATCTGGTAATTGGGAAGTCTTTCACAAGGAGAAAAAGAGCACGAGGAGGCCTGAACATATTTAGTCTAATTTCAAAAGAAAGAGCCATCAGCCAGATCAGGTACATGTCAATCCAAACAAAGGTGATACACTACCGGCAGTAGCTTAGCCATGGATGATGGGAGGCCGAGAAGCCTGCTCTATGAACATAGAACCGCCCTCCCAAGTACAAGCAAAAGCAAAAACAACAGAGCAACGGAGAGGGAGAGACCTACTGTGTCGAATCTATGGTACTACTGTGTCGATCGAAATCAGCGGGGAAAGATCCGATGAGACAATCAAAGCCAAAAATCAACCATCGATAAATAAGAATGATGGTCCTTTCTTTTTTTACACTGTTAGTGCATCAAGAACAAACTCCCTAGTCACGCAGCAACTCTACCATTAGAGGCAAATTTACTCAGACAAAGGTTGGTTGCTAACAAATACACTATCATTTCTATGTACATTGAATCAGAATAAATGCATCGATATGAAGCACAATACAAATAAAAATATACTATTCCCGTCTTCTCTCTCAAGTTGGGTTAAGATCTCGGGATACTTGGCCTTGCCATCTGCACAAGAAGCATCCAAATAAACCCTTTTCAAGTTCATAATCACATTTGACCAAAAAAAAAAAAAAAAAGCTCATAATCACATAAAATCCTCTCAAAAAGGGTAAACTCAAACTCAGGAGGAGTGTGCCTGTTCACGAGCTAAGTGCAATTCGTCTTTGCCCTCCTTTTATTATGGGAAAGACTGGGCACAAATAATCAAAACTAAATATGGAGCCCATAGCGAGGTCGTCGGACAAACCTTGAGAGCAAAAATCTTGCTAGTGGGCTTAAATTAGCATTAGAATTGAATTCTTTGTTCTGTTGTTTCTTGCGGTTATCAACTTCGGTATTTCCAATTCCGGATTTTTCTGGGGATATCTTGCCCTTTGAAAAGGTGTGAGTTGCCAGGTCCTGCAAGTCTTTCAACGAGGATTCTTTTGAACTGCGCACACAGCACTTGCATGTGAGCTCCTTACGATGAAACTAGCACTAATATGGTTGAAGTAATAAGAAGATAGAAGAGATCAAAAACCTTGCCAATCTCTGTAGCAACTTGCTGATAAGAACCTCACATGATCCTGGCTTCATTCGCTCCAAGTTCGTGAGTGAGTTTGAAACAGCATGGGCAACCGGCCCCTCAGAATCATCACCAGTCACCTAATAAAAGTCAGCAAAGTAACCATATCAAAATCCATAAGACAAAATCCACATCTCGAAGCAGCGAAAACTAAGGTATCATGTCAGCAAACTCAAACACAGATAAATCTAAGCGTCAGCATACATGCGTCTTACTAAATAAAAGACCATTAAAATTTACAAATATATGCAAGAGGTAATGATCTGGAATTGTCAGCAAGGCAACTCCAAGCAAATTGACTAATTCACAGCGCTAAGCACGATTTTAGCAACATAAGAGCATGAAACAGACCTGGCATCTATAGTTTCTCAACTCCTATATGGGAGACATTTTGATAAAATTCTCAGCTCACATGACAACAGTCACAGGAGAAACATCTATGAACTTTCTAATGCGTCACATCTATAAAGTGTAACCCGCATGTCACCTGGCAAGAGTGCCCACCTCTTTCAAGGAAGGGATGAGCAGAACCGACAATGGGACAGATGAAGATAATATTTTTGCAATCTCCTCATCGTCGCTTGCTTGGCGGGACCTTGGGAGAACTTTATGAGCATCAAAATACTCATATGAATTCCTGAAAAATGGCTCCAAGATTATACACTATGCTTTCTCTCAGTAGAAGGATTCCCAAATATCTAACAAAATTTACCTTGATGAATCAGAGCTTGATAGTTGTTCTCTATTTCCATTTTCCTGCCCGTCACTGAACTTACCTAGGACAGACCTCTTTTCTCTTGCATTTCCTCTTCTAAAAGCCCCTTGCATAGCCGCCTTAGCCTGCGTTACAAACCAACAAAAGACTACTCTTGACTGAAAATATCAATCTTTCATGGACAGATCACTTAACTTTCTGAGCTGAACTTCAAAATCAACTGCTGAGCTTATAACCCCTCGATAAAGACCAAGTTTCAACTAGGAAATGGGTTCATGAATCAAAAGATCAGGTAATAAATTGCAAACGTTTCTGAAATTTCAATACCAATTTTTCTTGAGTCCGTGGACAGTGATAATAACTGTGGACTATACGTGCTTCTGAAATATCATCATCTATCATTATGCAAGGTAGACACATAGAGACATACAAAAAAGGGAAAAAAGGTGCATCCAATTCCTGTTAATTCAAGGGCTACTATTCTTAAAATGCTATATGTCAAATCGTATTGAAAATGAAATGGACAGAAAGAACGAAAATAACCTCTGCAAGGTTTGCTGCACTGTCTTCCAGAGAAGCACTGGAACTTCTCTCCTGAATCCCAAGTCTCGATTTTGGTGTCCGAGGAGAATCAGACTCATCATGTTGACCGCGCAAAACTACAGTTCCTGTCGTAGAAGCATCTTCAATAGAAGCGTAGGAGCTGCTAGACTACATGTTGCATGAAGATCCATCAGACAAATGCCCAACACAGCACTATAATGAAGAGAGTTTATCAACCTATGAGCTATCATACTTGAAGAAGACTTACAGGAGTGCTTTGATCGCGAAGCAAGGGTGATGGTTGAGATTCTCTAGGAGTTCGTACCACAACAGTACCCGATCCACTCAAAGAAGAATCTTCCTATAACCAAACATTTTGGTACATAAGGGAAAGAAGATCTCACACAACTCCCAATACAATATAAAAATAGTACGGAAAAACAAACAAAATAAGGAATCTGTGGATTAACAAGAAGATCATTCTTTCATCCCAAGGTTACAAAGTTTATCTCTTTCTTTATCTTCCAATTCATTTTAAGATTTTTTTTTTGAAAAACCCTAATCTCTCATCCCCACCCCCTCCCTCCCTGCTGTTGCGTTACTTGCCCAAAGATGAATGCATCTGTCTATTATTAATTTTAAAAGGTAAAGGTTCATTGTTTAAAGGTAAAGGAAACAGATATCTCACCATATTTACATAAGTTGGCACCACATTTGTTTGCAAAAATTGATTTTAGTTTTAGTCAGTTTTCAAATTAAATAACATGAAAAGCCAGTCTAAGATCATCAGTTGGCTGGACA